>OZ007561.1:56728004-57928004 GCA_963931875.1 Pollenia griseotomentosa
AGAAAATTGATTTTTTATATGAAAACATAAAATTGCATTTTATTCGTTAACTAGAGGTCCTAGAGCCAAAAGGGCCGAAATCTGTGATCACTACTAAAATTCCAAATTTTACTTAGAAAATTGATTTTTTATATGAAAACATAAAATTGCATTTTATTCGTTAACTAGAGGTCCTAGAGCCAAAAGGGCCGAAATCTGTGATCACTACTAAAATTCCAAATTTTACTTAGAAAATTGATTTTTTATATGAAAACATAAAATTGCATTTTATTCGTTAACTAGAGGTCCTAGAGCCAAAAGGGCCGAAATCTGTGATCACTACTAAAATTCCAAATTTTACTTAGAAAATTGATTTTTTATATGAAAACATAAAATTGCATTTTATTCGTTAACTAGAGGTCCTAGAGCCAAAAGGGCCGAAATCTGTGATCACTACTAAAATTCCAAATTTTACTTAGAAAATTGATTTTTTATATGAAAACATAAAATTGCATTTTATTCGTTAACTAGAGGTCCTAGAGCCAAAAGGGCCGAAATCTGTGATCACTACTAAAATTCCAAATTTTACTTAGAAAATTGATTTTTTATATGAAAACATAAAATTGCATTTTATTCGTTAACTAGAGGTCCTAGAGCCAAAAGGGCCCGAAATCTGTGATCACTACTAAAATTCCAAATTTTACTTAGAAAATTGATTTTTTATATGAAAACATAAAATTGCATTTTATTCGTTAACTAGAGGTCCTAGAGCCAAAAGGGCCGAAATCTGTGATCACTACTAAAATTCCAAATTTTACTTAGAAAATTGATTTTTTATATGAAAACATAAAATTGCATTTTATTCGTTAACTAGAGGTCCTAGAGCCAAAAGGGCCGAAATCTGTGATCACTACTAAAATTCCAAATTTTACTTAGAAAATTGATTTTTTATATGAAAACATAAAATTGCATTTTATTCGTTAACTAGAGGTCCTAGAGCCAAAAGGGCCGAAATCTGTGATCACTACTAAAATTCCAAATTTTACTTAGAAAATTGATTTTTTATATGAAAACATAAAATTGCATTTTATTCGTTAACTAGAGGTCCTAGAGCCAAAAGGGCCGAAATCTGTGATCACTACTAAAATTCCAAATTTTACTTAGAAAATTGATTTTTTATATGAAAACATAAAATTGCATTTTATTCGTTAACTAGAGGTCCTAGAGCCAAAAGGGCCCAAATCTGTGATCACTACTAAAATTCCAAATTTTACTTAGAAAATTGATTTTTTATATGAAAACATAAAATTGCATTTTATTCGTTAACTAGAGGTCCTAGAGCCAAAAGGGCCGAAATCTGTGATCACTACTAAAATTCCAAATTTTACTTAGAAAATTGATTTTTTATATGAAAACATAAAATTGCATTTTATTCGTTAACTAGAGGTCCTAGAGCCAAAAGGGCCGAAATCTGTGATCACTACTAAAATTCCAAATTTTACTTAGAAAATTGATTTTTTATATGAAAACATAAAATTGCATTTTATTCGTTAACTAGAGGTCCTAGAGCCAAAAGGCCCGAAATCTGTGATCACTACTAAAATTCCAAATTTTACTTAGAAAATTGATTTTTTATATGAAAACATAAAATTGCATTTTATTCGTTAACTAGAGGTCCTAGAGCCAAAAGGGCCGAAATCTGTGATCACTACTAAAATTCCAAATTTTACTTAGAAAATTGATTTTTTATATGAAAACATAAAATTGCATTTTATTCGTTAACTAGAGGTCCTAGAGCCAAAAGGGCCCAAATCTGTGATCACTACTAAAATTCCAAATTTTACTTAGAAAATTGATTTTTTATATGAAAACATAAAATTGCATTTTATTCGTTAACTAGAGGTCCTAGAGCCAAAAGGGCCGAAATCTGTGATCACTACTAAAATTCCAAATTTTACTTAGAAAATTGATTTTTTATATGAAAACATAAAATTGCATTTTATTCGTTAACTAGAGGTCCTAGAGCCAAAAGGGCCGAAATCTGTGATCACTACTAAAATTCCAAATTTTACTTAGAAAATTGATTTTTTATATGAAAACATAAAATTGCATTTTATTCGTTAACTAGAGGTCCTAGAGCCAAAAGGGCCGAAATCTGTGATCACTACTAAAATTCCAAATTTTACTTAGAAAATTGATTTTTTATATGAAAACATAAAATTGCATTTTATTCGTTAACTAGAGGTCCTAGAGCCAAAAGGGCCCAAATCTGTGATCACTACTAAAATTCCAAATTTTACTTAGAAAATTGATTTTTTATATGAAAACATAAAATTGCATTTTATTCGTTAACTAGAGGTCCTAGAGCCAAAAGGGCCGAAATCTGTGATCACTACTAAAATTCCAAATTTTACTTAGAAAATTGATTTTTTATATGAAAACATAAAATTGCATTTTATTCGTTAACTAGAGGTCCTAGAGCCAAAAGGGCCGAAATCTGTGATCACTACTAAAATTCCAAATTTTACTTAGAAAATTGATTTTTTATATGAAAACATAAAATTGCATTTTATTCGTTAACTAGAGGTCCTAGAGCCAAAAGGGCCCAAATCTGTGATCACTACTAAAATTCCAAATTTTACTTAGAAAATTGATTTTTTATATGAAAACATAAAATTGCATTTTATTCGTTAACTAGAGGTCCTAGAGCCAAAAGGGCCGAAATCTGTGATCACTACTAAAATTCCAAATTTTACTTAGAAAATTGATTTTTTATATGAAAACATAAAATTGCATTTTATTCGTTAACTAGAGGTCCTAGAGCCAAAAGGGCCGAAATCTGTGATCACTACTAAAATTCCAAATTTTACTTAGAAAATTGATTTTTTATATGAAAACATAAAATTGCATTTTATTCGTTAACTAGAGGTCCTAGAGCCAAAAGGGCCGAAATCTGTGATCACTACTAAAATTCCAAATTTTACTTAGAAAATTGATTTTTTATATGAAAACATAAAATTGCATTTTATTCGTTAACTAGAGGTCCTAGAGCCAAAAGGGCCGAAATCTGTGATCACTACTAAAATTCCAAATTTTACTTAGAAAATTGATTTTTTATATGAAAACATAAAATTGCATTTTATTCGTTAACTAGAGGTCCTAGAGCCAAAAGGGCCGAAATCTGTGATCACTACTAAAATTCCAAATTTTACTTAGAAAATTGATTTTTTATATGAAAACATAAAATTGCATTTTATTCGTTAACTAGAGGTCCTAGAGCCAAAAGGGCCCGAAATCTGTGATCACTACTAAAATTCCAAATTTTACTTAGAAAATTGATTTTTTATATGAAAACATAAAATTGCATTTTATTCGTTAACTAGAGGTCCTAGAGCCAAAAGGGCCGAAATCTGTGATCACTACTAAAATTCCAAATTTTACTTAGAAAATTGATTTTTTATATGAAAACATAAAATTGCATTTTATTCGTTAACTAGAGGTCCTAGAGCCAAAAGGGCCGAAATCTGTGATCACTACTAAAATTCCAAATTTTACTTAGAAAATTGATTTTTTATATGAAAACATAAAATTGCATTTTATTCGTTAACTAGAGGTCCTAGAGCCAAAAGGGCCGAAATCTGTGATCACTACTAAAATTCCAAATTTTACTTAGAAAATTGATTTTTTATATGAAAACATAAAATTGCATTTTATTCGTTAACTAGAGGTCCTAGAGCCAAAAGGGCCCAAATCTGTGATCACTACTAAAATTCCAAATTTTACTTAGAAAATTGATTTTTTATATGAAAACATAAAATTGCATTTTATTCGTTAACTAGAGGTCCTAGAGCCAAAAGGGCCGAAATCTGTGATCACTACTAAAATTCCAAATTTTACTTAGAAAATTGATTTTTTATATGAAAACATAAAATTGCATTTTATTCGTTAACTAGAGGTCCTAGAGCCAAAAGGGCCGAAATCTGTGATCACTACTAAAATTCCAAATTTTACTTAGAAAATTGATTTTTTATATGAAAACATAAAATTGCATTTTATTCGTTAACTAGAGGTCCTAGAGCCAAAAGGGCCCAAATCTGTGATCACTACTAAAATTCCAAATTTTACTTAGAAAATTGATTTTTTATATGAAAACATAAAATTGCATTTTATTCGTTAACTAGAGGTCCTAGAGCCAAAAGGGCCGAAATCTGTGATCACTACTAAAATTCCAAATTTTACTTAGAAAATTGATTTTTTATATGAAAACATAAAATTGCATTTTATTCGTTAACTAGAGGTCCTAGAGCCAAAAGGGCCGAAATCTGTGATCACTACTAAAATTCCAAATTTTACTTAGAAAATTGATTTTTTATATGAAAACATAAAATTGCATTTTATTCGTTAACTAGAGGTCCTAGAGCCAAAAGGGCCCGAAATCTGTGATCACTACTAAAATTCCAAATTTTACTTAGAAAATTGATTTTTTATATGAAAACATAAAATTGCATTTTATTCGTTAACTAGAGGTCCTAGAGCCAAAAGGGCCGAAATCTGTGATCACTACTAAAATTCCAAATTTTACTTAGAAAATTGATTTTTTATATGAAAACATAAAATTGCATTTTATTCGTTAACAGCCAAAAGGGCCCGAAATCTGTGATCACTACTAAAATTCCAAATTTTACTTAGAAAATTGATTTTTTATATGAAACATAAAATTGCATTTTATTCGTTAACTAGAGGTCCTAGAGCCAAAAAGGGCCCAAATCTGTGATCACTACTAAAATCCAAATTTTACTTAGAAAATTGTATTTTTTATATGAAAACATAAAATTGCAATTTTATTCGTTAACTAGAGGTCCTAGAGCCAAAAGGGCCCAAATCCTGTGATCACTACTAAAATTCCAAATTTTACTTAGAAAATTGATTTTTTATATGAAAAACATAAAATTGCATTTTATTCGTTAACTAGAGGTCCTAGAGCCAAAAGGGCCGAAATCTGTGATCACTACTAAAATTCCAAATTTTACTTAGAAAATTGATTTTTTATATGAAAACATAAAATTGCATTTTATTCGTTAACTAGAGGTCCTAGAGCCAAAAGGGCCCAAAATCTGTGATCACTACTAAAATTCAAATTTTACTTAGAAAATTGATTTTTTATATGAAAACATAAAATTGCATTTTATTCGTTAACTAGAGGTCCTAGAGCCAAAAGGGCCGAAATCTGTGATCACTACTAAAATCCAAAATTTACTTAGAAAATGATTATTTATATGAAAACATAAAATTGCATTTTATTCGTTAACTAGAGGTCCTAGAGCCAAAGGGCCGAAATCTGTGATCACTACTAAAATTCCAAATTTTACTTAGAAAATTGATTTTTATATGAAAACATAAAATTGCATTTTATTCGTTAACTAGAGGTCCTAGAGCCAAAAGGGCCCAAATCTGTGATCACTACTAAAATTCCAAATTTTACTTAGAAAAATGATTTTTTATATGAAAACATAAAATTGCATTTTATTCGTTAACTAGAGGTCCTAGAGCCAAAAGGGCCGAAATCTGTGATCACTACTAAAATTCCAAATTTTACTTAGAAATTGATTTTTTTATGAAAACATAAAATTGCATTTTATTCGTTAACTAGAGGTCCTAGAGCCAAAAGGGCCGAAATCTGTGATCACTACTAAAATTCCAAATTTTACTTAGAAAATTGATTTTTTATATGAAAACATAAAATTGCATTTTATTCGTTTAACTAGAGGTCCTAGAGCCAAAAGGGCCGAAATCTGTGATCACTACTAAAATTCCAAATTTTACTTAGAAAATTGATTTTTTATATGAAAACATAAAATTGAATTTTATTCGTTAAATAGAGGTCCTAGATCCAAAAGGGCCGAAATCTGTGATCACTACTAAAATTCCAAATTTTACTTAGAAAATTGATTTTTTATATGAAAACATAAAATTGCATTTTATTCGTTAACTAGAGGTCCTAGAGCCAAAAGGGCCGAAATCTGTGATCACTACTAAAATTCCAAATTTTACTTAGAAAATTGATTTTTATATGAAACATAAAATTGCATTTTATTCGTTAACTAGAGGTCCTAGAGCCAAAAGGGCCGAAATCTGTGATCACTACTAAAATTCCAAATTTTACTTAGAAAATTGATTTTTTATATGAAAACATTAAATTGCATTTTATTCGTTAACTAGAGGTCCTAGAGCCAAAAGGGCCGAAATCTGTGATCACTACTAAAATTCCAAATTTTACTTAGAAAATTGATTTTTTATATGAAAACATAAAATTGCATTTTATTCGTTTAACTAGAGGTCCTAGAGCCAAAAGGGCCCAAATCTGTGATCACTACTAAAATTCCAAATTTTACTTAGAAAATAGATTTTTTATATGAAAACATAAAATTGCATTTTATTCGCTAACTAGAGGTCCTAGAGCCAAAAGGCCCAAATCTGTGATCACTACTAAAATTCCAAATTTTACTTAGAAAATTGATTTTTTATATGAAAACATAAAATTGCATTTTATTCGTTAACTAGAGGTCCTAGAGCCAAAAGGGCCCAAATCTGTGATCACTACTAAAATTCCAAATTTTATTTAGAAAATTGATTTTTTATATGAAAACATAAAATTGCATTTTATTCGTTACTAGAGGTCCTAGAGCCAAAAAGGGCCCAAATCTGTGATCAATACTAAAATTCCAAATTTTACTTAGAAAATTGATTTTTTATATGAAAACATAAAATTGCATTTTATTCGTTAACTAGAGGTCCTAGAGCCAAAAGGGCCGAAATCTGTGATCACTACTAAAATTCCAAATTTTACTTAGAAAATTGATTTTTTATATGAAACATAAAATTGCATTTTATTCGTTAACTAGAGGTCCTAGAGCCAAAAGGGCCGAAATCTGTGATCACTACTAAAATTCCAAATTTTACTTAGAAAATTGATTTTTTATATGAAAACATAAAATTGCATTTTATTCGTTAACTAGAGGTCCTAGAGCCAAAGGGCCGAAATCTGTGATCACTACTAAAATTCCAAATTTTACTTAGAAAATTGATTTTTTATATGAAAACATAAAATTGCGTTTTATTCGTTAACTAGAGGTCCTAGAGCCAAAAGGGCCGAAATCTGTGATCACTACTAAAATTCCAAATTTTACTTAGAAAATTGATTTTTTATATGAAAACATAAAATTGCATTTTATTCGTTAACTAGAGGTCCTAGAGCAAAAGGGCCGAAATCTGTGATCACTACTAAAATTCCAAATTTTACTAGAAAATTGATTTTTATATGAAAACATAAAATTGCATTTTATTCGTTAACTAGAGGTCCTAGAGCCAAAAGGGTCGAAATCTGTGATCACTACTAAATTTCCAAATTTTACTTAGAAAATTGATTTTTTATATGAAAACATAAAATTGCATTTTATTCGTTAACTAGAGGTCCTAGAGCCAAAAGGGCCCAAATCTGTGATCACTACTAAAATTCCAAATTTTATTTAGAAAATTGATTTTTATATGAAAACATAAAATGCATTTTATTCGTTAACTAGAGGTCCTAGAGCCAAAAGGGCCCAAATCTGTGATCACTACTAAAATTCCAAATTTTACTTAGAAAATTGATTTTTATATGAAAACATAAAATTGCATTTTATTCGTTAACTAGAGGTCCTAGAGCCAAAAGGGCCGAAATCTGTGATCACTACTAAAATTCCAAATTTTACTTAGAAAATTGATTTTTATATGAAAACATAAAATTGCATTTTATTCGTTAACTAGAGGTCCTAGAGCCAAAAGGGCCGAAATCTGTGATCACTACTAAAATTCCAAATTTTACTTAGAAAATTGAAATCTGTGATCACTACTAAAATTCCAAATTTTACTTAGAAAATTGATTTTTATATGAAAACATAAAATTGCATTTTATTCGTTAACTAGAGGTCCTAGAGCCAAAAGGGCCGAAATCTGTGATCACTACTAAAATTCCAAATTTTACTTAGAAAATTGATTTTTTATATGAAAACATAAAATTGCATTTTATTCGTTAACTAGAGGTCCTAGAGCCAAAAGGGCCGAAATCTGTGATCACTACTAATATTCCAAATTTTACTTAGAAAATTGATTTTTTATATGAAAACATAAAATTGCATTTTATTCGTTAACTAGAGGTCCTAGACCCAAAAGGGCCGAAATCTGTGATCACTACTAAAATTCCAAATTTTACTTAGAAAATTGATTTTTTATTTGAAAACATAAAATTGCATTTTATTCGTAAACTGGAGGTCCTAGAGCCAAAAGGGTCGAAATCTGTGATCACTACTAAAATTCCAAATTTTACTTAGAAAATTGATTTTTTATATGAAAACATAAAATTGCATTTTATTCGTTAACTAGAGGTCCTAGAGCCAAAAGGGCCGAAATCTGAGATCACTACTAAAATTCCAAATTTTACTTAGAAAATTGATTTTTTATATGAAAACATAAAATTGCATTTTATTCGTTAACTAGAGGTCCTAGACCCAAAAGGGCCGAAATCTGTGATCACTACTAAAATTCCAAATTTTACTTAGAAAATTGATTTTTTATTTGAAAACATAAAATTGCATTTTATTCGTTAACTAGAGGTCCTAGAGCCAAAAGGGCCGAAATCTGTGATCACTACTAAAATTCCAAATTTTACTTAGAAAATTGATTTTTTATATGAAAACATAAAATTGCATTTTATTCGTTAACTAGAGGTCCTAGAGCCAAAAGGGCCGAAATCTGTGATCACTACTAAAATTCCAAATTTTACTTAGAAAATTGATTTTTTATATGAAAACATAAAATTGCATTTTATTCGTTAACTAGAGGTCCTAGAGCCAAAAGGGCCGAAATCTGTGATCACTACTAAAATTCCAAATTTTACTTAGAAAATTGATTTTTTATATGAAAACATAAAATTGCGTTTTATTCGTTAACTAGAGGTCCTAGAGCCAAAAGGGCCGAAATCTGTGATCACTACTAAAATTCCAAATTTTACTTAGAAAATTGATTTTTTATATGAAAACATAAAATTGCATTTTATTCGTTAACTAGAGGTCCTAGAGCCAAAAGGGCCGAAATCTGTGATCACTACTAAAATTCCAAATTTTACTTAGAAAATTGATTTTTTATATGAAAACATAAAATTGCATTTTATTCGTTAACTAGAGGTCCTAGAGCCAAAAGGGTCGAAATCTGTGATCACTACTAAAATTCCAAATTTTACTTAGAAAATTGATTTTTTATATGAAAACATAAAATTGCATTTTATTCGTTAACTAGAGGTCCTAGAGCCAAAAGGGCCCAAATCTGTGATCACTACTAAAATTCCAAATTTTATTTAGAAAATTGATTTTTTATATGAAAACATAAAATTGCATTTTATTCGTTAACTAGAGGTCCTAGAGCCAAAAGGGCCCAAATCTGTGATCACTACTAAAATTCCAAATTTTACTTAGAAAATTGATTTTTTATATGAAAACATAAAATTGCATTTTATTCGTTAACTAGAGGTCCTAGAGCCAAAAGGGCCGAAATCTGTGATCACTACTAAAATTCCAAATTTTACTTAGAAAATTGATTTTTTATATGAAAACATAAAATTGCATTTTATTCGTTAACTAGAGGTCCTAGAGCCAAAAGGGCCGAAATCTGTGATCACTACTAAAATTCCAAATTTTACTTAGAAAATTGAAATCTGTGATCACTACTAAAATTCCAAATTTTACTTAGAAAATTGATTTTTTATATGAAAACATAAAATTGCATTTTATTCGTTAACTAGAGGTCCTAGAGCCAAAAGGGCCGAAATCTGTGATCACTACTAAAATTCCAAATTTTACTTAGAAAATTGATTTTTTATATGAAAACATAAAATTGCATTTTATTCGTTAACTAGAGGTCCTAGAGCCAAAAGGGCCGAAATCTGTGATCACTACTAAAATTCCAAATTTTACTTAGAAAATTGATTTTTTATATGAAAACATAAAATTGCATTTTATTCGTTAACTAGAGGTCCTAGAGCCAAAAGGGCCGAAATCTGTGATCACTACTAAAATTCCAAATTTTACTTAGAAAATTGATTTTTTATATGAAAACATAAAATTGCATTTTATTCGTTAACTAGAGGTCCTAGAGCCAAAAGGGCCGAAATCTGTGATCACTACTAAAATTCCAAATTTTACTTAGAAAATTGATTTTTTATATGAAAACATAAAATTGCATTTTATTCGTTAACTAGAGGTCCTAGAGCCAAAAGGGCCGAAATCTGTGATCACTACTAAAATTCCAAATTTTACTTAGAAAATTGATTTTTTATATGAAAACATAAAATTGCATTTTTTTCGTTAACTAGAGGTCCTAGAGCCAAAAGGGCCGAAATCTGTGATCACTACTAAAATTCCAAATTTTACTTAGAAAATTGATTTTTTATATGAAAACATAAAATTGCATTTTATTCGTTAACTAGAGGTCCTAGAGCCAAAAGGGCCGAAATCTGTGATCACTACTAAAATTCCAAATTTTACTTAGAAAATTGATTTTTTATATGAAAACATAAAATTGCATTTTATTCGTTAACTAGAGGTCCTAGAGCCAAAAGGGCCGAAATCTGTGATCACTACTAAAATTCCAAATTTTACTTAGAAAATTGATTTTTTATATGAAAACATTAAATTGCATTTTATTCGTTAACTAGAGGTCCTAGAGCCAAAAGGGCCGAAATCTGTGATCACTACTAAAATTCCAAATTTTACTTAGAAAATTGATTTTTTATATGAAAACATAAAATTGCATTTTATTCGTTAACTAGAGGTCCTAGAGCCAAAAGGGCCGAAATCTGTGATCACTACTAAAATTCCAAATTTTACTTAGAAAATTGATTTTTTATATGAAAACATAAAATTGCATTTTATTCGTTAACTAGAGGTCCTAGAGCCAAAAGGGCCGAAATCTGTGATCACTACTAATATTCCAAATTTTACTTAGAAAATTGATTTTTTATATGAAAACATAAAATTGCATTTTATTCGTTAACTAGAGGTCCTAGACCCAAAAGGGCCGAAATCTGTGATCACTACTAAAATTCCAAATTTTACTTAGAAAATTGATTTTTTATTTGAAAACATAAAATTGCATTTTATTCGTAAACTGGAGGTCCTAGAGCCAAAAGGGTCGAAATCTGTGATCACTACTAAAATTCCAAATTTTACTTAGAAAATTGATTTTTTATATGAAAACATAAAATTGCATTTTATTCGTTAACTAGAGGTCCTAGAGCCAAAAGGGCCGAAATCTGAGATCACTACTAAAATTCCAAATTTTACTTAGAAAATTGATTTTTTATATGAAAACATAAAATTGCATTTTATTCGTTAACTAGAGGTCCTAGACCCAAAAGGGCCGAAATCTGTGATCACTACTAAAATTCCAAATTTTACTTAGAAAATTGATTTTTTATTTGAAAACATAAAATTGCATTTTATTCGTAAACTGGAGGTCCTAGAGCCAAAAGGGCCGAAATCTGTGATCACTACTAAAATTCCAAATTTTACTTAGAAAATTGATTTTTTATATGAAAACATAAAATTGCATTTTATTCGTTAACTAGAGGTCCTAGACCCAAAAGGGCCGAAATCTGTGATCACTACTAAAATTCCAAATTTTACTTAGAAAATTGATTTTTTATTTGAAAACATAAAATTGCATTTTATTCGTAAACTGGAGGTCCTAGAGCCAAAAGGGTCGAAATCTGTGATCACTACTAAAATTCCAAATTTTACTTAGAAAATTGATTTTTTATATGAAAACATAAAATTGCATTTTATTCGTTAACTAGAGGTCCTAGAGCCAAAAGGGCCGAAATCTGTGATCACTACTAAAATTCCAAATTTTACTTAGAAAATTGATTTTTTATATGAAAACATAAAATCGCATTTTATTCGTTAACTAGAGGTCCTAGAGCCAAAAGGGCCCAAATCTGTGATCACTACTAAAATTCCAAATTTTACTTAGAAAATTGATTTTTTATATGAAAACATAAAATTGCATTTTATTCGTTAACTAGAGGTCCTAGAGCCAAAAGGGCCCAAATCTGTGATCACTACTAAAATTCCAAATTTTACTTAGAAAATAGATTTTTTATATGAAAACATAAAATTGCATTTTATTCGCTAACTAGAGGTCCTAGAGCCAAAAGGGCCCAAATCTGTGATCACTACTAAAATTCCAAATTTTACTTAGAAAATTGATTTTTTATATGAAAACATAAAATTGCATTTTATTCGTTAACTAGAGGTCCTAGAGCCAAAAGGGCCCAAATCTGTGATCACTACTAAAATTCCAAATTTTATTTAGAAAATTGATTTTTTATATGAAAACATAAAATTGCATTTTATTCGTTAACTAGAGGTCCTAGAGCCAAAAGGGCCCAAATCTGTGATCACTACAAAAATTCCAAATTTTACTTAGAAAATTGATTTTTTATATGAAAACATAAAATTGCATTTTATTCGTTAACTAGAGGTCCTAGAGCCAAAAGGGCCCAAATCTGTGATCACTACTAAAATTCCAAATTTTACTTAGAAAATTGATTTTTTATATGAAAACATAAAATTGCATTTTATTCGTTAACTAGAGGTCCTAGAGCCAAAAGGGCCGAAATCTGTGATCACTACTAAAATTCCAAATTTTACTTAGAAAATTGATTTTTTATATGAAAACATAAAATTGCATTTTATTCGTTAACTAAAGGTCCTAGAGCCAAAAGGGCCCAAATCTGTGATCACTACTAAAATTCCAAATTTTACTTAGAAAATTGATTTTTTATATGAAAACATAAAATTGCATTTTATTCGTTAACTAGAGGTCCTAGAGCCAAAAGGGCCGAAATCTGTGATCACTACTAAAATTCCAAATTTTACTTAGAAAATTGATTTTTTATATGAAAACATAAAATTGCATTTTATTCGTTAACTAGAGGTCCTAGAGCCAAAAGGGCCCAAATCTGTGATCACTACTAAAATTCCAAATTTTACTTAGAAAATTGATTTTTTATATGAAAACATAAAATTGCATTTTATTCGTTAACTAGAGGTCCTAGAGCCAAAAGGGCCGAAATCTGTGATCACTACTAAAATTCCAAATTTAATTAGAAAATTGATTTTTTATATGAAAACATAAAATTGCATTTTATTCGTTAACTAGAGGTTCTAGAGCCAAAAGGGCCGAAATCTGTGATCACTACTAAAATTCCAAATTTTACTTAGAAAATTGATTTTTTATATGAAAACATAAAATTGCATTTTATTCGTTAACTAGAGGTCCTAGAGCCAAAAGGGCCGAAATCTGTGATCACTACTAAAATTCCAAATTTTACTTAGAAAATTGATTTTTTATATGAAAACATAAAATTGCATTTTATTCGTTAACTAGAGGTCCTAGAGCCAAAAGGTCCGAAATCTGTGATCACTACTAAAATTCCAAATCTTACTTAGAAAATTGATTTTTTATATGAAAACATAAAATTGCATTTTATTCGTTAACTAGAGGTCCTAGAGCCAAAAGGGCCGAAATCTGTGATCACTACTAAAATTCCAAATTTTACTTAGAAAATTGATTTTTTATATGAAAACATAAAATTGCATTTTATTCGTTAACTAGAGGTCCTAGAGCCAAAAGTGCCGAAATCTGTGATCACTACTAAAATTCCAAATTTTACTTAGAAAATTGATTTTTTATTTGAAAACATAAAATTGCATTTTATTCGTAAACTGGAGGTCCTAGAGCCAAAAGGGCCGAAATCTGTGATCACTACTAAAATTCCAAATTTTACTTAGAAAATTGATTTTTTATATGAAAACATAAAATTGCATTTTATTCGTTAACTAGAGGTCCTAGAGCCAAAAGGGCCGAAATCTGTGATCACTACTAAAATTCCAAATTTTACTTAGAAAATTGATTTTTTATATGAAAACATAAAATTGCATTTTATTCGTTAACTAGAGGTCCTAGAGCCAAAAGGGCCGAAATCTGTGATCACTACTAAAATTCCAAATTTAATTAGAAAATTGATTTTTTAACTAGAGGTCCTAGAGCCAAAAAGGCCCAAATCTGTGATCACTACTAAAATTCCAAATTTTACTTAGAAAATTGATTTTTTATATGAAAACATAAAATTGCATTTTATTCGTTAACTAGAGGTCCTAGAGCCAATAGGGCCGAAATCTGTGATCACTACTAAAATTCCAAATTTTACTTAGAAAATTAATTTTTTATATGAAAACATAAAATTGCATCTTATTCGTTAACTAGAGGTCCTAGAGCCAAAAGGGCCCAAATGTGTGATCACTACTAAAATTCCAAATTTTACTTAGAAAATTGATTTTTTATATGAAAACATAAAATTGCATTTTATTCGTTAACTAGAGGTCCTAGAGCCAAAAGGGCCGAAATCTGTGATCACTACTAAAATTCCAAATTTTACTTAGAAAATTGATTTTTTATTTGAAAACATAAAATTGCATTTTATTCGTAAACTGGAGGTCCTAGAGCCAAAAGGGCCGAAATCTGTGATCACTACTAAAATTCCAAATTTTACTTAGAAAATTGATTTTTTATATGAAAACATAAAATTGCATTTTATTCGTTAACTAGAGGTCCTAGAGCCAAAAGGGCCGAAATCTGTGATCACTACTAAAATTCCAAATTTTACTTAGAAAATTGATTTTTTATATGAAAACATAAAATTGCATTTTATTCGTTAACTAGAGGTCCTAGAGCCAAAAGGGCCGAAATCTGTGATCACTACTAAAATTCCAAATTTTACTTAGAAAATTGATTTTTTATTTGAAAACATAAAATTGCATTTTATTCGTAAACTGGAGGTCCTAGAGCCAAAAGGGCCGAAATCTGTGATCACTACTAAAATTCCAAATTTTACTTAGAAAATTGATTTTTTATATGAAAACATAAAATTGCATTTTATTCGTTAACTAGAGGTCCTAGAGCCAAAAGGGCCGAAATCTGTGATCACTACTAAAATTCCAAATTTTACTTAGAAAATTGATTTTTTATATGAAAACATAAAATTGCATTTTATTCGTTAACTAGAGGTCCTAGAGCCAAAAGGGCCGATATCTGTGATCACTACTAAAATTCCAAATTTTACTTAGAAAATTGATTTTTTATATGAAAACATAAAATTGCATTTTATTCGTTAACTAGAGGTCCTAGAGCCAAAAGGGCCGAAATCTGTGATCACTACTAAAATTCCAAATTTTACTTAGAAAATTGATTTTTTATATGAAAACATAAAATTGCATTTTATTCGTTAACTAGAGGTCCTAGAGCCAATAGGGCCGAAATCTGTGATCACTACTAAAATTCCAAATTTTACTTAGAAAATTAATTTTTTATATGAAAACATAAAATTGCATTTTATTCGTTAACTAGAGGTCCTAGAGCCAAAAGGGCCGAAATCTGTGATCACTACTAAAATTCCAAATTTTACTTAGAAAATTGATTTTTTATATGAAAACATAAAATTGCATTTTATTCGTTAACTAGAGGTCCTAGAGCCAAAAGGGCCGAAATCTGTGATCACTACTAAAATTCCAAATTTTACTTAGAAAATTGATTTTTTATATGAAAACATAAAATTGCATTTTATTCGTTAACTAGAGGTCCTAGAGCCAAAAAGGCCCAAATCTGTGATCACTACTAAAATTCCAAATTTTACTTAGAAAATTGATTTTTTATATGAAAACATAAAATTGCATTTTATTCGTTAACTAGAGGTCCTAGAGCCAATAGGGCCGAAATCTGTGATCACTACTAAAATTCCAAATTTTACTTAGAAAATTAATTTTTTATATGAAAACATAAAATTGCATTTTACTCGTTAACTAGAGGTCCTAGAGCCAAAAGGGCCCAAATCTGTGATCACTACTAAAATTCCAAATTTTACTTAGAAAATTGATTTTTTATATGAAAACATAAAATTGCATTTTATTCGTTAACTAGAGGTCCTAGAGCCAAAAGGTCCGAAATCTGAGATCACTACTAAAATTCCAAATTTTACTTAGAAAATTGATTTTTTATTTGAAAACATAAAATTGCATTTTATTCGTAAACTGGAGGTCCTAGAGCCAAAAGGGCCGAAATCTGTGATCACTACTAAAATTCCAAATTTTACTTAGAAAATTGATTTTTTATATGAAAACATAAAATTGCATTTTATTCGTTAACTAGAGGTCCTAGAGCCAAAAGGGCCGAAATCTGTGATCACTACTAAAATTCCAAATTTTACTTAGAAAATTGATTTTTTATATGAAAACATAAAATTGCATTTTATTCGTTAACTAGAGGTCCTAGAGCCAAAAGGGCCGAAATCTGTGATCACTACTAAAATTCCAAATTTTACTTAGAAAATTGATTTTTTATATGAAAACATAAAATTGCATTTTATTCGTTAACTAGAGGTCCTAGAGCCAAAAAGCCCAAATCTGTGATCACTACTAAAATTCCAAATTTTACTTAGAAAATTGATTTTTTATATGAAAACATAAAATTGCATTTTATTCGTTAACTAGAGGTCCTAGAGCCAAAAGGGCCGAAATCTGTGATCACTACTAAAATTCCAAATTTTACTTAGAAAATTGATTTTTTATATGAAAACATAAAATTGCATTTTATTCGTTAACTAGAGGTCCTAGAGCCAAAAGGGCCGAAATCTGTGATCACTACTAAAATTCCAAATTTTACTTAGAAAATTGATTTTTTATATGAAAACATAAAATTGCATTTTATTCGTTAACTAGAGGTCCTAGAGCCAAAAGGGCCCAAATCTGTGATCACTACTAAAATTCCAAATTTTACTTAGAAAATTGATTTTTTATATGAAAACATAAAATTGCATTTTATTCGTTAACTAGAGGTCCTAGAGCCAAAAGGGCCGAAATCTGTGATCACTACTAAAATTCCAAATTTTACTTAGAAAATTGATTTTTTATATGAAAACATAAAATTGCATTTTATTCGTTAACTAGAGGTCCTAGAGCCAAAAGGGCCCAAATCTGTGATCACTACTAAAATTCCAAATTTTACTTAGAAAATTGATTTTTTATATGAAAACATAAAATTGCATTTTATTCGTTAACTAGAGGTCCTAGAGCCAAAAGAGCCGAAATCTGTGATCACTACTAAAATTCCAAATTTTACTTAGAAAATTGATTTTTTATATGAAAACATAAAATTGCATTTTATTCGTTAACTAGAGGTCCTAGAGCCAAAAGGGCCCAAATCTGTGATCACTACTAAAATTCCAAATTTTACTTAGAAAATTGATTTTTTATATGAAAACATAAAATTGCATTTTATTCGTTAACTAGAGGTCCTAGAGCCAAAAGGGCCGAAATCTGTGATCACTACTAAAATTCCAAATTTTACTTAGAAAATTGATTTTTTATATGAAAACAAAAAAATGCATTTTATTCGTTAACTAGAGGTCCTAGAGCCAAAAGGGCCGAAATCTGTGATCACTACTAAAATTCCAAATTTTACTTAGAAAATTGATTTTTTATATGAAAACATAAAATTGCATTTTATTCGTTAACTAGAGGTCCTAGAGCCAAAAAGGCCCAAATCTGTGATCACTACTAAAATTCCAAATTTTACTTAGAAAATTGATTTTTTATATGAAAACATAAAATTGCATTTTATTCGTTAACTAGAGGTCCTAGAGCCAATAGGGCCGAAATCTGTGATCACTACTAAAATTCCAAATTTTACTTAGAAAATTGATTTTTTATATGAAAACATAAAATTGCATTTTATTCGTTAACTAGAGGTCCTAGAGCCAAAAGGGCCGAAATCTGTGATCACTACTAAAATTCCAAATTTTACTTAGAAAATTGATTTTTTATATGAAAACATAAAATTGCATTTTATTCGTTAACTAGAGGTCCTAGAGCCAAAAGGGCCCAAATCTGTGATCACTACTAAAATTCCAAATTTTACTTAGAAAATTAATTTTTTATATGAAAACATAAAATTGCATTTTATTCGTTAACTAGAGGTCCTAGAGCCAAAAGGGCCGAAATCTGTGATCACTACTAAAATTCCAAATTTTACTTAGAAAATTGATTTTTTGTATGAAAACATAAAATTGCATTTTATTCGTTAACTAGAGGTCCTAGAGCCAAAAGGGCCCAAATCTGTGATCACTACTAAAATTCCAAATTTTACTTAGAAAATTTATTTTTTATATGAAAACATAAAATTGCATTTTATTCGTTAACTAGAGGTCCTAGAGCCAAAAGGGCCCAAATCTGTGATCACTACTAAAATTCCAAATTTTACTTAGAAAATTGATTTTTTATATGAAAACATAAAATTGCATTTTATTCGTTAACTAGAGGTCCTAGACCCAAAAGGGCCGAAATCTGTGATCACTACTAAAATTCCAAATTTTACTTAGAAAATTGATTTTTTATATGAAAACATAAAATTGCATTTTATTCGTTAACTAGAGGTCCTAGAGCCAAAAGGGCCGAAATCTGTGATCACTACTAAAATTCCAAATTTTACTTAGAAAATTTATTTTTTATATGAAAACATAAAATTGCATTTTATTCGTTAACTAGAGGTCCTAGAGCCAAAAGGGCCCAAATCTGTGATCACTACTTAAATTCCAAATTTTACTTAGAAAATTGATTTTTTATATGAAAACATAAAATTGCATTTTATTCGTTAACTAGAGGTCCTAGAGCCAAAAGGGCCGAAATCTGTGATCACTACTACAATTCCAAATTTTACTTAGAAAATTGATTTTTTATATGAAAACATAAAATTGCATTTTATTCGTTAACTAGAGGTCCTAGAGCCAAAAGGGCCGAAATCTGTGATCACTACTAAAATTCCAAATTTTACTTAGAAAATTGATTTTTTATATGAAAACATAAAATTGCATTTTATTCGTTAACTAGAGGTCCTAGAGCCAAAAGGGCCGAAATCTGTGATCACTACTAAAGTTCCAAATTTGACTTAGAAAATTGAATTTTTATATGAAAACATAAAATTGCATTTTATTCGTTAACTAGAGGTCCTAGAGCCAAAACAGCCCAAATCTGTGATCACTACTAAAATTCCAAATTTTACTTAGAAAATTGATTTTTTATATGAAAACATAAAATTGCATTTTATTCGTTAACTAGAGGTCCTAGAGCCAAAAGGGCCGAGATCTGTGATCACTACTAAAATTCCAAATTTTACTTAGAAAATTGATTTTTTATATGAAAACATAAAATTGCATTTTATTCGTTAACTAGAGGTCCTAGAGCCAAAAGGGCCCAAATCTGTGATCACTACTAAAATTCCAAATTTTACTTAGAAAATTGATTTTTTATATGAAAACATAAAATTGCATTTTATTCGTTAACTAGAGGTCCTAGAGCCAAAACGGCCGAAATCTGTGATCACTACTACAATTCCAAATTTGACTTAGAAAATTGATTTTTTATATGAAAACATAAAATTGCATTTTATTCGTTAACTAGAGGTCCTAGAGCCAAAAGGGCCGAAATCTGTGATCACTACTAAAATTCCAAATTTGACCTAGAAAATTGATTTTTTATATGAAAACATAAAATTGCATTTTATTCGTTAACTAGAGGTCCTAGAGCCAAAAGGGCCGAAATCTGTGATCACTACTAAAATTCCAAATTTTACTTAGAAAATTGATTTTTTGTATGAAAACATAAAATTGCATTTTATTCGTTAACTAGAGGTCCTAGAGCCAAAAGGGCCCAAATCTGTGATCACTACTAAAATTCCAAATTTTACTTAGAAAATTGATTTTTTATATGAAAACATAAAATTGCATTTTATTCGTTAACTAGAGGTCCTAGAGCCAAAAGGGCCGAAATCTGTGATCACTACTAAAATTCCAAATTTTACTTAGAAAATTGATTTTTTATATGAAAACATAAAATTGCATTTTATTCGTTAACTAGAGGTCCTAGAGCCAAAAGGGCCCAAATCTGTGATCACTACTAAAATTCCAAATTTTACTTAGAAAATTGATTTTTTATATGAAAACATAAAATGGCATTTTATTCGTTAACTAGAGGTTCTAGAGCCAAAAGGGCCGAGATCTGTGATCACTACTAAAATTCCAAATTTTACTTAGAAAATTTATTTTTTATATGAAAACATAAAATTGCATTTTATTCGTTAACTAGAGGTCCTAGAGCCAAAAGGGCCCAAATCTGTGATCACTACTAAAATTCCAAATTTTACTTAGAAAATTTATTTTTTATATGAAAACATAAAATTGCACTTTATTCGTTAACTAGAGGTCCTAGAGCCAAAAGGGCCGAGATCTGTGATCACTACTAAAATTCCAAATTTTACTTAGAAAATTTATTTTTTATATGAAAACATAAAATTGCATTTTATTCGTTAACTAGAGGTCCTAGAGCCAAAAGGGCCCAAATCTGTGATCACTACTAAAATTCCAAATTTTACTTAGAAAATTGATTTTTTATATGAAAACATAAAATTGCATTTTATTCGTTAACTAGAGGTCCTAGAGCCAAAAGGGCCGAAATCTGTGATCACTACTAAAATTCCAAATTTTACTTAGAAAATTGATTTTTTATATGAAAACATAAAATTGCATTTTATTCGTTAACTAGAAGTCCTAGAGCCAAAAGGGCCGAAATCTGTGATCACTACTAAAATTCCAAATTTTACTTAGAAAATTGATTTTTTATATGAAAACATAAAATTGCATTTTATTCGTTAACTAGAGGTCCTAGAGCCAAAAGGGCCCAAATCTGTGATCACTACTAAAATTCCAAATTTTACTTAGAAAATTGATTTTTTATATGAAAACATAAAATGGCATTTTATTCGTTAACTAGAGGTCCTAGAGCCAAAAGGGCAGAGATCTGTGATCACTACTAAAATTCCAAATTTTACTTAGAAAATTTATTTTTTATATGAAAACATAAAATTGCATTTTATTCGTTAACTAGAGGTCCTAGAGCCAAAAGGGCCGAAATCTGTGATCACTACTTAAATTCCAAATTTGACCTAGAAAATTGATTTTTTATATGAAAACATAAAATTGCATTTTATTCGTTAACTAGAGGTCCTAGAGCCAAAAGGGCCGAAATCTGTGATCACTACTAAAATTCCAAATTTTACTTAGAAAATTGATTTTTTGTATGAAAACATAAAATTGCATTTTATTCGTTAACTAGAGGTCCTAGAGCCAAAAGGGCCCAAATCTGTGATCACTACTAAAATTCCAAATTTTACTTAGAAAATTGATTTTTTATATGAAAACATAAAATTGCATTTTATTCGTTAACTAGAGGTCCTAGAGCCAAAAGGGCCGAAATCTGTGATCACTACTAAAATTCCAAATTTTACTTAGAAAATTGATTTTTTATATGAAAACATAAAATTGCATTTTATTCGTTAACTAGAGGTCCTAGAGCCAAAAGGGCCCAAATCTGTGATCACTACTAAAATTCCAAATTTTACTTAGAAAATTGATTTTTTATATGAAAACATAAAATGGCATTTTATTCGTTAACTAGAGGTTCTAGAGCCAAAAGGGCCGAGATCTGTGATCACTACTAAAATTCCAAATTTTACTTAGAAAATTTATTTTTTATATGAAAACATAAAATTGCATTTTATTCGTTAACTAGAGGTCCTAGAGCCAAAAGGGCCCAAATCTGTGATCACTACTAAAATTCCAAATTTTACTTAGAAAATTGATTTTTTATATGAAAACATAAAATTGCATTTTATTCGTTAACTAGAGGTCCTAGAGCCAAAACGGCCGAAATCTGTGATCACTACTACAATTCCAAATTTTACTTAGAAAATTGATTTTTTATATGAAAACATAAAATTGCATTTTATTCGTTAACTAGAGGTCCTAGAGCCAAAAGGGCCGAAATCTGTGATCACTACTAAAATTCCAAATTTTACTTAGAAAATTGATTTTTTATATGAAAACATAAAATTGCATTTTATTCGTTAACTAGAGGTCCTAGAGCCAAAAGGGCCGAAATCTGTGATCACTACTAAAATTCCAAATTTTACTTAGAAAATTTATTTTTTATATGAAAACATAAAATTGCATTTTATTCGTTAACTAGAGGTCCTAGAGCCAAAAGGGCCCAAATCTGTGATCACTACTAAAATTCCAAATTTTACTTAGAAAATTTATTTTTTATATGAAAACATAAAATTGCATTTTATTCGTTAACTAGAGGTCCTAGAGCCAAAAGGGCCCAAATCTGTGATCACTACTAAAATTCCAAATTTTACTTAGAAAATTGATTTTTTATATGAAAACATAAAATTGCATTTTATTCGTTAACTAGAGGTCCTAGAGCCAAAAGGGCCGAAATCTGTGATCACTACTACAATTCCAAATTTTACTTAGAAAATTGATTTTTTATATGAAAACATAAAATTGCATTTTATTCGTTAACTAGAGGTCCTAGAGCCAAAAGGGCCGAAATCTGTGATCACTACTAAAATTCCAAATTTTACTTAGAAAATTGATTTTTTATATGAAAACATAAAATGGCATTTTATTCGTTAACTAGAGGTCCTAGAGCCAAAAGGGCCGAGATCTGTGATCACTACTAAAATTCCAAATTTTACTTAGAAAATTTATTTTTTATATGAAAACATAAAATGGCATTTTATTCGTTAACTAGAGGTCCTAGAGCCAAAAGGGCCGAGATCTGTGATCACTACTAAAATTCCAAATTTTACTTAGAAAATTTATTTTTTATATGAAAACATAAAATTGCATTTTATTCGTTAACTAGAGGTCCTAGAGCCAAAAGGGCCCAAATCTGTGATCACTACTAAAATTCCAAATTTTACTTAGAAAATTGATTTTTTATATGAAAACATAAAATGGCATTTTATTCGTTAACTAGAGGTCCTAGAGCCAAAAGGGCCGAGATCTGTGATCACTACTAAAATTCCAAATTTTACTTAGAAAATTTATTTTTTATATGAAAACATAAAATTGCATTTTATTCGTTAACTAGAGGTCCTAGAGCCAAAAGGGCCCAAATCTGTGATCACTACTAAAATTCCAAATTTTACTTAGAAAATTTATTTTTTATATGAAAACATAAAATTGCACTTTATTCGTTAACTAGAGGTCCTAGAGCCAAAAGGGCCGAAATCTGTGATCACTACTAAAATTCCAAATTTTACTTAGAAAATTGATTTTTTATATGAAAACTAGAGGTCCTAGAGCCAAAAGGGCCGAAATCTGTGATCACTACTAAAATTCCAAATTTTACTTAGAAAATTTATTTTTTATATGAAAACATAAAATTGCATTTCATTCGTTAACTAGAGGTCCTAGAGCCAAAAGGGCCCAAATCTGTGATCACTACTAAAATTCCAAATTTTACTTAGAAAATTTATTTTTTATATGAAAACATAAAATTGCATTTTATTCGTTAACTAGAGGTCCTAGAGTCAAAAGGGCCGAGATCTGTGATCACTACTAAAATTCCAAATTTTACTTAGAAAATTGATTTTTTATATGAAAACATAAAATTGCATTTTATTCGTTAACTAGAGGTCCTAGAGCCAAAAGGGCCGAAATCTGTGATCACTACTAAAATTCCAAATTTTACTTAGAAAATTTATTTTTTATATGAAAACATAAAATTGCACTTTATTCGTTAACTAGAGGTCCTAGAGCCAAAAGGGCCGAAATCTGTGATCACTACTAAAATTCCAAATTTTACTTAGAAAATTTATTTTTTATATGAAAACATAAAATTGCATTTTATTCGTTAACTAGAGGTCCTAGAGCCAAAAGGGCCCAAATCTGTGATCACTACTAAAATTCCAAATTTTACTTAGAAAATTTATTTTTTATATGAAAACATAAAATTGCATTTTATTCGTTAACTAGAGGTCCTAGAGCCAAAAGGGCCCAAATCTGTGATCACTACTAAAATTCCAAATTTTACTTAGAAAATTGATTTTTTATATGAAAACATAAAATTGCATTTTATTCGTTAACTAGAGGTCCTAGAGCCAAAAGGGCCGAAATCTGTGATCACTACTACAATTCCAAATTTTACTTAGAAAATTGATTTTTTATATGAAAACATAAAATTGCATTTTATTCGTTAACTAGAGGTCCTAGAGCCAAAAGGGCCGAAATCTGTGATCACTACTAAAATTCCAAATTTGACTTAGAAAATTGATTTTTTATATGAAAATATAAAATTGCATTTTATTCGTTAACTAGAGGTCCTAGAGCCAAAAGGGCCGAAATCTGTGATCACTACTAAAATTCCAAATTTGACTTAGAAAATTGATTTTTTATATGAAAACATAAAATTGCATTTTATTCGTTAACTAGAGGTCCTAGAGCCAAAAGGGCCGAAATCTGTGATCACTACTAAAATTCCAAATTTGTCCTAGAAAATTGATTTTTTATATGAAAACATAAAATTGCATTTTATTCGTTAACTAGAGGTCCTAGAGCCAAAAGGGCCGAAATCTGTGATCACTACTAAAATTCCAAATTTTACTTAGAAAATTGATTTTTTATATGAAAACATAAAATTGCATTTTATTCGTTAACTAGAGGTCCTAGAGCCAAAAGGGCCGAAATCTGTGATCACTACTAAAATTCCAAATTTTACTTAGAAAATTGATTTTTTATATGAAAACATAAAATTGCATTTTATTCGTTAACTAGAGGTCCTAGAGCCAAAAGGGCCCAAATCTGTGATCACTACTAAAATTCCAAATTTTACTTAGAAAATTGATTTTTTATATGAAAACATAAAATTGCATTTTATTCGTTAACTAGAGGTCCTAGAGCCAAAAGGGCCGAAATCTGTTATCACTACTAAAATTCCAAATTTTACTTAGAAAATTGATTTTTTATATGAAAACATAAAATTGCATTTTATTCGTTAACTAGAGGTCCTAGAGCCAAAAGGGCCGAAATCTGTGATCACTACTAAAATTCCAAATTTTACTTAGAAAATTGATTTTTTATATGAAAACATAAAATTGCATTTTATTCGTTAACTAGAGGTCCTAGCTAGATCCAAAAGGGCCGAAATCTGTGATCACTACTAAAATTCCAAATTTTTCTTAGAAAATTGATTTTTTATATGAAAACATAAAATTGCATTTTATTCGTTAACTAGAGGTCCTAGAGCCAAAAGAGCCGAAATCTGTGATCACTACTAAAATTCCAAATTTTTCTTAGAAAATTGATTTTTTATATGAAAACATAAAATTGCATTTTATTCGTTAACTAGAGGTCCTAGAGCCAAAAGGGCCGAAATCTGTGATCACTACTAAAATTCCAAATTTTACTTAGAAAATTGATTTTTTTTTATGAAAACATAAAATTGCATTTTATTCGTTAACTAGAGGTCCTAGAGCCAAAAGGGCCGAAATCTGTGATCACTACTAAAATTCCAAATTTGACTTAGAAAATTGATTTTTTATATGAAAATATAAAATTGCATTTTATTCGTTAACTAGAGGTCCTAGAGCCAAAAGGGCCGAAATCTGTGATCACTACTAAAATTCCAAATTTGACTTAGAAAATTGATTTTTTATATGAAAACATAAAATTGCATTTTATTCGTTAACTAGAGGTCCTAGAGCCAAAAGGGCCGAAATCTGTGATCACTACTAAAATTCCAAATTTGTCCTAGAAAATTGATTTTTTATATGAAAACATAAAATTGCATTTTATTCGTTAACTAGAGGTCCTAGAGCCAAAAGGGCCGAAATCTGTGATCACTACTAAAATTCCAAATTTTACTTAGAAAATTGATTTTTTATATGAAAACATAAAATTGCATTTTATTCGTTAACTAGAGGTCCTAGAGCCAAAAGGGCCGAAATCTGTGATCACTACTAAAATTCCAAATTTTACTTAGAAAATTGATTTTTTATATGAAAACATAAAATTGCATTTTATTCGTTAACTAGAGGTCCTAGAGCCAAAAGGGCCCAAATCTGTGATCACTACTAAAATTCCAAATTTTACTTAGAAAATTGATTTTTTATATGAAAACATAAAATTGCATTTTATTCGTTAACTAGAGGTCCTAGAGCCAAAAGGGCCGAAATCTGTGATCACTACTAAAATTCCAAATTTTACTTAGAAAATTGATTTTTTATATGAAAACATAAAATTGCATTTTATTCGTTAACTAGAGGTCCTAGAGCCAAAAGGGCCGAAATCTGTGATCACTACTAAAATTCCAAATTTTACTTAGAAAATTGATTTTTTATATGAAAACATAAAATTGCATTTTATTCGTTAACTAGAGGTCCTAGCTAGATCCAAAAGGGCCGAAATCTGTGATCACTACTAAAATTCCAAATTTTTCTTAGAAAATTGATTTTTTATATGAAAACATAAAATTGCATTTTATTCGTTAACTAGAGGTCCTAGAGCCAAAAGAGCCGAAATCTGTGATCACTACTAAAATTCCAAATTTTTCTTAGAAAATTGATTTTTTATATGAAAACATAAAATTGCATTTTATTCGTTAACTAGAGGTTCTAGAGCCAAAAGGGCCGAAATCTGTGATCACTACTAAAATTCAAAATTTTTCTTAGAAAATTGATTTTTTATATGAAAACATAAAATTGCATTTTTTCCTCAACTAGAGGTCCTAGAGCCAAAAGGGCCGAAATCTGTGATCACTACTAAAATTCCAAATTTTACTTAGAAAATTGATTTTTTATATGAAAACATAAAATTGCATTTTATTCGTTAACTAGAGGTCCTAGATCCAAAAGGGCCGAAATCTGTGATCACTACTAAAATTCCAAATTTTTCTTAGAAAATTGATTTTTTATATGAAAACATAAAATTGCATTTTATTCGTTAACTAGAGGTCCTAGAGCCAAAAGGGCCCAAATCTGTGATCACTACTAAAATTCCAAATTTTACTTAGAAAATTTATTTTTTATATGAAAACATAAAATTGCATTTTATTCGTTAACTAGAGGTCCTAGAGCCAAAAGGGCCCAAATCTGTGATCACTACTAAAATTCCAAATTTTACTTAGAAAATTGATTTTTTATATGAAAACATAAAATTGCATTTTATTCGTTAACTAGAGGTCCTAGACCCAAAAGGGCCGAAATCTGTGATCACTACTAAAATTCCAAATTTTTCTTAGAAAATTGATTTTTTATATGAAAACATAAAATTGCATTTTATTCGTTAACTAGAGGTCCTAGAGCCAAAAGGGCCAAAATCTGTGATCACTACTAAAATTCCAAATTTTACTTAGAAAATTTATTTTTTATATGAAAACATAAAATTGCATTTTGTTCGTTAACTAGAGGTCCTAGAGCCAAAAGGGCCGAAATCTGTGATCACTACTAAAATTCCAAATTTTACTTAGAAAATTTATTTTTTATATGAAAACATAAAATTGCATTTCATTCGTTAACTAGAGGTCCTAGAGCCAAAAGGGCCCAAATCTGTGATCACTACTAAAATTCCAAATTTTACTTAGAAAATTTATTTTTTATATGAAAACATAAAATTGCATTTTATTCGTTAACTAGAGGTCCTAGAGTCAAAAGGGCCGAGATCTGTGATCACTACTAAAATTCCAAATTTTACTTAGAAAATTGATTTTTTATATGAAAACATAAAATTGCATTTTATTCGTTAACTAGAGGTCCTAGAGCCAAAAGGGCCGAAATCTGTGATCACTACTAAAATTCCAAATTTTACTTAGAAAATTTATTTTTTATATGAAAACATAAAATTGCACTTTATTCGTTAACTAGAGGTCCTAGAGCCAAAAGGGCCGAAATCTGTGATCACTACTAAAATTCCAAATTTTACTTAGAAAATTTATTTTTTATATGAAAACATAAAATTGCATTTTATTCGTTAACTAGAGGTCCTAGAGCCAAAAGGGCCCAAATCTGTGATCACTACTAAAATTCCAAATTTTACTTAGAAAATTTATTTTTTATATGAAAACATAAAATTGCATTTTATTCGTTAACTAGAGGTCCTAGAGCCAAAAGGGCCCAAATCTGTGATCACTACTAAAATTCCAAATTTTACTTAGAAAATTGATTTTTTATATGAAAACATAAAATTGCATTTTATTCGTTAACTAGAGGTCCTAGAGCCAAAAGGGCCGAAATCTGTGATCACTACTACAATTCCAAATTTTACTTAGAAAATTGATTTTTTATATGAAAACATAAAATTGCATTTTATTCGTTAACTAGAGGTCCTAGAGCCAAAAGGGCCGAAATCTGTGATCACTACTAAAATTCCAAATTTGACTTAGAAAATTGATTTTTTATATGAAAATATAAAATTGCATTTTATTCGTTAACTAGAGGTCCTAGAGCCAAAAGGGCCGAAATCTGTGATCACTACTAAAATTCCAAATTTGACTTAGAAAATTGATTTTTTATATGAAAACATAAAATTGCATTTTATTCGTTAACTAGAGGTCCTAGAGCCAAAAGGGCCGAAATCTGTGATCACTACTAAAATTCCAAATTTGTCCTAGAAAATTGATTTTTTATATGAAAACATAAAATTGCATTTTATTCGTTAACTAGAGGTCCTAGAGCCAAAAGGGCCGAAATCTGTGATCACTACTAAAATTCCAAATTTTACTTAGAAAATTGATTTTTTATATGAAAACATAAAATTGCATTTTATTCGTTAACTAGAGGTCCTAGAGCCAAAAGGGCCGAAATCTGTGATCACTACTAAAATTCCAAATTTTACTTAGAAAATTGATTTTTTATATGAAAACATAAAATTGCATTTTATTCGTTAACTAGAGGTCCTAGAGCCAAAAGGGCCCAAATCTGTGATCACTACTAAAATTCCAAATTTTACTTAGAAAATTGATTTTTTATATGAAAACATAAAATTGCATTTTATTCGTTAACTAGAGGTCCTAGAGCCAAAAGGGCCGAAATCTGTGATCACTACTAAAATTCCAAATTTTACTTAGAAAATTGATTTTTTATATGAAAACATAAAATTGCATTTTATTCGTTAACTAGAGGTCCTAGAGCCAAAAGGGCCGAAATCTGTGATCACTACTAAAATTCCAAATTTTACTTAGAAAATTGATTTTTTATATGAAAACATAAAATTGCATTTTATTCGTTAACTAGAGGTCCTAGCTAGATCCAAAAGGGCCGAAATCTGTGATCACTACTAAAATTCCAAATTTTTCTTAGAAAATTGATTTTTTATATGAAAACATAAAATTGCATTTTATTCGTTAACTAGAGGTCCTAGAGCCAAAAGAGCCGAAATCTGTGATCACTACTAAAATTCCAAATTTTTCTTAGAAAATTGATTTTTTATATGAAAACATAAAATTGCATTTTATTCGTTAACTAGAGGTTCTAGAGCCAAAAGGGCCGAAATCTGTGATCACTACTAAAATTCAAAATTTTTCTTAGAAAATTGATTTTTTATATGAAAACATAAAATTGCATTTTTTCCTCAACTAGAGGTCCTAGAGCCAAAAGGGCCGAAATCTGTGATCACTACTAAAATTCCAAATTTTACTTAGAAAATTGATTTTTTATATGAAAACATAAAATTGCATTTTATTCGTTAACTAGAGGTCCTAGATCCAAAAGGGCCGAAATCTGTGATCACTACTAAAATTCCAAATTTTTCTTAGAAAATTGATTTTTTATATGAAAACATAAAATTGCATTTTATTCGTTAACTAGAGGTCCTAGAGCCAAAAGGGCCCAAATCTGTGATCACTACTAAAATTCCAAATTTTACTTAGAAAATTGATTTTTTATATGAAAACATAAAATTGCATTTTATTCGTTAACTAGAGGTCCTAGACCCAAAAGGGCCGAAATCTGTGATCACTACTAAAATTCCAAATTTTACTTAGAAAATTTATTTTTTATATGAAAACATAAAATTGCATTTTATTCGTTAACTAGAGGTCCTAGAGCCAAAAGGGCCAAAATCTGTGATCACTACTAAAATTCCAAATTTTACTTAGAAAATTTATTTTTTATATGAAAACATAAAATTGCATTTTATTCGTTAACTAGAGGTCCTAGAGCCAAAAGGGCCCAAATCTGTGATCACTACTAAAATTCCAAATTTTACTTAGAAAATTGATTTTTTATATGAAAACATAAAATTGCATTTTATTCGTTAACTAGAGGTCCTAGAGCCAAAAGGGCCGAAATCTGTGATCACTACTTAAATTCCAAATTTTTCTTAGAAAATTGATTTTTTATATGAAAACATAAAATTGCATTTTATTCGTTAACTAGAGGTCCTAGAGCCAAAAGGGCCGAAATCTGTGATCACTACTAAAATTCCAAATTTTACTTAGAAAATTGATTTTTTATATGAAAACATAAAAATGCATTTTATTCGTTAACTAGAGATCCTAGAGCCAAAAGGGCCGAAATCTGTGATCACTACTAAAATTCCAAATTTTACTTAGAAAATTGATTTTTTATATGAAAACATAAAATTGCATTTTATTCGTTAACTAGTGGTCCTAGAGCCAAAAGGGTCGAAATCTGTGATCACTACTAAAATTCCAAATTTTACTTAGAAAATTGATTTTTTATATGAAAACATAAAATTGCATTTTATTCGTTAACTAGAGGTCCTAGAGCCAAAAGGGCCGAAATCTGTGATCACTACTAAAATTCCAAATTTTACTTAGAAAATTGATTTTTTATATGAAAACATAAAATTGCATTTTATTCGTTAACTAGAGATCCTAGAGCCAAAAGGGCCGAAATCTGTGATCACTACAAAAATTCCAAATTTTACTTAGAAAATTGATTTTTTATATGAAAACATAAAATTGCATTTTATTCGTTAACTAGAGGTCCTAGAGCCAAAAGGGCCGAAATCTGTGATCACTACTAAAATTCCAAATTTTACTTAGAAAATTGATTTTTTATATGAAAACATAAAATTGCATTTTATTCGTTAGCTAGAGGTCCTAGAGCCAAAAGGGCCGAAATCTGTGATCACTACTAAAATTTCAAATATTACTTAGAAAATTGATTTTTTATATGAAAACATAAAATTGCATTTTATTCGTTAACTAGAGATCCTAGAGCCGAAATCTGTGATCACTACTAAAATTCCAAATTTTACTTAGAAAATTGATTTTTTATATGAAAACATAAAATTGCATTTTATTTGTTAACTAGAGGTCCTAGAGCCAAAAGGGCCGAAATCTGTGATCACTACTTAAATTCCAAATTTTACTTAGAAAATTGATTTTTTATATGAAAACATAAAATTGCATTTTATTCGTTAACTAGAGGTCCTAGAGCCAAAAGGGCCGAAATCTGTGATAACTACTAAAATTCCAAATTTTACTTAGAAAATTGATTTTTTATATGAAAACATAAAATTGCATTTTATTCGTTAACTAGAGATCCTAGAGCCAAAAGGGCCGAAATCTGTGATCACTACTCAAATTCCAAATTTTACTTAGAAAATTGATTTTTTATATGAAAACATAAAATTGCAATTTATTTGTTAACTAGAGGTCCTAGAGCCAAAAGGGCCGAAATCTGTGATCACTACTAAAATTCCAAATTTTACTTAGAAAATTGATTTTTTATATGAAAACATAAAATTGCATTTTATTCGTTAACTAGAGGTCCTAGAGCCAAAAGGGCCGAAATCTGTGATCACTACTAAAATTCCAAATTTTACTTAGAAAATTGATTTTTTATATGAAAACATAAAATTGCATTTTATTCGTTTACTAGAGGTCCTAGAGCCACAAGGGCCGAAATCTGTGATCACTACTAAAATTCCAAATTTTACTTAGAAAATTGATTTTTTATATGAAAACATAAAATTGCATTTTATTCGTTAACTAGAGGTCCTAGAGCCAAAAGGGCCGAAATCTGTGATCACTACTCAAATTCCAAATTTTACTTGGAAAATTGATTTTTTATATGAAAACATAAAATTGCATTTTATTCGTTAACTAGAGTCCCTAGAGCCAAAAGGGCCGAAATCTGTGATCACTACTAAAATTCCAAATTTTACTTAGAAAATTGATTTTTTATATGAAAACATAAAATTGCATTTTATTCGTTAACTAGAGTTCCTAGAGCCAAAAGGGCCGAAATCTGTGATCACTACTAAAATTTTACTTAGAAAATTGATTTTTATTTGAAAACATAAAATTGCATTTTATTCGTAAACTGGAGGTCCTAGAGCCAAAAGGGCCGAAATCTGTGATCACTACTAAAATTCCAAATTTTACTTAAAAAATTGATTTTTTATATGAAAACATAAAATTGCATTTTATTCGTTAACTAGAGGTCCTAGAACCAAAAGGGCCCAAATCTGTGATCACTACTAAAATTCCAAATTTTACTTAGAAAATTGATTTTTTATATGAAAACATAAAATTGCATTTTATTCGTTAACTAGAGGTCCTAGAACCAAAAGGGCCCAAATCTGTGATCACTACTAAAATTCCAAATTTTACTTAGAAAATTGATTTTTTATATGAAAACATAAAATTGCATTTTATTCGTTAACTAGAGGTACTAGAGCCAAAAGGGCCGAAATCTGTGATCACTACTCAAATTCCAAATTTTACTTGGAAAATTGATTTTTTATATGAAAACATAAAATTGCATTTTATTCGTTAACTAGAGTCCCTAGAGCCAAAAGGGCCGAAATCTGTGATCACTACTAAAATTCCAAATTTTCTTAGAAAATTGATTTTTTATATGAAAACATAAAATTGCATTTTATTCGTTAACTAGAGGTCCTAGAGCCAAAAGGGCCAAAATCTGTGATCACTACTAAAATTCCAAATTTTACTTAGAAAATTGATTTTTTATATGAAAACATAAAATTGCATTTTATTCGTTAACTACAGTTCCTAGAGCCAAAAGGGCCGAAATCTGTGATCACTACTCAAATTCCAAATTTTACTTAGAAAATTGATTTTTTATATTGAAACATAAAATTGCATTTTATTCGTTAACTAGAGGTCCTAGAGCCAAAAGGGCCGAAATCTGTGATCACTACTCAAATTCCAAATTTTACTTGGAAAATTGATTTTTTATATGAAAACATAAAATTGCATTTTATTCGTTAACTAGAGGTCCTAGAGCCAAAAGGGCCAAAATCTGTGGTCACTACTAAAATTCCAAATTTTACTTAGAAAATTGATTTTTTATATGAAAACATAAAATTGCATTTTATTCGTTAACTAGAGTTCCTAGAGCCAAAAGGGCCGAAATCTGTGATTGTTGAAAATACTACTTAGTTATAATTACTTATTGTTTTATATTACAAACCTAATCTTAGTAGGCTTTGAATTTGTATTCTTATTTTTAATCGTAGCAACCTTTGCTTTATACATAAAAATACATTTGTATATTCTTTCTTTATTCATTCCTTAATAAAACTTAAAATCGTTTAGAAGTAATACGGGTTTTATTTACAATATTTCTTACATTTGGTTATGGGCCCAGACGTCTAGCCATTTTAAATTTTTTAACAGAATATTGTGTTCAGAATTGACTAAAGGAAAACTAAATATGACGTCGCCGTTCTTGCAAATCGAGAAGCTAGATGAAAGGAATTATGATTCCTGGCATGTGCATATGAAGAGCGTGCTTATCCACAATTGGTTGTGGAAGTACGCAAATGGTCAATTGAACTGTGAGCCTAATTGGACTGCGCAACAGAAATCCGATTGGGAAGGGAATGACGAAAAAGCGCTTGCCACTATTGTTTTGAGCATAAAGGGAAGTCAGCTAAATTACATTAAGAAATGTACAAAATCTGCAGAAGCTTGGAACAAATTAGAGGAAGTGCATAAGCCCAGGGGGCCAATACAAAAAGTTATGCTTTATAAACGGTTGATGCATCTAAAAATGGATGACAACGAAGGTATGAGCCAGTATTTAAATAAATTCGAGGAAGTCATAGAAAAACTAGCAGATAGCGGTATCCAGCTTCAAGATGAATTAGTTGTCATAACGTTATTATCAAGTTTGCCGAAGTCGTATGAGGCTTTTATAATTGCTATGGAGACTCGGGATAATTTGCCAACATTTCAAGTTTTGAAATTGAAATTGCTAGAAGAAGGTGACCGACGAGCTAATGTACAACAAGAAGCTGAAGGTAGTAGTTATCAGCAAGCATATGCAGCACGTTCTAATAAGAAATCTAAGAGTTTAAACTCGAGAGTAGCAAAAGACAATAAGGTTATTACTGGAAAGTGTTTCACATGTGGCCGTAAAGGTCATTACGCTAGAGATTGTCGAGAAAAGAAAGCAGTGGAACAGAAAACATGTGCATTAGTTGCAGCAGCAAAAGATTTTAAACAAGCTTTGTGGTATGTTGATAGTGGTGCCACATCACACATGTGTAACAATAGAAAGTTATTTGACACCCTGGTCAAATGTGATGAGAAAATTTATCTTGCAGCTGATAAATGTATAACCGCAACTGGTAAAGGTAAAATTATAATAAATGCAGAATGCGAAATACACTTGGAGAATGTCCTTTTTGCACCGGAATTGCAAGGAAATTTTATTTCGATCAGTAAGGCAGTTGAAAATGAGTGCACAGCAACATTTAATTCCGATGGAGTTCAAATTAAGGACAGTGCAGGTGATGTTGTAATATATGCTTACAAAGAAGACAATTTGTTTATTTTACGTCAAGAATCCAAAGAGCGTATTTTTGCAGCAAGTAGTAGCGACATGCTTTGGCATTGCCGATTTGGTCATTTAAATTTCAATGACTTAGGGGTATTAAGTAAAAAAGGTCTAGCAAATGGCATGAAGATTTCGAATCAAGCTGAAAATCACAGGTGCAAAACGTGTATGATAAGCAAGATTCATGTTGCACCATTTCCTAAAGCAAGTGAACATCGTTCTGAAAATGTATTGGAGTTAATACATTCGGATGTATGTGGTCCAATAAATGTACCGTCTGTGGGTGGATCCAGATATTTTGTCACCTTTATTGACGATAAGACAAGGAGAGTATTTGTATTCTTCATGAAATCAAAGAATGAGGTATTTGAAAAATTCAAGATATTCAAGCAGCAAGTTGAACGTCAAACAGAAAATAAGATTAAAATATTACGAAGCGATAACGGACGTGAGTACATTAATAAAATTTTTGATTCTTATCTACAGGAGCACGGTATTTTGAGGCAGTTAACCGTAGTATACACACCTCAACAAAATGGTGTTGCTGAACGCGCAAACCGAACGTTGGTGGAGATGTCGCGATCCATGTTAGTGCATGCGAAACTGAGCAAAAATCTGTGGGCAGAAGCTGTTGCCACGGCAGCCTATTTGCGAAATCGTTCTCCAACTAAAGCTCTGTTAGATAAAACTCCATATGAAGCTTGGTATGGATATAAGCCGAAAGTTAGTCATTTAAAGATTTTTGGTTCATGTGCAATAGCCTTAGATAAACGTCAAAAATCAAAGTTTGATGCAAAAGGAAAACAACATATTATGGTGGGATATTCCCAAGTTGCAAAGGCGTACAGATTGTATGACAAAGAAACGCAAAAAGTAATTGAAAGACGTGACGTGAGTTTTAACGAAAATTCGTTTGATTGTATTGGTAGTGAAAATGGTCAAGATTGCAAAGTTGATGATTATATCATATTTCCCACTGATGAGATTAAAGAAAGTTCTCAGTCTTCTCATGCTACAGTAGATGATTCAGTTGAACAAATGATTGACGATCAAGAAGACGGTTTTAATACGGCTGATGATGGGAACAGTGATGAAATTGAAGAGACTAATAACAACACAATGCTTAATGAAGTTCAATCAGAGGAAGATAATTTGGTAGATGATAGTCAGAAGCCAAGAAGGGGAAGAGGTCGTCCCAAAATAATTCGAGATGGCAGACCTGGTAGACCTAAAAAACAATATAACGTGATAAATAGTTTATTCACAAAAGAAAAATTCGTGCCCCAAACTACGGAAGAAGCAATTAGTTGTAAAAAATCGTCAGAATGGAAGAATGCTATGCAAACAGAATTGAATGTTTTGGTAAGAAATAAAACATGGGACTTGGTCGATTTGCCAGCTGGAAAAAGACCTATTGGATGCAAATGGGTATATGCCATTAAAACAACAAAAGATGGGCATGTTGAGCGATATAAAGCAAGACTCGTGGCCAAAGGATGTAGCCAAAAGTACGGTATTGATTACCACGAAACGTTTTCTCCTGTTATAAGGTATGCAAATATAAGACTATTATTCGCTTTAGCTGTTAAAAAAGGTATGTACTTACATCAAATTGATATTGTAAGCGCATATTTAAATGGAAATCTCAACGAGGAGGTGTATATGCAGCAGCCAAAAATGTTCGTTGATAAAGAGCATCCAAATAAAGTTTTGAGATTGCGAAAGTCCCTATATGGCCTTAAACAATCGGGCAGAGAGTGGAATACTAAATTGGACGTGTCTCTAAAAAAAATTGGTTTTACCAACTGTGATAATGAACCATGCTTGTATAAAATGTTAGCTGATAATGAGTTAGTTATATTAGCAGTGTACGTGGATGATATTCTTATCGGATGCAGAAACAAATCAGTTATACAACGAATCAAATTCGAGCTATCAACGGAGTTTGATGTCAGCGATAAAGGTCCAGTGCAGCATTTCCTTGGAATGGAAATAAACAGAGATGGTGAAACAGGCGATTTAACTGTGAGTAATATTCAGTATATAAAAACTTTGTTGAGCAAATATAATATGGAGCAATGTAAGAAGGTATCAGTACCCCTTGAACCTGGTTTTCAAGTAGTTTGTGACGGCAATTGCAAAAAAGTGGAACTTAAAACGTATCAAACAATTATGGGAGAACTTATGTATTTAGCTATCACAACTCGTCCTGACATATTGCATTCAGTAGCAAAGTTATCACAGAGAAACACAGATCCTCATATTGAACATATGAAAGCTGCCAAAAATATTTTGAAATATTTATCGGGTACGAAAGAACTGAAGCTTCATTACAAATACAATGAGGGTGAATTAACTGGATATGCAGATGCAGATTGGGGCGGAAATGCTCTAGACAGAAAATCATATTCAGGTTTTATGTTTTACTATGGCAGTTGTTTGGTTTCTTGGGAGTCCAAAAAACAGAATGTCGTTGCATTAAGTAGCACAGAGGCGGAGTACATTTCGATGTCAAATGCTACAAAGGAAGCCATTTACTTAAAACGATTGTTACTTGAACTTGAGTGCGTTGAAGATGTTCCAGTTACATTAAATGTGGATAATCAAGGTGCTTTAAAAATAGCTTCGAATGCTATATTTCACAACAGGAGTAAGCACATCGATATCAAGTACCATCACATACGAAACGCAATTAGCATGAAGCAAATTAAACTTAAATATCTTAGCACGGAATATATGATAGCAGATATATTTACGAAAAATTTGTCTAGGATTAAACACATGAAATTTATTGAACTTATGAATATTAATTAACTTTTATTGTAAATTAAGTATCTAGTATTAGGTTTGAGAAGGTGTGTTGAAAATACTACTTAGTTATAATTACTTATTGTTTTATATTACAAACCTAATCTTAGTAGGCTTTGAATTTGTATTCTTATTTTTAATCGTAGCAACCTTTGCTTTATACATAAAAATACATTTGTATATTCTTTCTTTATTCATTCCTTAATAAAACTTAAAATCGTTTAGAAGTAATACGGGTTTTATTTACAATATTTCTTACAGTGATCACTACTAAAATTCCAAATTTTACTTAGAAAATTGATTTTTTATATGAAAACATAAAATTGCATTTTATTCGTTAACTAGAGGTCCTAGAGCCAAAAGGTCCGAAATCTGTGATCACTACTAAAATTCCAAATTTACTTCGAAAATTGATTTTTTATATGAAAACATAAAATTGCATTTTATTCGTTAACTAGAGGTCCTAGAGCCAAAAGGGCCGAAATCTGTGATCACTACTAAAATTCCAAATTTTACTTAGAAAATTGATTTTTTATATGAAAACATAAAATTGCATTTTATTCGTTAACTAGAGGTCCTAGAGCCAAAAGGGCCGAAATCTGTGATCACTACTAAAATTCCAAATTTTACTTAGAAAATTGATTTTTTATATGAAAACATAAAATTGCATTTTATTCGTTAACTAGAGGTCCTAGAGCCACAAGGGCCGAAATATGAAAACATAAAATTGCATTTTATTCGTTAACTAGAGGTCCTAGAGCCAAAAGGGCCGAAATCTGTGATCACTACTAAAATTCCAAATTTTACTTAGAAAATTGATTTTTTATATGAAAACATAAAATTGCATTTTATTCGTTAACTAGAGGTCCTAGAGCCACAAGGGCCGAAATCTGTAATCACTACTAAAATTCCAAATTTTACTTAGAAAATTGATTTTTTATATGAAAACATAAAATTGCATTTTATTCGTTAACTAGAGGTCCTAGAGCCAAAAGGGCCGAAATCTGTGATCACTACTCAAATTCCAAATTTTACTTAGAAAATTGATTTTTTGTATGAAAACATAAAATTGCATTTTATTCGTTAACTAGAGGTCCTAGAGCCAAAAGGGCCGAAATCTGTGATCACTTCTAAAATTCCAAATTTTACTTAGAAAATTGATTTTTTATATGAAAACATAAAATTGCATTTTATTCGTTAACTAGAGGTCCTAGAGCCACAAGGGCCGAAATCTGTGATCACTACTAAAATTCCAAATTTTACTTAGAAAATTGATTTTTTATATGAAAACAAAAAATTGCATTTTATTCGTTAACTAGAGGTCCTAGAGCCAAAAGGGCCGAAATCTGTGATCACTAGTAAAATTCCAAATTTTATTTAGAAAATTGATTTTTTATATGAAAACATAAAATTGCATTTTATTCGTTAACTAGAGGTCCTAGAGCCAAAAGGGCCGAAATCTGTGATCACTACTAAAATTCCAAATTTTACTTAGAAAATTGATTTTTTGTATGAAAACATAAAATTGCATTTTATTCGTTAACTAGAGGTCCTAGAGCCAAAAGGGCCGAAATCTGTGATCACTACTAAAATTGCAAATTTTACTTAGAAAATTGATTTTTTATATGAAAACATAAAATTGCATTTTATTCGTTAACTAGAGGTCCTAGAGCCACAAGGGCCGAAATCTGTGATCACTACTAAAATTCCAAATTTTACTTAGAAAATTGATTTTTTATATGAAAACATAAAATTGCATTTTATTCGTTAACTAGAGGTCCTAGAGCCAAAAGGGCCGAAATCTGTGATCACTACTCAAATTCCAAATTTTACTTGGAAAATTGATTTTTTATATGAAAACATAAAATTGCATTTTATTCGTTAACTAGAGTCCCTAGAGCCAAAAGGGCCGAAATCTGTGATCACCACTAAAATTCCAAATTTTCTTAGAAAATTGATTTTTTATATGAAAACATAAAATTGCATTTTATTCGTTAACTAGAGGTCCTGGAGCCAAAAGGGCCAAAATCTGTGATCACTACTAAAATTCCAAATTTACTTCGAAAATTGATTTTTTATATGAAAACATAAAATTGCATTTTATTCGTTAACTAGAGTTCCTAGAGCCAAAAGGGCCGAAATCTGTGATCACTACTAAAATTCCAAATTTTACTTAGAAAATTGATTTTTTATATGAAAACATAAAATTGCATTTTATTCGTTAACTAGAGTTCTTAGAGCCACAAGGGCCGAAATGTGTGATCACTACTAAAATTCCAAATTTTACTTAGAAAATTGATTTTTTATATGAAAACATAAAATTGCATTTTATTCGTTAACTAGAGGTCCTGGAGCCAAAAGGGCCAAAATCTGTGATCACTACTAAAATTCCAAATTTACTTCGAAAATTGATTTTTTATATGAAAACATAAAATTGCATTTTATTCGTTAACTAGAGTTCCTAGAGCCAAAAGGGCCGAAATCTGTGATCACTACTAAAATTCCAAATTTTACTTAGAAAATTGATTTTTTATATGAAAACATAAAATTGCATTTTATTCGTTAACTAGAGTTCTTAGAGCCACAAGGGCCGAAATGTGTGATCACTACTAAAATTCCAAATTTTACTTAGAAAATTGATTTTTTATATGAAAACATAAAATTGCATTTTATTCGTTAACTAGAGGTCCTAGAGCCACAAGGGCCGAAATCTGTAATCACTACTAAAATTCCAAATTTTACTTAGAAAATTGATTTTTTATATGAAAACATAAAATTGCATTTTATTCGTTAACTAGAGCCAAAAGGGCCGAAATCTGTGATCACTACTAAAATTCCAAATTTTACTTAGAAAATTGATTTTTTATATGAAAACATAAAATTGCATTTTATTCGTTAACTAGAGTTCCTAGAGCCACAAGGGCCGAAATCTGTGATCACTACTAAAATTCCAAATTTTACTTAGAAAATTGATTTTTTATATGAAAACATAAAATTGCATTTTATTCGTTAACTAGAGGTCCTAGAGCCAAAAGGGCCGAAATCTGTGATCACTACTAAAATTCCAAATTTTACTTAGAAAATTGATTTTTTATATGAAAACATAAAATTGCATTTTATTCGTTAACTAGAGGTCCTAGAGCCACAAGGGCCGAAATCTGTAATCACTACTAAAATTCCAAATTTTACTTAGAAAATTGATTTTTTATATGAAAACATAAAATTGCATTTTATTCGTTAACTAGAGGTCCTAGAGCCAAAAGGGCCGAAATCTGTGATCACTACTCAAATTCCAAATTTTACTTAGAAAATTAATTTTTTGTATGAAAACATAAAATTGCATTTTATTCGTTAACTAGAGGTCCTAGAGCCAAAAGGGCCGAAATCTGTGATCACTACTAAAATTCCAAATTTTACTTAGAAAATTGATTTTTTATATGAAAACATAAAATTGCATTTTATTCGTTAACTAGAGGTCCTAGAGCCACAAGGGCCGAAATCTGTGATCACTACTAAAATTCCAAATTTTACTTAGAAAATTGATTTTTTATATGAAAACATAAAATTGCATTTTATTCGTTAACTAGAGGTCCTAGAGCCAAAAGGGCCGAAATCTGTGATCACTACTAAAATTCCAAATTTTACTTAGAAAATTGATTTTTTATATGAAAACATAAAATTGCATTTTATTCGTTAACTAGAGGTCCTAGAGCCAAAAGGGCCGAAATCTGTGATCACTACTAAAATTCCAAATTTTACTTAGAAAATTGATTTTTTATATGAAAACATAAAATTGCATTTTATTCGTTAACTAGAGGTCCTAGAGCCACAAGGGCCGAAATCTGTGATCACTACTAAAATTCCAAATTTTACTTAGAAAACTGATTTTTTATATGAAAACATAAAATTGCATTTTATTCGTTAACTAGAGGTCCTAGAGCCAAAAGGGCCGAAATCTGTGATCACTACTCAAATTCCAAATTTTACTTGGAAAATTGATTTTTTATATGAAAACATAAAATTGCATTTTATTCGTTAACTAGAGTCCCTAGAGCCAAAAGGGTCGAAATCTGTGATCACCACTAAAATTCCAAATTTTCTTAGAAAATTGATTTTTTATATGAAAACATAAAATTGCATTTTATTCGTTAACTAGAGGTCCTAGAGCCAAAAGGGCCAAAATCTGTGATCACTACTAAAATTCCAAATTTTACTTAGAAAATTGATTTTTTATATGAAAACATAAAATTGCATTTTATTCGTTAACTAGAGGTCCTAGAGCCAAAAGGTCCGAAATCTGTGATCACTACTAAAATTCCAAATTTACTTCGAAAATTGATTTTTTATATGAAAACATAAAATTGCATTTTATTCGTTAATTAGAGGTCCTAGAGCCAAAAGGGCCGAAATCTGTGATCACTACTAAAATTCCAAATTTTACTTAGAAAACATAAAATTGCATTTTATTCGTTAACTAGAGGTCCTAGAGCCAAAAGGGCCGAAATCTGTGATCACTACTAAAATTCCAAATTTTACTTAGAAAATTGATTTTTTATATGAAAACATAAAATTGCATTTTATTCGTTAACTAGAGTTCCTAGAGCCAAAAGGGCCGAAATCTGTGATCACTACTAAAATTTTACTTAGAAAATTGATTTTTTATATGAAAACATAAAATTGCATTTTATTCGTTAACTAGAGTTCCTAGAGCCAAAAGGGCCGAAATCTGTGATCACTACTAAAATTCCAAATTTTACTTAGAAAATTGATTTTTTATATGAAAACATAAAATTGCATTTTATTCGTTAACTAGAGGTCCTAGAGCCAAAAGGGCCGAAATCTGTGATCACTACTAAAATTCCAAATTTTACTTAGAAAATTGATTTTTTATATGAAAACATAAAATTGCATTTTATTCGTTAACTAGAGGTCCTAGAGCCACAAGGGCCGAAATCTGTGATCACTACTAAAATTCCAAATTTTACTTAGAAAATTGATTTTTTATATGAAAACATAAAATTGCATTTTATTCGTTAACTAGAGGTCCTAGAGCCAAAAGGGCCGAAATCTGTGATCACTACTAAAATTCCAAATTTTACTTAGAAAATTGATTTTTTATATGAAAACATAAAATTGCATTTTATTCGTTAACTAGAGGTCCTAGAGCCAAAAGGGCCGAAATCTGTGATCACTACTAAAATTCCAAATTTTACTTAGAAAACATAAAATTGCATTTTATTCGTTAACTAGAGGTCCTAGAGCCAAAAGGGCCGAAATCTGTGATCACTACTAAAATTCCAAATTTTACTTAGAAAATTGATTTTTTATATGAAAACATAAAATTGCATTTTATTCGTTAACTAGAGTTCCTAGAGCCAAAAGGGCCGAAATCTGTGATCACTACTAAAATTTTACTTAGAAAATTGATTTTTTATATGAAAACATAAAATTGCATTTTATTCGTTAACTAGAGTTCCTAGAGCCAAAAGGGCCGAAATCTGTGATCACTACTAAAATTCCAAATTTTACTTAGAAAATTGATTTTTTATATGAAAACATAAAATTGCATTTTATTCGTTAACTAGAGGTCCTAGAGCCAAAAGGGCCGAAATCTGTGATCACAACTAAAATTCCAAATTTTACTTAGAAAATTGATTTTTTATATGAAAACATAAAATTGCATTTTATTTGTTAACTAGAGGTCCTAGAGCCAAAAGGGCCGAAATCTGTGATCACTACTAAAATTCCAAATTTTACTTAGAAAATTGATTTTTTATATGAAAACATAAAATTGCATTTTATTCGTTAACTAGAGTTCCTAGAGCCAAAAGGGCCGAAATCTGTGATCACTACTAAAATTCCAAATTTTACTTAGAAAATTGATTTTTTATATGAAAACATAAAATTGCATTTTATTCGTTAACTAGAGTTCCTAGAGCCAAAAGGGCCGAAATCTGTGATCACTACTAAAATTTTACTTAGAAAATTGATTTTTTATATAAAAACATAAAATTGCATTTTATTCGTTAACTAGAGGTCCTAGAGCCAAAAGGGCCGAAATCTGTGATCACTACTAAAATTCCAAATTTTACTTAGAAAATTGATTTTTTATATGAAAACATAAAATTGCATTTTATTCGTTAACTAGAGGTCCTAGAGCCAAAAGGGCCGAAATCTGTGATCACTACTAAAATTCCAAATTTTACTTAGAAAATTGATTTTTTATATGAAAACATAAAATTGCATTTTATTTGTTAACTAGAGGTCCTAGAGCCAAAAGGGCCGAAATCTGTGATCACTACTAAAATTCCAAATTTTACTTAAAAAATTGATTTTTTATATGAAAACATAAAATTGCATTTTATTCGTTAACTAGAGGTCCTAGAGCCAAAAGGGCCGAAATCTGTGATCACTACTAAAATTCCAAATTTTACTTAGAAAATTGATTTTTTATATGAAAACATAAAATTGCATTTTATTTGTTAACTAGAGGTCCTAGAGCCAAAAGGGCCGAAATCTGTGATCACTACTAAAATTCCAAATTTTACTTAAAAAATTGATTTTTTATATGAAAACATAAAATTGCATTTTATTCGTTAACTAGAGTTCCTAGAGCCAAAAGGGCCGAAATCTGTGATCACTACTAAAATTCCAAATTTTACTTAGAAAATTGATTTTTTATATGAAAACATAAAATTGCATTTTATTCGTTAACTAGAGTTCCTAGAGCCAAAAGGGCCGAAATCTGTGATCACTACTAAAATTTTACTTAGAAAATTGATTTTTTATATGAAAACATAAAATTGCATTTTATTCGTTAACTAGAGGTCCTAGAGCCAAAAGGGCCGAAATCTGTGATCACTACTAAAATTCCAAATTTTACTTAGAAAATTGATTTTTTATATGAAAACATAAAATTGCATTTTATTTGTTAACTAGAGGTCCTAGAGCCAAAAGGGCCGAAATCTGTGATCACTACTAAAATTCCAAATTTTACTTAAAAAATTGATTTTTTATATGAAAACATAAAATTGCATTTTATTCGTTAACTAGAGTTCCTAGAGCCAAAAGGGCCGAAATCTGTGATCACTACTAAAATTCCAAATTTTACTTAGAAAATTGATTTTTTATATGAAAACATAAAATTGCATTTTATTCGTTAACTAGAGTTCCTAGAGCCAAAAGGGCCGAAATCTGTGATCACTACTAAAATTTTACTTAGAAAATTGATTTTTTATATAAAAACATAAAATTGCATTTTATTCGTTAACTAGAGGTCCTAGAGCCAAAAGGGCCGAAATCTGTGATCACTACTAAAATTCCAAATTTTACTTAGAAAATTGATTTTTTATATGAAAACATAAAATTGCATTTTATTCGTTAACTAGAGGTCCTAGAGCCAAAAGGGCCGAAATCTGTGATCACTACTAAAATTCCAAATTTTACTTAAAAAATTGATTTTTTATATGAAAACATAAAATTGCATTTTATTCGTTAACTAGAGTTCCTAGAGCCAAAAGGGCCGAAATCTGTGATCACTACTAAAATTTTACTTAGAAAATTGATTTTTTATATGAAAACATAAAATTGCATTTTATTCGTTAACTAGAGTTCCTATAGCCAAAAGGGCCGAAATCTGTGATCACTACTAAAATTCCAAATTTTACCTAGAAAATTGATTTTTTATATGAAAACATAAAATTGCATTTTATTCGTTAACTAGAGGTCCTAGAGCCAAAAGGGCCGAAATCTGTGATCACTACTAAAATTCCAAATTTTCTTAGAAAATTGATTTTTTATATGAAAACATAAAATTGCATTTTATTCGTTAACTAGAGGTCCTAGAGCCAAAAGGGCCAAAATTTGTGATCACTACTAAAATTCCAAATTTTACTTAGAAAATTGATTTTTTATATGAAAACATAAAATTGCATTTTATTCGTTAACTAGAGTTCCTAGAGCCAAAAGGGCCGAAATCTGTGATCACTACTAAAATTCCAAATTTTCTTAGAAAATTGATTTTTTATATGAAAACATAAAATTGCATTTTATTCGTTAACTAGAGTTCCTAGAGCCAAAAGGGCCGAAATCTGTGATCACTACTAAAATTTTACTTAGAAAATTGATTTTTTATATGAAAACATAAAATTGCATTTTATTCGTTAACTAGAGTTCCTAGAGCCAAACGGGCCGAAATCTGTGATCACTACTAAAATTCCAAATTTTACTTAGAAAATTGATTTTTTATATGAAAACATAAAATTGCATTTTATTCGTTAACTTGAATTCCTAGAGCCAAAAGGGCCGAAATCTGTGATCACTACTAAAATTTTACTTAGAAAATTGATTTTTTATATGAAAACATAAAATTGCATTTTATTCGTTAACTAGAGGTCCTAGAGCCAAAAGGGCCGAAATCTGTGATCACTACTAAAATTCCAAATTTTACTTAGAAAATTGATTTTTTATATGAAAACATAAAATTGCATTTTATTCGTTAACTAGAGTTCCTAGAGCCAAAAGGGCCGAAATCTGTGATCACTACTAAAATTTTACTTAGAAAATTGATTTTTTATATGAAAACATAAAATTGCATTTTATTCGTTAACTAGAGTTCCTAGAGCCAAAAGGGCCGAAATCTGTGATCACTACTAAAATTCCAAATTTTACTTAGAAAATTGATTTTTTATATGAAAACATAAAATTGCATTTTATTCGTTAACTAGAGGTCCTAGAGCCAAAAGGGCCGAAATCTGTGATCACTACTAAAATTCCAAATTTTACTTAGAAAATTGATTTTTTATATGAAAACATAAAATTGCATTTTATTCGTTAACTAGAGTTCCTAGAGCCACAAGGGCCGAAATCTGTGATCACTACTAAAATTTTACTTAGAAAATTGATTTTTTATATGAAAACATAAAATTGCATTTTATTCGTTAACTAGAGTTCCTAGAGCCAAACGGGCCGAAATCTGTGATCACTACTAAAATTCCAAATTTTACTTAGAAAATTGATTTTTTATATGAAAACATAAAATTGCATTTTATTCGTTAACTTGAGTTCCTAGAGCCAAAAGGGCCGAAATCTGTGATCACTACTAAAATTTTACTTAGAAAATTGATTTCTTATATGAAAACATAAAATTGCATTTTATTCGTTAACTAGAGGTCCTAGAGCCAAAAGGGCCGAAATCTGTGATCACTACTAAAATTCCAAATTTAACTTAGAAAATTGATTTTTTATATGAAAACATAAAATTGCATTTAATTCGTTAACTAGAGGTCCTAGAGCCAAAAGGGCCGAAATCTGTGATCACTACTAAAATTCCAAATTTTACTTAGAAAATTGATTTTTTGTATGAAAACATAAAATTGCATTTTATTCGTTAACTAGAGGTCCTAGAGCCAAAAGGGCCGAAATCTGTGATCACTACTAAGATTCCAAATTTTACTTAGAAAATAGATTTTTTATATGAAAAAATAAAAATGCATTTTATTCGTTAACTAGAGGTCCTAGAGCTAAAAGGGCCGAAATCTGTGATCACTACTAAAATTCCAAATTTTACTTAGAAAATTGATTTTTTATATGAAAACATAAAAATGCATTTTATTCGTTAACTAGAGGTCCTAGAGCCAAAAGGGCCGAAATCTGTGATCACTACTCAAATTCCAAATTTTACTTAGAAAATTGATTTTTTATATGAAAACATAAAAATGCATTTTATTCGTTAACTAGAGGTCCTAGAGCCAAAAGGGCCGAAATCTGTGATCACTACTCAAATTCCAAATTTTACTTAAAAAATTGATTTTTTATATGAAAACATAAAAATGCATTTTATTCGTTAACTAGAGGTCCTAGAGCCAAAAGGGCCGAAATCTGTGATCACTACTTAAATTCCAAATTTTACTTAGAAAATTGAATTTTTATATGAAAACATAAAAATGCATTTTATTCGTTAACTAGAGGTCCTAGAGCCAAAAGGGCCGAAATCTGTGATCACTACTAAAATTCCAAATTTTACTTAGAAAATTGATTTTTTATGTGAAAACATAAAAATGCATTTTATTCGTTAACTAGAGGTCCTAGAGCCAAAAGGGCCGAAATCTGTGATCACTACTCAAATTCCAAATTTTACTTAGAAAATTGATTTTTTATATGAAAACATAAAAATGCATTTTATTCGTTAACTAGAGGTCCTAGAGCCAAAAGGGCCGAAATCTGTGATCACTACTCAAATTCCAAATTTTGCTTAGAAAAATTGATTTTTTATATGAAAACATAAAAATGCATTTTATTCGTTAACTAGAGGTCCTAGAGCCAAGAGGGCCAAATCTGTGATCACTACTAAAATTCCAAATTTTACGTAGAAAATTGATTTTTTATATGAAAACATAAAAATGCATTTTATTCGTTAACTAGAGGTCCTAGAGCCAAAAGGGCCAAATCTGTGATCACTACTAAAATTCCAAATTTAACGTAGAAAATTGATTTTTTATATGAAAACATAAAAATGCATTTTATTCGTTAACTAGAGGTCCTAGAGCCAAAAGGGCCGAAATCTGTGATCACTACTCTAATTCCAAATTTTACTTAGAAAATTGATTTTTTATATGAAAACATAAAAATGCATTTTATTCGTTAACTAGAGGTCCTAGAGCCAAAAGGGCCGAAATCTGTGATCACTACTCAAATTCCAAATTTTACTTAGATAATTGATTTTTTATATGAAAACATAAAAATGCATTTTATTCGTTAACTAGAGGTCCTAGAGCCAAAAGGGCCGAAATCTGTGATCACTACTAAAATTCCAAATTTTACTTAGAAAATTGTATTTTTATATGAAAACATAAAAATGCATTTTATTCGTTAACTAGAGGTCCTTGAGCCAAAAGGGCCGAAATGTGTGATCACTACTAAAATTCCAAATTTTACTTAGAAAATTGATTTTTTATATGAAAACATAAAAATGCATTTTATTCGTTAACTAGAGGTCCTAGAGCCAAAAGGGCCGAAATCTGTGATCACTACTAAAATTCCAAATTTTACTTAGAAAATTGATTTTTTATATGAAAACATAAAAATGCATTTTATTCGTTAACTACAGGTCCTAGAGCCAAAAGGGCCGAAATCTGTGATCACTACTAAAATTCCAAATTTTACTTAGAAACTTGATTTTTTTATATGAAAACATAAAAATGCATTTTATTCGTTAACTAGAGGTCCTAGAGCCAAAAGGGCCGAAATCTGTGATCACTACTAAAATTCCAAATTTTACTTAGAAAACTGAATTTTTATATGAAAACTTAAAATGCATTTTATTCGTTAACTAGAGGTCCTAGAGCCAAAAGGGCCGAAATCTGTGATCACTACTAAAATTCCAAATTTTACTTAGAAAATTGATTTTTTATATGAAAACATAAAAATGCATTTTATTCGTTAACTAGAGGTCCTAGAGCCAAAAGGGCCGAAATCTGTGATCACTACTCAAATTCCAAATTTTACTTAGAAAATTGATTTTTTATATGAAAACATAAAAATGCATTTTATTCGTTAACTAGAGGTCCTAGAGCCAAAAGGGCCGAAATCTGTAATCACTACTCAAATTCCAAATTTTACTTAGAAAATTGATTTTTTATATGAAAACATAAAAATGCATTTTATTCGTTAACTAGAGGTCCTAGAGCCAAAAGGGCCGAAATCTGTGATCACTACTAAAATTCCAAATTTTACTTAGAAAATTGAATTTTTATATGAAAACATAAAAATGCATTTTATTCGTTAACTAGAGGTCCTAGAGCCAAAAGGGCCGAAATCTGTGATCACTACTCAAATTCCAAATTTTACTTAGAAAATTGATTTTTTATATGAAAACATAAAATGCATTTTATTCGTTAACTAGAGGTCCTAGAGCCAAAAGGGCCGAAATCTGTAATCACTACTCAAATTCCAAATTTTACTTAGAAAATTGATTTTTTATATGAAAACATAAAAATGCATTTTATTCGTTAACTAGAGGTCCTAGAGCCAAAAGGGCCGAAATCTGTGATAACTACTAAAATTCCAAATTTTACGTAGAAAATTGATTTTTTATATGAAAACATAAAATGCATTTTATTCGTTAACTAGAGGTCCTAGAGCCAAAAGGCCGAAATCTGTGATCACTACTCAAATTCCAAATTTTACTTAGAAAATTGATTTTTTATATGAAAACATAAAAATGCATTTTATTCGTTAACTAGAGGTCCTAGAGCCAAAAGGGCCGAAATCTGTGATCACTACTCAAATTCCAAATTTTACTTAGAAAATTGATTTTTTATATGAAAACATAAAAATGCATTTTATTCGTTAACTAGAGGTCCTAGAGCCAAAAGGGCCGAAATCTGTGATCACTACTAAAATTCCAAATTTTACTTAGAAAATTGATTTTGTATATGAAAACATAAAAATGCATTTTATTCGTTAACTAGAGGTCCTAGAGCCAAAAGGGCCGAAATCTGTGATCACTACTAAAATTCCAAATTTTACTTAGAAAATTGAATTTTTATATGAAAACATAAAAATGCATTTTATTCGTTAACTAGAGGTCCTAGAGCCAAAAGGGCCGAAATCTGTGATCACTACTCAAATTCCAAATTTTACTTAGAAAATTGATTTTTTATATGAAAACATAAAAATGCATTTTATTCGTTAACTAGAGGTCCTAGAGCCAAAAGGGCCGAAATCTGTGATCACTACTAAAATTCCAAATTTTACTTAGAAAATTGAATTTTTATATGAAAACATAAAAATGCATTTTATTCGTTAACTAGAGGTCCTAGAGCCAAAAGGGCCGAAATCTGTGATCACTACTCAAATTCCAAATTTTACTTAGAAAATTGATTTTTTATATGAAAACATAAAAATGCATTTTATTCGTTAACTAGAGGTCCTAGAGCCAAAAGGGCCGAAATCTGTAATCACTACTCAAATTCCAAATTTTACTTAGAAAATTGATTTTTATATGAAAACATAAAAATGCATTTTATTCGTTAACTAGAGGTCCTAGAGCCAAAAGGGCCGAAATCTGTGATAACTACTAAAATTCCAAATTTTACGTAGAAAATTGATTTTTTATATGAAAACATAAAAATGCATTTTATTCGTTAACTAGAGGTCCTAGAGCCAAAAGGGCCGAAATCTGTGATCACTACTCAAATTCCAAATTTTACTTAGAAAATTGATTTTTTATATGAAAACATAAAAATGCATTTTATTCGTTAACTAGAGGTCCTAGAGCCAAAAGGGCCGAAATCTGTGATCACTACTCAAATTCCAAATTTTACTTAGAAAATTGATTTTTTATATGAAAACATAAAAATGCATTTTATTCGTTAACTAGAGGTCCTAGAGCCAAAAGGGCCGAAATCTGTGATCACTACTAAAATTCCAAATTTTACTTAGAAAATTGATTTTGTATATGAAAACATAAAAATGCATTTTATTCGTTAACTAGAGGTCCTAGAGCAAAAGGGCCAAATCTGTGATCGCTACTAAAATTCCAAATTTTACGTAGAAAATTGATTTTTTATATGAAAACATAAAAATGCATTTTATTCGTTAACTAGAGGTCCTAGAGCCAAAACGGCCGAAATCTGTGATCACTACTAAAACTCCAAATTTTACTTAGAAAATTGATTTTTTATATGAAAACATAAAAATGCATTTTATTCGTTAACTAGAGGTCCTAGAGCCAAAAGGGCCGAAATCTGTGATCACTACTAAAACTCCAAATTTTACATAGAAAATTGATTTTTTATATGAAAACATAAAAATGCATTTTATTCGTTAACTAGAGGTCCTAGAGCCAAAAGGGCCGAAATCTGTGATCACTACTAAAATTCCAAATTTTACTTAGAAAATTGATTTTTTATATGAAAACATAAAAATGCATTTTATTCGTTAACTAGAGGTCCTAGAACCAAAATGGCCGAAATCTGTGATCTCTACTAAAATTCCAAATTTTACTTAGAAAATTGATTTTTTATATGAAAACATAAAAATGCATTTTATTCGTTAACTAGAGGTCCTAGAGCCAAAAGGGCCGAAATCTGTGATCACTACTAAAATTCCAAATTTTACTTAGAAAATTGATTTTTTATATGAAAACATAAAAATGCATTTTATTCGTTAACTAGAGGTCCTAGAGCCAAAGGGCCGAAATCTGTGATCACTACTAAAATTCCAAATTTTACTTAGAAAATTGATTTTTTATATGAAAACATAAAAATGCATTTTATTCGTTAACTAGAGGTCCTAGAGCCAATAGGGCCGAAATATGTGATCACTACTCAAATTCCAAATTTTACTTAGAAATTTGATTTTTTATATGAAAACATAAAAATGCATTTTATTCGTTAACTAGAGGTCCTAGAGCCGAAATCTGTGATCACTACTAAAATTCCAAATTTTTATTTTTTTTTTTTTTTTTTTTTTATTTATTTACTTATCAGTTATTACAATACAACAAGAAAAAATCTTATATTAAAGTATTGGGTAGAAAAATTGGCATAAGGAAGAATACAATATAAATAATAATCATAAATATAAATATTAAATATTCATAAATATTACATGCATACATAATTTAACATTACAATAATTTAACATTACAATACTATTTATTAGTCACAAAATTGTTCAAATATGGCAGTTTTAAAATGACTTGCATTGCGTATAGTTTGAATATAAGAGGGTAGTTGGCTCCATAAGCGAATAGAATTTATGAAAAATTGCTGCGATGAGATGGCTCTTGTAAATTTTATATTGTTGATCTTTTGACCTCTGTTGGATCTAGAAAATATTAATCTTCTAAATAGATAATTTGGTTGTCTGTCATATATAATTTTGTGCAAGAAGATAAGAGTTCGGCATTTAATAAATTATCTAGGGTAACATTATATATTTGCTTAGCAAATTGTGAGATGCTATTGTTCCTTTTCACGCCAAATACATATCTAGCAACATTATTATATGTCACATTCAGTTTTCGCCTACTTTCAGCATCACAACTTGCAAATAACTCACAGCCATATAAGAGGGTTGGTAACAGATAAGTCTTTGCAAGCAGCATTCGGATGTGTATTGGCGTAAAATACTGCGATATCCATAGATTTCGCAATGTATAAAATGTTTTCCGGCAGTTTGCTCTGATGTGATCTGACCAGCTTAGCTCATTGTTAAATATAACCCCAAGGTTTTTTGCATTTTCTACAACATTAATCGGCGCATTATTCAAATGTAGTGGTGGAATAGTCGGAATATTAGTCCTTGGTGATCCAATTACTAAGCACACTGATTTTCTTGGGTTAAGGCTTAAACCATTTGCAGATGCCCATAAAAATATTCTTTGTAAATCTTGGTTTATTAGCCCAACAGAGTTAGACACATCTGATTTGCTGCAACTTGTATACAATTGGACATCATCAGCGTACATTTGTATTTTACAATGTGTAACCTGCAACGGGAGATCATTGGCGTAAATGGAGTATAAAAGCGGTCCAAGTATAGAGCCCTGTGGTACACCTCTTGGCATCAAGCAGCTTGTGGATATATTTTCACCGGAACAAACACTTTGACTTCTATTACTTAAGTATGATGATAAAAGCTTTAACGCAGTTTCAGAAAAATTGTACATTTTTTTCAACTTTAGGCATAATACAGAGTGGTCAACGGTGTCAAAAGCCTTAGAATGATCAAGTAAAATAAGGAAAGATATTATTTTAGGTTTATCAATTTGGCATCTTATTTCCTCAGAAACATCAATAAGAGAAGTCAAACAGCTATGTTTTGGCCTAAACCCGGATTGCCGTTCATTTAACAAAGAGTGCTCATTAAAATAACAACTTATTTGTGCATGTACTAATTTCTCCAACACTTTTGATAGAAAAGACAATATTGCAATTGGGCGGTATGTTTTATCAGTTTTTTTTACTGGTATTATTTTAGCATGCTTCCACATAGTTGGGAATTTTGAGGTTGTTATTATGTTGTTAAACAAATGGGTGAAATGACATAAGGTGTAAGGTAGAGTCAGCTTAATAAACTTTGGAAGTAGGTAGTCAAAACCAGTGGCGTTTGATTTAATACTTAGAAATGATTTAAGTACTTCTTCTTGTGTAAAATGCATAAAATTAAACTCAACAATTTCATTATTATTTACACCATCATAAAAATCAGAGTCGATTTGTGGCATTGGTATATTGGCAAATTGCTGGTTAAGCTGGTTTACGTCAATTGGATGATCATTACTATTGTCATGAGAAACAAGGCCCATTTTTCGTATTTCAATCCACTTTTTACGTGAATCAACAAGTGTTTTAAATTTTTGTTGGTAAAACTGTATTTTCTTCATCCTTATTTGTAAATTTACTGCAGTCCTTGCAGATTTAAAAGTAACATAAAACTCTGGTATTTTAAACCGTTTCCATCTCGCGTAAGCATGGTTTCTTTCTTTAATAAGTGATTTTATCTCTGGTGTAAACCAAGGTTTATTGTAGCAAATGACTTTTGTTTTTAAAGGCACATATTTTTCTTGAAGATAATAAAGTTTGTTTTGTAAAAATTGCAACTGTTCATCAGCAGATGGCATTAAGTAAATTTGATCCCAATTAATGCTACATATTTCAGGAACAAGAGATTGATAGTTTATATTCTCAAAGTTTCTGTATTTCAATATTTGCGGTTTATTGTTATTTACAAGCTTAAAGTTATATGACAGAAACAATAAATCATGGCGAGAAAATACAGGTGCAGAAAGCGGTTGAAATAGTTGTAAATGAGAGTAGTTGTTTATAAAACAAAGATCAAGCAAGGTACTAGAAGTAGATGTGAAGTGAGTTGGCATTTCATTGTTGACTAAGTTAAGCCCAATTGAATGCATTTCATTTTTCAAGGTATTATCTTCCAAGATATTTGCATTAAAATCACCAATGAGTATAATATGATCATATCCAAGTGTAAAGGAACTTAGTTGTTCAAGAAACGAGTCCATGCAAATAGATCTATTAGGTCTGTACACCGTGCCAATTAGAAGCTTTTCATTTTTATTTAAAATTTCAACCAATATGTATTCGATGAAGTCACCACTGCCATTTTTGTATTTTTCTTTGGCAATTTTACTTAGAAAATTGATTTTTTATATGAAAACATAAAAATGCATTTTATTCGTTAACTAGAGGTCCTAGAGCCAATAGGGCCGAAATATGTGATCACTACTCAAATTCCAAATTTTACTTAGAAAATTGATTTTTTATATGAAAACATAAAAATGCATTTTATTCGTTAGAGGTCCTAGAGCCAAAAGGGCCGAAATCTGTGATCACTACTAAAATTCCAAATTTTACTTAGAAAATTGATTTTTTATATGAAAACATAAAAATGCATTTTATTCGTTAACTAGAGGTCCTAGAGCCAAAAGGGCCGAAATCTGTGATCACTACTCAAATTCCAAATTTTACTTAGAAAATTGATTTTTTATATGAAAACATAAAATTGCATTTTATTCGTTAACTAGAGGTCCTAGAGCCAAAAGGGCTGAAATCTGTGATCACTACTAAAATACCAAATTTTACTTAGAAAATTGATTTTTTATATGAAAACATGAAATTGCATTTTATTCGTAAACTAGAGGTCATAGAGCCAAAAGGACCGAAATCTGTAATCACTACTCAAATTCCAAATTTTACTTAGAAAATTGATTTTTTATATGAAAACATAAAAATGCATTTTATTCGTTAACTAGAGGTCCTAGAGCCAAAAGGGCCGAAATCTGTGATCACTACTCAAATTCCAAATTTTACTTAGAAAATTGATTTTTTATATGAAAACATAAAATTGCATTTTATTCGTAAACTAGAGGTCATAGAGCCAAAAGGACCGAAATCTGTGATCACTACTAAAATTCCAAATTTTACTTAGAAAATTGATTTTTTATATGAAAACATAAAAATGCATTTTATTCGTTAACTAGAGGTCCTAGAGCCAAAAGGGCTGAAATCTGTGATCACTACTTAAATACCAAATTTTACTTAGAAAATTGATTTTTTATACGAAAACATGAAATTGCATTTTATTCGTAAACTAGAGATCATAGAGCCAAAAGGACCGAAATCTGTAATCACTACTCAAATTCCAAATTTTACTTAGAAAATTGATTTTTTATATGAAAACATAAAATTGCATTTTATTCGTAAACTAGAGGTCATAGAGCCAAAAGGACCGAAATCTGTGATCACTACTAAAATTCCAAATTTTACTTAGAAAATTGATTTTTTATATGAAAACATAAAAATGCATTTTATTCGTTAACTAGAGGTCCTAGAGCCAAAAGGGCTGAAATCTGTGATCACTACTTAAATACCAAATTTTACTTAGAAAATTGATTTTTTATATGAAAACATGAAATTGCATTTTATTCGTAAACTAGAGGTCATAGAGCCAAAAGGACCGAAATCTGTAATCACTACTCAAATTCCAAATTTTACTTAGAAAATTGATTTTTTATATGAAAACATAAAATTGCATTTTATTCGTAAACTAGAGGTCATAGAGCCAAAAGGACCGAAATCTGTGATCACTACTAAAATTCCAAATTTTACTTAGAAAATTGATTTTTTATATGAAAACATAAAAATGCATTTTATTCGTTAACTAGAGGTCCTAGAGCCAAAAGGGCTGAAATCTGTGATCACTACTTAAATACCAAATTTTACTTAGAAAATTGATTTTTTATATGAAAACATGAAATTGCATTTTATTCGTAAACTAGAGGTCATAGAGCCAAAAGGACCGAAATCTGTAATCACTACTCAAATTCCAAATTTTACTTAGAAAATTGATTTTTTATATGAAAACATAAAATTGCATTTTATTCGTAAACTAGAGGTCATAGAGCCAAAAGGACCGAAATCTGTAATCACTACTAAAATTCCAAATTTTACTTAGAAAATTGATTTTTTATATGAAAACATAAAAATGCATTTTATTCGTTAACTAGAGGTCCTAGAGCCAAAAGGGCCGAAATCTGTGATCACTACTCAAATTCCAAATTTTACTTAGAAAATTGATTTTTTATATGAAAACATAAAAATGCATTTTATTCGTTAACTAGAGGTCCTAGAGCCAAAAGGGCCGAAATCTGTGATCACTACTCAAATTCCAAATTTTACTTAGAAAATTGATTTTTTATATGAAAACATAAAATTGCATTTTATTCGTAAACTAGAGGTCATAGAGCCAAAAGGACCGAAATCTGTGATCACTACTAAAATTCCAAATTTTACTTAGAAAATTGATTTTTTATATGAAAACATAAAAATGCATTTTATTCGTTAACTAGAGGTCCTAGAGCCAAAAGGGCTGAAATCTGTGATCACTACTTAAATACCAAATTTTACTTAGAAAATTGATTTTTTATATGAAAACATGAAATTGCATTTTATTCGTAAACTAGAGGTCATAGAGCCAAAAGGACCGAAATCTGTAATCACTACTCAAATTCCAAATTTTACTTAGAAAATTGATTTTTTATATGAAAACATAAAATTGCATTTTATTCGTAAACTAGAGGTCATAGAGCCAAAAGGACCGAAATCTGTAATCACTACTCAAATTCCAAATTTTACTTAGAAAATTGATTTTTTATATGAAAACATAAAATTGCATTTTATTCGTAAACTAGAGGTCATAGAGCCAAAAGGACCGAAATCTGTGATCACTACTAAAATTCCAAATTTTACTTAGAAAATTGATTTTTTATATGAAAACATAAAAATGCATTTTATTCGTTAACTAGAGGTCCTAGAGCCAAAAGGGCTGAAATCTGTGATCACTACTTAAATACCAAATTTTACTTAAAAAATTGATTTTTTATATGAAAACATGAAATTGCATTTTATTCGTAAACTAGAGGTCATAGAGTTAAAAGGACCGAAATCTGTAATCACTACTCAAATTCCAAATTTTACTTAGAAAATTGATTTTTTATATGAAAACATAAAATTGCATTTTATTCGTAAACTAGAGGTCATAGAGCCAAAAGGACCGAAATCTGTAATCACTACTAAAATTCCAAATTTTACTTAGAAAATTGATTTTTTATATGAAAACATGAAATTGCATTTTATTCGTAAACTAGAGGTCATAGAGCCAAAAGGACCGAAATCTGTGATCACTACTCAAATTCCAAATTTTACTTAGAAAATTGATTTTTTATATGAAAACATAAAATTGCATTTTATTCGTAAACTAGAGGTCATAGAGCCAAAAGGACCGAAATCTGTAATCACTACTCAAATTCCAAATTTTACTTAGAAAATTGATTTTTTATATGAAAACATAAAATTGCATTTTATTCGTTAACTAGAGGTCCTAGAGCCAAAAGGGCCGAAATCTGTGATCACTACTCAAATTCCAAATTTTACTTAGAAAATTGATTTTTTATATGAAAACATAAAATTGCATTTTATTCGTAAACTAGAGGTCATAGAGCCAAAAGGACCGAAATCTGTGATCACTACTCAAATTCCAAATTTTACTTAGAAAATTGATTTTTTATATGAAAACATAAAATTGCATTTTATTCGTTAAGTAGAGGTCCTAGAGCCAAAAGGGCTAAAATCTGTGATCACTACTAAAATACCAAATTTTACTTAGAAAATTGATTTTTTATATGAAAACATGAAATTGCATTTTATTCGTAAACTAGAGGTCATAGAGCCAAAAGGACCGAAATCTGTAATCACTACTCAAATTCCAAATTTTACTTAGAAAATTGATTTTTTATATGAAAACATAAAATTGCATTTTATTCGTAAACTAGAGGTCATAGAGCCAAAAGGACCGAAATCTGTAATCACTACTAAAATTCCAAATTTTACTTAGAAAATTGATTTTTTATATGAAAACATAAAATTGCATTTTATTCGTAAACTAGAGGTCATAGAGCCAAAAGGACCGAAATCTGTAATCACTACTAAAATTCCAAATTTTACTTAGAAAATTGATTTTTTATATGAAAACATGAAATTGCATTTTATTCGTAAACTAGAGGTCATAGAGCCAAAAGGACCGAAATCTGTAATCACTACTAAAATTCCAAATTTTACATAGAAAATTGATTTTTTATATGAAAACATAAAATTGCATTTTATTCGTAAACTAGAGGTCATAGAGCCAAAAGGACCGAAATCTGTAATCACTACTAAAATTCCAAATTTTACTTAGAAAATTGATTTTTTATATGAAAACATAAAATTGCATTTTATTCGTAAACTAGAGGTCCTAGAGCCAAAAGGACCGAAATCTGTTGTAATCACTACTACAATTTCAAATTTTACTTAGAAAATTGATTTTTTATATGAAAACATAAAATTGCTTTTTATTCGTAAACTAGAGGTCATAGAGCCAAAAGGACCGAAATCTGTAATCACTACTAAAATTCCAAATTTTACTTAGAAAACTGATTTTTTATATGAAAACATGAAATTGCATTTTATTCGTAAACTAGAGGTCCTAGAGCCAAAAGGACCGAAATCTGTTGTAATCACTACTACAATTTCAAATTTTACTTAGAAAATTGATTTTTTATATGAAAACATAAAATAGCTTTTTATTCGTAAACTAGAGGTCCTAGAAAACTGATTTTTTATATGAAAACATGAAATTGCATTTTATTCGTAAACTAGAGGTCCTAGAGCCAAAAGGACCGAAATCTGTAATCACTACTAAAATTCCAAATTTATATGGGGCCTATAGTAAATTATTAACCGATCATCACGAAATTTTACAGCGCCATTTCTAGTCCTATAAAACTGTGACGTACCAAAAATTGTTATGATAGCATTAATAATTACGGTTTTCGGCGCACTAAACGGTTTTCCGATCTTTACGATCGTGATTTTCAGTCGAATAAAACGAATTTTTGCAAAATCCTATATCATTCCCTGCATTGTGCATTGTGGTGGTGGTTCCACATTTTGATTCATAGCTCTGATCCTACTAAATTGATTTTGCTGGATTTCAATCCCAAACAGCTTTGGATAACTACAAACAATTTGACACCAAGTTTGTTTATTTGTTTTTAGTTTTTCGAAAGTGAGCGTGTTTTCAACAGACGCACACTGGTTCATATTTTGAGAAGGCGGCCAAAATTATTTTTTTTTTTGTTCTCCGATTTTAAAATTTTTTTATTCATGTGAAAGTAAATACTAGTGAACCTCGGGAGCCAACCTTGACCTTTTTCAGCAGAACTTGAAGGACAAATGAACACATAGAGCTCGTGCCTTAGCTTTAACAATAATTAGTATTGTGGTTATGGTTTATGGTCTTTAATCCAAATTTTTAATACTTTTAATTAGGCTTAATTTCATCAAATTTAATTTTCATTAAATTATTTTAATGAAGAAAGGAATTTTACAACATGAAAATTAATTAAAATTGTTATTGATAAACCTTCATTCTTGACCGTGGTCGGGGCGATCGAAACATGTAATGGTAACCTACCGGCCGCGGTTCGAGCCCCGGCCACGGTCAAGAAACATAACAAAAAACATATCGAGTCGGTCTGCTGCCGTTTTCGGTTACATTTCTTCTTCTTTAGCCAAGGAAAGGATACAGCAACAGTGAGTGATGAAGAAAAACATTGTGTGTATAAACAAGACTTGGTTCAAAAATTATACCAACAAAAAAATGTGTCTCAAAGCCAGCCGCCGCACACTGGTTCATATTTTGAGAAGGCGGCCAAAATTATTTTTTTTATGTTCTCCGATTTTAAAATTTTTTTATTCATGTGAAAGTAAATACTAGTAAACCTCGGGAGCCAAAAAATTTCAACCCTATTTCAACTATTTCATTGAGAACAGGGTGGTCCGAAATGGACTTTCTCAATATTTGGTTATAGTTTTGAATTTCTGAGTCAATTTTTGAAGTTGAAATGCTCATGACTTTTTTGTTTTTTAAGATTTTTTGACAGAATAAGTTTTGTGTATTAGTTTATTTTATTAGCTATACGTGGTTTAAAGCATTAAACTCTGCGACCTCTAGAACTATTTAATTTTTTTTTTTTTAATGTCAAAATTTCCCGGAAATTTCCTACTTTATAGAGCATAAGTCCTGAGCGTCAAAATGCGTCAAAAAAAAATCTATACTCTCTTGTAGTCCAGAATCTAACCTACATTTCTATACCCCATTGTACACACATCTGGATACGGCCTTGCGAACTACAGGAATTTCTGTGACCCAAGGTAAGATATTCGGTTCAAAAAATAAGTCCTGCAAGGAAACATTACTGAAATTAAAGAAGGTGAATCTTAAAGAATTTTCGACAAATAAAGCAGTTCAGGCCACATAAATTATCTAGCACGTCAGGTTATCAATTAATTTGGAGAAGGTAAAGGTATTGCCATTGTTATGAACTTATTGTGGGTGAACGGATGCTGCAAAACGAATAGGCGACATAAATAGACTAACACGTTAGATTTCTGAGTAAGTTAAAAGGTTAAACATTAGTAAATAGCCGCAACATAAACTACATAGTTTAATTACCTGAAAATTGCAACTTAATTTAAAAAATGAAAGAGCAGGTAAATGGTAAAAAACTAGCACGCAGTTATATTTTACGTGAAAATTACCTACATGTTACCTGTTAATTTATTGCCGGTATGTTATCCTTTTAAAAAGTGTGAAAACAGGGGTTTTTATGTTTCAAAGAAATGCTAATAAAAGATTAAATTTGTATTTAAAAAAGAGTTTTTATGTTTTAAAGAAGTAGTAACAAAAGATCATAATTTTACCTTCATTATTGTTTAAACAATGGCTAAGTTCAGTTATTAAGTTCTCGCAGATATATATTTTCAACAGAAAGATGAAAAAGATTTTGTGTTACACATAATGAATAATCCATTCTTAAAATTATGCAACGAACAAGAAATCAAAATTCATAAGATAAAAATTAAAAATTTTTCATTAACATTAAGAAAACGGTACCTTAAATGTTCTAGAAACAAAAAAACGTTTTACTTACGCAACGAAAAATGGCTAACAAATGATCTGATTTTTAAGAAGCTGTCAATAACCGCTAAGGAAACTGGAAAAGTGGGTCGGCCCGCAAAACAAATTGAAAATAGTGGAAGCGAGCCCTAAACGCACAAAGAGGATTTTAAAAAGTATGCCTACACCAACTGAAGAAATGAAATTTACTCCAGAAGAAGCATTTGCACTATTTTTGGATTTAAAACTGACAAAAAATCAGTATACAGAACTGCGAAAGCGAACCAATGAAAAAAATTGTGGAATCTTTCTAGGATATCGAGATTTAGTTTTTGTCAAAAAAGAGTGCTTATCTTCACAAACGGCTATTAGTGTAACTTTAAGTTCAGCAGAAGTAAAATTGCAGGCTCTTCTCGAACACACTGCAGAACGATTATTAAATACACTTGATGCTGACTGTTTAAAAAAACTTAAAAATTGCAGCATCACTTTATTTTCTAAATGGGGATGTGATGGAAGCTCTGGTCAGAAACAATACAAGCAATGTAATTCAGAAAACTCATCTTATGCTAACAAGAAGCTAAACAACTTCTGGAAAATGAAACCCAGAGCAATTTAGAAGAAATGTTTACTAATATTGTTTAATTTAAAATAGTTTATAGATTATAATTTGTTTTTGATTTAAGTATACATTTGTATTAATATACAAAAATAAAATACACATACATCTCAAACCAAAAATAAAAGTTGAATTACCTAAAATGTTATCGATAGCCAAGAATGCTATTTGGGCATTTTTCAAAATATTCCTTTTCAGTTTTATCCTTATAACAACTCGTCTTTCCCAAAAAAGCCAACCTTTGGCCCCTGTGAATATTGGGACTAAAAAATTTACAGGGGCCAAATATTGGCATTTTCTGACAGGATCTAAGTTCGACAATAAAAAATAAGTATCAGTTGTAAAATACAAGAGAAATAATGATAAATTATAAAAAAATCATATTTGAAATATTCATCTTTTACACCGAAACTCAACAAAAAAAATGAAAATCCATTTTGAACTCCCCATAACTTTTGCTCCTATCAGTCGAATTTTACGTTTTATATATATGTGTTCCTCTAACTCCCATTGGAGCATTATAGCGCAAATTAAAGCCTAACATCGCACCTATCGAGCAAAAAAAATCGCATAAAAAAATAGCGATCCAGTCAAAAGTTATGGAATTTTGACCGCCTTCTCGTAAAATTTCCCACTGTGAGACGGTCAGACGGACAGACAGACGGACATGGCTAAATCGACTTAGAATTACTCAAGGAGTATGGGGTTTGAGATGAATAATAAAAAAGTTTCACATGGAAACTTAGTATACCCTCTTCACAACTAATTGTGGTGGAGGGTATAAAAAGAGGTTTCCGGAATCAGTTACCAACACTGTTAAATATTTTTGAAACACAGTTGTTCATTTAAGAAAAAAGAAAAAATTCCAAATGAAAAAATTTCTGATCTAAAACTGTTATTCAATTTTATATCTGAAAAAGACAAAAATTCATTTTTTTTTCAAATGAAAATACTGTTTTTTTTATAAATAATTTTAGATGTCATATATTGCTTTGTTAATGCCATTTTGCTCCACGTGTATGTATGTGGGATTGAATATTGACGGACGAACGACAAGAAGTGGTAACACTTACTGACGAATGCGACTCTGTACAGGACTGAGTGACGAGTGGGATGGACGACGAGTATGAGCTTTGCGTGACGGACAGAGGATAGCGTTAGTTGTGAGTTGAGAGTAGAGTTGAGTTTAGATACAGGAACATAGCGGACGTTAATAATAATAAATTATAATAAGTTCTATTTTAATAATAATAATCATAGTTATAAATTCTTTTAAAAATAAAACAATAAATGAATTAAATAATATTTTAAAACATAAAAGAAAAGGTTTTTCAATAAAGAAACCTACAATTTTGGGGGCTCAACCGCGATCGAGCTATGTTGTGAGCGTTGGAGGCTGTGTGCTGAGTGCTACAGCAAAGTGAACATTTCTAGAGATTAGAGATATTGAAAAAATCATACAAAACATTGTGTTGGTTAAACAGAGTCTAAATATAATATTAAAAAAGAAAACTGAGTGTTTTATGTTTTCAAGTGAATACAAAGATTTAATTTTATCTTGTGTAGTGTGATAATAACGGAAATAAACGGAGTGAAAAAACAGTATTTTGGAGAAAAGAAAAAAAAAAAAAAGTATATGTATACTTAAAATAAAATATTGTGTCGTAGTAAAAGAGACGCATCGAAAAATCCTTGAGCAAATAAAAAAGACATTTATTTAAAAAGAGCAAAAACAAAAAAGATCAAAACTGCAAAGTACAGTAAATCTAACGTGTAAAAAATTTTTGTGTTAAAATAAATTATTGCGTCGCATCGGAAAATACGTTGATTTAAAAAATAACGAATTGAATCACAACGAGAAAGAGCAAAAGAGAAACTATCGTGTAAAATATTTTTGTGTATGTTTGATCTCATTATAGGCAGACAAAATATATGTTCAATACTTGTGTGTGTTCGTTACTTTAAACTAAAGGGTAAAATCTCTAATGAATTGAATCAAAACGAGAAAGAGCAAAAGAGAAACTATCGTGTAAAATATTTTTGTGTATGTTTGCTCTCATTATAGGCAGACAAAATATATGTACAATACTTGTGTGTGTTCGTTACTTTAAAGTTTAAACTAAAGAGTAAAATCTCTAATGAATTGAATCAAAACGAGAAAGAGCAAAAGGGAAACTATCGTGTAAAATATTTTTGTGTATGGTTGCTCTCATTATAGGCAGACAAAATATATGTACGATACTTGTAGACAACATAAATATCAATACACGTGTTTGTAACCATAAAGTTCTAATTAACTGAGTAAAAGTGAGAAAGAGAAAACAGAACTTTACAAATCGCAAAGGGAGTAAACGCTTGGCATAAAAAATATCGAACTTAATGCAAGTAAGAAAGAGAAAATAAATGGAAAAAGACGTTAATTTTAAAATTAAAAAAGTTTTGAAATCGCGTCAGTGATTAATCTTATAGAAAGAAAAACAATAATAATAGCAAGCTGAATGAGGGGAAAAGAGACATTAGAGAATTGAGTAAATTACTTTGATCAAGAGATTATAAGAAGGAAAATTAAAAACTAAATAAGAAGAAAATACCATACATTTTACAACAACAACGTGTTTGAAGATTGATTGATGTGCAGCAGCAATACGTGATCAAATTTATTGTCAAATAAAATAAGCTGGGAGGAAATTTGCCTACAACCTTAAAAAGTGAAGTATTTTGAGACAGAAGAACTATTGAAGGGGAAAAATTCGGCAGCCAAAGTTGGAGTTTTGTACAGCTAAGTTTTATAATATAAATGTGTAAATTATTTGTAAGAGTTCACATTTGTTTCGGTTTTAGTGAATTAATTTTGAGAGTTGTATTTTAATACTCAATTTTGTGCTTAAATTGGTTAGACTAAATCAAATTTGAACTCATACATTTTGTAAATTTTTATGTGAAATTTAATGAGAATATGTGTAATGATAATTAAAATTTTTGAATTTGAATAGTAACGTAACTTGATACATTTATTTTTGAAATTGCGTATAAGTGGTTGAATTTCAGAGAATTTAAATTGTAACGTAAATTTGTATCTGTATTTCGCTTTAATTTTTTTTTTTTTTTTATTCGATAAAATCTGAATAAATTTTTAACGTAACTTTGAGTGTATATGGAAAATTATTTTAAAATTGATAAATAATTTTGTGAAATTTTATATAAAATAATTTAAGATTGATTGAAAATTAATTTATTTTATCTTAGATTTTGATATAAGTGAATTGAATTTATTTCTTTTGTATTTTGTAAACGGACGGGATGGAATTACGGGATATCTTGGATTTGAACATTGAGGGTTTAAGGGCGAAGTTAGTTGAGTTAGGTTTGCCTACGGGGGGACTTAAGGCGGCGTTGCGCGATATACTTAGGGAACACTTCGGCCTGGATGATGATGAATCGGGTTCCGTATATGATGATGTTGTGTCGCAACGGGGGGCAGGTGCCGATATGCTGTCTAGGAGTATGTTTACTCTTCGCGACATAGAAGATTCCCTCACATTGTTCAGTGGAACTGACAATATTGAAATACGCCACTGGATTGAAGATTTTGAGAACAACGCAGATGCGGTTAGCTGGAATCAGCTTCAAAGATTTATTTATGCCAAACAGCTTTTGAGGGGAGCAGCTCGTATGTTCGTACGTAGTCTAAGTGGTGTAAATTCCTGGAGTTTACTTAAAAATGAATTAATCGGTGAGTTTGGAGCTAGGCTAGCTACTGTCGATGTTCACAGAATGCTGAAAAATCGTAAGAAGAAGGGTAACGAAAGTTTTAGAGAGTATCTTTATGCAATGGTGGAGAAAGGAAAGCCAATTAAATTGGATAATGAGAGTTTGATCCAGTATTTTGTCGACGGAATTCCAGATTCCAAATTCGGTAAAAGCATTTTATACCAGGCTACTGATATTCAAGATTTAAAAGAAAAATTAAAAATCTATGAGAAAATCCGAGGGTCCGTTCAGCAGTCGTCAACATCTAAGCCCTCTGCGGAATTAGTTAAAAAGGATGTCAGTTCAAAGCAGAGGAAATGTTATAAATGTGGGGAAGAAAATCATATAGCCAAGGACTGTAAGGCCGCTACTATTAAATGTTTTAAGTGTGGAAAACCAGGACACAAATCGTTTGAGTGCAAAACACAGCCACAGGTGATAAAAAAGGAGCCTAATAATTCGTGCATGGTAAAACATTTTGGTGATGTAAAACAGGAAGTTAAAGCAGTGGCGTATCGGAATTTTAAGGACATTAAGGTGAACGGTGTGAGATTTTCGGCGATTGTAGATTCCGGAAGTGATGTTTCTATAATTCGTTATGATGTCTATCAAAGTTTAGGAGATCTACCATTTATTAGAAAGGAGCAAGATTTCATCACTGCGGGTGACTACCGTTTAGTAACGATGGGTTATTTCGAGACACTTATAAATATCGATGGTATTGATTTTAAGGTGAACTTTTATATTGTTAGGAACTTTGTTTACATGGCGGCAATCGGTAACGATATTTTGGAACAGGCTGATATAATTATGACCGCGACTGGCGCAACGTTTGTAAAAAAGGGAGACCGTGGAGAATCAAAAAAGGATAGTGGCTTAAACTTGCATAAAGGAGAGAGTGAATTTGAAACATTTTGTGCAACAGTCGTAATTGAGGAGAATGTCAAATTTGACTTGTCATACTTACCAAAAGAGAACGAAGTTGAGGTAAAACGTTTAATTGAAGAGTATACTCCCGAGAGGCGAAAACCATCACCAATAAGTATGAAGGTCATTTTAACAGATGAGATACCAGTTTGTCAAAGACCACGACGGTTATCTTATGCAGATCAAATCGTAGTTGAACAGCAAATTAAAGAGTGGATACGTGACGGTATTGTACAACCTAGTACATCTGAATATTCATCGCCTATTGTGCTAGTTGACAAGAAAGACGGCAGTAAGCGGCTATGCTGTGATTTTCGTAAATTGAATGAGAAGGTTTTAAGAGATAATTTCCCGATGGTTTTAATGGACGACGTTCTACATAAGTTACAATCCGCTAAGGTGTACACGACATTGGACTTGAGAAATGGGTTTTTTCATGTGCCTGTGGAGGAAGGATCTAAAAAATATACATCTTTTGTAACGCACAACGGCCAATATGAGTTTAATTACGTGCCTTTTGGAATTTCAAATTCCCCTGCTGTATTTTCCAGGTTTATTTCTTCGGTATATAGGGAACTTATTCAAGATGGAACGATTGTTGTGTATATTGATGACATCATCATTCCATCAGCGAGCGTAGAGGAAGGTATGGAGAAATTAAGGAGGGTACTTAAAGTGGCTGAGGATCACGATTTGAAAAGTGCCAGTTTTTAAGGACAAGAGTTAACTTTTTGGGTTACATAGTGGAAAATTCAACGATTAAACCTTCATCTGAGAAAACGTCGGCAGTATCTAATTTTTCGGTTCCTAAGGACAGAAAAGCGCTTCAACGTTTTTTGGGCCTAGTTTCGTATTTAGAAGATTTGTTGGTAATTTTGCAATGATTGCACGACCGTTATCTGATATGCTAAAAAAAAATATGGTGTTTGAAATGGGTGACACGCAGATGATTGCATTTAGTCAGCTGAAGTCGAGTTTAATCAATGCACCTGTGCTAAATTTGTACAATCCTGCGGCCATAACTGAGGTCCATACAGATGCGTGTATGTATGGTTATGGAGGTGTTTTATTGCAGAAGAACTCAGATGATCAAAAATTACATCCAATAGAGTATATGAGCCGGAAGACATCATGCGCTCAACAAAAATACCACTCATATGAACTTGAGGTACTGGCCATCATCGAGGCACTAAAGAAGTGGCGGGTGTATCTAATGGGTATCAAGATCAAAATAGTAACGGATTGTAACGCGTTTACGATGACCATAAAAAAGAACGATATACCCTTGAGAGTCTCCAGATGGGCAATGTTCTTGCAGGAATTCGATTATACTATAGAGCATAGATCTGGAAGTAGAATGCGTCACGTGGATGCTCTGAGCAGAGTGTCTTGTTTATTGGTTGAGGATTCTATCAAACACCGACTTAAAGAGGCACAATTGACTGATGAATGGGTTAAAGCTATTCGAAAGATAATTCAGAAGGAAACGTATGAAGATTTTTATATGAAGCATGATTTACTTTACAAAGATCCAAATCGGGAAATGATAGTAATTCCCGCTAGTATGGAAGAGGAGGTAATCAACATTGCTCACCGTGAGGGTCATTTTGGAACCAAGAAAACTAAGGAGTTAGTGGAAAGGGAGTTTTTTATACCTAATATAATGCCAAAGGTAAACAAGATCGTACGAAGCTGTATTGAATGTATTTTGAGCGAAAGAAAAACTGGTAAAGCTGAAGGATTGTTGGAACCGATTGATAAATCGGATAGGCCATTAAGAACCTATCATATTGATCACGTCGGTCCTATGGAGGATACACGTAAGCGATACAATCACATAATGGTAGTTGTGGACGCGTTTTCTAAATTTGTGTGGTTGTATCCAACTAAAAGTACAGGCACGGATGAGGTAATAGATAGACTGGAGCGTCAATCAACAATTTTTGGTAATCCGGAAAGAATAATATCGGATAGGGGAACGGCGTTTACGTCTAATTCGTTTAAGGATTATTGCGAAAGGCGGAATATTCAGCATCTATTGATCGCGACCGGTGTTCCTAGGGGTAATGGTCAAGTTGAGAGGCTTAATAGGACTGTGGTTTCATTATTGTCTAAACTATGTATAGATAATCCTCAACAGTGGTACAAGAATGTTGAAAGAGTTCAACAATGTATCAATAATACTCCACCACGAAGTACTAGAATTTCGCCATTCAGGATAATTACTGGCTTGGATATGCGTATCGAGGGGCATGACGATATTCGCAAATTAATCGAAGAATCGGCGATTGAGGAACTAGATCAGGAAAGACAGGAAATACGTGACGTAGCAAGGGAGAATATATCTAAAATCCAATCGGAAAATAGGCGCACATTCAACAAGAAAAGAAAGGATGCACAGATATACAGGGAAAACGAGTTGGTGGCCATAAAACGAACTCAATATGGAACAGGGCTTAAATTGAAGCCAAAATATCTTGGTCCATACAAGATAGTAAGGGCACTGAAGCATGATAGGTATGAGGTCGAGAAGATTGGTGACGGCGAAGGTCCTAGGAAAACGAATACTGTTGCGGAATTTATGAAGAAATGGAACCCGTCATTCGGGTCGAATGACCGCGCAGGACGGCCGAATGTGGGATTGAATATTGACGGACGAACGACAAGAAGTGGTAACACTTACTGACGAATGCGACTCTGTACAGGACTGAGTGACGAGTGGGATGGACGACGAGTATGAGCTTTGCGTGACGGACAGAGGATAGCGTTAGTTGTGAGTTGAGAGTAGAGTTGAGTTTAGATACAGGAACATAGCGGACGTTAATAATAATAAATTATAATAAGTTCTATTTTAATAATAATAATCATAGTTATAAATTCTTTTAAAAATAAAACAATAAATGAATTAAATAATATTTTAAAACATAAAAGAAAAGGTTTTTCAATAAAGAAACCTACATGTATTTGCAAGGAAATTTCACTAAGGTGGCGTAAAGAACAAACAGGAATTTTATTACCATTAGAAAATATACCGTTGTAGATGCGATCTGAGATGCAAAGTGAGTAAAATTTCATTTAGAATGCGTTTGTAGACGTTCTTAAAGGCCGTTAAATTGGAAGCGCTTGCAATTTTTCCTGCTGGGATGTTAAACGTTCTTTGCTTTGTGCTAGAAAAATATGTTGTGTCGAAAATGTGTTTTTAATGCTTCAACTAAAAAATTTTTATGCATAAAAAATATTTTTTTTTTTTTTTTTTTTTTTTTAAGTTTTTTGTAGTTTTTGTTAAACACATATTTTTTGTTGTTTACGAAATTATGCAAATGTTTATTATGTTACAAAGTTTTTTTTTTGCAAACAAAAATGTACTGTTTGCACTGCACAGTACGAAAGTAAAAAGTAAAATATTTGGTCGCAAAAATATGTTACTTAAAAGTTCTTTGCATATTATTTTAATAGAAGAAAACTAAAATAGCACAACAAAGACATAAAAAATAAAATAAAATTTTGATAGTTTAACAAATTTTTTTTCGCATATTTTTTATAAGAAGTTATAATTTTGTTTTAAAAACAATTAAAATACTTGTAAAATATTAAAAAAAAAATTAATCATAAGTTTCGAAACGGGTTCAGGTACACACTGCTTTTGCTCTTTTTTTTTGAGTTTTCTGCTTGTTTTGAGGGTATGCATATAGACCGATATATACTGTGAAAATGAAGAGTGGCTTTTTAAACTGAATTTAAAAAAGTACTAATCTCCACATCTATATATATAAAAATGAATGTATGTATGGTTATTTGTTTGTTTGAATCTTATACCCGCCTAAACCGCTAAGCCGATTTTTATGAAACTTCTACAGTATATTACTGATGGTCTGGAAGAATCTATAGGATATATAGTAGTAGTAGTAGTAGTAAGAATTCTTTATTCAATGATGTTTTTTTTTCAAATTACATTATAAAACTTAAAAGAATGTACGGCGTTGACTATGTCGTTAGCCGGAAAAGAGAGTTTATAAGCATATACATATACATACATATTTATTTTTTTTTTTTTGTGTTTGTAAAAATTAATTGTTGTATTCAAAAATTAAGGTTTTTCGATTAGCCAAAGCATTGATTATATATTTTACTAGTTTTTCCCAATTATCTTCACCATTTAAAATTTCAATTAGCTCATTTTCTGTAATTGTTATTTTTTGGAACCAATATTGCCGAAAATGATTAAATAAAGGACACCTTCCAATGAAATGTTGTATATCTTCAATCTCCTTTTTTTTACACAATGAACAATATTTTACAGCTTTCCTTGAGAAAAAGGAGCCATTTAGATCACATCGAGCCTTGAATACCCACATGATATTCGTCTGATAATTGTTGCCGTGGAAATATAAGTGTGCCACTGTAGTATCAATTCTACTGTAAAACGATTGTGTTTTACTTGCTCGAGTCAATCGACTTTGGTGATATTTATTTTCTAAACAATTTAAAAAGAGTGTTTATTTTTTTTGTTGTTGACCATGATATGTTGAACTCTAAACCGATTGTATTTACACATTTCACCCAGGATATATTTTGTTCCAATGCCAGTCTACGGTAGACGAGAGTCTTCATATGCGTTTTATGAAATATCTTTGCAGTTTATCCACCTCATCAAAGTGAGAATGTCCCCATACTTGGGCACCGTATGATTGAACTGACCTGAAGACAGCATTAAAAAGGTGCATTTGTTCCAAATGCGATATCTCTTTTACTTAGAAAGCTACTCCATGTTAAATTGAGGCAGGATTTCGCAACATTGTTTCTTTCTTCTACATGCCTTGTAAAAACACATTTTGGAGTTATTATCATACCAAGGTAACCATATTCCGAGACTATTTCAAAGGGGACAATAGACACTTTGGTTTAACTCCTGAGACAGTTTCAAATTTTTCAGATAATTCTGTTCCATTCCAACTTTAAATGAACTATTGTCTTAAGGTTATAAATATTATCTACTGCAGAATAGTATTTTCTAAATCCCGCTTGGTATTCGGTAATAATATTATGCTGATATACCCAGCTATACATCCTTTCTGTTATTACACCAATTAAGATTTTTGCAATACAATTCATAAAGGAAATGCCTCTATAATTGCTTGGCTGGTTTATATCACCCTTTTTAAAAATTGGGTAGATTACACTGGTTGTAAACGATTCATCTACCTTCATGTTGTTAAATAGTTTATTATATGCGTTTGTCATTTCTAAAATAAGTTCATGTGGTGCATTCTTAAAGAATTCATATCTTCCCCTGGGGCTTTGTTGAGTTTGTCTTTTGAGAGAACTTGAAGGACTTCAGTTGGTTCTATATCTCGATCCAAAAAATAATCTGTTTGATACAAGGCTGCATAATGTATATCATTTGCTGTTTGAAGTGGATTTGGTAAGGTCATGAAATAGTTTTGAAATTCGGATGTCGATATGTTGGGTAGTTCATAAAAATCTTTATTTCTTATTTCATTTGCTAATTTCCACCATGATTTACTGTCTTTAACTTCATTAAGTTTAATCTCCAGCTCTCTGTAGTAGTTATCCTTTCTTTCTTTACATATACTTTTAAACATTTGATTTGCCTTCAGATACTTGTTTTTAGTTTCAGGATCCATATTTTCTTTATAACTTTTTTAGTAGCTTAAATGAAAGATTTCTCGTTTTAAAACATTTCCAGTCGAACCATTTGTTTGTTGCCGTGAAGACTCTGTTATATGTTTTTTTTATATTTGCAGATTGGTATATAACGTTAATAACGTCATTCAGTTCAAGCACATCCTTTTGTTCTTTCATTATCATTAAATTATATAGTACTTTTTGGTTGTATTGTGCACCAATATCATCTTTCCATTGTAGTTTAGGCAGAAGTTGTTGCGGTTGAGTGGGACTATTTTTGATTGGTACTTTTAGGTCTAAAATTACTGGCTATGACTATTTACCATTCCGATAATGTCTTGTAAAACAGCGCATATGTAATTTACAGACTTCCCGCATGTACCTACACAGAAAAAATTATTGCTTAAATATTTTCAAACAAACGCTGATTTCAAAAATTTTTTAATTTCTACAAATTTTTTTAACTGTTTCAATTAATATTTTTGCTTGATTTTTTATTGTATCTACAAAAATGTTGACAACTGTTAAAACATAAAATATACGCTTTATTGGTTTCAAGTTTTCATAATTTTGTATGAAATATTTAACGCTCTTTAATGTAGTCGTTTTTTTGCAATTTTTTATTTGATCGTAAGCCACACTACTTTATGTAAAATAAATGAGCAACAACAAAATACACATGCAGTCTATTTTTGTACGCCTTAAAAAAGTACAACAATAAGAAAGATGATAAAATAGCGTGACGAGAAACAACAACATCATTAGAAACAAAATTTATTTTTGGTTGTTTTCAAAGTTGGTAAAATAAGAATGAATAGAAATCCCGTTTTCTATTTTTTAAAATTTGTCAGTTAAATACATAAAGTTTTTGCAGTATAATGATGACGGAAACCATATCGGGTCGTTCTGCTGCAGTTTTTAGTTGAGATTGCTTCTTCTTAACCCAAGGAAAGGATAAGACCAACGGTGAATGTGTGCAACTAAGCTATAACGAGAGAGAGACATCGACTGCTTTCAGTGCAAAAAGAAAAAACTTTTTTGTTTGATTTCAGTAAATGATTTGCTTTTAATTTTTAAGAATTTCAGTCAATTTTTTTGTTTGACTCAGCTAAATTATTTGTTTGAAAAAATCAGGGTTTTTTTTTCAATAAACGAAATGCAAAATAAATGGTTTGAATATGCAAATTTGTTTGTAGGTCCTGTTTTAAACAAAAAACGTTTTGATCCGGCAAATTTTTTGTTTGAATTGAAAAAATAATTTTTTCTGTGTATAAACGTTAAGCACCTTCTTCATCGCCCTTAATCGCCCCATTTAACACTATTAGACCATAAACTCCACAAAACTCCATCAATTTCTCTCCCTGGTTATTATGTACCAGAACTTTTGATTTTCTTGTGCCAAGGAATGAAGAGCACGTATTAACGCAGCATTCATCCACATCCTGCTGTAGTTATTCAATACGCACATTAAGATCTCCAAGAATTACAGTATTTCTTGGATTGTTTTCGCTGAAATGTCTCTCTAATACATAAAACTCATTTTCCAATCAGCTCCTCTAATGTATAGAGGTAGTATTAAAATTTCCAAGCCATTCGCATTAATTATTATTGTATCCACCCCATTTTCGGCTGTAAATGAACACCTTATTACTGATTGATCCCCCCTTTCTGTTTTATCAATGCTTTGACCTATATTTGAATAATTATTATTAGTTTTGTTTAAAAATTTTAGTTTTTTTGAATATATTTTTGTTAGTAGGCTGTTATAGTTTATATCAATTTCAGCTGCAGCATCACCATAAATCTCCTTGAGAACGCGTTCAGCTTTGTCGCATACTAGCATTTTGTTGACGTCCCAGCGAAGCCATCGTTCGCCTACTTTAATTCTGTCATTACGCACCAGTATTCGCTTATTTTTATCGTGTTTTAATATTTCTTTTCGAGTTCCAGCACAACCTTTTTCGTTTGTAATCGGTCGCTATTCAAATCTTGTTCGATGTAAATGGGAACACCTGTCAAGTTCTTGGTGTGCTTTAATACCTCGTACACCATTTTTTTGGATTTTAACTCAACCTTTACCGTCATTTTATTTTCGCCACTTTCGAATAGTTTTTTTGTTGATTCAATTTCTATTTTTGTTTTAATTTTCAAGTTGTTTTTAAAAACATTTTCGACAGCATTATAAAGTGACTTTTGAGAATCAATACCTTTTATTATAATGTTCTTTTTCTTAATGGAATCTTCGAGAAATATCATTCGACGGTTAGTATTCGTTTTATCATTTTCTAACATTTGTATTCTTGATTTTCTACTGAAAGTTCATTCTGTTTATCCGATACAGCATCAATTTTATTGTTAATTTTTCCAATGTCTTCTTTAGTCGGTAAATATTTTAGTTTTTCATCGATAGTTTTTGCAATAGATCCTTGAATTAATGCCAATAGATCATCTACTGCCATTTTCCCCACAGTTTCCCTTCCTCCTGAAACTTCTGGCGACGTCTCTGATTGAAATCGTTTCGGAGTATTAACCATATTCTACAAAAAAGCTTTGATCCAAAAGTTTAAACTAGGTTGTTGTCTATGCTAACCAATTATGGTCCACAACTTAGATACTAAGCTTACAATAACAAGAAAATCGCCTACCAGTGATCAAGTTTTAATTATGTGTTTATTTTATTGACGTTTGTTTTTTTAAATTTTTTTTTTGAACACCCCACAGAGCCCAGCTGATGTAAAAAAGCAAATTATTGCAGTTTTATTTTGTTTTACTTTAATTTTCTTTATATTTTAACACTTAATTATACAAAATTAATTTAGCTTTATTTAATTGTTTATAATTGTTCTTTTTAATACGTTTCACTTTTCACAAATAGTTTTTTTGTTTAATTTAAGTTTTTACTTTTTAAAAAATTGTTTTTTATTTACTTCTTTTGAAATTTACTTTAAAAACGGAGCGTATTAAAAATACGTCTCTCATAGCAATGATTTTCTTTCTCATTTAAGTGGGAATGGCACCTCCAATATAAAGTAAATTTGAATTTCTCTATATCTAGAGAACGGAAAGACCTAAAGTTTCCAAATTAGGTACAAGTTATCAATACAGAACATTTGACAAAATTTGGGCGGGATTGGGTTAGTGGGCGTGACACAAAATTGGTTTATTTATATATAAAGAACGGTAAGAGAAAAACAGACTGGATTATAGAAGCGGGCGTGACACATTCTATACAAAGACATTATAGATTCCTTTATATCTTAAAAACAGAAGGATCCAAAGTTTTTAAAATGGGTACAAGCATTTTGGTTATCACTACACAACACCTTAAAAATGATGGGTGAGATTGGAGAAGTGACACCTACCATATAAACCAATTGATATCTGTGTATTTGGAGAAAGAGAAAGTTTCCAAATTAAGTACAAGCACCTTGGTTAACAATGCACAACATTCGAAAAAATCTGGCCCGGATTGGAAAAGTGGTCGGGGCATAAAATAGTTATATTTATATCTTAAAAACGGTAAGAGAAAAATTTTCCAATTTTGGTGTAGATAGCTGGGTTATCAATACGAAACATCTTTAAAAAAAAAAAACTGCCAAAATTTGGTACAATGAAAATGGTTATCAGCTTCTGTAAGAAATATGCAAGATACGGCTACAGCTACGATTTTCCAGTTTGGGACATATATCTTGGTTACAAATAAACAATAGCTGTAAAAATGTGGGAGATATTGTAGACAAAGGCGGGGCAACTTTAAAAGAAATACCATATAGATTTCTTGATACAAATATCTTCGTAAACAATTCACGATATCTGTTTTTAAAACAAATTACATATTTTTTTTTTAATGAGGGAAGCGAAGCACACTGGGTTAAGCCCATATGACACTACATTTTTAATGCATTGTTCAAGTTTTGGTGAACAGTACAAATATAATGTAATAGAAAAATTTACCAAGTGCAAAGAGTTCAGCTGTATTAAGATAAATGGCAAACTGTCAACAATTTTTAAAAAGTTATCGATAAAAAATGAAGTTATGTCAAAAAAAATGTAAAATTGTTTAACTTAAAATTGACATTTCAAGCTTGAAATATTAAAAGTGTTGCTGAATCAGCGGCTTATGGGCAAATTCAGCGATTTACCGCTTTTTGTTTTTAGGTTTCTCATAAACAAAAAGTTGGCAACATTTAATAAAATAAACAAAACAGGGATGGCTAAGTTGTTTCAATTGTACTTTTTTGTTGATACTTTTTAAACAAAGATGTATAATACCTTTTTGTGGTATTTTTTATGAACATAAATAAAATTAATTTCAACTAAAAAAATCTTTTAGTACAATTAGGGTAAAAAAGTACAATTTTTAAAGGTTGTTGGTACAATTTTAAAAATTCTCAACGCCATCCCTGAAACAAAACCATAACAAGAGAAAAAAAAAACTACAAAACTTTGTTTACATTTTTTATAGTTTGCTCCAGTTTGCTCTTTCTAACATTTACTGTTTCTTTCTATCAATTCTATATCAATTAATGAATAAAAAATGTAGTGTCATAAGGGCTTTAAGATAGTTTATATATAATATTAAATATGTATGTTTGAGTTAGTTACAGTTTTAAATATGTGGTCAATTCGTTATGAAAAGATATTTTTGATTTTGCCATTATTAAAAAAATCTTAATTGTGAACATCGTTTCAGGAGAAAAATTGAAATAAATACATATTTTTGTTTAACTTTACTTTGAAAATGAGTGAATACAGGTCCTCGGAGGATAACGATATTCCGCAATGGGCAACCGACATACCTTTACAGGCAGAAGTAGAAGAAAATTTCTAATTCGTATGTTTATCTTGATGACATATATTCGTTTTTGTTATTTTATGAATGTTATTGTTTTAATTTTTAATCTTAATAACCAGATAAAAATGTACCGAAATGTTGTTATCGTTCCTTTGTAATAAATATCTTTCGTTATAACTTTATTTAAATTTTTCGAGTTCGAAAATTAATCTTCAAAGAGTAAATTTAATTAAGGTGAATCTTTAAGTTTGTAATTATATCTTTTTGAAAAAAAAATATAATTTTTATTTTTTTAATCCAAATTTTATATTTTTTTTTAATTAGGCTTAAGTTCATCAAATTTAATTTTCATGAAATTATTTTTTGAAGAAAGGAATTTTACAAGATAAAAATTAATTAAAATTGTTATTGATAATCTTTCATTCTTGACCGTGGCCGGGGCTCATACCCTGGCGGGCAGGTAACCATGAGATCTTTCGATCTCAACCACTTGATCTCCTCAGATGGATTTGCCGTCTTACACTTGCAGCCATCGATGACTGCTGACGTCAATAGTCAAACATCAATCCTTAAACCCTTAAAGCCTTAGCTTTAACAATACTTAGTATTAATGTTATTTTTTTGAACTATTTATGGTTTTTAATCCAAATTTAATACTTAAGTTATTTAAGTTCATCAAATTAAATATTTTTTTAATTTAATTTTCATTAAATTATTTTTATGAAGAAAGGAATCTTACAACATGAAAATTAATTAAAATTGTTATTGATAATCTTTTTTTTTTATTTATTTTTTTTTAATATTTCTTTTCAAAAGTTTTGAAAGAACTAGGACAATGCGAATTCATAAAGGTGACATTTTCGAGTCATCTGTTTATTGTTTATTTTTTTGTGTGTTTACTGAATGTCAAGCTTTGTTTACATTTTGTGAACAAATTAATTCAAATTTAAAATTCAATAAATATATAAAAACTTGAACAAAAACGTATTCAAAATAAAAAAGTGAACATAAAATATAAACACAAGGAATTAAAAATGCGTAAGAAATAAGTGGAGCCACAATGAATTTTCAATAGAGTAAAAAGATTTACTTTCTAAAGCAATTGTGTATATTTTGTAAACAAAACAATTCTCTTTTTATATTTTCAACAAATAATTTTGACATTCACTCTAACTTTTTACAAAACAAAATACATAGTATTAATAAAAAAACGAGATAGCTAGCATAACTCTATCTCAAGATGCGGTCACCTTTATGAATTCGGCTTGAACTAAGCTATATATTTTTATTTCAATATTTTTTATTATTAATTAGTATTGTGGTTATTTTGTTGAACTATTTATGGTTTTTAATCCAAATTTTTAATATTTTTAATTAGGCTTAAGTTCATTAAATTTAATTTTCATTAAATTATTTTTATGAAGAAAGGTGTTTTACAACATGAAAATTAATTAAAATTGTTATTGATAATCTTTCATTTTTGACCGTGGCCGGGATTTAAAAATAAGGGAAGACTTGTTTAACAATAATAAACAAGTAACGATTAATTACAAAATTAACAGTTTAAATGTAAGAATACAATAACAATTTGTAAAATATGAAATATGTAATAGAGATATTCATTAAATATGTAACAATATTCATTAAACATAAAGGGGTTATTATAACCTTAAAACGCAAAAAATATATATTTAAGCATTATAGATTATCTGAATGTTTGTGTGCTTAAAAAATATTGCATACACTAAAGACGCCATTTTTCTACTAAAACCACGAAAACTAATAAATAATTTTCGAAAATGGCTCATCTCCGGAAGCTCCCAGCAAAAACTTTGCTTACAAAATAAGCAGAAAAATAATGAGAGTTTGACGAACAGACTACTTATTTTTCTACTAGAAGAAGTACTTATTTTTGTTCGAGATGTCCCAAAAGTAATCCTTTATAATTTAGCCTATTTTAATCTAAAAAATAATATGTTTTTTTTATACTTAAAATTTTTATAAAAATATATAGTTACACAAAGTCAATAAAGTAAAATTTTTTTTATTTTTTTTTTAATTTTTTTTTTTTTTTGTTTTTTTTTTTAATTATTTTATTTTTATTTTTTCTTATTCTATTTTACTTTATTTTATTTTTTATTTTTTTTTTCTGTCTCTGGCGGGATTTGATCCCGCAACCTCGGTGTTGATAGACTAGCTCTCTACCAGCTAGTCTACCGGGGCAGTGTAGTTTTTGCATTAAAAAACTATGTTTTATGACTATAATGACATTTTTATTGTCATAATGAAAATACAAATTTTTCTGTATATTTAAGATATAATAATAAAGTTATTATTTAATATATAACTAATAATCCAAAAAGTGGCGAATAAAGCTACAAAGTAATGAATTCTTGAAGTCATTAAAAGTAGGATTGTAAGTAAAGTTTTTGCTGGGCTGTAAGTTTAATTTTCACCTTCAAATATTACTTAAAGTAATGTTTTGTTTTTGCTTTTATCTTCTTCTTATCTATATATATAAAAAGAAGTGTACACTTTGATGTCACCACTAACTGCGAAAACGGGTCGACCCATTTCAACCAAAATTTAAGGGTAGGTTGGGGATAGTCTGTAGATGGTTTAAGTAAAGCTTGCATGAAAGCGGCCCAGTGGTTCCGGAGATATGACATTTAGATTTCCCTATATACTCCCATACAAATATCAACAAAATGCCCCCCATTTCCGAATTACATTCGAAACGGCTTGACCGATTTTTATGATTTTAATATGTGTGTGTATTGGGTAGGTATTGGAATAGGTCGTAAAGTATATTTCATATCGCTAGAGGGCGTAAAATAGGGCAAGGGGGTAAAATATCCCCCTTAATACATCTTCTTCACTAATCAACCGGTTTTCTTAAAACATACAGGCACTGACACATCTGAAAGGAAATAGGTAAAAGGGCAAGAGGGGCAAAAGCTCCCCCACTCTATGTCTTCTTAACTAATTAATCGATTTTCTTGAAATTTTTATGGCAAATAGTGTAACATCTATAGCCTATACTTTTTATTAGCTAGGGAGTGAAATAGGGCAAGAAGGGTAAAAGCTTCCCTTCCCCAATCTTCTAAACTAATCAACCGGTTTTCTTAAAATTTGGCATGCAAAAACTATTACATCTGAAAGACAATATCGAATAGGCGGTGAAATAGGGCAAGAGGGTAAAAGCTCCCCCACCCTATATCTTCTTAATAATCAACCGATTTTCTTGAAATTTCGCCGGTAAATAGTGCTACAGCTGGAAAGAACTATTTTTTTTTACTTAGGGCGTAAATTAAGGCAAGAGGGGTACAAGCTCCCCCTCCTTATATCCTATTAACTAAAGGCTATAAATTTTAACATTTACGGCGTAAAAAAAGAAAAAAGGGTAAAAGCACCCCTCCTATAGCTACTTTATTAATTAACCGATTCTTTTGAAAAGTTTATGTATTTTTTTTTTTTAATTTTTCTCCCTTTATTCTACTTCGGCTTTGCAGTGGTACACGATTGGTCGGTAAAAAAATTTATGAAAAACGTTATCGAAGCTACCATTTTGAATGGTAAATTCCGAGACGAAAATGTTTTGCTGCCACGAACTCCGATGATTGCCACAGATATCCCAATTGAATTCAAACGCTTTGTCTGAATTTACACGGTTCATCTTTTGATGCTCAACTTCTTTTCAATTCCCTTTTAAAGATGCCAATATAATCACACGCAGCAACGGTTTAAACTTTTTACGCTTCAAAACAACAATAATTTTAATAACAGCAAATCAAAGAGAAAAAGAAAAAATTACACGCAGCCATCGTTGTGCATATACCAACGAATAAAAACACAAAGCGTACTGACCGAGTACAGGCATCTCCGTACTAACCCCCTTTTTTCTTTCTTCCCTCACCTAAAAACATAGGAGCTGAGCATCAAAAGATGAAACGTGTGAATTAATTTTCTTTAATTTTCTAATAGATTAGCATTTGCAATGACAATCAATTAGTTTACGGCTTAGATTTGGGCACACCATGTTTTTCACACGGACAATTATACGTGGCATGTTCGCGAATCGGCAAGCCATCAAGCTTATTTGTGTTGGCTAAAGAAGGACTGACAAAAAATATCGTACACGCAATTGCTCTTCGTAGTGAAATTTAATTATCTCTGTTTGATTTTCATACTTCACTTACATCACTTACAACACTTTTTTATGTTAAACTTTTGAATATGTAACGAACAGAAATAAAGAAATAAATAGCTTTTTTTCATCGCCGATCATGGTATAAATGCTTTATTACTCTTTCTTTCGCTAAAAATAAATTATATGGCAAAACAACGTTTGCCGGGACAGCTAGTATATATATAAAAAGAAGTGTACACTTTGATGTCACCACTAACTGCGAAAGCGGGTCGTTCGACTTAAACGAAAACTATCACGATACTTTGGGGATAGTCTGTAGATGGTTTATGTGAAGTTTGGATGAAATCGGCCCAGTGGTTCCAGAGATATTGCATTTAGATTTTCCTATATATTATTCCCATATAAATTTCAACAAAATGGGTTTCATTATCCATATTATGATTTTTTATTGTTACCTGAAAAGTTACCAAATCGTAATGCCTAATGTGTACAATGACATTCGGAATAGATCTTAATGTATATATTTTATATCGCTAGAGGGCGTAACATAGGGCAAAACGGGTAAAAGCTCCCCCTCCCAATATTTTCTTAACTGATTAACTGCTGGCTGTGATGTCTCTTCTTCTTAAGCAAGTGTGGCCGCCAAAATTTGAAATATTTCGAGCTAGTGGAGGTAGCAGGTAGCGGCTATGATTACTCGAAGAATTTCATTTAACAAATTTTTCGAAATTAGAGACCGAGGCAGTGGCCCATAGTTGAATACCGTAGAACCAGACTGGCTTTAAGATAGAGTTGTAAAGCAGAAGTTTGCAATCAAGACTAATGACAGAATTTTTTCTAATAAGCCAATGAATGTGAATGGCTTTTAGTTTTATTTGTACTTGTTTTGCCTCTATGTGACATTTCTAGATGTATACCAAATTATTTTACATGCGAATGTTGAGGTATTATTTGTTTAATGATTTTAATATGGGAGTATGATGCACACAGCAAGGTGAATGTTATATGTACGCATTTTTGCACATTGACCATTATTCTCCATTGTTTTGACCATATTTATAGTTGAAATATATGATTCTGTAAGTAACGAGACGTTTCATGAAAGTTTTTGTGCATGTTTAGAAAGGCTGTATCTTCCGCGAATGTTGAAGTATGGGCGTTTGTTTGTTGGCGTGTCCGAAGTGTATATAAGGTATAATAGAGGGCCCAAGATGCTTCCTTGTGGGACTATAGCGCCAATTGGCTGAGAAAAATTTTAAATATCGCCTTCTTTAATAATACATTTAGGATCGACTAAGTAGCTTTCTTTTCGAACTTTCTTTTTTCAGTCAAAAGCCGCTCGACAACTGTGAAATATATTTAATTATTTTTGATTTTCTTGAGGGTTTTGCTGGAATATTGAACAAGTAGTTTGTGTGCCCCGGTAGGCTAGCTGGTAGTGAGCTAGTCTATCAGCGCCGGGGTTGCGGGTTCGATTCCCGCCAGAGACTCTGGTTTCCTGCAGACAAGCGACGAGCTTCGCGGGGTTATCTAAGGGAATTAAAATAAAAAAAAGAGATAACTGTCCAAATTAAAGGTAGAGAGTTGTACTAATACGCAGATTGGATGCATAAATTCTGCACTCAAATGAAATATTGAAAAATTTAAATTTGTTATCAAAAAAGCTGTATTTAACATACTCTCACTAAAATATAAGAATTGTAATTTTTTATGTAAATGGTTTTTGATTTTTGTGATGATAATATCAAAATTTTTGGATCAAGTAGGAACTTTTGAAAAAATTTTGCTGGACACGACCATAGAGATATGGGTAGTGCACTGATTTTTCAGTTTCAACTCGCACTTAGTGATAGTGCAAAAATATTGCAACCATTTTGTTGCTGTTGAGTGATGAATTGAAAATTTGCAGCCTCACTAAACATGAGTGTTAGTGATGTTAAACAATTTTGCGCTCAAAAAATAAAAGTTTGATTTAAAAACAAAATCATCAGCTTTTTGCAACTTTTTTTTCACTCATTCGAGTGCAACTTAAATTGTTGCACTTATTTTAAAATTTCATGTTTTTTTGTTTTTTCATGATTAAAGCCAATAATCATACCGTTATTGACAAAATTTCATTTTGTTTAATGTTCTTTTCTTATGCATATCCTCAAAAGATATCAACAACCATGCACATACAAAGTTAAATTTTTTAAATTTTAGCGAGACAATATTTGTATGCAGCTTTTCTGATTGCATGTCCAAATTTTGCACTATTTGAATTGATAGCCGATTTTTGCATTCAATCTGCATTTGTGAACAAATTTTCACTATCACTAATTTTTTTTAGTAGTAGTTAAAAAAAATAACAATCATCACTAAAGCTGGTAAGAAAGAGTGCAAACAAATTCTTTTGCAGTTTTATTTAGTGGTAGTGCACTGCTGATTTAAATCAATATTTAGTGCACTACCCCCAACTATGGTCAGGACACACACCCAATGCGAAATTTTTTACCAACTGTTTTTAGAACGTCGATACTTAGTGGGGAGCAAATAAAATTTATTGAATTTTGTTGCATTGCTAAAAAACAACAAAAGAACAATTTTTTGTATCATTGTTTTTAAAATAGAAAGATATCATCCAACAATAAGGAAGTATTCATAAGTACAAGCCATATTTATTTGACAGAGTGTATATAGAAAAACGTAAAATTATAACCAATTTGCACATATGACATATCTAACATTGTAGCATTATGTACAATAATTTTTAAAACATCAAATACGCATAAAATCCTTATAGTAATAAATATTACTATTACAAGATAACCTTTTACCAGCGAAACATAAATATGCAATTGCATGTTTTTCCATGTGCGACCAATGAAGGCCGAAACAATATATTTATCCGTTTTAGATCTTTTTATGAATATTAGCATCGATATATTTTATCGTATTTTATCGTTTGCAGCATTTTCTGGCATAATTTAGTATAAAGTGAATATTTTGCATTTTTGAGGTATATTTTTTTTAAAATAAGTATAAAATTCTTAAATCAAGTAAAAAGAAGATTACACTTTTCACTGTGTTTAACCCTCCGGCTTGCGAATGTTTTGATTTTCTATACACATTAAAAAAAGGTCTGGCCAGACTCATGTGTACCACGAAGGGTTAAAAAATTTGAACTCTTGCTTCTCATTTAGTTTATATTTTTGGTTATATATGTACATACCATTTCTAAAGTAAAAACCATATCGGGCATGATGTTGGTGTTTTATCATTCTGTAAGGTGTAGTAGTACAGGTAAATAAGTTCATCATAAAAATTTTTTCTTTATAATTCCTTTTTTGGTTTTTTTTTAAGCACGAATTCGGGATAAAATCATTTTTATAAATTAAAACTTTATAAAACTTGAATCAAGCGCTTTTTGCGATTGATTCATTTTCGGATTCTTTCACGTACGAAATAGGGATACGATAAATATGGATAATTTAAGTATTTTGAGATTGAAAATCCGTACTCGAATCAATCTTTTTGTACTTGATTCAAGGAAATCCGTACTTACCGTATTATTAATACCGATGTGGATTGATTTTAGTACGAATGGATTGATTTTTCTTTTGAGTGCAGTGCCACTCTGAGAGTAAAATAACAAAGTGAGCGTTTTAATCCAGGGTTTAAAAAACTGCAGTCGAAACCAAAAACTGTCGAACAAAAAACGAAAATTTGTGTTCAACATTTGACTTTTTGAGTTGGTTTGCTTGTTGTGTGTAGAAACAACTGAACGAGACGAAAACACATAATTTTCATGTTTAAAAAGTGAAATTGAGAACTTTTGCTTCTCATTTAGTTTATATTTTCGGTTATATATGTACATTAAGTTTTTGAAGTAAAACCCATATCTCTTATGATGCTGGTGTTTTATAATTGAAATTATGTAAGTTGTAAAACGGGTAAGTAAATCAATCATAATAAAATGCTCCTTCTAATTCCACTTTTGGTTTACTTCAAGTACGAATTCGGGATTGAATCAACTTTATAGTACCTTAATCAATCAAATTTTGAGGTCTGCTCAGTCTTAATTTTACTTAAATCAATCTCATTTTCGGATTATTTTAAGTACGAATTCGGGACTAGATGAACTTCATAATTCTTAAATCAAGCGCAATTTCAGATTGATTCAATCTAAGTTTTACTTAATTTAATCTCGGATTATTTCAAGTACGAATTCGGAACTGAATACGGATAAGTTATTATTTCGTGATTGCAAGTCTGTACTTGAATCAATCTTTCTGTACTCACTTCAAGGAAATCCGTACTCACCGTACTATTAATACCGCTTCGGATTGATTGGAGTGCGGATGGATTGATTTTTCTTTTGATGTGGACCAATCTTTTAGTACACCAATCGACTCAGAATCACTTTTCAACACATTGACTGCCAAGGCACTTTCAGCAAATAAGATGCTGGGGGCCACAGCATTTTTTTGCGTTTGATCTTCGAAAACTTCAATATTGGAATTTAGGATACTACCAGTAATATTTACTGCTTAAAAACAGAGAGTGTCGCACGCATGTGTCCGACGTGGCGCCTCCCGATTTTTTTTTATGCAAGGCCATGTCGGACATATATGCACGACAAAAAAAAAAAAACACTCTTTATCGCTCTATATTTTTCCTTATAACGTGTTAATTTGTGTCTTTCATGGGGGGCCGAACATCATATTACTGCAATAAAATTTTATTTATCGTCAGCCACTTTTGTGTGACATGGCTAGAAAGAATGAAAACCACATAGTGCATTGTCACACATATGTGTCCGACGTGGCAGTCAATGTGTTGAAAAGATCTAACTACAGGTTGCAATTTTGTAGATAATTTTATCACGTTTGGTAAACCTTAATTGTACTAAGTACAAAGTCAATGAAAATAGTGAGAATCGGTCTATAATTTCACATATTTCCCATAAAAACTCCTTTCCAAATTAGACTCTAATTACGTTGGTATTTAAATTAAATTTGCCCCAAAAATATATTACTGCAAATTAATTTTTTTTAAGCTAATATTAATAAACAGTTTAGCGACCGTCCCTAAAATGCGTTTCAGAAAAAATTTCATATGGATGTTAATATCTAGATAATATTCAGCACAAATAACTTTTACTACATTTTTGCCTCATAACATAACTTTGTTTTTGCGAGTCCATGACTGCCAATCGTTTCCAAAAAGAGTTAAATCTCGAAAATATTTTGTTTTCAATAACGCAATTTTTGATTTTTTTCGGTGCATAGTTTTAACAATTTGCAAGTTTTTACTGCATATTCAATTCCCATAAAACGCGTTTATTAGAGCATATTTCTGGTTTCCCTGTCTTTTGCTAAACCAACAATTAATTCTTAATTAAATTGAATTGTGTATAGAATTTTGAATTACCCCTGAAAAAAATAAGATTTTACTATCACATCTGTTTAAAGACATATTTTACACTTTTGTGGCCATAACTTAACAAAATGTGCAATACTCATAACAATCTACATTTATATTTTTTATTTTAATTAAACTGTCACCTCTGTTGTGCTAAAATAGGATTTAATATCAAATTTTTTTTTTTTTTTTTTTGGAGTTGAAACTTCTGAAAGCTGATAGATTTAATAAAGGATTTTTTTAGTTTTAAAATAAATAGATTTATTGTTATAATTTTTTTTTTTTTTTTACTAAACATATTTCATGGAATTACTGTTATTGAACGAAAAAAAAAAAAAATGCTATTATAGCATATATTTTTATTGAGTTTTGGTTTTAATACCCTACAGTTCAATAGGTGTGTGTAATAAAATAACTTTCAGAATCAATCTAACGCTATCTGTCCGGCTGGTTGATTGGTACAGGTTGCAATTTTGGCGATAATGTGATGAAATTAGGAATTACGTCTTAAATATTATATCGCACTTGTCCAACAATACTGTATTAGCTGAAAGTTTAAAAATGTTCAGTAGAAGCAAAACAATTTTTAATTTTACATTAAAGGCATATGCAAAATAATTTTTATACCAACCATTTCATTACCATATAGATGAAAAAATAGCACGATACTTTTACAGCGGTTAGATATGCATATTACGCGTCTATTTTATTTTTTTTTTAAGTGAAAAAAACACAAATTGTTCAACAAGTGCGATATGAACAAAGCCTGCTGAGAATGTTGAGATTCGGTCCAAACTTTCACATATGGGCATTTCCTCCGAATGGTCAACCAGGATGGAAAAATAAAATGTTGATAATCATCGTCTTTTATTGTTTATTATTATAAAAAAAAGTCTATGTTTTTATAATAGAATGCACGCAGAGAAAAAATATATTTAAATATGGTCAACTCTAACAAAAATATTTTTAAAGAAAATGTTACACATATTTTGTTTAATATAACCATATTATTGCCACCAACAGCCATATTATGGTTAAATTAGTCCTCCATAAAGAAGCCACAACCACATTATGGTTGCTTTTGAACATCTTATGGTTAAATACGACAATAATATGTTGTCAAATTCACAATAGTATTTTCCTTTTTTCTAAGAGCATCACCCTATGGTTGAAAAACACCTATGCTATTATAAGTCTTTAATATATTTTAGTCATTATTAACCATATTTTGTTTGGAGGTAACCATAATGTGGTTGTGGCTTCTTAATGGAGGACTAATTTAACCATAATATGGTTTTCGGTGACAATAATATGGTTATACTAAACATAACATGTTAAAAATTTTCATTAAACATAATTTTGTTGGAGGTGACCATATTCAAACATGTTTTTTCTCTGGGTGTGTTTTCAAAGCCATATCTCAGCTGTTTAACTTGAGGTAATTGGGCTGGAAACTGGAAAATTCTATATTTTATTTTTAAGCTACTTGTAAAGATGTTTTTATATAATTATTTTAAATGCAAAAAATATGTTATTTTTGCACTCTTTCTTCATAATCTCTCCATTACCATCAATTGTAATTTAAGTAAAAAGTTTTTCCATTCCATTTTCCAGATTTTTACATTTCACTACTGTTAGTCAAAGTTGACTTCTATTTTGCGTACGTTCGTGACCACATGTTTATAACTATCATTATGAAAACTTAAACTCGATAAAATCCATCTTTTGCACTAAACATAGAGCTACCCAAATGCTATCGAATCGAGAAAAAATGCTAGGAAAAGTTTTGTTTTTTTATATTATTTGTACATCAAAAGCGTACGAACGTAATTTCGTGACCCTAGGAAATGTTCATATCATTTATATCATTTTCCGAATCAGGTCTTTATCTTATTATGTTGGTATTTAGATAAAATATGGCTCAAAAATAGTGAATTGCAACCAAAATTCGATTACCAAATATTAGTATTTAGAATAAACTCCGTATAAATATGGGTATTGATAAAAGGTTATTCATTTAGTACTTTAAAATCCGCGGGCTGGCAAGGCGTCAGCTTTTAAATATCTGCCATCTAAAGTATGTATCATTTATTTAGTGAAAGGTTTGTCATTTATGAATATATGTAGATCGTTAAACAACCGATGAACGCGAATAGTTAAAACTTACAACAAAAGTGGTGCATCATTCGTGGTATTACGGGGTGATTATGGTCACCATGATCGACCTACTGTGCAAGGAATTGCTAAGATTGTAAAGAAACTTGAAGAGACTGGAAGCGTTACAGATATGTTTAGACCTGTGCATCATCGTAAAGTGTGCACCGCCGAAAATATCTCTTCTGTTAGTAAAAGTGTGGCTGATTTGTAATTTTAATTTAACGATATGTGGTTTCAACTAGACGGTGCCACGAGCTATACAACATTATAGAGTTCGGCTTTATTGTTTGCGAAATTTCTATAACACGTAATTTTACGTTTTGGCGGAGTCAGTTGGCCACCAAGATCATGCGATTTGACGCCGCACACTAGGGATTTCACGGAAAAAAGGCATATTGTCAACATGCTCTTCATGCAATATGCAGTGGTATTTTAAAATTAAAGACTACATGATGCAATCAAACTAAAAAGAATTACTTCGATCTGACTGCTTATTTGTTTAGCCGCTTCAAACTCAAAACTTTTATGTTTTACCAAACTGACTTAATATAAACCTAGGAATTTTAAGACCAATATTATGTTATAATGTGAGCTAAAGTTTTCTTTTTTATTTTTTATTTAAAGTAGTATACAGTTGTTTTCGGTTAATTGAGCCCCGCTTAATTGAGTTTCCCGTTTTATTGCACTAAAAACCATGGAACGAAATCATTCAGTATAACAGTCTATGTAACAATACCCGTTTAGTTGAGTTCCGTTTAATTGCGTCACCCGCTTAATTATTTCGCAAAATAAGACCACATTGCGAAAAACAAAAGCAAATGTTTCGGTTAATTGTTTCCCTCTACTTAATGTGTTTTTGCTCCACAAAAATCAAGAAAGTCATGTTTCATGTTTCAGTTTTATAAATAAATGTTATACAGTACTTTTCGCTTATAGTCCACTACTATAGTTGCACAACTTTTGTGGACTATAAGCGAATTTGGACTATAACCGATTTTTTTTTATAAGCCATTTTATGGATAATAAGTGAAACCTAGTATAATCCACATTTCGGACTATATAAATATTATTTTCTTCAATAAATCCACTCTTTTTAAACCAAAGAAAAGTTTATTTACAACATAACCAAATATTGATTTATTTAAAATAAATAGTTAAAACAAAAATCTTTTTAATGAATTAATTCAAATGCTTTAAAAGATTTCAATAAAAACAAATGCGTATGAGATTCATTTTAATTCTTTGGATGACGAAATCAAACACAACATAAATATCAATTTCATAGGATCTTTACATGGGGTCTCCACCTGACAGTAGACGCTCAGAAATTCGAACTCTCAGAATCAACTTGATGTTGTTAGAGTTTAAAACTCAGTTTTTTTGGTGTTTGTATTACACATACTAAATAAAGTCAAGTGAACTGAATTGTTATTTTTTATATTTCGTTAAGTTTTTTATAGTTTTTATGTTAAATAAACTAGAATTAAAAAAAAGTATAGTTTTGTATATCTTTATCGTCAAATTTATCTAAATTTTTGTAAAAAAAAACCGTCCAGAAATTCGAATAATTCGGAAACTCGAGTCGCCCTAAAAACAAAGTGGATCGAATTTCCGAGTTGATTAAAATTATAAAAACAGAGTGGACTATAAGCGAACATTTTTGCATGAAGAATTATATACGCATGCTAAGAAAATGTGGCTTTTAAACGAAAATGGACTACAAGCGAAATGGACCTAAGAACAAATAATTTGTATGAAATTCGAAAAAATCTGCATGTGAATATGACAGTTTTGGCTTATATCCGTTTTTGGCCTTTAAGCGGAATGGACTATAAGCGAAAAGTACTGTATAAAATAAATAAAGAAATGAGTTACATTTTCTATCTACACATGGCTGTTTCGCTTTATTGCACATCTTGCTCAATTAAGCGATTTTCGTTTTAATTGCGTCGGCGAATCAATTAACCGAGTACTGCTTAATTGAGTTCCCGTTTAATTGCGTCAAAAGTCGTGCATTTTTAGAAACTCAATTAAGCGGAAATAACTGTATATCAATATGCTAAAATTGAAAAAACAAACTCTACATATAACAAAAATCTCTTTTTTCACCAAAAATTTGCATCTGCAATTTTAAGCCTACTTGCCGACAGTTGGAAATCACTTCCAATACATTTTCTCATACCTGTTTTTACATTGTTAATCAATTTCATTACTTACACTAAGGCCCATTATTACAACTTGACTATTAAGAGTCCTTTTTAAATCATTTCATTATTACATTTTAACTGTAAAACAAAAATTATATGTTTGACCCATTGCCACTAACGCAAGAACCGATATGGAGGATTTCATGTCAAGTGAGCCAACTTTTGAACCTGATGTCTTCCGATTAGGATGAAATTAGCTTCAAGGTAATTCCTATTGAAGAGTAGCTTGGAAACAATTTTTCAACAAGTTCGGTCAAGAACTCTCTTAGTTATAGGGAGTCCAAATTTGACATTTTGGTCAAACAGTTGTATAGATAGCTATTTCTTCAATCTTTCGAAAAATAAAAAAATGATTTTGACCTTTCTTGCAAAAACAAAATATTTTTTTAATTGGGCCTTTTTTTGCTCAAAGGAAAGGTTGGGTCTTTTCCTTTGAGTGCTTTTCGGTCGTTTAGTGGGATTCGAGTGCGATATCTACCAAAATAAATGTTTTGTAATTCCAAACAACGCTTTTTAAATTTTTAGCTTACGCACTATTTGAATTTGTCCCTTTTTGTTTGATAAAGCGTGAACTTAAAGAGAAAATTGAAATACAAGTTGATATTGTTAAGCAAGGCACTGGTACGACAAATTCAGGAAATACGTCACGAAGCTTTTTTGCTAATCCTGCTTTGATTTCCGAAATCACGGGTGTAGATGAAGACATAATCAAGAGGTTTTTAATAATTCTCGAAGCTATAACAATCACCTAGGCAGAAGATCCAAACAAATTTGGTGATTTTTGTCTGGAGACGACAAAAGAGTTGTACGAGTAGTAAAATATGCCACCTACACTCCGAAAAATTCTTATTCATGGAAAAGATATAATTGAAAAGTGTATTTTTCCAGTAGGCTTACTATCCGCAGTGGCTCAGGAAAGTCGTAACAAAGGCTATAAAAAATAAAATTAAAATTAAAAAAATGTTTTAACTTTTGTAGGTGACGATATAAATTTCTCTAACTTTCTTTATTTCGATTAGTTTTGTGTTTACATATGTACATAAAACTAAATTTGTGAAGAAATCACTACACTTTTTGAGAAATATATTTTTCCTCACCTCCATACAAAAAACGGGGCTACATCAGAGACCTTGTCTACGCGGGTAATATAAATAAAATATCTAATTAAAATTATTTCATAAAAATTATTCGAGTTGAAGTATAAATTAACGGTAAATTTTTAGGTTTGATATTATATCACATTTATATTTAAAATCGTTTTAAATATAAAATTCCGTTCTTCACTAAGCACTTTAATGTAGCTTAATTCACCAAGCTGGTACATCTAAATTCAACTTAAGTTTCCTTTGTAACAACTAAGCAAGGTGGCCTCAATTCCACAACAACAACAGGTAAAGCAATAACAGACAGCTGTTTCTTGAGACCTCCTTGTAAATAAATACACTTTTTTATGATATTTTTTTGTATGTATTTAGTAGTGCTACCATACTTTTATCTTAATTAAATAAGACTTTTCAAATAAAAGTTGAAAAATCAATCTGTATTTAAGTACGATTTAAGTTTATATGTTAATTAACCTAATATAGATTTAAATACTGTCTTGAAAATTGGGCATACGACTCTTATTCGGATAATCGAGCAATATTTAAATTTAAAAATCGATTTCCTCCTAACGATTTTCTACATAAATTACTTTTACTTGAACTTTTTAGGTCCATAATTCTCAAAAATTTTGGTGCATATACAGTGTTGCAGGGTATCATATGGTCGGGCTGAAGCATTAATTCTTTCTTATTTCTTATTAAATATAGTTTAAATAATGATAGTATTGTAAAAAGGACTACGCTGTATTTGTAAATACAATTAAAATTTATTTATTCAAACTCAAAAAATTATTTTTAGCATTAAAATTATTTAAATTTTTTCTTTACCAGCACAAAATGGTGTGATTAAACGTAATTAAATAACGAACAATCTAATTTACTATATTTTACATATTTACTCAAAAGTTTTGAGTTTATTACTGTCATATAAAAATTAGTTTATATAAATTCATAAATAACTTCGATTAAAAGTGATGGTTTATAAAAATGATTTGGAAATATTTGATATATTAATAGAAGTACTCTGTTTAAAATAAAATTTTTTTTTGTATTTAAAATGAGAAACAGATATACGAATATGTTCTAATCCATATTTTCATTTGCGACTTTTTATACAGCCATAAATATTTTATCTAAAATGACCAATATTGAATTGTTTTTAAATTTTTTTTAGTCGCGAATTTTAACAACTTTATTAAAATCAATTCAACAAAATTTTAAAAACATTTTCCATGGGACAAAATCTATCATGCGATAATAAATTGTAAGCAAAAATAAATAAATACAAAAAAGTGCAATTCAATATTCATTTCCTACATTTACTTTTTATTAAACCACTTGTCAATAAAAATAATAAATTTTAAATATTTGTATAAATAATGTTGATTTTGCCTGGCTTAACCCTTATGCTTTATTCATGGGTCAAAACTGGCCAAACAGGTTTAATGGCTTATTTTTTAAAACTATTTAGTCAATGATTTTTTTTAAAGTTATTTACAATTATTTTTCTATTGAATAGTGTTTGTATATAAAATATTTAATTTCAAGGCTTTTTTGTAATGTCTGTACTAAAAATATACGCATTTTGTATACGTGTCTCAAAATTGTCCAACACTAATAGTCAACACAAAATATTCAATATTCAAGAATGTAATCAGTTTATGTTAAACTCAATCCGAAACTTGCGTTAAATGCTCTGAATGTAAAAAATTAACAGATTATACAGTAGACGCTCGCTTATATTAACTAATTCAGACAGGACCTGTTCACTAAATGGAAAAGTTCACATAATCGAGACAATATAAAATAAGTATTTCAAATAATTTTTTTATATGTGTACATACATAACCTATATTAAGTTTTTATTTAAATTAGTTTTTTAATAATAAATGTACATGAAAGTAGTCGGTTAAATTTTTTTGCTTGAGGGTATTTCTGTAATGCCTTGTGCCTGCATTTTCGCAATGCCAAAATATCATTTATATCAGATGTATTATTTTCACTCTAAGCAATATCTTTTCAAACACCAACGATCTTATAAATTTTCCATTGCATTCGTAAATACACATTTACTAGCTTATTTCGGGGAAGAACAGATTTCTTATAAAGGGTGTTTCTTTAAAGAGTGACACAAGTTTAAATCATAATAAAACAAGGAAATATATTTTTAATATCAATGAAACGGGCTTTATTGCAAAGAAAATTTTATGAAAAATGAAGTGTAGAAGGCGCCAATTTTCAACAACTTTTCGCATTCTGGCCATTATTGTTTTTGAAGAAATATGGGCCAATGACTGGTCCAGCCCATAAAGCGCACCAAACAGTAATTTTCTGTGGATGTAATGATGTTTCGACAAAAGCTTACTCAATCAACCAGAAATGGTCTTCATCGCAAAATGTAATTTTAAATGGAAATTCAAAAACAATATCAATTTGTGCTTCAGCTCATATGCCGAATTATTTGGATTAAAAATTTCAACAATTTGTCGTAAGTCGATTCATAATGAAATTTCAAAGCAAACTAAACAAAAACAACTATCAGCTGTTAAATGGGTGCTCAAATAATGCAGTGATGCCAACTCAAAGTTGTGACACTCTAAAACAAACAGTTACAAACAGTTACAAAAAATCAACGGTTGCAAGTTGTTCACATAAAAGAGATAGATTTTGTTCACTCTTTAGAACCTCATTTGTAAAAATTTTGTTGTTCACTATTCCGGATGTTTATATAACTGGATACTCATATAACAGAGCGTCTACTGTAATTAATATTTTAATACGATAAATCGATACAAAATATTTAAACAATTGTACAACATATAATAAATTTATTTCTAAGACCCATTCCAAAACTTGCTTAACTCTAAAAAATTAAACAGAATTAAGAAATGTATGATGAACTAACTCTCTGAATTGGACAAAATTGACCCACAAATACCACATGCGTTTTTTGTATCAGCACAGGAAATAAATTGAACACATGTTTACTCATAATTTGAAGAATAAAATCAAAAAGGAACTTTTAAAGTTTTACCACAATTCTTTCTTTTATTAATATAATTTATATAAGCTTAATTTCTTTTTCACATAAAGAACTTCGATTTTTTTTGCGTCCTTTTGTTTAAATGAAAAACTAAATTGACAACCAAATTTTAAGCTTCAAATTAGCAATAATTGTCAACGAAAATTGACTTCGAGATATATTGCTGGCAATAAATATGTAAAAAAAGTGCTGTCTACATTAAAGATAACTTGAATTTAATATTGTCAGCAATTAATGTTGCAATATTTCGTCAGCTCATTATTGGTTTGACCTACCGACAATTTTTTAAAAAATTGAGCTAGGTATGGGGTAAATGTATTTTGAATATCCCCTTTCTGAATCCAAAACCAGTTTCACGAAAGTTTTTTTTTTGGTTTCTGTGATATTAAGCATTTATTTTGGTTCATATCAACTATTTTAAAGCTTATTAAGGCTCAAATTATCTAAAACTCAATTACATTCACAGCCTATTCAACGATTTCGAACGTTAACGTTCGCATAGAAAATAACATTTAAAACAAAAAAAAATTGTCGAATTTTGTTTTTGTTTTGAATGTAATTTTCTATGCGAACGTTAACGTTCGAAATCGTTGAACAGGCTGTCAATTACATTGAAAGCAAAAACAAAGTCATAAATATTTTGTAATTTTTTTTTTGCTGTTGCTTTCTACAGAAATTCTTATTGAGTTTTAAAATTTCAAACGACTCATATGTTGTGGCGTTGAAAATTTAAAAACGGTACAGAATACGTATACAGCATAAAAAGCTGCTTTTTAGAAATAAATTTACAAAAGTGGCATATGCGGCACAAAACAATAATTTTCACTTTCAATACGTTTTTCTTCAAAACATATGCCAGAAAAAATATGATGAAAATACAACAAAATTCTATCGGGTATATTTTCAAAAAACTTTATGTAAATCTTCATTGTCGTTTTTCTCCATTAAGACTTTCTGGAATATGCACCAAGCCAATAATGAGCTGACGATTTATCTTTGGTATAGACGGTAGGCTAGCAGCACCAAAAACATCCAGAAAAATATAAGACGTCACTTCTCATGTGTAGATTACAGCACAAAAACAATCAATACGCCAACATAGCAATGTTAGTACCAGCATGTAGATGCAGCCCGGTTAAACACCAAATACAACTGTGCGATCCGCTATTTACAGAACGGTTTCAGTAAGTGTTTTTGTTATTAATACAAAACATCTGCATAGGCGAGGTGTTCAAGAAAAGTAGAAACTCCAATGTGTGGACAATATAAATTTCTAAATACCTGGAGAAGAGTAAAATCAGTAGAGACCCTATAAAGTATAAAAATGTGGATGCTTGTAAATTTTTTTTTGACGATATGGCTGTCAGTCTGCTTAACCCTATTACTCATACCCGGACACAGGTATAGCCAGTATGTATCTTAAAGTAAAGTAGCTCCTAAGCCACTTAAAATTTTTTTGCTAAAACTCCGGATCTAGGAAGATGATGCCAATCTGCGACGATTGATACCTCAACTTCTGTCCTAGGGCAAGGAATTGAGGATTCATTAGACTCCAAAGTCGATACCCCCAATAACGTATACACAAGCAAAAGTAAACTTGGTGTAATTTTAATGCAAATTTCTGAATTGTCTACATAATCAAAGAATATTTTCGTGCTGGTAATGTAAATTCATGTTATTTTTTATATAATAGTCATAATAGCATTAATATTATAACATTTATATCTATGTATGTATATGTAAATCAGCAAAGGCAAAACAGTGAAGAACACTTTCCTCCTCTGTATGTCAACCGTTTTGAACAAATATACACCATTTGAGATTAATTGTCATTAATATTAGAGATAGAAAAATAGAACTAAACATGCAATCTCCTGAGTGGATGACAATCTATAAAGGAGATTTGTTGAAATTTTTGTTGTTTTTCGGTTGACATTTTCTGATATTTTTTTAAATTGAACTTACCAAAGTAAATATACTCACGTGGAAGATAAAATATGAACCGGAGGTTGGTTCCTCGCCAAATCGATCCACTAAGACAGAAGAAATAAATGCTCGAAACATGTAAATTCATATATACTTAGATGTACTATGTTTTCTTCATATGTACATAAAAATTTTGACCATTAGGAGAACACTAGTTAAAATAAATATTTATTTATTATAATTAAAAGTATTTAAATTTTGACCTCCTTATTGTGAATTGGTTGACATTTTAGAGTACACAATGTCAATAAAAATGTGTTGACTTTTTAGGACAAAATAGGGTGTTGACGTTATCCCGATCACATTGTATTCTTAAGACCACTTAAAATGTTCGTTAATATATTCAGCTACAAAATAGCATTAAAAAAATTTCATTTTCTTCGAAGATATAAAAAAACGAAAAAATTTACTGGTCACATCTGTCCTTGGGTATACGTTCTCGGAGTAAAAATTGGTAAGGACTAGGGTTAAAGCAAGCTAGAACTCAACATATACCTGAAGAAGAATACAATCAGTAGAGACACCATCAAGTATACATCTTTTGGATGCTTGTAAAATTTCAAGACGATATAGCTGTCAGAACTGTATAAAAAGGCCCCAACAAAAATTTGGCATAATTACTTCGGTTCTTTAAAAGTGCTTGGTTGCAAAAATTTGTAAATTCGTTTTACCTAGCCCCCAAAAAAACTTCCCGAAAGAAATAGAAGCAACATTTATTTATTTTTTTACTTTATTTATTTATATGATTTCCAATACAACAAGTTACAAATCTTATAATTATAGTAATGGATTTATATATTGTCATTACCAAGGTATATTTACACAAGGTAAACTCGTTGGCCCATATGTTTGTCAGCTGTTTACCCCTAGTTGGAACCCCAACGTCAAATTGCGTGTATATGAGCCAAAATTTGTACATGTGTGCGTTAAATTGTTTTTGTTTTATATGAAGACAGTTTTGACAACTCGGTTCCTTTTATAGAGCAGCATGTCTACACCCCAAATTAGTCTACCTTGTGTAAATATACCTTGGTCATTACATTATTATATATTAAGTTTATAACAATAATTAGTATTGTGGTTATTTTGTTGAACTATTTATGGTTTTTAATCCAAATTTTTAATATTTTTAATTAGGCTTAAGTTCATTAAATTTAATTTTCATTAAATTATTTTTATGAAGAAAGGAATTTTACAACATGAAAATTAATTAAAATTGTTATTGATAATCTTTCATTCTTGACCGTGGCGGGGGCTCGAACCCGGGCCGGCAGGTTCCTTCAAGTTGTGCTGAAAAAGGTCAACAAGAAAAAGAAAGACAAAAATGAAAAAAACAAAAAAATGTACTTTGGACTTCAAGAAAAATTCTTGACAAAAGTACAAAAAAACAGAAGTAAGGAAGAACATGTAAAATCAATTAAAAATAGATAATCATTCAAAAAAGCAAACTTCGATCTACCAAAGGTTAAAAATACAATTTGGTTTAAGGATTGATGTTTGACTATTGACGTCAGCAGCCTTCGATGGCTGCGAGTGTAAAACGGCAAATCCATTTGAGAAGATCGAGTGGTTGCGATCGAAACATGTCATGGTAACCTGCCGGCCCGGGTTCGAGCCCCCGCCACGGTCAAGAATGAAAGATTATCAATAACAATTTTAATTAATTTTCATGTTGTAAAATTCCTTTCTTCATAAAAATAATTTAATGAAAATTAAATTTAATGAACTTAAGCCTAATTAAAAATATTAAAAATTTGGATTAAAAACCATAAATAGTTCAACAAAATAACCACAATACTAATTATTGTTAAAAAAGCTAAGGCACGAGCTCTATGTGTTCATTTGTCCTTCAAGTTGTGCTGAAAAAGGTCAACAAGAAAAAGAAAGACAAAAATGAAAAAAACAAAAAAATGTACTTTGGACTTCAAGAAAAATTCTTGACAAAAGTACGAAAAAACAGAAGTAAGGAAGAACATGTAAAATCAATTAAAAATAGATAATCATTCAAAAAAGCAAACTTCGATCTACCAAAGGTTAAAAATACAATTTGGTTTAAGGATTGATGTTTGACTATTGACGTCAGCAGCCTTCGATGGCTGCGAGTGTAAAACGGCAAATCCATTTGAGAAGATCGAGTGGTTGCGATCGAAACATGTCATGGTAACCTGCCGGCCCGGGTTCGAGCCCCCGCCACGGTCAAGAATGAAAGATTATCAATAACAATTTTAATTAATTTTCATGTTGTAAAATTCCTTTCTTCATAAAAATAATTTAATGAAAATTAAATTTAATGAACTTAAGCCTAATTAAAAATATTAAAAATTTGGATTAAAAACCATAAATAGTTCAACAAAATAACCACAATACTAATTATTGTTAAAAAAGCTAAGGCACGAGCTCTATGTGTTCATTTGTCCTTCAAGTTGTGCTGAAAAAGGTCAACAAGAAAAAGAAAGACAAAAATGAAAAAAACAAAAAAATGTACTTTGGACTTCAAGAAAAATTCTTGACAAAAGTACGAAAAAACAGAAGTAAGGAAGAACATGTAAAATCAATTAAAAATAGATAATTATTCAAAAAAGCAAACTTCGATCTACCAAAGGTTAAAAATACAATTTGGTTTAAGGATTGATGTTTGACTATTGACGTCAGCAGCCTTCGATGGCTGCGAGTGTAAAACGGCAAATCCATTTGAGAAGATCGAGTGGTTGCGATCGAAACATGTCATGGTAACCTGCCGGCCCGGGTTCGAGCCCCCGCCACGGTCAAGAATGAAAGATTATCAATAACAATTTTAATTAATTTTCATGTTGTAAAATTCCTTTCTTCATAAAAATAATTTAATGAAAATTAAATTTAATGAACTTAAGCCTAATTAAAAATATTAAAAATTTGGATTAAAAACCATAAATAGTTCAACAAAATAACCACAATACTAATTATTGTTAAAAAAGCTAAGGCACGAGCTCTATGTGTTCATTTGTCCTTCAAGTTGTGCTGAAAAAGGTCAACAAGAAAAAGAAAGACAAAAATGAAAAAAACAAAAAAATGTACTTTGGACTTCAAGAAAAATTCTTGACAAAAGTACGAAAAAACAGAAGTAAGGAAGAACATGTAAAATCAATTAAAAATAGATAATCATTCAAAAAAGCAAACTTCGATCTACCAAAGGTTAAAAATACAATTTGGTTTAAGGATTGATGTTTGACTATTGACGTCAGCAGCCTTCGATGGCTGCGAGTGTAAAACGGCAAATCCATTTGAGAAGATCGAGTGGTTGCGATCGAAACATGTCATGGTAACCTGCCGGCCCGGGTTCGAGCCCCCGCCACGGTCAAGAATGAAAGATTATCAATAACAATTTTAATTAATTTTCATGTTGTAAAATTCCTTTCTTCATAAAAATAATTTAATGAAAATTAAATTTAATGAACTTAAGCCTAATTAAAAATATTAAAAATTTGGATTAAAAACCATAAATAGTTCAACAAAATAACCACAATACTAATTATTGTTAAAAAAGCTAAGGCACGAGCTCTATGTGTTCATTTGTCCTTCAAGTTGTGCTGAAAAAGGTCAACAAGAAAAAGAAAGACAAAAATGAAAAAAACAAAAAAATGTACTTTGGACTTCAAGAAAAATTCTTGACAAAAGTACGAAAAAACAGAAGTAAGGAAGAACATGTAAAATCAATTAAAAATAGATAATCATTCAAAAAAGCAAACTTCGATCTACCAAAGGTTAAAAATACAATTTGGTTTAAGGATTGATGTTTGACTATTGACGTCAGCAGCCTTCGATGGCTGCGAGTGTAAAACGGCAAATCCATTTGAGAAGATCGAGTGGTTGCGATCGAAACATGTCATGGTAACCTGCCGGCCCGGGTTCGAGCCCCCGCCACGGTCAAGAATGAAAGATTATCAATAACAATTTTAATTAATTTTCATGTTGTAAAATTCCTTTCTTCATAAAAATAATTTAATGAAAATTAAATTTAATGAACTTAAGCCTAATTAAAAATATTAAAAATTTGTATTAAGTTTATATTTCAAAAAAATATTACTATGACAAATAATCAAAAGTAATTTTCGGGAATACAAAATTTTATTTTAAAAGATAATAATTTAATAATTCCTAGAGATAAAAAAATACATACAAATTTCAATACAAGAACATAAAACAACGAAATTCAGGCATATAAATTTCTATCTACAAGCAGTTTTTGGTACGGAAAATGAGCCAAATCCATCGATGTTTCACATAGGCCCCAAACAAATGTCCCCAGGGAATAAAATTTTTGAAACATAATCGGCCAGACGGAATGACCTAAAACAATGTAATTCTTTCAAAATAATTCCCAAATATAAAGCGTGCGTATTAAAAAAAAATTAAAAATTCGGTGTAAAATTTCTACTTGCTCCCTTTGCACACGTCACCCGTTCACAACCATACTGATTTTTTTTATAAAAGTTGTTAAGAGTTTTTTCACTTACTTTACTGCATTTCTGTATAGATTATTGCGTAGCGCATAACTGTGCGCTTATTTTTTTAAATGTACCATTAGTGCTTCGCAAAGTGATAAAATTTTTTATTTTTTAAAAATTTAACGGTTTGTGTAAGCAAAATTACATGAGCGCTGATATATGCGCTGGCTATTACATACTAATAAGAAGCAGCAGAGAAGCGAATATTAATAAGAAGCAGCAAAGAAGCGAATACCATTGAAGTGAATTTTTAATTTAAGTAAATAAAAATGATTGAATAACTTCGCATTATCCCTTATGAGTAAGCCAGTTGTAAGTGAATAATTAAAGTCATTATTTTAAAGAAAAATTTACGAACACTGTTCTATGTGCTTCTGTTATCCCCTTACATGGAAGCAGGTTGTATTGCAATGATTTTAAAATGTGTTTATGATCATTCCCGAAATATTACCAAACATAGAAATTAATCTTTTTGTTATAAAGAAATCAGGAAAAAAGTAGTGCTTCCAAGTGGGAATTTGCCATATAAAAATCATGCCTCTTGTAGGCAGGTTTGTAAGAGGGAATTGTGCTTCGCTCCCTTAGGTTAGGTTACCAGTAGGCTCCATTTTTACTGGGTGTTAACAGGTGTTCGAAAATAAACAAAACATTATTTATCGTTCGGCTCACACACCCAGAAACGGTATCTATTTTTTTAGTTGTTTGTGTAGACGAACACAACCCTTAATACGGTTCGTAACAATTTTCAAGAAAGAGCCGAACATTATATAGCGTTTTGTTCTTCATTAAAAAACAGAACAATTGGACTGATACTCTAGACAAACATTATATTTTTATGTTCTATAATGTTTCTTTTTTTACATTGATGAAGAATTGAACAAACAAAAAAAAAAAACTTTAGCAATGACCGCAGCAGCAACAGCTTGTGTGTATCGTGTATACGTTTTGTTTGTGTTAAATTGTTTTGCTGGCTTTTTGTTGTTTTTTCGTATGTGTATTGTGCTTTTGTAAAAAATGTTTGGTTTTTTATCAGCCAAAAGGGTGCTACGCACAACAGAAACGAACGAACCAAACACAATGAAGTGGTTTAAAAAAAAAGACACGAACGGAATTAAATGTTCTCATCTTTTTGTTGAGTTGAATAAGAACAGTATTATTTTAGTGTTCGAAAGATGACAAAAAAGGAAACGATATTTTTTTTAAAGATTTTCTACACAAACACTATAAGCGTTTGTGTTTTCCACAAATCTACCGAGCCAAACACTAAGAAGCGATATTTAGTGTTTATTATTGAACACTTTTTTTAACACACACTCCTGACATTCATTAAGTTAGCTATTGAACTGATATTATAAAAATTTGTTTGCAGTTATTTATTATAAGTCAATCTCTTTACTATATAAAATGAGCCGGGTCAAATATTTTTTAATGTTGAGTAAGTAGTCTTTCTATATTATTTCCTTCGAAACTTTTTTTAATAGGATCTGTTAATTTACATTACGATAGCTTCTTCATTTTTCATAATAACTTTTAGTTTTCTAATGTCTTAATTTAAGAAAATAACACATAAAAGAAATGCACACCCATTTCATGAACTTAAAACAATTTGACATAAATAGTCCTTTTGCTATGCCTAGCACGTGTATTTTTTTCCTACCATACACACATTATGAATGAAATAAAATAAAAAAGCACATATTTTATTTTTAAAACGTGAATAAAAGATTTTGAAAAAAACAGATTCAAAAAATGTCTAAACATCTTAAATAAAATCAAATAAGCGTGTAATTTAAATACACATTTTCTTTAAATAAAATTGACTGATAAGCAAAAAGTAAAATAAAACATAAAGAAATCAACTAAAATAAAGACGAAAGACTCATCTGTACTGTGTGTACACGTGTTTACCATTGGCCTTATGTAGAAAAGCCCTAACTGACATAATTGCAACTTAAGAGTAGAATGTAATAACATAATAGAAACAGTATTGCATTAAATTTTTGTTATATGTGTATCGATGGCCTTATTAAAAAAGGCGTAACTCAATTTTTTTTGTTAGTTTACAGTGAAGGAAAAACATAATAAACTCCGTATTAGTTTAAATATAAAAACATGTTTTAATGTGTTTTTTCATAAAAAGATACAACAATGTTTATACCAAAGCCCCCGAAAATTTTAAAGAAGGTACATTTGACATTTTGCTAGCAGAATTAACAAAACAAGCCAATTGGACAAATTTTGAGTTAGGCCTTTTTTATATTTAGCCATGAATATGTAGATGTGACACCTATGTTGTCAATAAAATGCTTAAAGCAAATTTCTTCTTAATTTTTTTTATGTATTTATATCTGAAAAATGTATTTTTGTTGTTGTCTTTATGCCCTTAGATAAGGAAAGTTTGCTTTTAACTTTTTTTATTAACACTTATATAAGATAACTTCTCAAAATGTCTTGTCTTATCAGCCAAAACGAATTTTAAAGACCTTAAATATTAAACACAGATAACAGTTTTGAATAATTTAATGTAAATTGATTACTTTATTGGCACACTTATTAAGAAATAATATTTTGGTTTAACATATTTTAGCTGTGAATATGAAACTTGAATTATATGCAAATTTTAACTATGTACTAATACTGAGCAGTAGCAATGCAACATCAAATCAATTTGCTTTAAGGGACTATTTTCTATTATACAGAAATGGTATAACAAATGTCAAATATAAATATATTTACAAATGCACACACACATTCATAAGCAAACGGGTGCTACGCGCCACTATTCTACAATTCAAAAATTTTTTCTCGTAAAGATTGTTACAATAAATATGCCTACTATATTCAGTGCGTACACAAAAATCTAAAATAAATGGCAAACACCTTCAAGCATTTAAAAGGGCTTATTTCTTTCTACACTTTGTTACGTCTTTCTTTTCTATTCAGTATGTTTTTTGGTATTGTTTTTTTTTTTTTAAGTACTAAATTCAGTATTTGATCTAAAGTGGAAATCAAAATTGGTAATCAGAAAAGAACAACTTCCTTACTGAACATTTATTTCACTATACAGAAGATAACTTAAGAGTATAACTACAAATAATTTTTAGTAAAATTTAATTTCTAAATAATATTGTAGAACTGTGTGAAATTCTTAAACAATTAAACGATATCCATTCGTTTGACTGTTTGCCTTAATGAAGCACAATAGTAGACTTAAGGCGATCAGAATTGGAAATAAAAGTTTCTGATGACAGATTTTTCTTTCCTATATTATACGGAGTCTCATACGAAATTTCTCCGGGAATTAGGTTTTATACACGAAAATGTCCATACGTATTAAGTCAAATTAGCTTTGTTTGTCATTTAATATGAACCCAATTAATATATTATTTTACAGAGCCCGTTTAGGAAAGCGGTACCAGCTTATGTGTAACAAAATTTTGCCTTTTTTACTATAAGATTCAGGTATGGTAAATTAGCTTTTAAATAAGCATATTCTTCATCACTGCGCCCTGGGGAAGATTTAAATAAAATTTTAGCTGATTCTGTTTGTAGACGATGAAAGAACAAATTTTTTTTTTTTAAAAAGAATTTATTTTTTCAAATGCATTTAAAATATATTTATTTTTTTAATATATTTTAATTAATAACATATTGATCTGTGGAGAGATTAAAAAGACTATTCAACCTTAAATGAGATGAAAAAGAAAAATTTTAAAATTCAATTAGATTAAAAAACCATTTTTAAATGTATTGAAAATATTATTACTTTTAAGAGTTACTCTAATTTATAAAACGTAAAATTCGACTGATAGGAGCAAAAGTTATGGGGAGTTCAAAATGCATTTTCATTTTTTTGTTGAGTTTCGGTGTAAAAGTTGAATATATGATATATGATTTTTTTATAATTTATCATTATTTCTCTTGTATTTTACAACTGATACTTATTTTTTATTGTCGAACTTAGATCCTGTCAGAAAATGCCAATATTTGGCCCCTGTGAATTTTTTAGTCCCAATATTCACAGGGGCCAAAGGTTGGCTTTTTTGGGATGAGACGAGTTGATATAAGGATAAAACTGACAAGGAATATTTTGAAAAATGCCCAAATAGCATTCTTGGCTATCGATAACATTTAAGGTAATTCAACTTTTATTTTTGGTTTGAGATGTATGTGTATTTTATTTTTATATATTAATACAAACAAATCAAAAACAAATTAAAATCTATAAACAATTTTAAATTAAACAATATTAGTAAAAATTTCTTCTAAATAGCTTTGGGTTTCATTTTCCAGAAGTTGTTTAGCTTCTTCCTCTAATTCGATTGAGGTTGATTTCCATTTTTGTCGAATACTGGACATATATGGATCTGATGTGCACAACAAAATAGTAATAAGATCTTCATTAGTACAACATCTGGACATGTTTCTTGTGTTATGCTCGCGGAAGAATCTGTAGTCTTTGTTCCTTTTTTCTTGCGCTTCTTCAGATAGATCTCCAATTGGTAGCATATTGTGTTGAACTATTTGTTCCCCATGGTATAAAATTTTATGAACTGTGGTTGGCATATGTCTCCAAGAGTATTTTTTGTTATAAAGAATTGCTGTTTCATTTGCATACTGGCCAAATTTTTTTGCATTTATCTTTCTGCTACATGATATAACTTGTAAAATGATCTTTTGTTACCACTTCTTTAAAACATAAAAACCCTTTTTTAAATACAAATTTAATCTTTTATTAGCATTTCTTTGAAACGTAAAAAACCCCTGTTTTCACACTTTTTAAAAGGATAACATACCGGCAATAAATTAACAGGTAACATGTAGGTAATTTTCACGTAAAATATAACTGCGTGCTAGTTTTTTTTTACCATTTACCTGTTCTTCCATTTTTTTAAATTAAGGTATACAAATGTAGGTTAGATTCTGGACTACAAGAGAGTATAGATTTTTTTTGACGCGTTTTGACGGGCAGGACTTATGCTCTATAAAGTAGGAAATTTCCGGGAAATTTTGACATTCAAAAAAAAAAAAAATAAATAGTTCTAGAGGTCGCAGAGTTTAATGCTTTAAACGTATAGCTAATAAAATAAGCTAATACACAAAACTTATTCTGTCAAAAAATCTTCAAAAACAAAAAAGTTATGAGCATTTCAACTTCAAAAATTGACTCAGAAATTCAAAACTATAACCAAATATTGAGAAAGTCCATTTTGGACCACCCTGTTCTCAATGAAATAGTTGAAATAGGGTTGAAATTTTTTGGCTCCCGAGGTTCACTAGTATTTACTTTCAAATGAATAAAAAAATTTTAAAATCGGAGAACATTAAAAAAAAATAATTTTGGCCGCCTTCTCAAAATATGAACCAGTGTGCGGCGTATGAATGAAAATAATCCTGAGGCCAAGAAAAAAAGGCTCACGCAAGCTTAACAACATTTTTTTAAGCAATTATAAAGTCAAACAACAACATAAACAAATAAAAAATTATCAACAACATACAACATTTTTTTTTTAATTTTTCAAAACTAAAAATTTTTTAAAAAATCTGCATGTACCCACTCAGTGAAAAATTTATTGAAATCTTTTTCAACAGTATGTATTTATTTTGTTAGTAAAGTTGCACATGTGCCTAATACCACGTCCAAATAATCCCAAACATTTTGTTTCTTTACGATTCTTTATTTTTGTATTATTTTTCGATGCTTTGAAAGATTAAAATTAAATTTTTGGGAAATTTGACTTTTCGTAGTCTTGAAGTTTAGTTCAGAAATAGCACAGGTCATTTTGACTAGCCGGAGACACGTTCGTTCCTTGATTGAGGCAAAGTAGGTTTTATTTTTTATCGATATATTTAAAGCAGTGTTCGAAAATAAACAGAACATTATTTAGCGTTCGTCTCACACACTAAAGAACGATATCAATTATTTTAGTGTTTGTGTAGACGAACACAACTTTTAATACCGTTCGTAACGATTTTCAAGAAAGAGCCGAACAGTATATAGTGTTCTGTAATCATGTTCTATAACTTAAGTGAGAACTTTTGCATAGAAAATCTTCCATTGTTTCTCGAAAAATATTAAAGAGATTACGTCGTTACGTTATAAATGTCATAACATTGCACTCGAAGCCGATGTGACATCGCAAACGTTGAGAACGACGGCGGCGATAATAAAAGCGTCGGCCATGTCAAATAATGTAAAGTGTTCCTTTAATGTTTGTTGTTTGCAAACAAGCTTTGAAAACATTCGTATTTTTTATAAAAATGTTTAAAGCAATAATAAGGCAGTGGAAAAATGTGCCAAGAACAGAACATATTATTATTCTTTGCAATTTTTTTTATTGGTTTTTAGTGTTAAACGTTTTTTTTGCACCGTTTTTATTCGTGAGCTTATTTAACAGCTTAAAGCGAAAACTTTTCGCGCATAAATGTTACAGACGCAGTTAAGTGAGAAAAACAGCTGTTTGGTTCATTTCACACGTTTCAATCGAAAAATTTCTTTACGCGGGAGTTGCAGAACATGGGCACTGTGATTCGTTAAAACAGAACAATTGTAGCGGTACTGTAGACAACCACTATATTTTAATGTCCTATAATGTTACTTATAGGAATTAAATGTTCTTTTCTTTCTGTTGAGCTGGATAAGAACAGTATTATTTTTGTGTTCGACAGATGACAAACAGGGAAACGTTATTTTTTTTAATGATTTACTATATAAACACTATTACGTTTGTGTTTTCTACAAATCTATTTAATGATGGAGATGTATTTAATACAAGCAAGGCATAAAGCAACAGGACATATCTCGTCGGAAAAATCAAAATGTATTACAACATGGACAGAATTTTCCTTTGAACTATTAACATTCTCTTACTTTAGTTAGAGTCTAAACTTTAAACATAGCAAACATATTTTGACCCGATTTTAAACATGGTTTTCCGGTTTGTTTTAGTTTGAAATATACATTTTTAACAAGTAAAAAATAAACTAACAAGTTTATTTTGTAAAACGATATGAATTTCTTACGTCTTAAGCGACTTTGTTTTTTGCTGTCCGTATGCATAGTATAGTGAGATCTCTTAATAACTTTTTAATGTTCGAGTTATTTACAAGAAATAATGGAATTATTCTTTTAAGTTTCATATCTCAAAATATACTTCAAACATAATTTAAATTCTCACTTTTTTGGTTCATTCTTGTTCTTTCATCGTCATAAAACAGAATCAGCTTAAAAACTGGAATAAAACCAAAATGTTACTTAAATCTTCCCCAAAGCACCGTGACATACTAAATTCCATCTTAGTACTCCTGGCAGCAGTAAAATAAAGCCTTTATTCAAGAAAACAAGGCTTTGGCAAAAAGAAAAAAAAAAAAATAATACGCTGCATACCAAGAATTTGTAAAAAGCGCCTGTTAAATAACCCTGCGGGAAATTTGTGTCAATTGGTCCAACAGAATGGTCCTGGGAGTTTGAAAATAGAACAGGTACAAAAAGAAAGAACTCATGACCAGTGAAAGGAGAACCGATCATGTAACTGGTTTATGAAGAACAAAAAGGTAGAAAAAGTAATGAATAAGAGTACAGTCTTTACCGGTGTTGTGACACATTTTAAGGGACTTTATAAAATTTTGTTCTTGAATTTAATTCTAGGACTTGTTTTATTGCAAAATACTAAATTTTATTGAAATAAAACTACATTGTAGTAACTGACACTAAACACGTTAATTGAGAATAGATGTGTGACTGGTCATATGGTGTCAATTGACCCCCTTCAATGACAACCCCTTGTAAAAAAGTGTTAAAACTAGAACCGGTCTCTAACACAAAAGATTTATCACGGGACTACTTTGTTGTCAGTTCACTTTCCTCTAGGGAAATTATAACTTTCGACTGCAAATAACCCAGTATATTTGTTTCACTTTACTACAACAGTACGTATAAGCAATATTTTAATATGCAGATATTACGCATACGTAAATATATGATATCTCAAGAATATTATAATTGAATTTCTTTTTGTCTTTTTAAATTTAATATTTAAGAGTGTTTGTAGAAAATTATGGTAATACGTCCTATGCTTCTACGACGTACGGCACAGTTAAAGAAATCCAATTGAACAAATTGCTGGTTCTTATGTTTATTTGCCATGAATTTGGTTTTATACTAGGGATGTAACGAGCACTGATAAATCCTCGATATTAAGGGTTGGTCGATAAATTGATATCGGCGATATTTCCTAAAAATTTTTTTTAAGGGTTTTTTGACCAAAAAATTTTATTTTCAATGCCTGTTTTTTATAACAACTAACAAGAGCGACATGCTTTTTTATATTTAAAAATTTTATTTCCAATACATTTTTAATTAAACAAACCCAATAAAAAATAAACTGTATGCAAATAGAAAGTTTTGACATAACAATATGTTCTCCGCGTTTATGTCGGCAACTCAGTTACAGAAATAAAACATTAAAATGCAAAATATAAAATTAAAAACAGAAAAAGGAATTGTTTTTTTTTTGTTAATTTTGGTAATATGCTTTCATATTTTATCATATTTTAACACTGTTTAAATTTTTTAAATTCCCCCCAATTTTGTTACTCACATTTAAATAATTTGTAAAAGTATGTATAATAATTTTTTTTTCTTATCAAACAACTGAACATTTCTACAAATAATCATGGTGAGTTCGAAAGTCAAGGTACTTTAGCTTTTCACTAGTATATATATTCTCTTGTTTCTTTGTTTTTTCTTTTACTTATTCTATTTTGCTATCTGGAAGATTTATTGAATTTCTAAACGTGCATCGAATTAGAATGTATGGTTATTCAAATGAGTATAATTTGTTATTTGAGGGTTGAATGTAGCAAAGAATCAAAACGCAAAAAATGGCCGTGTAAGTAAGAAAAAGTAAAAAAGAAAAATTATAAGATTGGCAACCATTCACTTGTAAAATAATGGTTTGAATGTTAAAAGTTTTGAATTCCTCTTTAAGGTCTACTTTTTTTTTTTGATTTTTCTGTTATATGTGTGCTATTATTTAATATATATATATATTATCGATACAATGTTAAATTCATTCTTTACTCTTGTTTATCTACTTTAAGATTAATTAGGAAACAAAATTGGATCTATTAATCTCATTTAATAATTTTCTAGAAAAACTTTTTTTCAAAAGAAATATAAGCGATTTACTCAATTCGATACTAGGCCTTCCTCCCCGGTAGAGGCATAACTAAACATTTATCAAAATCGTTTTAATTATAAACCAGTAAGGTTATACAACGATGCTAAAATAAGCAGGATCGACAACTTCATTATTCATCTTACAAGAAATTATATTATTAAAAGTATTCAGAGCAGGAAAAACAACTTAAGTCTGGCTCCATACTATATTAATTAAGACTATATATGCCAAACAGTTCAAAGTGGATATGTACCACCTGAGGCTTTTCTATATCTCGACAACAAAGGATTTATCCAAAACGAAAACGGCATTCCTATATTATACCATATATATAGAAGAGCCATTAACAAAACAATAAAGAGTAAAGATCTTTCGAACGACAATAGAAGATGTGATAAAAGCTTATATGCAGGGGATGAAAATATTGTTCCAAATAAAAATAAAAAAAAATACTGGTGGCTTAACTAAGACCATTTTTCATCTTTTTTAACTTTCGACCTTTATAACACTTTTAATCTTATTAAAATATAAAAGTAAGGTTTTTTGTCAAAAACATATTTTTTTTACAATAATTATACATAAATATTAATCATATAAAAAAATAATATCCAATTGGAAAATATGCTATAAATTTATATATACATTGTACTCGAGAGTCCGAACATGGGACTATGTATAATAATAAGCATCAATATTACTATTTATTTATTAATAGTTTATAAGCATAAATTACTGGTTTAAATAAACTTTAATAAAAAATTATAAACCAGTTCACAAATCAAACATAATAGCGATCACAAAAAAATTTCATTTGCATCACTGTCTGCTTTAGCTTTTCTTCTTAAGGCCCAACCAGAATGTGAATAGCGTAGCTTAAGCAACTGAGCAAATACATGTAAATCATATGTGTAAAACCATATTGAACTTAAGGAAACTTTATGTTAAGTTTTATAAAACTGTCATTTGCTTAAGCAAGGTGCGAAACTAATCGCTCATTCCGTACGGAATCAATGTTTTTTTATTTTCTTTTTGTTATTTTAAATGCATTTGAGAGGCATTTTGTTTTATTTTTGACAGTAGCTTAAGTTTGTTTATGCACATTCTGGTTAGGCCTTTAAACATTTGTGAAACTGGAATTGATTAAAAAATTGCAAGCATGATTACGAAGGCAATTTTCTGCCTCTCCTAAACATTTTTGAATTTTGAGTTGTGTCTTTTTCTGATTTAGTGTGCGATGTGTATATTCTGGGTTCTTGAGTATTTCTCAGTCGGATTAGACATGCCCGTCGGTCTGTTGTTTTAGTGCCAAATTTCATTTACTTTAGAAATAAAATCATAAAACTTTGTAATATTCGGCCCATTACACAGTGCAGCAAAATTCGGATCATCGACGGCAGACTCAATACTTGCAACGCGAAATAAGACTAGACTACTGGTAGAGCAAATCTGCCAAAAGGTTTTGAAAAGTTAGTTCGGGTTTTCGATATTTATAAATATGAGACCCTGAAATTTTTAAATCCTTTGAAAAGTAGTTTGGAATACGTCAAAAATATATACTAAAAGGGTGGCATGTCATAACGTCCAGTGTCATAGTGTCCCTTAACACTATGACATTTTGCAAATGGACATTATGACACTTTTAAAAGTTTCATAAGGGCATATTTACTAAAGAAGTTAAATACAAAAAAAGATCGATGCCGTGCAATAAAGCCATTGAGAAATATAGCCATATGGCTTTATTTCCAAGTAAGGAGTGAAATAAAGCCATACATGGCCTTATTTCCTATTTAAATTTTTTCTTTTAATATAATTCTAATTTATTTAAAAATTGTTTTTTTGTTTTTTCTCTGGGTGTATATATTAAAAATATGACGAAAACACTTTTGGGCGCAAGGCTTTTCTCCTCTATGGTATAAGAAAGACCGGCTTCGCTAACTAAAGCTTCTCTGCATAGCCGGCCTTCGGCCGGGCACAAGGATTTTCTCCTTAATGGTATAACAAACACCGGCTTCGCTAACTTAAGCTTCTCTGTATAGCCGGCCTTTGGGCTTTTAAAGCTTCTAAAAGCTGCCTTGTTTCCAAACGAAGCCCTACTACGCAGAGAAGCTTTAATGAGCGAAGCCGGTTTTTGTTATACCACAGAAGAGAAAATCCTTCCGCCTGGCCGAAGGCCGTCTGTGCAGATAAGCTTTTGTTAGCGAAGCCAACCAATGGCAGACTTAGGATTTCTCGTACCAATTACCACAATCTTTATTTATTTTTATTAAATTTCCAAACCTGCTTATCTTTTGACCTCTGCGTCAAAGAGCTTGCCAGTAATAGAACCAGCAACCTTTTAATGACGCATTAGGAAACACATTTTCTAAATCCTGCCCTAAAACTGCTTCATAGTCTGTATGAAAAGCCAAAGCTTCAAATTGTAAAAAATTTCTATCAATAAATAATAATTTTTTTTCATAAGTTTTGATAATCACTTAAAATTTTAACGGTATTTTAAAACAAATTTTACACATTTTAATATTTTTGGTTAAAAGTTAAGTTGTGGACATTATGACACTTTTAAAAGTGTTATAAAGTCCACGGACACTTTTTGGAGTGTCATAAAGTCCATTGACACTATGACACTGGACGTTATGACATGCCACCACTAAACCCAATAAAAAATGGAGCTTCCAACGAAGCAGGTTTGTAAGGGAGAAACATAAAAGTTTCGCTTACCATTGCGCTTACGGAAGATATAAATTTTATATGGCGAGTTCCCACTTTGAAGCAATACATTTTTGACATTTTTGACAAATGAATGTTTTGATACCGTTATTTTTAAGTATCCTCCCTTACAAACCTGTTTCGTAGTAAGGGAATGCCGTAGCACTTGAATTGTTATTTTTTTTATTAAAGTTGTTGAGAGTTCTTTCACTTACTTTACTGCATTTCTTTATGTCTTATTGCGTAGCGCATAATTGTGCGCTTATTTTTTTAAATGTACCTTAAGTCTTCGCAAAATTATTAAATTTTTTACTGGGAAAGGTACTTTCAAACGAAAAAAAGTTTTCAGATGTCTTCAGTAGAATTGTATGGTGATTCTTTTTCTGGAGCATATTAACCCTCTAACAATCATTGTAAGGGGTCATTTTCATCCTTATTTCGAACTTCCACACAAAAGTATACTAAAACGGCACTTAAGAGGGTTATTATGTTCTACAAATTTTTTTTCCATCAAATTTCATTAGGAGTCTACACAGACCAAAAGTTCGTGTAATGTATTTAAAATTTTTAATAAAGGAAAATTTAAAAGTAGCATACATTTTTTTTTTCATAAAAGTAGTGGTAATTAAGTGAAAACAGTTAAAAGTATTTCTGAACAAAATTGTATATTAGGATTCATAAAAAACGGCATTTTTTTCAAAAAATTAACCCTTTATTTCCATTTTATTTTCTAATTCCTAAAATACTTAAGCTTCTAAGTTCGGGAATGGAACCAACAACTTACTAAATATTAATCTATAAAAAGTGTTATAATATCTAGGGACCTTATCGACATTGTGACGCTTATGGACATTGCGACACTTTAAAAAATGTCATAGCGTACATGAACAGTATGGCACTTTTTGGTTTGTACGTTATGACATCCCACCTCCATGTTCACCATAAAGTGATTATATCAAATAAAATAAACAATAATTAGACAGAATTTATCTTTTGTACTAAATGTAGTGATTTTACGATTCCAACAAAAAAATTGTTGTAATTGCTTGATTATTATTTTGTTGCTCAGTTTAAGACCGTTCGAATATTTTCTGATCCGTGTAATTCTTTGACGCCAAGAGCAGGTCCACATGACCAAAATCATATAATGCATGAAATTATCTAATTAATAGAGCAATGTGGAGAGATGTTAAAAGAAAATTCTCTTTTGTATTTCAGTTAGAGTTTTTCTTTTCCCGGACTTTTTGGTTTCCCGGGAAAGCGGGATTTATTTTTCCATTTCCCGGCATCCCGGAAAATCCCGCTGCATACAAATCGATGCAAAATATTATTTAATTTAATTTATTTGAACAAATAACATTTCCTGGGATCAATTAAATAAGTTTATAAATGCATTAAACTTTCTTACATTTCTGTTGCAAAAAGAAAACAGTGCTAAATGGCACCTTAAGAGCTTCATGGGCAAAATTTCAATTATTTTGTCGGATTTTTGAGAAAGTTTTAGCAAAATGACTTTTTGGTTATCTTTTTTCAATGTGCAATAACATTTAAAATAGTAAAAAGTTCCGATCTGTGACATTAGAAGTGCTTAGGAATAAAAATTTAAACAACTATAACCGCAGAGAAATGATGATTATATGTATTTAATTCGGATAAAATTGTCTAACGCCACCTTTAAAGTTTTAAATTGTTCTCCTATAAAACTAAAAAAATAGACTTAAGCACATATTGCCACATAATTAATTCAAAGCCAACAGCATTTACATAAAACCAAAAAAGTTAATTTATTTAAACAACTAATTTCTTTTAAAATGGGATTTAAGTTCACAATAAGCATTTACTGAATCGTTTGATAGCCTATTTCTAATTTTTATCAAGAAAATTTCAATGAGAAAACACGTTACCTTTCTGCGGATGTTTGACTTTATAGTCGAAGGAACATTATATAATCTCAAGACACTTTCAGTTTTCTTAGCACTTACTTCAAAACTTGTAATTTCTTTTTCGAATAAGCGTTTTCTTTATTAATAACTTTTGTCATCATCTCTTACAGAATCTAATCCGAAAATCTTGCAGCTGCTCATACAATTTTTTGAAGCAAGTGGGAACAACTTTTTTTCGTTTTTATAAATTGAATCTAGGTCTTTAAACAAATAAAAATTCTCTCTTCTTCTTTCGAAATTTCAGAGCATTAAACACTAAACATTTCCTTACTTATCGGTTATGAATTGACATTTCTTTGGCGTTTGGCAAAACTGTCTTAAGTCAAAAAAACTGTAGTTTTTCGTTAAGTTAAATTGAATAATATTTATTTGGTGCATTTCATTGACTTTTTTCTAAAAGCAGATGATAACGACTGGAGTTGTTATAGTTGTGATAGACTAAAGTGATTTAAACTAAACCAAAGCGAATTAAAAAATTGAATTAAAGCCAATAAAAAACTCAAAATAAGTTTTTTTTGACCTAAGACCTCTTTGCCTAAGGACTAAAAGTTGCCATAATTAAATTGAAAAAGTTTCGGGAATTCCCGCACAAATTTCCCGGGATTTATTTCCCGAAAAATGTGCGGTATCCCGGAATTTTTGTCCCGGGAATTCCCGTATGAAAAACACTAATTTCAGTTTAAATTTCTTCGCTTTTAAAAAAGCACTCAATATTTTTATATTCGAAACTTTTGTAGAAATTTTACAAAATTTAAGAGTTCCCAGGAAAAACTTTTTGATTTTTAGTAATAGGTGGTAGTTATTTCATACGTTATCTGGTAAGTAGTTGTCATTGCAATTGCCATTATTTTGAAAAGTTTAATAAGTACTTACTAGTAATGACCACACCAACTACTTATTACTTCTATTATTTTCACTACTGAATATTTGCTTACTAATAATCAGCTCAATAACTACTTATTACTTGTGTTGTTTTCAGTACTGAATATTTAGTTACTGGTAACGTACTTAATAACTACTTATTAGGTCTATTAACTAGTGATTTTTTGGCTTCTGGTAAGTATATTGTAAGTACTTACAATTCAACTTACTAGTAGTTAAATAATAACTAGATATTTTTTGACTTCTAGTAAGTGTTTTGTAAGTACTGAATTCTGTGGACACCTCGAACAAAAATAAGTAGTTTTTCAGCCGAAAAATAAGTAGTGTTTATTTTCTCCAACATTATTTGCTAACTTACCTGGTAAGTAAAGTTTTTGCTGGGTTGATTTTGTTTAAAAACAAAATAAAATTAATTCATACAAGCTTCATAATAAAGGAAATTGATTAAGCTGCTTATAAATAATAGTTATATTTTACAACGAAATTAATGATCACGTCTTAAATCTCAGAAATTGCCAATTAAATATATTATGGAAGTTTTATTTACAAAAATTTCGATGGATTTGTTACGTGATAAGTTCAAGGAATCCAAAATAAACATTAATGTGACAAAATAAGGTTTTGTTTATAACTCAGTCAAAAGATTCATCAATTAAATGAGTAGATGAGTTATTATTAAGAACTTTTCAACAACGGCAACTTCATTATTGTCAATGTTATGCCCGCTCCTTTACTCTATTTTAAAAACATTCAAAGTACAAACGTAATTTGTGGCAAACTTCTACGCAAACAAAGAAATATTTATCGTTGATAATAAAACTCATTCTGAAAAAGACTTCAAGGTTATTACCTCAATGCTATTAAAATCCAAAATAATTGTTGTAATTAAACACGTTTTTGTTGTATATATATTCCGAGTTTAATTGTTTTTTTTTAACCGTTTATAATAATCATTATACTTTTATACATACTTATTAAACGTTTGTCTCCTTTTCGTATTTTTGGGTTCGCTGTGTTTCTAGGAGTATACAATTTTTTTTTTATTTTGTTTTTGGGAAAGTCTTTAATTATAAACTTTTTGCGTCTGTCTGCAAGTTTTGTACAGACAGCTTTTTAGTTTTGTCTCTGGCAGCACATCTATATGGGCCACTCAGGTTTACATTGTGATAATATTTACCTACTTAATTACATTTAACTGTTGTTGGGATTGTTAAACATGTGTAAGTTATAAATTATAATTAAAAACCACTATTGTAACAACATTAGATAAAACAATTAACACAACAATTATCTAAACGCAATAACATTTACAAGCACAACAATGTTGTTGTTTTAGATACGAAAAATTTGTTTAGTGTGGTAGGATTTGTTTTTATTTAACAAAAACAAAGCCTTAATATTTTAATCCGATTTTGAGTGAACTAATTTGAATAATCCTAATAGACGTAAGCAGAAGATGTTTTTCATTATTACAATAATTACTCGCTGATATACTAACCAAGCAAGTAGTTATATACTACATGAAAGATGAAAAACTGGAGGACAAAAGTACGGCAATCATATCCGACGATTTATAACATAAAACCGTTGCAGTTTATGATTACCCGAAGAATAAAAAAAAGTAGATTCGCAAATCTTGTAGCTCATAAAAAAGATTTTGGAATGCCAGCTGAGTAGAATATTTATCCATCTGCTCATGGTTAAGGAGCATATAATGATATTGGAGCAAACATGAAAAAAATGCAGCGATGCGACTGCTTTTTTCCATTGGGTAAAGAATTATTGTAAAGAAACTATAATATTTTTTAAAAGCAAATAGGATCATGAGGAAACATTGAAAACACTGAAAAGCAGATTCGATGCTACGGTAACAATCGACGGCAACGCTCAACACTTGTCGATGGAATACTCAAAACATGCTCGTGAGTTTTATTTTTATTACTCGCGAATAATTATTTTTTATGTGGAAAATAAAACTCGCTCTAATTGACTTCGCTCGCGAGCGAGATTAAATCGAGCACTCTCCGTACTCTGGTATATATGAATAATATATTACAAATTTACTGACCGAATTGGATATGAAACCTTTAGAATCAGACACATTGCTGCCCTATTGAAACTGGCATACGACGTTCATTTACTAATATTGCTAGAGCTGCCATAGACTCGTCAAGGTCAACGTCAGCTTGGTCGACCACATAATTCCTGGATCCGGTCTATCAAAAAAGAACATGAAGCTGCTCGTCTTACATAGAACGAGATTAAACTACTTACCGGAGAAAAATATATCGAGAGAATTCGTTAACGCTCTATGTTCTCCGTGAACATTTTATTTAAATATTTTATTTTGCATTTTATTATTTATATCAGTTTCAACATCTAACAAATACCATCAATTTTCCACAATTTGCGAAGATGTTAACATCTTTCCATAAGAAATACATAGGGCTAAAACCAACAGTTTTAACATCTTTAAAAGATGTTCCTATCTCATTTTATTCCATTCTACATTTATCGATTATTTTAGTGTCATCTCTAGAAAAGTGGCAAGTTCTATTATTATTGTGGCATCACTGACAAAAAGAAGTTTGTTTTGAAAGCAGCGTTACCATTTGCCAAGTTTTATCTTTTATTGCAATGTTTTTTTGTTGAGTATTTTTTTAACCAAATTGAACTTCAAATACATTTTTGTGTTTTCTTTTTAAATTTTGGCACTTTTGTGAGAAAAAAAACATTTTTAATTTTAAAGAAAAAATTTTTAATTTAAAAAAAAAAAATTTTTTTTTCAAAAATCGTGACATTTTTGTTTGATGGGATTTGTTAGATGTGAGCAATTTAAACGAGTGTTTCACATTTTCTACATCTTTGATGGTAGATGTTAATTGCTGATCAGTGTAAAAAGCCTATTAAGGACACATTCTTACATTTATATTTAGAATTATAAGTCATTTGTATTTTCATAAAATTTTTTCATATAATTTTGACTCAGAATGAACGAAATCTCTTCAATTCTACATATATTTATTTATATTTTAGATTCCGTTACTTATTTTGAAGAATTCTATTAGATTTTACTGAAACAAATAAGTAAATTTTAACGGAATTACTTCAGCTATACATTTAAAGGATGCTAATTTAAATATTTTTATGTGTTGTTCCAAAAACATTGTGCTACTACTGGGTTACTACTATTTTTTTACCAAAATTTTTGTGTTTATAGCAGAATTTTATTTATTCTTTTAATACAATTTTATTCATATATTAGGGAGATCAAACTGATAGTATTCGATCGGTTTTAACCGGTTATTATAGTTTTCCCCAAGTCGAATATTTTAAAATGTCCATTTTACGAATATCAAATAAACCGGTTATGTTGGTAAAATAAACCGGTTAATTTTGTAATGTGAAATTTATATACGTTTTTCTTACTTTTGTTATAAATGTACCCGTAATTTAACTATTTTTCTAATTGAATATTGGGCAAACTTAAAGTTTTTATGAAGAATATCAAAACAAAATGTAACAAAAGTCAAAAAACATGATGAGCAATGTAAATACAAATCTCTTATATAAGCGTGTGTTCATGTTACAAAAACCAAAAACAATTCAAAATACTACAGAAAAAAATGTTCAGGTTAAAAAGTAATTAGCAATTGGACAGTATTATGCATATAATATATATTTTTATAAAGAAATATCTGGTGATATTTAGAACAGATTTAAAAGACAATGGCCCTGCAAGGGCCCTTAAATAATAAGTTGCAAAGGTTCTGCAACGTCACGACTTATTAATCACCTTTAATTAGTCCAAAAGCTTGACATAAATATACGCCAAGTAAAAGTTGACTCTGTTCGTTAGAGACTGCAAATAATACTTTTCTAAAATATATTGCCAAAAATGAATGAAAAACTCTTAAGTAGTTCTACAACATACCGGCGGAATCAACGAAATAGGAAAATTCATTAGTTTTATTTGTTAAAACACGAAGAACTTAAAACAAAATTGAAGGAATAAAACACGGAATAGGAATAAACAGCATGTTCATTTTACTATTCGTTTCCATAATGCTAAAACAAAATAATTTTTCAAAAATATGGTTGAAGTCAACTGATTCATATATTTAAAATGATTTTGCTAATCATCAAACTTGTTTTAAATAAATTTTCGAAAATATCTCAAATAATAAATTTATTAAAGTATTGTTTCCAGGTGACTAAAAAAATTGAGTGATTTTCATATAAATTTTTCTACACAATTAATTGCCTGTCACCTGGAAACCGCACATTAATTCCGATAATATTTTTAAACCAAAGTTTTTCAAAAATTTTAAATATTTGACGTCCTACACGTAACCACTAGTTTTCTTAAAGAATTGTTTGCTTTTCCAAAACGTTTGGCTAGAGCAAACATTATTTATCAGTTTCTAAATAACATTATACAATTATCATCTTAGGAATAAAGTTTAGTAAATTAATAAAAATTATTAAAAATAAAGCTAAAGTTTGATCAATTTACTGGTCACGCTTCTTTTTGGATTTTATCCTCAAATATTTGTTAGGTCTGGTATGTTCAGTCATATCTCTCATATCTGTGTATTTTGTTGGTTCCGTACCTTCGTGAATTGTTTGGTTTTTATTCAAATTAACTTTTTATTACAAAAACTAATTTCATATTGTATTTTTATGTATTCTAATTGAAACCGGTTAGCCGGCTGTCTTTAAAATGCTTAACAGAAAACCGGTTTTTTAAACTAGCAGCTATTCGGAATATTCGAAAACCGGATTATGAAAAAAGTCGAATAATCGATCTCCCTATCATATATGGGTATTTCTATTTTGACGTGACGTGATATTTGTACGACAAAATGTAAAAAAATTAAATGAAGAAGTAAAATTTTTAAAAAGAGTTTTTATATAAAACAACTTCAAATATCGAAAAAATTCAAAGGCGCCAAAACAAACTTCTTCGAATAATCACAGCTGCCCCTTGGTATGTTAAAAACTCAAATATCCACAAGGATCTCAATGTGCCACTGGTAAGGACTATTATTACGAAGTATGCGGTAAAATATTTAAAAAGGCTAGAGTTGCACCCTAATCCACTAGCTCGAAATATTTTAAATGATAGTGGCCACACTCGCTTAAGAAGAAGAGACACTGCAGCACTTACCCATTAAGATGATCGATAGACACCTACATATGTGAACAGAACCCGTATGAAGAAAATTTTTGTCTGGCACTGGCAGGACATAAAATAAATTATTAGGATAAGATTTGATTAATTATTGTTAGTTCATATTTAATATATGAAGATTCAATAAATAAATAATGAAAAAAAAAAAAAAAAAAAAAAAATATACAACAACTTTCGACGGTAAGGATTTGCAGATAAAGGCAAAAATATGCGCTGGCGTGACGTTAAAAAAACAGAAGTGGATTTTGACTTGCATTACAAAACTGAATAAGACTGCGAATTGAGCAAGACGTTTAGTAAGCTTTGGACTTATATAGATTTATTTTTGAAGCTATAAAATTTAAAAATCTTTGCTCGTTTAAAGGTACATTAGGGCATTTTCAGCAAAAAGTCTATTTTTTTTAATGTAACGCCAGAATGCAAATAAGGTTGCATTTAAGGACCATGGTGTTCAACCGTTATCCCTTTTGTTACTAAATGCAGAGCTAGTTACGTTTGAAACGATTTTACTGTGCAATGCAGACTTTTAAGGGACGGGGCTACCTATTATACCAGCTATGCTCGTTGGGGTGTGTTCTTGTTCCTTGTAAAGTTATGATCAAAACTCGCTACTAAGAATTTTACTTTAGGTAGCTTAACTGAAACAAGTGATACTATTTAATAAAGTGGCGGAATATTGCTGATAATAAATTGGGAATGGTTTAAGATGTTTCACCCATTCCTAATCTTACCCACCCTCCATAATGGCAACATAACAAAATTTAAATGCCAGACCATAAAATATACTCAAATGACCTAACCGAAATCACTGTTCATAAAAATGACAAATAAGAGATATTTAATTTTAAATTTTATATAATTTCCAATTTAACAAAAACACAATTAAATAATGGTCATCTTATGATGAAATTATAAAACAAAATTTCTAGTATGAATATTAATACTATATGGTCACTCTAACTTTTATTTAATTTTAATTATTTGCAATTAAATTTATTTAAATAATGATGTTAATATACTATTAATATTTAATTTAAACATGAATATCTTTGAATTTACGAGTATCAAGATGTTATGGCAACTCTAATCTAATGGAAAATATTGTAACTAAACAACCATATAAAAATAACTCAACATAATAGCTTTACGATTTCTTCTAACATTTAAAGATATTCATGTTTTAAAAAAAAGAGTGTTTTTACCCAAAACAAATATATGTATATATCAACTTACATACACATTTTATCCCACGATTTCTGCAAGCGCTATACTCAAAATTAATTATACGTGTTTGTAAATGAGAGATATTTTAATTTGAAATTTTTATGTCTCTTAATGCATTTTAATATTTCAGTATTGTGAAAACAGCACAAAAGTTTTAATTTATAAAAGTCTCAAAAAAAAAAAAAAAATAGCTTTATGTGTGGTTTATAGAAGACGAGCGCCTTACTCGTTCGAAATTTGTTTTTGTTTTAAATGTAAGTTAAACGGACGAGTAAGGCGCTCGTGTTCTATAAACTACACATTAAGCAAACAAAAATCAAACTTAAGGTGACCATATTTTATTTTTACATGGTATATTAAAAAAAAAGTATGAGAATTAAATCATAATGAAATGGGGTTTAAATTAAAAATAGAAAAATATTTTAATTACATAAGAGATGTTTATAATATAAGTTAAAGTAGGTTGAAAGAGATAAAATATTTTAATTCAAGATTATTTTTATGAATAAATTATGGTTTATTACCAAAATTATTTTACTAGCGAAAATTAAGGTTAAGTTAAGAGTGTTAGTTTAATATTTAGATTAATTATTTAAATTAAGAGTTTTAGATTATTATGTTTTGAAGTATATTGGGATTTTAGTTAAATAAAATTATATCGAGAATCAAGAATAACTTTTTCTTTATATTTAGGTTATTAAAAATTAAGAGTACAATTATTTATACGACCCAAATTAGTTTAGTAATATGTAAATAGTATTTTAATTTGTCCATTTTATAAGTATTTTCTTTTTCTCAAATGTGTTTATTTGCGATTTAGGCACATAAGGCGGTCACCTCAAATATTCCCCAATATGAACTCAAACCTTTTCTCCTTGTTAACTTATTTCTTGATTGCTGAAAATTAATGGAATTGATCGATGGTAAAATTCTCAAACATCACACACAAATTTAGGAAACCGGCATAATCTAGCCCTTCATATGCGAATCCAGAATATTTTTGATATTCAAAAACCAAAGGGTATTAATTTTGCTCCCAATCACAAACTACATATTAAGATATCCACAATTTTTTTTTAAAAAAAAGTTTATTTATTTTCCGGTTCGTATTTTTATAACAAAATGTATTTCAATCCTCAGAAAAATTTTCTTCCAAAATTTTCATTCTTTTTAATATAAAATTCAAAGCAATCTAAAACCTTAAAAATGTTCTTTTTTTTTTAAAAAACTCAAATCACAATCACAAAATTTTGTCGTTCTTAATATTTTATTAAAGTTTGAAAATCGACAACACACGCTTTACAACAAAATATAAAAAAGTAAACTATACATATAAAATTTTTTGGGAACCAACTTAAATTACTTCTGGCGTTACGTTACAAAAAGTAGACTTTTTGCTGGAACTGCTGATATACAGATTTCAACTACAAAATTATTTAACGAAAACTATTGTGTTGATTTGAAGAAAATTTGTGTAGTTGAATAAATTTTCATTATATTTGAGGAAAAATTGCTTTGATTTAACATTTTTTTTTAGTTGAGGGCATACTAAATTTTTTAGTTAATATTACCGATGATATTTGGTTCCGTGTAGGATTCCTCAAAAAGCAGGATTTTCAATGTGGAACTTATCCGAAATCCTTGAGAAGTTAAAAATAGAAACAGGAACATAAGAAAAATCCGCGAAGATAGCAGATCCCATTTTGGCACTGTCGCTTTTTTGCCAGTGTATGGCAATGTGATAAAACTTATCAATAGAGACGCATAAAAGATGGTAATTGCGTTGTAATCACAGAATACTAACAGAACTGAAAAAAGTGACGTGTGAAAAAGGCCCAAATCAGTTGCGAGGGCAGCTTTCGAAGAAAGAGACAAAAAGCTTTTTTTGGTGGTGAAGTGGCAATGTGTAAAAACAGGCAGCAACAATCAACACAAATGGCACGATCAAAACAAAAATAACAAAACACAGACCACGTTAAAAAAATGCATTAGTTCAACAAACGTTGTGTTTTGTGCAAAAAAAAATGTATTTATTAATATTTTTTGTTTTATAATGTTATTTATTTACTTAAATATTATTTACTTGTGTTGTGGTAAACTTAAAAGTTAATTTTTCAAAAGCTTTGCAAATAAATCTCAACTAAATAAATTTGTGTATTGCGGCATAAAAGATGATGCAAAGAGAAATGAAAAAGGGCAGCTTTCTTAGAAAGAGACAAAAAAAAACGCAAAATCTTCCGTCTCGTGACAGTTCTGTTAGTATTCTGTGGTTGTAATTATATAATCAATATGTTTGGCCCATCTGTTATTTATAGAATCAAAAGTCCTAAACCAGAGTTTGAATTTACCAGAGAAAGCAAAAGGTTTTTTATTCTTCAAAGTCATGAATTGAAATGAAACAGCGAAATTTTTAAATTTTTTGGTTCTTAATAGAATGTTTATAAGTTTTTTTTTTTTTTGTATTTAATCAAATTATTACAAATAATTTGGTACAAGTTTTAACTGCGATTATAAAGTCTATGTAAATATTAATATAATTTTTTTTTTGGGTTGAAAGTATCAAAGATTTAAAACTACCAAATATAGCGCTCCTACTTTTTTGCAATTCAATTTAAATTTTTTTTGCAATTTTCCATTGATAATAAAATTATTTTAATAACATACTCGTATTTATACTAATAAAAATTATTTTCATATTAATTTTTGCATAACAAAAAATTTGTTTATTGTATGAATAACATTGAAAGTTCAATAAAGAAATTTATTGAAAAAATTAGAAACCTTGATAATGTGAAAAACTAATTACTAGGTTTTTTTTATAGTTAAAAAAATCTATTCATTGCCTTAAATTTCAAGTTATTTTTAAAAATCATCTATGAAATAATTTACAAAATATGTATGCATATGCACATATATGTATACATAAATAACTTTGTATGTATATTATTTTGTCATCACATGCTAATTGCAAAATATGTAATTGAAATTTTCATAAAACTATAAATTATAAACACAATTAGTATGTCATTGTGTCAGTCGTGTCAATCTAATCAGAATTCTTAAATAAACTTTTGTTGTTTTTGCAGTTAACTGTCCTACATCAAACGTATAAAAAAAAAGCAAAACTCTATTTTACAATTCTTTTTATAGTGATTTGCAAAACTGCTTTTTTTATAGTTATGCATTTTACATTAAAAAAAGACATACTCCGAAATAGACAGGGATGGAAATAAAAATGGAGAAGTTGAAAAATATGAAAGTTATAGATGTGTTAATAGAACGAGCATCTAAAAAAAATTTAAGAAAATAAACTAAAAACAAGTAAAATTGCTTTATTTGGCTGTGCCGATACTTTGATACCCTTCACCCAGAGCACAGTTGGGGACTCTGCGAAAAAATGGAACTAATTTTCTATTTTGTATTTAAAAAATCGAGCTTAAACTAAGATTTTTGGATCGTTTTTAATTTTTGTAGCAACTTAAGAAGGCCCTCCTGAAATGTCTATAGACTATAAATTCTAAACTGAAACTCGAATACAAGTCCTAAATTATCAAACTAACCGTTAACAAAATTGAGAATAATTTTATTTTTTCCAAAATCTCCCCTGGTGTGCGGCTTACGAGAAATTGGTATAATACAAAATTGTTTACATCGCTTACGATCGAATCAAACAACCTAAATTTTTGACATTATTATTAATTTTGACATTTTGTTGACAAGAAAGGCTACGAAAATTTTAATTTCACTCATAAAATTTTACAGCCGTATTCATAAAAGCTTATTGATGATTAATTGACCGTTTTGAAGCAAAAATTGCTAAAGTTGTATTCATATTGAACCTTTAGTAAACTATTCATAAAATAAGAAAATTTATTGTTGGATTTGCCCTTCTTTAAACCAAAAATAAAATGACATTTTAAAAGGTGTTTGCATTTTATGATATTATTTTTGTGAAATATGTTAAAAAATAATGACAAAAATGTTTTATTTATTACAACGGACATGTTAACTAATATTTTTTTTATTTTAGACAGCCAATTTAAAGTTATCAATGTATTATCAAAAAGTAATTTCAATTTTTGGGAATACAAAATTTTAATTTCAAAAGATTTTGTTATTCGTGCTTAATTCCCAGTTTTTATTATTGATAAAAACACTTGAAATTTATTGTTGATGGGATAAGCTATTCCTATGCGCATTTCACTGGTTGCTTAGGCCAGATCATCAGGAAACTTCATCCATAAAGATTTTGGAAAAACTAAAGATATTAAACCAAATAAAAGTGTTAAGCGTATAAGACTTATAGCAACAGTTCTACTAGTAACAATATCAAAGTTTAAACAAAACACATCAACAATAAACAGTGGGTTTATCTCATCTTACATTCCCCACTACAATTAGTTAAAATTCTCTCAACATTAATTGTAGTTGTAAGTAGGTTAAGAAAAACAAAATAAAAACAAACAACAACTTACAAAAGATGTTGTCAATTAAGTGTTTTTTTAGGCCGTGCACTTGCCTGTTTATTATCAAAAAGTAATTTCAATTTTTCATCTTTCTGATTGCGTGCTCGTTGAATGCAGACGTGTTTTTTTTAACTCGGCTTATGGTTTTTTTTTAACATAAATAAGTGTATATTTATGATATAATAATATTATTATCTTTTTTAAATAATATAAGATCAGCGAATGAATAGACGCTTTAAAATAATTTTTAATAAGTGAACATAAAATTTTTAATACAAATATTAAAAATTACAATTAACAATAATATATGTATGTACACACATACATATACATACATACATTTTAAGCAAAAACATTTCTTGTTTTCTTTATTCTTTTTTTTATTCTCGGGGTTTTTTAAACAACAAATAAAAAGAAGAGCACAATTAAACAAACAGTAATATATAAAAAAAAACTCTTATGAATGCATATAATGCAAAAACAATAAAACATAACGAAAGAAATGCGTATGTTACATTGAGTGTTGACGAAACAAACGTAGAAAAAAGAATCGATGATAGCAATTATTTAACGGCTAAACCTATTACTCGAACGCGTTCCCTCTCACCCTCTTTGTTTAAAAATACGGTCGATCGTAATACAATAACAAATTTATTAACTGCAAGCGTTGCCACAGAGCAAAAAAAAACTTTAATAAGTGATGAAACGGTTAACCCCAAAACAGCCGCTATGGACAACTCAATAACTCAAGTAAAAACTTCTCAAAAGCCTACAGTTCAAGTTGGTATGGACAGGTACATAACAGTGCTTAAACGGGGACGCAGCCCTACCTCTGCAGCAGTTGCTTCGGCCTCAAAAGTACCATCTTTTGATAAAATAAATTCTCAAAATCGTTTTGCAATTCTGGAGGATGAATCCTCTGAAGCACAAAACGTCATAAAATCGTCCAAGCCTCCCCCGATATATCTGAGGGAGCAAAATTCTAATGAGCTCATAAAGAGTTTAATATCGGTTATAGGTGAAAATTCATTTTACGTAGCTGCTATCAAGCGTGGTAGTATAAACGAAACAAAAATACAAATCAATCATGAGAATGATTTTCGAAAAATTGTAAGCAACTTTGAGGCACTCAAAAAAAATTTTTATACATACCAACTGAAAAGCAGTAAAGGTCTTCAGGTAGTGATTAAGGGTATTGACTCATGTGTTTACCCAGAAGAGGTAAAAACATTCCTTGAAGAAAAAGGCTTCAAGGTAAAACATGTATTAAACATTAAAAATAGAGAAAAAATTCCCCAACCACTTTTTTGAGTGGAGTTTGAACCCGGCGACGTTAAACTTAAAAAAAATGAAACGCATCCCATCTATAACTTAAAATATATTCTGTACAGAAAAGTAACTATAGAGGAGCCGCACAAAAGAGGTGGTCCCGTTCAATGTCTGAACTGCCAAGAATTTGGCCATACTAAGGCATACTGCTACTTACCCCCTGTTTGCGTAGTATGTGGCGAATTACATGGTACAGTTCTTTGCGACAAGTCTAAAACCGACCCCAACGTAAAAAAAATGCAGCAACTGTGGTGGCAATCACACTGCCAATTATAGAGGATGCACTGTATATACTATCGTCAAGCAGTCGGTTGGACCGAAAACAAATCCCCCTCAGGTAACAAATCAAGTAAACAGTAATGACCTAGTAGTAACAGAATCTCTTATGCCAACGTCTTAAAATCAAACAATATACCAATGCAAGGCGCTTCGACAAGTAATGCCGAAACTCCAGTTTCTAATCTAAGTCGGCTAGAAAAAACAATGGAAACATTAGTGCAAACAGTAAATAATTTTACAAACACAATGGGTAATATGATGCAGGAAATTCTTAGAATGCAATCGATGTTATTGCAAGCTGTACTTAACAAGCCATGAACTGTTTAAAAATTTGTTTTTGGAACGCAAATGGCATCCGCCAACATAAAAATGAATTAGAATACTTTCTTAAAAATAAACAAATTGATGTCATGATGGTTTCTGAAACTCATTTGACCTCAAGAAATACGTTCAAAATCAATGGTTATACTCTATATGATACCAAGGACCCTCGAGATAGAGCTTGTGGAGGTTCTGCCATTTTAATAAAAAACCGAATTAAACACTACCCAATGTGTGATCATCGTGAAGATTATCTCCAAGCAACGAACATTTGTGTTGAAGAGATAAATCGAAACATAGTAATTTCATCTTTATATTCACCACCTAGGTTTTCAATATCAGAAAGCCAATATTATAAATATCATAAGTCATTGGGGCCCTGTTTCCTGGCTGCTGGCGATTATAACGCTAAACATACCTTCTGGGGGTCACGACTAATAACACCAAAGGGTCGTGTTTTGTTTAATACAATCTCTAAAATGAATTTAAATGTTGTCGCGAGTGGCCAACCAACATATTGGCCTGCTGATGCGCAAAAAATTCCAGATGTCATCGATTTTGGCGTTGTTAAAAACATCCCCACAAAAACGATTCACGTTGAAGCTTCCTTAGAATTATCCTCTGATCACACACCTACAATAGTTACTATAATAAACACCAATAGAATTGAATCTCCCTCTGGATACATAGCGACGTCAGCTACACATATAAATTGGTTAAAATATAAAAAATATCTTAGTACCCATTGCACAGAAAATATTCCGCTTAACACACCGGAGTATATAGATCGCTCTATTGTCAATTTTGACAGTTTTCTAAAACTAGCTGTACAACATTCCAGTATTGCCCCCAAAAAAACCAAAAATAATAAAATATATTCCTCAGATGTCGAGCGTCTTTTGTCTGAAAAAAGGAGAGCTCGTAGAGAGTGGCAATTGCACAGATCCCCTCAACTTAAGAAATTACTAAAAGACTGTACAAAAAGGCTGAGAATGTTACTGCAGACTCAGAAAACGGCTTCACTGGAAAAATATCTCAAGGAACTTGATGCAACTCCACAATCAGACTACTCATTGTGGCGTGCAGCTAGAAATCTCAAAAGGCCAGTTGTCTCTAAGCCACCATTAAGAAACTTAAATGGAAGTTGGGCAAGAAATGATGTTGAAAAAGGAAACCTGTTTGTCGATCATTTAAAAAACGTATTTACACCAAATATATCTCACAGTATTGCGGTCGAGTTACCACCTGTTGCTGCTAGAGCAGATATACCCTTCAGATTTGAGATAAGAGAAATCGAAAAGGCTATTTGTGACTTAAACACTAAGAAGGCACCTGGTATTGATAAGATCAGTAATAAAATGCTTTTAGAGCTACCTCGCATAGCAAAGAAAATTATTCTTTTTATTTTTAATGCTATTTTACGCCTCGAATACTATCCTCAAAAATGGAAGGTTTCCTTAGTTACCATGATACCAAAGCCAGGTAAAGATCATACAAAAGTTGAGTCTTATAGGCCTATTAGCTTATTATCAAATATGTCAAAGCTGTTTGAGAAATTATTAGTTTCAAAATTAACACCGATTTTAAGTGAAAATAGATGTATTCCAAACCATCAGTTTGGATTTAGAAGAAAACACAGCACAATCGAACAGACTCATCGAATAGTAAATGTCATAAGAAAAGCATTTGAAGAAAAGAAATATTGCTCAGCACTCTTCATCGATGTTTCGCAAGCTTTTGATAAAGTCTGGCATGAAGGCTTATTACATAAATTGAAGCAAAATTTACCAGCAAACACACACAAGCTGCTAGAAAGCTACTTAGTCGGTCGTCAATTTATTATTAAAGAAGGAAATTTCTTAAGTTCACCTCAGCCCATTGACGCTGGGGTCCCACAAGGCAGCATCCTGGGCCCCCTATTATACTTAATTTATACTTCGGACATGCCAACAAGCAACTATACACAAACTTCAACATTTGCAGACGATACAGCTTTTCTAAGCGTCCACGAAAACCGTTATCAAGCATCTCGTTACTTACAGGATCACATATTTCAACTAGAAATATGGTTAAGACAATGGAGGATAATGGTCAATGAGCAAAAATGCGTACATATAACATTCACCTTGCGCCGGGAATCTTTCCCCCCTATTACAATCAATAAACAAATAATTCCTCAACATTCGCACGTAAAATATCTCGGTATGCATCTGGATCGGCGATTAACGTGGAAATGCCATATAGAGGCAAAATTAACTCAAATGAAACTGAAAGCCATTCAGATTCATTGGCTTATTGGAAGAAATTCTGTCCTTAGTCTCGATTTCAAGCTTCTACTTTACAACTCTATCTTAAAGCCAATATGGTGCTACGGTATTCAACTATGGGGCACTGCCTCGGCCTCTAATATCGAAAAAATTGAAAGGCGCCAAAATAAACTTCTTCGAATAATCACAGCCGCTCCCTGGTATGTTAAAAACTCAAACATTCATAAGGATCTCAATGTGCCATTAGTAAAAATTATGATTACAAAATATGCGGTAAAATATTTAAAAAGGCTTGAACAACACCCAAATCCACTATCTCGAAATATCTTAAATCATGGCGGCCACACTCGCTTAAGAAGAAGAGACACTGCAGCACTTACCCAGTTAGATGAGCGATAAACACTTATATATGTGAACAGAACCCGTGATTTTTGTCTGGCAATGGCAGGACATAAATAAAGTATTAGGATAAGATTTGAATAATTATTGTTAGTTCATATTAAATATATGAAGATTCAATAAATAAATATTGAAAAAAAAAAAAAAAATTTTTGGGAATACAAAATTTTAATTTCAAAAGATTTTGTTATTCGTGCTTAATTCCCAGTTTTTATTATTGATAAAAACACTTGAAATTTATGCGCATAGGAATAGCTTATCCCATCAACAATAAATTTCAAGTGTTTTTATCAATAATAAAAACTGGGAATTAAGCACGAATAACAAAATCTTTTGAAAGTTATCAAGGTATATTTACACAAGGTAAACTCGTTGGCCCATATGTTTGTCAGCTGTTTACCCATAGTTGGAACCACAACGTCAAATTGCGTGTATATGAGCCAAAATTTGTACATGTGTGCGTTAAATTGTTTTTGTTTTATATGAAGACAATTTTGACAACATGGTTCCTTTTATAGAGCAAAATGTCTACACTCCCAAATGAGTCTACCTTGTGTAAATATACCTTGAAAGTTATATTGATAATTATTTAAAAAAAATTTATATGATTTAAATGAATATGTTCAGGGGCAAATGCAGATATTCTCTTTAATTATTTATTAAATTATTGCAACTAGTTTTTTTTTTTTTTTTGTTTAAAACAACAAATTATTGTTCAAAAATATAAAAAAAAATTAAATTAAGAAATCATAATAATAGTGATATTAATAAAAAGTAAACAAAATTTTTATTCGATTAATTTCTTATCGTATATTTAAAAAAGGTTCAAACAAAAGTTTTTATGATACCTTTCGGAAACATTTTGTTTAGAAACTAAAATAATATGTAATTTTATTTGATAAGGATAATTTTGAAGGTCTACAATTAAAAAAAAATTTAAATATTGAATATCATGTAAACCGAATAGAAATTTCGTGCATCAGTAACAATAAAATGGCAGCCAAATATAAAGAAAGTTGCCATACTTAAACAGAACATCGCTGCAAGCAGTTAATAGTAAAAAAACTGTTATTGTACGTTTATGAATACAAATTTTTATAAGAGGTTTATAAGACCAAAAGCGTTTAATAGTTATAACATACTATAAGCTTAAAATAAGAACTTTTTATGAATATGACTGTTAAATTATAATATGTCCAAAATTATTTATGTTATGAATATTCAAGAAAGGCTAAAATGACTCATGATAATTTCTTATCTATCGGGCCTTTTCTGAAAATCACGTGATTTCAAATCACGTGTTTTTGAAATCACGAGCGTGATTTTGTGGTGTTCTGAAAGTCATACCGTTTTTGTGTTTCTGGGTGTGCTTTCGGCAATTGAAGATCACACCAAAACACACAAAAACATGTGTGATTTTAGTAGGCACATGTGATTTGAAATCACTTGATTTGAGTAAAAGTGATTTGCAGAACAGGCCTATACGTATCCGTGGTGCGATTCACTAACTTTTAACGAACCGAATATCGTAATAGTTGTCGACATATTTATTCGCTTGCAGTTACGATAGTGTGGTTATGTAATTTCTTTTTATCGATAGTATACAGCTGTATTTTTGTGACATCTCTGTCAACAAAATTTAAAATTTTTTTTTTTTTAACGAAAAGTACAAAAAAGAATGAAATAAAAATAAATGAAATTGTACTTAACCCTCCGTGCTACACATGTTTTGACTTCAAAATGCATTGAAAAAGGTCTGGCGAGACTTATGTTTAAGACGAAGGGCTAATTTGCGGTTTTTATACTTTTTTTTGTGCATTTTACATTTAGAAGTTTGTTTGTGTTTTTAATTTGCTTAATTTTGTAAATTTTGAATTTAAATTTTTTTTGTTCATACATATATGTACAAATGTATGCATATATGTTTGTATGTAATGGGTGGTTAAATTTTAAGGGCCGATGTTGAATGTAAACCACGCCTAAAAGTCAAGTTTTTTCTGCATTTAATTGGCAATTTCTCAATTTCAGACTAACATAATTTGAACCATGGAAAGATACACAATCGAGCAACGCGGTAAAGTTATTCAGGCTTATTAAAGAAATGGGCGTTCAAATAAAAATGCATATCGTCCACTTCGTGATTTTTGATGAGGCATATTTTCACCTCAGTGGATTCGTCAATATGCAGAATTGCTGCATTTGGGCGAATGATATTCCAAGAGTGATTGTCGAAAACTCAATTCACCCACAAATAGTGACTGTTTGGTGCGGTTTATGGGCTGGCGGCATCATCGGGCCGTATTTTTTCCAAAATGAGGCCGGTCAGGCAGTTACTGTGAGTGGTTTTCGCTATCGTAAGATGATAACGAGCTTTTTATGGCTTGAATTGAAAGATATGGATGTGGACGATATGTGGTTTCAACAGGACGGTGCCACTTGCCACACAGCTAACGAAACAATTGCTCTTTTGCGCGAGAAATTCAATGGCCGTGTTCTCTCACGTGGTGGCTATGTCAATTGGCCGCCAAGATCATGTGATTTGACACCGCTGGACTTCTTTCTTTGGGGTTATTTGAAAGAAAAGGTGTACGTCGATAAGCCAGCAACAATTCAAGAGCTAAAGGATGAGATAATTCGGCACATTAACGGCATAGAACCTCCATTATGCCTCAGGGTTATCGAAAATTTGGACCATCGGATGGAGGTGTGCCGCCGAGGTCGCGGCGGCCATTAGGCCGATATTTTGTTCCATACAAAATTGAACCATACCAATATTATCATAATAAAAAGAAATGACATTGATTTCATAAATAATTTGTGTTTTATTCAAAATTAACATCGGCCCTTAAAAATTAACCACCACAACGTGCGTTATCCAAATTTAATTTAATATAAAAAAAATTTGATAAACTATGTAGATATTTTTTCTCCTACCTTAGAACAGGTCTTGTGTAGCGTGTGGCTACAAAATAAACGGGTTAAAGCTGGTATAAATATTTACAATCTACAGGTGTTCTGCAAAGTACAGTCGCAGTTATTTGGGCCCTTAAATTCTGCGATCTTCAACAGGTCGCGGATAACCAAAATACTACCTCGTACTGTGGAAACAATTGCCTTTATAGCTACTGCACTGATAGTTTGTAAAAACCACTTGTTGTATATAAAGTTCTTTATTCTTCAATACTACCAGAGTAATTCGATATTTACTATGGAAACGGAAACACTCAAGTGTTACAGGTATGTCACAATAAGAAACTTTTTGCCATAATCTGATCTCGTACTATAACGAAATAATAAAAAATAGAAAATAAAATTTTTGAAAATAAAATAGCTGGAGAAAAATTGATGCGTGCATATTTATGAATACATTTGTTATTACTCTGCAAAACTAAGAAAAAAAAAAACAAAACTATATGCAACAAATGTAAAAGTTTTTATTTTTTCCGAATTTGTATTTGATTTGCTGTGGGAAAACTTGTGTACACAATTGTTCGCTACAGTTTTCATATTGAAATGTATATATAGGTATGTAGGCATTTGTGTGTCATATGTGACTCCATGTAAAACATGTATGTGCGTGTTGTGGTATTGTGGCATATAGAGGTTTGAAGCAAAATATGAATGTAACCCACGCATTGCAGATTGTACACGTGCCAAATAACCAATTTGTGTTAACACTTTTTGTAACTGTTACAAAATTTAAATTTTTTTATTTTAACAATTGGATTTACAGTTAAGGGCAAAACGTTAAAAAAAATAAAGTTAAATACAAAATGGTAATCAATTAAATATCCCTAAAGAGGTTTAAATGTGACAATTTTATGTGACCTGGTTTGATCCTATTAAGGACAAGTTAAAATTATTCTTCAAATTTTGGGTTTAACTATTCAAATGGATGATTACACAAAAAAATATATCTCAAGAAAATTTTTAACAACCGAGTTTGTTAAAAATAAAATTTTAGGTCAACAAATTGTTTATTTGATTCAATGAAAAAATGTATCAATATTACACTTTGCAAAATAGCACTCAATAAAACATATTTAATAATGAAATAATTAAATATTTCTTCATATTCCATTAAAAAAATATTTAAATCAAAGTAAAGACAGTATTTTTACAACTTTTGTCCATTTTCTAGCTAAAAATTCTCATTTGCTTTACAGTTTTAGCTGAATAATATCTTTAGTTTTGCCAAAATCTTTGAAAAAAGTCATGATGATTTGGCCTAAGCGACCACCGAAATCCAAATCGGAACAAGCTTCTTTTCCCACAATAAATTTTAGTGTATTTATCAAAGAATAAAAATTAGGAGTTCAGTACATAATAGTTAATAAATAAATAAATAAAGATTCAATAAACATTTTGTTTGTTTTATTTAACATTTCCAACAATTTATTTTAACAAATCCCGTAAACATTTTGTTGAAAAAAATTTATTTTGGGCAACAACTTTTTTTATCGACTCAATAAACTTGGTTGTTGACTAAAAATTCAACAATTATGCATACAAACTTTATTATCAATACCGCAAAAATCGTCATCGCAGAAAATTCAAAAAATTTTGTAATAAAATATGCGATTTTCGTATTTAAATATGAAAAATTTTTGTTTCTGTGTAGGATGTTTTCTGATCTATCTTAAAAAAAAATACATTTGTTATAACACACCGCTAGAGTTTGTTAGAGTGTTTTGTGATAGCCTTCCGAATCTTCACTACTTCGTCACAATTGCTAGTAAAACGAAGGATTTTGCAGAGTTAAACAATAACAAAATAAGTAAATATCGAATTATGGTCTTTTTAATTATACTTCTTTGTTACTTTGAAGAGTTGTTTAGATAATTGTAATAGTAATATAACAAAAATAATAGTAAATTGGAAATTTCTACTATAAAACTACTTTTTCGCAATTATAAGCCTTTAGTAGATAAAATAAAAGCATAATGCATAAATTGTGTTTTAAATGTTTTAAATTGTGTTTTAAATTAATGTGAAATTCTCCCCGTTATGTAAAAAAGCACTTTACTTCATTATACCTAACCACAATGGTGCAGAGGGTATTATGCGTTTGAGATGATATGTCGACAACATACAAATATTGGCACTAGACCCATTTTAGTATACCGATTAATTTAGAATCATTTTCTGAGTCTAGCTAACGATGTCCCAGCGCTGGCTTCCTGGCTGTTTTTCTATTGATGTATATTTCGTTAGCAAAGTACAGGTCGCAATTTTAAAGATGATTCCATGATATCTTCTCTATATATAAATCGGTAACGGCAGTTAAGAACACTTTTCTCCTCTGTTTGTTAAGCGATTTTTAGCAAAAAAAAAACATACCATTTGAAAGGAATTTATTTACGGAAGTGCAAAATATACGCTTAATTAATATTTGGGGGCAAAAAGGGTAAAAACGGTAAATTCAGTGACTTCAAATATCTAAAACTAAAAGAGATACCAAAAAAATTCATTGCTAATCGTTGTTTATTAGAAAAATAAATGGTTAGTTGCCTGATATTTTTTTTGAAATTTGGCTCTTTTGGGACTTCTTCGTCACTTCATCTATCTTTCAAACGAATAAACAAAGAAATAAAGATTATACCAAATACGTAACAGCAATTATAAATTTTGTACTTTTTCGAAATTTGAACGATTAAGGGTTGAAAGTTGTACCTACTTTTTTTGGGTACTTTTTCCACAATATTTTTCTCCATGTATTCATAAACTAGTATTCAATTTTGGGCTCCGGTTACAATATTGAAATTTTTGATATTCCAATAGAAAGAAACAAAGGATAAGAAACGGGAAACACGGGAAATTAAATTTCTTTCCTTTACTTCTGTAGTACTGCATGTGGTTGTTTTGGAATTTTCTATAAAACTGAATATAGAAACATAAAAATATTATAGTCCTGAGTCAGTGGGAACCTATTAGATAGACACTATTGGTACTTTTTTGTTCCACAACTGGTACTTTTTGAATTTTCTTAATATTGACACTAAAAAACACAAATTTAAGTATGCATGGCTCTTAAGGTATAGGAATGTGGTAGCGAGAAAATTTTGTACTTTTTTGTTCTTAAACTGGTACTTTCTTTGATTTTCGTTAATATTGGATCTAGAAACATACAATGTCCTGAGTGGGTGAGAATCTATAAAAAGGAACGTTTTGGTACTTTTTTGTTCCTTAACTTGTACTTCTTGAATTTCCGTTAGTATAAGACCAAGAAACTTAAAATTAGACATGCAAAGTCCTCAGTAAATGAGAATCTATAAGGTGGATCTTTTTAATACTTTTTCGTTCTCTAACAGGTATTTTGGAATTTTTATTTATACTAAACCTAGAAACATAAAATTCAACATGCAGGGCCCAGAGAGATTGAGAAATTATAAGAAGAGACTTTGGTACTTTTTTTATTTTCAATTAGTGCTTTCTGATTTTTTTTATATCATTGAAGCTTTAAAACTAAATTAAAAATTCTCGGACTTGAGTGGAAGATAATTCATGGACCAGAGGTGGGTCACTCGACAAATAAATCCACTTAGACAAAAAAAAAAAAAAAAAAACAAATGCTCAAAACATGAAAATTCATATATACTTATTGAAATGTTTTGATATTTGTATAAATAATTATTGTCCGGAATAAAGTGTTTGTGCCCGTTAATTATCATTTTATATTAGTATTTAGATCAAATTTAGTTCAAAAAATTTTGCTGCAATCTTAAGCATCTTATTTTTTTGCACAAAGAAACCTTGTAGTAATAACATTTCTTTGCAGATACTCATAAAAATATGCCTGAAAATATGGGCTTGACCGAGCCTGCTTTCTTATTTTTTTTTTTTTTTTGCTTTAAATTTTTTTACATTTCAAATTATTTCCAATAATAATAATAGTTTTGTTTTCTTTTTTTCTAAGTTTAAATTCATAAATAAATCTTTTGTCTTACTAGTTTAGTATTTTACCAATTGTCACTTAACAAACACAAAGTAAAATGAGCGGCCTTTTATATAAATTACAATAGGAGAAAAATGCTATTGTTTATGCCAAAAGCTATACCACGAAACTAAATTGATACCATTGAAATGTAGACACCGATCCGATGTAAATATTACCTTATCCCGAAGGATATTGCTACATCGATAGTAATCCGATAGAATAGGAGATTAATTTTTGCTAAATGATGTAAGATTAGTTTTCGATAGAAAATGCTTGCAGGGCATTAACTAATAAACATGACGTACAACTAAACAAATAAGCTAAAGTAATTTATATTAAACTACGTCCTGTTAGAAACTCTTTACCAACACTGTATGTGTATTTAATAGAGACACATAATTGTACATTTATACGAGATACAAAGATGTTCAAGTACATACATCCTTCTATACTAGCAAACCAAGTGTCAGTTTATAAACAATATGTGTGCTTGTGTGTATGTAATGGTACTTACAAAACAGAAAAATAGATGAATAAAAAAATACACATGTATTGGTTGATGTATTTTTTAAGAATGATTGACATTAAACAAGCAGACAGGAAATTGAATATATCATGTGGTGCATATTAAGCCATATATGAATACAAAATACAGTCAAGGACTTACGCAACAAGGACAGATTCTCTCAGTAAACGTGTTGAACAATAGTATGAAATGAAAAAAAAGAAGAATTACCAGATTCTTTTGTTTTTTTGCAGTTAATTGAGGATATATATTGCCAAAATTTTAAATATTATTAAAAGTAAAAACGTTACATTAGAGCGGTACACAACTAAAGGCTACAATTTTATTTTTTCATTATATAATTTTATAATGTCATATGTATAGCAATAGCTAAAAAATGTTTTTTTAGATTAAATCTATAGTCAAAAACTATTTGTTGAAACAAAGATAGCAATCTTTATTATGGAAAAAATATTTTTTTTATATCAATTCTTATATTAATACGATTTAAAAAAAAAAAAACTGTCAAAAATATATATGAAATTCTTATTCGCTTTACAGTTTTATTTGTATAATATTGTTAGTTTTTCTAAAATCTATGGAAAAAGGTTTCCTGCAACCAGTGAAATGCGCATAGGAATAGCTTATCCCATAGCTTAGTACGTTATAGAGAAATCTTATTAATATTTTTATGCAATTTTATTAGTTTTCATAAAATTTTTATTATATAAAACATTTTTGTATAATATGCTATAAAAAGCTTAGATTTGCAGAAAATTCTCCCTTACACATTCTCATAATCAAAATTAAGTAATTTTTGCAAAATTTCCTATAAAACGAAAAATTTTCCAAAATATCCCTTGAAATTAAAATTTTCGAAAATCGCAACTTTTATAGAATAAAACAAAAAAAAAAAAATTTTTTTTTGTAAAATTTCTTTTAAATCGAATTTGCCTATATTTTAAAATTGTGTTTAAAAATTATAGAAAAACAAGTATGAGTGCTATATTCGGCTATACCGAATCTAATATACCCCTCACCATTTTGTGATAAGAACAGAAAGTTATATAAATACCGCCTTTAAGATATAAATTACTGTAGCTTGTACCTAATTTGAAAATTTTATAAAAGACCACCAAAAGGCATTTACGTATAAAATCAGAGGCGGTCGTGGTTTTTTGCTTGTGTCACAGTCAATGATGTACCGATCTTGTTGAGAATTTCAATAGCAAACTTTAATGGAGTATATGTGACACAAATATGTAACAACTTAGTGCACATTTTTTCTTAGGTCTTCGGAAAACTCATTTCAACATACACACGAATAGACGGTCAGACATACAGGCCGACAGACGAACATCGTTAAATCCTTTTTATGGACCGATCAGTTTGAATTTCAATAGCAAAAAAAAAAAAACAGGAGCATATGTGATGGAAATATATAGCAACCTAGTCCCCATCATATTGGTGGTCTTCGGAAAACCATATTTAAAAGGCATGCGGCTGCTATCGTTAAATCAACTTCGCCACTCTTAAGAAACCTGATTTAAAACACTTTATAGTCTTAGATCAATATTTTAGTAATACGGAATGACAAACTTTTATATACCTTTCTACATTCGGTGAAAAGTATAATTATTACAAATTGGACCTGTACAAATATAGCAGATTTTCTAAAACCGCAAAATGTTTTTGATATCAACTTTTATAAGAAATTTATGACATTAAGGCCTATTTTCGAGAGTGGTATTTGTATGATAGCTATGGTAAAATATAGACCGATTTTTAATAAAATTTTGCGATATTATTAAGATTGTAATACGATATTTCTGGACCAAATTAAATCTAAGTACTAACATAATAAGACAGTCAATGGGCACAAAACTCTATTCTGGAAAGAAGTTTGTATGGGGACGGCCGCTCCCTATTTTTGACAGACTGTGTATATATGAATATTTAAACGTATGTACTAAATTTTGTCAAATTTCCTTCCAAATTGCGACCTTTACTTTTGGCACAAAGTTTACATGGATAAATGTTCCAGGCGGACGGACGGACATCGAATGATCAACTCAGAAAGTGAGTCTAAAGCTAGGATCCGACTATCGGCTCAAATAGCACAATCTGTGACGATTTTTATCGTTCTATATCGGCGCACATTTAAAAACATTGCACAATTTTTTCTTGGTTGGTCCCATTATCGTCGCACATTGTGACAATTTTTTTCGGTTCATATCAGCCAAAACTCAATTGCGACAATAATCGTTACAATGCGGTCACACTATTGTGCTATTTGGGCAAATTAAATCATATGTTTTTGTTTATTTGCTTGTTGGCAGACTTAAATTTACTTCAGAAATTCGCACAATTCTCCGTCTGAATATTCCATTATGTTTCCTAACAATTTTAAATAGTATATTTATATGTAATAAAAAATGTATTAAATTTTATTCAAACTTACTGCACTTGTTTTTTTTTTTTTTTTGTTGTAATTGTTGTTTTGTAAACATGTTTACAAACCAGGGATGGCAACATCGATGCAACTGCAATGTTTTGGTTAAAGCGAATTGTTTTTTTTTTTTCATTTAACAGTACAAATGTACTATTTAACGTTTTAATACATAAATAATAGAAAAAACAAATGTAATTTTGGTACAATTAAGCTCAAAAAATTAAAATTTTTGTAGCCAGTTGGTGCAATTTAAAAATTTCTTTTTGCCATCCCTTGTATCGGCGCTGATTGGCGACTGTGATCGGCGCACAATTGGCCGATAAAAATCGGTACATATTAAACAATTTGATTGCTCCACATTGTGCAAAAGAGTGTTCATATTATCGGCGCATCAAGGTTAATTTTAATTGTCCACAGTCAGCACAATTTCGGCACAGATTGTCGCATATTAAAAAATGTTGACCGTTCTCACTATCGACATATGAAATACGACAAAAATTTGTGCATTGCGCCGATAGTGGGATCTAAACTTAAGTGAGTCTTTATTACACACATTGGCAGAAACGCATAATAAGGCTTAAGTTCGTTACATTTAATTTTCAATAAATTGTTTTTATGAAAAAAGTCTTAAACAGCAAAGATATCTGAAAAATAGTGTGTTTACTATCGAAACATGTCAAATCAACCTGACCTTCAACGTGGGTTCAATTCCTCGGTCAGTCAAGAATGAAAATTATCAATAAACTTTAATTGATTTCATGTTTTAAATTCCTTTCTTCATAAAAATAATTTAATATAAGTTAAATTTAATGAACTTTAGCTTGGTTAAAATATGAAAATTTTGGTTCAAAACCATAAACATTCTAATAAAATAGGCACAATATTAATTTTTCAGGCAGAATTCTTAAAATTCCAAAAATTTTTTGCAAAATTTTAAATAAATCGAAACTTTTTTGATATTTTTTTTTAGTTAGGCTCGAGTTCATTAAATTTAATTTTCATAAAATTATTTTTACTGAAGGAAGGAATTTTAAAACATGAAATTTTTTTAATAAAATTTATTAATAATTTTCTTGGCTGAGCTGGGGTTCGAACTTGGGTTAAATTTACATGTTTCAAGAATCACTACATTCTTTCATCAGAATTCTTTGTGTTCTAACTTCTGCACCACTACGGTGCCTGCCAGCCAACAGTCAAACATCAATCTTTAACCAGTGGTACTGGTGGTTCGAAATTTGTAAACGCTAAAACTAATTTCACCGCTGTATTGAAATTTATTTTATGTTTTTTAATACCATAAATCACTCTGCAAAATTTTGGGATCATTGGTTCATAACTAACCATAGCTCAAATATAAATTCTCCTCCTTAAAATCATTTAAGTTCGTCTTTAGCTGTTACGAATCATGATATTTTACTCGAGCTAGTTAAAATTGCAAAAAAAAAAATCCTAAAACTTTCTGATTGTCGGTCAATAATTTAATATAGAACTAAACCGCAACCAAATCGAATGCTGCCGTCTGTTTTTCTAAAGATAAATTAATAATAAATAGATATTCGGCAGAGGGTATCAACGATTCTGCTCAGCCGAATATAGCCCTCTAAATTGTTTTAATTAAAAACTGCCTTAAATTGAAAACTTTTTGCAAAATTTTCAATAATTAAAAAATTAACCAATAATTGTCGCAAATGTTTCAAAAATTATAAATTATGCAAAATTTTTAATAAATCAAAATGATCCCAAAATTATCTTTAAATAGTAAATTTTTTATGAAAACGAATTTCCTAAATAAAATTGTCTTAATCTTAATCGTGTCTGTACATATTTTGATACCACAACAGTTTCTTGATTGAGGCGCATGTTATTTTCCATTTCCTTTCTTTATTTATTTGTATTTGCTTCGATGTTTTGATTCATTTTATTTTATTTTTCATTTTATTGTTTAGCTCTATATTTAAGTAGGTTAAGTGATAAATATGTTCTATACCGTATAAACTTACAGACACTAAGCAAATCTTATACGAAGCAGAAAATGTAATATAATTTACTTGTTTTTTTATTGTTTTTGTTGTTTAGTGAAACATTTTTTTATTGACCTATTTCTGTTAATTATTCAATATTTTTTTTGCAATCAAGTGTGAGGCGTATAAACAGTAATCGCAAAATTGTGTATCTGTTTACACATTAATGCGTTAAAAATATGAAACTTTCACTGTGCGGTTGGTTTTGCTAATTTATGCTATAAGCAGGGCAAGTTTAAATATGCATAAAAAGGTTAAAAAAATATGAATGCAAATATACCGAAAAAAATAAAGAATAAGCACAAAATATGCACGCAAAAAAACACAAGCAAATAACACTACGCTGGATCCAATGGTGCCCACCGTTTTTTTTTTTTAGGTTAGCTCTTGTTTTCGAAAATGGAGGAGGTTGCACAACATATATTCGCGTAACTCAAAAACGGTTTAGTTTATTAAAATTACTAAAAAAAACCGAAATTCAATAAAATTTCATTTTTACTGTTTTAAGATGAGCAGTCGTTTTAGAAACATAATTTTTTTTTTGGAAAAAAAATAATTTTTTTTATCAAAATTTCGAAATTTTTGTTTTTTTAAAAATTCATAAAAAATTGGAAAATGCAGCTAGGCTTCAAAACATATATGGCGGCTTAATAAAATTCTTAAATTTGGACCCTGCAGCGCCTAGGATGCCCCGAGATGGGTCAAATGTATGACCAACCCCACTTTATTTTACATCTCAATCATTTATTTTTAACATATGTACCTACCCGCTATCTCCAATCTTTAAGGGGGCTCAGATACAAAATGTTCAATGCAGACTAGAAATATAGAAATATAGAGACTAGATTTTCTTAATGGAAATTTTATTGCGGAGTTTCGGTTTTTTTAGTAATTTCAATAAACTAAACCGTTTTTGAGTTTTGGGCACCATTGGATTTAGCGTACCCGAATAATGCTAAAACACCATTGTCTAATATTGCAAATAGCACAGTATTATTAATTAGTTTTCTTTGTCCAAATGTTTATTACAATGAATAATCAGGTGTTTTTTGTAAGTAATAAATAAGTGTCTGTTGCCAAGCCCATTTATATTTAACAGACTTCCTACTAGATTCTTAGTGTGAAAATGCTTGTTTTAGACGTATAGGTACCAGGGTACCGCACAATAGGTGTGTTTTTTTTTTTTTTTTTTTTGCTTCACATATAAGGGTTAATAACATTGGAGATAATGTGTAAATTTATACACCGGCATTGCTTTTATTGTTTTCTTAACGTGGTCAAAGTTTGATGACCAACGTATCAACCATATGTGGGAAACTCTATTGAACTTAAGGCAACTTTTTGTTAAGTCTTATGAAACTGTAAGCAAAGTGCGAAACTGATTTGTACGGAGTAACATGTTTTTTTTGATTTTTTAAATGCACTTGATCGCAAAATTCTTACCGAATAAGATGCTTTTTAATTTTGGTTTTTTGTGTTTTAAATGCACTTGACATGGTTTTCGTTATTTTTTGACAGTAGCTTAAGACAGCTAATGCATATTATCTTTGGGCCTTAACATTTTAATTAAAGACCTTGTTAAGTTTTTCAATAAATATTAAATTCTGAATATTTTGAATTCTTTCTTTTTCGTCTTCTACAACGGATAAATGTTGATGTGAATCACATAAAACAGAACGGAACAATACACTCTTGAATTTCTTGGGTTATCTCTCACCATACGAGCATTAAAGTGTTTTTTATTTTTTTGAAATTTTTAAATAAATAACTATCCTAAACAAAACCAACAAAATTGTTCAGTAACCGTTTATTTTAGAAAAACTTAACCCGATGTAATTTCTTTTGGATTTTGTTAAAAATTTCGATATAGGAAAATACATATTAAAGAAAAGTACCGATATATTTTTTTTATTTTATAAATGCAACAGATTGACCTAAAAGCAATTCTATTGTTAAAAACGGCTGCATTAACGCATGTTAAATTCAAATTTATGCATTATGCTTTTGAAAAAAACTTGAAAAGAATATTTTTCATGCGAAACGCATAAAAAACCTACCGTGGTTATGAATGTTAATAATATAATTAAAGTTTTTATATTAATTTTGATTTTATTTAATATAGTAATTCAAATCAAATATTTATTTAATACCCTGATTACTATCGCAGTCCCTTTGTGTTGTTTGAAAACTAATATTTATTTAAATATTGATTGAATAAATTGGCCATAAATCGAACAAAAAACAAATTAATGAGATTTAAACCATATATACGTAGATATTGTGGGATTTTTATTATTTTTATTGACGTGAAGGAGATTTTTGAATCTCTTTCCTTATCTTTGTATAAAGATGTTGCCTGCCAATTAACCGATTATATAAAGTAGTTTGTATTTAAACCACTGCAAAACATTAAACGTGCAACAATAAAATTTCAACGAAATCTATTTTTCTTAAATACTAGAATAAGTTTTTATTTAAATACAATAAAATGACGACTAAAAACCATAAAACAAAGATTTGAATCCAACGATAGTTTTATAAATAGTTTACCAAACTTTAAATCTTCTTTGAAAGAATTTTCATTAAACAGCCTTGCTATCCTATAGGTTTAATTACTTTTTTATATCTAAATTAAAGCTATATAATTCTTTTCGTAAAAACTAAATTTTTTAACATACGAGTATATAAAGGTTAGTTAAATTTTAAGGGCCGATGTTGATTTTGAATAAAACACAACTTATTTAGGAAATTATTGTTATTTCTTTTTATTATCATAATATTGGTATGGTTCAATTATGTACCGAAAATTGAGTTACTCTGAAATTGAGAAATGTCAAATGAAATGCAGAAAAAAGCGACGTTTAGGTGTGGTTCACTTTCAACATCGGCCCTTAAAATTTAACAACCCTTTATATTAACTGCCCGATTCCATTCAGCATGTTTTTAATTTTTTAAGTTTTTGAAATTGGTGTTGATCGGCTTATTCAATTCAAAGTCATGCACAAAAAAGGACTTAGCATATATCTGGACTTTAATTTAATAGAGTTTGGTAAGAAAAAAATTAAAGCATGAGGTCATTTAAAAATACTTTTTTGAATTGAAGCAAAAACACATGCATTCATTTAACTGTAAGGGAATAATTCTAAGCCATCCTAATTGGATCGTTATTTACTGCAATTTAATATCGATAAATGCTTTATGTATGTTTCCTTTAGAGTTTTTATCCGTTCTAATATCATTTTTCATATATATCGTGTAATGCATATCAGTGTAGTATTGGATGACGTTTTTACCTTCACCAACCACTTGGAATGCATTCGGCCAAAATCATTTTGATTACCTGCTCCTGTTAAAATAAAAAATACTGAAATTAATAGTTCTTCAAAAAGAGAATCTTGCTATTTGTATGTAAAGGGTGTGCAGAAATCATTTTATTTTTAATAAAAGTTTTTTTAGATATTAAAAATAATATATTTAATTAATAAGCTTTTGTTTGTCGGGAATGTTAGAAAAGATAAACACACTATAGATATTTATTTAAGCTTTTATATCGGTGCAAATAACAATTGAGTGTTTGTAATTCTCATCCACTCTGCAGTTTTATTTGCTTATATCTTTGGCTTTTCTAAAATTTTTTTTGAGATTGTTTTCTGATTACCTGGACTAAGCAACCAGTGAAATGCGCATGGAAACTAGCTTATCATCCAACAATAAATTTTAGTGTTTTTATCAAGAATAAAAATTGGGAATTAAGCATGGCAAACAAAATCTCATTAATTAAAACTTTTATATTCTCAAAAATTTCTTTGATAATGCTATTAAAAATAGAATCTGGGAACTTATTTCTCATGGTGAGTACCATTTATTATATAAATTTTCATATTCATTGGATTTTATACTTAATAAGACTAATATTATTCCTTCAATATCACAGAATAAAATATCAAAAGTTATTTAGTAACTAAAGAAAATTTGTTGAAACTTTTCTAATACTTTTAATAATTTTCTTAATTAACATGTTTGTAAATTGTCATATTAACAATTTGTTTCATTTGTAGAAAATAAATAGAAAAAAAATAACTTTTTGTCAAAAAATTAAAAATATAAAATAGATAAAATCTGGATTTTCGATTTAAAATCTTTAGCAGAATAAATGATATGATGATTATTGCGAAATTTAATCAATCTTTACGGTATGTAACGTTATTATCTAATGATTTATAAATAATATTCAACCATTCTTTTTTAAATTATAAATTTTGAAATATAACTGATAATGGTGCCAAGATTCCGTTTTGTGCTAAGACAGTACATCCACGTCTTAATTTGTGGCTTAAATAAAGTATAATGTTATTAGTGATGTTATTTTATATTTTGATAAAAAAAATAATAAAAACAACTTTTAATTACACCTTTTTTTCATCTTAGTTAGTAACAAAACATTTTGTTAATTTGTATTTTGTTAATTGTTAACAAATATTTCATCCAATATTAAAAACTCATTGTTAATAATATTTGTTGAGTTTTAACAATTTTAATTAACAAAATTTTTTTTTTGTTTTTACAAATTTAGTTGTTTGGGCCTTTTCAATTAAAAAGTTAATTGTATTAACGAATATGGTATTTAATATGACAATTGATTTGTCGTAATTTTTTTCTGTGTATTTTCCAGAAATATTTTCAATGCAAAAATAAAAATATTTTTATGTCAGTTCATAACGAATAGGTTCCTGTTAAAAATGATAAATTATTGCGGTCAAGTGACCCTCTGGCTCGGCAGGCTCCCAATCATTTTCCAAAATTCCCAACGTTTTTCAATAAACTGTTGTCAGTGGCCAGTGGTTGATATAATGTTGGGCATGTTCGTTAATGCGCTGCATCAATGATTTCAAATGATACTATATACAATCAGTGAAGTAGATGTGGACCAAAAAATTGTCAAATACTTCAAAAATCTAATAGTCACACAATAAAAAAGATTATAGTTATTTTTTATACGCATTTAAAAAAATTTGCTTTTCTGCAGTGCAGTGATGCATTCACGAACATATCCGTTGTCTTTAAGCTTTTTAACTATTTTGGGATTATTGCTGTACACTCTCGATTTCAAAAAACTTCACAAAAAATAGTCTAGAGCTGTCAAATCACCTCCTTTATGAGAAATATTGCGATTTTCTAACTTTGCTTGCAAAAGATCCATTGCTTCTCTTGCTTTGTGGCAAGTGGCACCATCCTGTTTGAACTACATATTATAAACGTATAAATCTAAAATTTTGGGATCATCTCCCTGTAGCAGTTTCCATTAACCGCGGATACCTCAAATTTGTTCACCCTTTACTTGTTATTTAAGTATGAAATTAAAATTTTTTAATTTCATATGAAATCCTTTTATTTATTTTCGCAAATATAATTGTGTGTGATATACGGTACTTTTATTTTATTTGTATTTATTTAAGAGTAAAATTCAATCTCCAGTGCATTGGGGTCAACCATTTTTTTTTTATTTGTATAATAAATTTACGACAACAGAAATAACGTTTTATGAATTTTAAATAAATAACCTCAAAATCATTGTTGGCCTACTTATTGCCACCACTGGCACATATACAAACGAATGCTCGCTCGTGTTGGGGAATTTTGGTCATTAAAATATAAAAAACAAGCAGTTTTATAAAAATCACATAAAGACATGCACCATATACATACATATGAGTAACTAAATGCATGTATGTTATGTATATGTGTATGTAAATGTATATAAAAAATACATAGTATGCTTCTATTTATATATGTTTGTATAGTGAACATCAAAATATGTGTTTTATATACTACATGTATTTAAAACTCAAATAGTGCTGAAACCGCTTTAGTCCATACCACTGCCGTTTCTAATACAAAACAACCAGAAAAATTAAGCGGTTATGTTAAACTAACTGCATAAAACTTCTTTTTTATTTGGACCATAAAATGACAAGCGTATGTATTTGTATTAAAATATAAAAAAACATTTTCCCTTAAAACATAAATCTGTTGAAATTTATGTATAAAAGGATAAAGTTGTGATAAATTTAGTAGCGAATTATAATACTGAATCAAGAAATTTAATGAACTTAATTTTTACAAGATACGTAAAACTCTTTTCACATTGCAGTACAATTAGGGTTTTCAATTATTTTATTTCCCGTTTTCCCGGGATTTTTCTTGCGGGATCCCGGGAAAAAAAAAATTCCTCATCATTTAAGAAAATAGCTATTTATACTTTGAAATTTAGTTTTATATTCTTTATAAATTAGCATCTGTGGATGGGTTGTGGATTAGATCAATTACAAGAAGTGAGTACATGTATTTAAATCAATGTCTCCTGAGACAATAAATCTACTAAAAGCAGAATGGGCAGTGCAACAGTTGATAATTATTACATTTAGTAAAGTGAAGAGTTAATAAAGAACATTAATTCAAAATAAGATGCAGGCAGTAAAGTTTTATTGTCCATGAACAAGTCTTAAAAAAAAGAGATACCTAAACATATCGCTCCTTTATTGCAAAATAGTCATATCTACAAAAACAAACGATCTTGGCAAAATGCGATTAAAGTTTTAAAAATGTACCGATTTTTTTTTTTTTTTTTTCTCATTATTTTTTTTATTGAATCTTCATATTTTAAATATGAACTAACAATAATTAATCAAATCTTAACCTAATACGTTATTTTATGTCCTGCCAGTGCCAGACAAAAATTTTCTTCATCACGGGTTCTGTTCACTTATATAGGTGTTTATCGCTCATCTAATTGGGTAAGTGCTGCAGTGTCTCTTCTTCTTAAGCGAGTGTGGCCGCCATGGTTTAAAATATTTCGAGCTAGTGGATTTGGGTGTTGTTCAAGCCTTTTTAAATATTTTACTGCATATTTTGTTATCATAGTTTTTACTAAAGGAACATTGAGATCCTTGTGAATATTTGAGTTTTTAACATACCAAGGGGCAGCTGTGATTATTCGATGAAGTTTATTTTGGCGCCTTTGAATTTTTTCGATATTAGAGGCCGAGGCAGTGCCCCATAGTTGAATACCGTAGCACCAGATTGGCTTTAAGATGGAGTTGTAAAGTAAAAGTTTGCAGTCGAGACTTAGGACTGAGTTTCTTCCAATAAGCCAATGAATTTGGATGGCTTTTAGTTTCATTTGAGATAATTTTGCCTCTATATGGCTTTTCCACGTTAAACGGCGATCTAGATGAATACCGAGGTATTTTACATGCGAGTTTTGAGGCACTAAATGATTATTGATTTTAATAGGGGGGCATGTTTCCCGACGCAAGGTAAATGTTACATGTACGCATTTTTGCTCATTGACCTTTATCCTCCATTGCTTCAGCCACAGTTCGAGTTGAAATATATGATCCTGTAGGTATCGAGATGCTTCTTGACTGTTTTCGTGCACGCTTAGAAAAGCTGTGTCATCAGCAAATGTTGAAGTTTGGGTGTAGTTGTTTATTGGCATATCCGAAGTATATATTAAGTATAAAAGTGGGCCTAGGATGCTTCCCTGAGGGACTCCAGCTTCAATTGGTTGAGGAGAGCTTAAATAATCACCTTCTTTAATAATAAACTTTCGACCGACTAAGTAGCTTTCTAACAGCTTGTGTGTGTTTACTGGTAAGTTTAGCTTCAATTTATGTAATAAGCCTTCATGCCAGACTTTGTCAAAAGCTTGAGAAACATCGATGAAGAGAGCGGAACAATATTTTCTTTCTTCAAAGGCTTTTCTTATTGCGTTTACTATACGATGGGTTTGCTCAATTGTGCTGTGTTCTCTTCTAAAGCCGAATTGGTGGTTAGGAATACATCTGTTTTCATTTAGAATTGGGGTTAATTTTGACGCTAACAGCTTCTCAAACAGCTTTGATATATTTGAAAGTAAACTTATAGGCCTATATGACTCAACTTTTGTGTGATCCTTTCCTGGCTTAGGTATCATGATGACTAAGGAAACCTTCCACTTTTGAGGATAGTATTCCAGGCGTAAAATAGCATTAAAAATTAAAAGAATAATTCTCCTTGCTATGCTGGGTAGCTCCAAAAGTATTTTGTTGCTGATCTTATCAAAACCAGGAGCCTTCTTGGGGTTTAAATCACAAATAGCCTTTTCGATTTCTCTTATCTCAAATCTTAGGGGAACAGCTGCTCTAGCAGCAACAGGTGGTAACTCGACCGCCATATCGTGAGATATGTTAGGGGTAAATACGTGTTTTAAATGATTAACAAACAGATTTCCTTTTTCAACATCATTTCTTGCCCAACTTCCATTCAAGTTTCTTAATGGCGGATTAGCGACAACTGGCCTTTTGAGGTTTCTAGCTGCACGCCATAATGAGTAGTCTGATTGTGGAGTTGCATCAAGTTCCTTAAGATATTTTTCCAGAGAAGCCGTTTTCTGAGTCTGCAGTAACTTTCTCAGCCTTTTTGTACAGTCTTTTAGTAAGTTCTTAAGTTGAGGGGATCTGTGCAATTGCCACTCTCAACGAGCTCTCCTTTTTTCAGACAAGAGACGCTCGACATCTGAGGAATATATTTTATTATTTTTGGTTTTTTTGGGGGCAATGCTGGAATGTTGAACAGCTAGTTTTAGAAAACTGTCAAAATTGACAATAGAGCGATCTATATACTCCGGTGTGCTAAGCGGAATATTTTCTGTGCAATGGGTACTGAGATATTTTTTATATTTTATCCAATTTATATGTGTAGCTGACGTCGCTATGTGACCAGAGGGAGATTCAATTCTATTGGTGTTTTTTATAGTAACAATTGTAGGTGTGTGATCAGAGGATAATTCTATGGAAGCTTCAACGTAAATCGTTTCTATGGGGATGTTTTTAACCACGCCAAAATCGATGACATCTGGAATTTTTTGCGGATCAGCAGGCCAATATGTTGGTTGGCCGCTCGCGACAACATTTAAATTCATTTTAGAGATTGTATTAAACAAAACACGACCCTTTGGTGTTATAAGTCGTGACCCCCAGAAGGTATGTTTTGCGTTGTAATCGCCAGCAGCCAGGAAACAGGGCCCCAGTGACTTATAATATTTGTAATATTGGCTTTCTGATATTGCAAATCTAGGTGGTGAATAAAGAGATGAAATAACTATGCTTCGATTTAGCTCTTCGACACAAATGTTCGTAGCTTGGAGATAATCTTCACGATGATCACACATTGGGTAGTGTTTAATTCGGTTTTTTATTAATATAGCAGAACCTCCACAAGCTCTATCTCGAGGGTCCTTGGTATCATATAGAGTATAACCATTAATTTTAAACGTATTTCTTGAGGTCAAATGAGTTTCAGAAACCATCATGACATCAATTTGTTTATTTTTAAGAAAGTATTCTAATTCATTTTTATGTTGGCGGATGCCGTTTGCGTTCCAAAAACAAATTTTTAAACAGTTCATGGCTTGTTAAGAATAGCTTGCAATAACATCGATTGCATTCTAAGAATTTCCTGCATCATATTACCCATTGTGTTTGTAAAATTATTTACTGTTTGCACTAATGTTTCCATGGTTTTTTCTAGACGACTTATATTAGAAACTGGAGTTTCGTCATCACTTGACGAAGCGCCTTGCATTGGTACATTGTTTGATTTTAAAACGTTAGCATAAGAGGTTCTGTTACTACTAGGCTGCGGAGCCTGAAGACCATTACTGTTTACTTGATTCGTAACCTGCATTTGAGGGGGATTAGTTTTCGGTCCAGCCGACTGCTTGACGATAGTATATACAGGGCATCCTCTATAATTGGCAGTGTGATTACCACCACAGTTGCTGCATTTTTTTACGTTGGGGTCGGTTTTAGACTTATCGCAAAGAACTGTACCGTGTAGCTCACCACATACTACGCAAACAGGGGGTAAATAGCAGTATGCCTTAGTATGGCCAAATTCTTGGCAGTTCAAACATTGAACGGGACCACCTCTTTTGTGCGGCTCCTCTATAGTTACCCTTCTGTACAGAATGTATTTTAAATCATAGATGGGATGCGTTTCATTTTTTTTAAGCTTAACGTCGCCGGGTTCAAACTCTACTCGAAAAAGTGGTTGGGGAATTTTTTCTCTATTTTTAATGTTTACTACATGTTTTACCTTGAAGCCTTTTTCTTCTAGGAATGTTTTGACCTCTTCTGGGTCCACACATGAGTCAATACCCTTAATCACTACCTGAAGACCTTTACTGCTTTTCAGTTGGTATGTATAAAAGTTTTTTTTTAGTGCTTCAAAGTTGTTTATTACTTTGCGAAAATCATTCTCATGATTGACTTGTATTTTAGTCTCGTTTATACTACCACGCTTGATAGCCGCTACGTAAAACGAATTTTCACCTATCACTGATATCAAACTCTTTATGAGCTCATTTGAATTTTGTTCCCTAAGATATATCGGGGGAGGCTTTGACGATTTTATGACGTTTGGTGTTTCAGAGGATTCATCCTCCAGAATTGCAAAACGATTTTGAGTATTTATTTTATCAAAAGTTGGTACTTTTGAGGCCGAAGCAACTGCTGCAGAGGTAGGGCTGCGTCCCCGTTTGAGCACTGTTATGTACCTGTCCATACCAACTTGTACTGTAGGCTTTTGAGAAATTTTTCCTTGAGTTATTGAGTTGTCCATAGCGGCTGTTTTGGGGTTAACCGTTTCATCACTTATTAAAGTTTTTTTTGGCTCTGCGGCAGCGCCTGCAGTTAACAAACTTGTTATTGTAATACGATCGACCGTATTTGTAAATAAAGAAGGTGAGAGGGAACGCGTTCGAGTAATAGGTTTAGCCGTTAGGTAATTGCTATCATCGATTCTTTTTTTTGTTTCTACTTTTGTTTCGTCGACACTCACTGTAACATAAGCATTTCTATCATTATGTTTAATTGTTTTTTCATTGTACGCATTCATAAGAGTTTTTTTTTTTTTATTTTACAGTTTGTTCAATTGTGCTCTTCTTGTTATTTGTTGTTAAAAACCCCGATAATAAAAAAGAAGAATAAACAAAAACAAGAAATGTTTTTGCTTAAAATGTATGTTTGTATGTTTATGTATGTATGTTCATACATACATTTTTTTATTAAATTATTTATTTATTTATTTATTTATTTATTGTCTATGGATTAATCCTTACAGACATTTTAGACATTAAAAATTACACTTAAATAAAATAGACTATAACTAACATTTGATTACATTACACAAATTTTATGATCAATTAAGAAAAGCAATTATTAATCTACTTATTAACTTTGGATCCAGCGAATAATCAATAAATCTATATAATTGATTGAAAGTGTTACACATTCTTCTAAGAGGGTCAGCATCACCATAATTAGCTCTAAAGAATTTAATGGATAATGGTATGAAATTTCGAGATGGTCGTTGAGGAATATTAAATGAAATCTCATTAATTAAAAATCCAGCGCAGATATCACCATTAATAATGTTCAGAATAAACGATACATTCAGCATTGTTCTACGACTTTTTAAAGTAGGGAGCTTTATCAGAGCCAGTCGAGATGTGTATGAGGGCAACATTAGTGGGTTAAAATGTAAACCGCGAAGGCAGAAGAGCAGAAATTGTTTCTGTACAGATTCAATTAAATTTGAATAAGTTTGGTAAATGGGGTCCCATATAATCGATCCATATTCAAGAATCGGCCTTACAAGTGCCATATATAAGGTTTTTGTAATATACGGATCATCGAACTCTCTTGCCCAGCGTTTTATGTATCCAAGTGTTCCTCTAGCTTTATTTATCATAAAAGTAATATGCGAATTAAAGCTAAGTTTAGGGTCAAGTAGTATTCCAAGGTCAAGGAAATTTTCAACTGCATCAACTTGAATACCACCTAGGAAGTAATATACTATAGCTGGATTATTTCTTGAAAAACGCATTAGTTTACACTTCTTTAAATTAAGCTCCATTAAGTTTGCTTTACACCATTCATGAAAACAACTTAGATCATCTTGTAGACGTTGGTGATCTAACACATGGTTGTAAGTTAAAAATATCTTAACATCGTCCGCATACATCAGAACATTTGAAAACTTTATAACTCCAGGTAAATCGTTTATAAAAAGCAAGAATAATACAGGTCCAAGGTGGCTGCCTTGGGGTACACCTGATGGCACATTTATTTTTCTTGAAAACGTTTTATTAAAAAGGACAGTTTGGACCCTATTCGATAAATAAGAGTAAATCCACTTTAAGGTAAGATAAGTAAATCCCATTATTTGAAGCTTCTTAACCAAAAGAGCATGATTGACTTTGTCAAAAGCTTTGCTGAAATCGGTGTAGATAACATCTGTTTGATTCCCTGCGAAAAAACCACGATTGATAGCAATTGTGAGCTGAAGAAGGTTTGTAGTGGTAGAGCAACCTTTTTTAAATCCGTGTTGATATGGAGATATTATGTTTATAACTTATATTATTTTAATTATTGACGTTTATGTTCACAAATTAAAAATTATTTTTAAGCGTCCAATTCGCTGATATTATATTATTTATTTAATAAATAATATTATGATTTTATAACAACTTATTTAAGTATGTTAAAAGAAAACAAAAACCGTATGCCGAGTTAAAAAAAAAAACACGTCTGCATTCAACGAGCACTGTGATGCTACAGAGATATAATACGAGAAGGCATTAAGGAAAACTTTGCTAAAGTTACTAAAAATTTTGAGATATGACTATGATGCAATGAAGGAGCGATATGTTTATTAGGTGATAAACACAAATTTTCAATTTCTATTTGTGTTGGTTTATATACCCGTGAAGTGCGGGGAAACCGAAATAAAATAACATTTTGGAAACTCGTGTAAGATACTACAACATACAACTTGAAAAACACATTGTCCTAAAGATTACAAATGGACCTATGGAAATGAAAACGTTTGTAAGAAGCAGTCCGGTTGATGCTATTTTTGCATCAACCTTGACATACATTTGACTGATATAGACGTTGTTTATAAAAAAGAAAAAATTGCTTCTGATTGTGAATCCAAAGCATGCTACAACGGTGCACTTTTAACTATTTGTCCAACCTCGGTAAAAAATGAACAACATTTTTCGAAACCATGATAAATAGTAAATAAAATCAGGAATATACTTTTTGACGACTTACAAAGCGTTTTGAGTGTGTCAGAATGTTATTTCCTAAGCCATTAAAAAATGTTACATATTTTTTTAAAGTATTTTATCCATTTTATTAATTAACTTTTTGATCTCATATCTTGAGTACCTCAATTTTTATTTTGTTTTTATTATTGTTTTATGAATTAAATTGTTATGTCTATGTTATCTTTTTATCTTGTATCCAGAGCATAATAATACTGAATAAAAGCATAATAATAGGTAAAAAAGGCGTGAGGTAGAAGAAGAATTGAACATAAAATTCACGAAACGTCGGGAAAAATGAAATAAAAAATTTTGCATTTTTTTTCACAAATGGAGTTAGGCCTCACCAGCTAAATATATATAATAAAAATATATATTAATACAATAATAATTCCAGTTCCTATTTTAATCTTCAATTAATTTTTTAGTATTGAACCATTTCTTTTACCTTCTTTGTAAACAAGTTCCCTTACGTTTTTTTATAAAAGTTTTTTTCATTAATTAATAACAAAATTTACGTTGTATTATTTATATGGAACGGGATCCCGGGATCCCGGGAAATTTAAAAAAAATTCCCGCTTTTCCGGGAATCGAAAAAGACCGGGAAAAAAACTCTAAGTACAATATTGAATGTGACCTCGGTCAGCCCTGTTTACGCTTTTCTTCATGTAGATCTTTGTTCGTGCTGAAGTATCAGGGTTAATTCTTTTGACGTGTCCCAGCACGCGGAATCTTTGTATCTTGATGCGTCCCACTATGCTCACATCTGAGTAAATCTTCTACAGCTTATGGTTCATTCGTCGCCTATACTCTTCGTAAACGCATATAGTTCCACTAATTTTACGAAGTATTTTTTTTCTTGAAATGCCTAACACAGAAAAGAGTTACGACAAATCAACTGTCATATTGAATGCCAAATTCGTCAATACAATTAATTTTTTAATTGAAAAGGCACCAACAACTAAATTTGTAAATATAAAAAACACTTTTGTTAATTCAAATTGTTGTTCAACAAATATTTTTAACAACGAAGTTGTAATATTGAATAAAGTATTTGTTTACAATCTATATATATAAAAATGAAAATTGTTTGTTTGTTTGTTTGTTTGTTTGTTTGTACTGAACCGATTTTCCTGAAATTTTTACAGTGACATCACGTGAGAAAACAGGCTACTTATTTTTTCGATAGGGGCAGGGGAATTGGTACCCCCATAGGACGCTAATGTTTAATATTGCATATCTAAAGAAAATTATTTGTCTTATTAATTTTTATTGAAATATAACTTGAAAACTACATCACAAACACCATTAATATTTATTTCAGCATACTAATTTAGACTTAGAACTGATGCACAATAATGTTTAACATCTTCATAAAAGGGAATCTTGAAACAATTATCAACTTGTATTTAAAAACTAAAATTAACAAAAGACCCGTTAAAATCTCTTAATTTATTAAACCACAACTTTACTTACTCGTATGATTGATTAAGTTTTTCAATAATCTGCCTATCTTTTGGCCTTTTAAACCCAAAGTATTTAAAAAAATTTTCGTATAGTATTAATTTTTTTTTTATTTTTTTTTGATACAAAATAAATTTTATTGTATGTATTTATTTTTAAATTGAAACAAATTGTTAATATGTGCGTTCGTTTACTTTTCCAGTAAAATCCCAGTAAAATCCACTAGATGAGTAATATGAAAATTTTACAAATTTATTTGTACGCGAACGCATTTCAGTAAAATCCAATTCAAATTTTTACAAATTTTGGGGTTAACGAACGCAGCTAATATGACAGTTTACAAACATGTTTATTAAGAAAATTGTTAAATATATTTGAAAAACTTTAAAAAATGTTTATTAATTACTTAATAACTCTTGTTATTTTTTTCTGTGCAACACATTTTCATTGGTTTTTGCAAGTACCCATGTTTCAAAAGGAGCACGAGTATCAGAAGTGTGTTATACAGCATAGTCTTCGTTTCCCCGGATATGGCTTTCCTTCTGAAATGCTAGCTTAGAACTTTTAATAGTTTTTTGAAATTAGTTGTTCTCAGGAAGTTTTAGGTATGCAGATTATTTTAGCTGAAAACTCCAAAGGTACCCGCGTACCTAGGTGCGCACATACGGGTTAACATGCTTTTGTATTATGTTTAAAAGTTACATTTTTTCTAAGAGTGAGTGACTTATATTTTTTATATTTTATGACTTTTATTTAATTTTAAATGCCAACAACTACGTTAGGTTTTCAGAAAAAATATTGGCGAAAAAAGTATTTATAAAATTTTTTTGCACTTAAGGTCTTTGGGTCATATTTGACTGGTAGCAAAATTCTTGAATGTTCGTTAGAAATTTCCAGTTGTTATTTATTTTTTTTTCACCTCCTGTGACACTGTACTAATAGTGCAGGTAAATGTGTATTTGGTGGACTGAAGTGGCGACACCAAAATTTCGCATTTATTGGTTCTCTAGTTAGCTGAATTGTATAGATCAAATAATGAAAGTACAGACAGTTTGTGGGATGTTGTGGGAGGAAAACCTACATATATTAAGAGCAATCTTGCCGTTAAACAGATTAAAAAACCTTTCGAGAATACTAAGATTTGACAACAAGGATACTCGCAGTGAACGCCAAATTTTAAAGAAGTTTGCGACGATACGTGAGCTATGAAATCTATGGGTTGATAAGATATGCCTGGAATACACAACCATATACAGGCAAATAAATAGGAACTTTGCCTACAAATAAACAACTGTATGCATGTAGTTCTTGATTTGACAGTTGGTTTGAAATGTCACAGTATGACTACAGACAATTGTTTTACATCGCACTAATTTGGACAAAAAAAAAAATTGCAAAAAAGTGGATATATGTAGTCGCTGAGCAGGAACCGCACCCGTCATCTTCAACCAAAACCTAGGAAAAAATATGTTTACCAGTCAAAAATAAGTCGTAGCCAATTATGTCACAAAACATATACAACCACTTTATGTTAAATGCACTTTTGTATTCGCAATAAATGTTAACAATATACTGAATAAATCTAGAAATAAAATATCAACTTTTAAAACATACTTAATTGAAAAAAGTGAGTTTTTGTATAAAATTTTCTATCCGGGTAAAATTTGACCCAAAGACCGTTAACGTCGGCAAATTTGAAGACCTTATGAAGGTTAAAAATATAGAAGCTTCCAAAAATTTAAATTTTAATCAGTGCTTTATAAAAGAGCGTATTTAAATAATATTATCGCCTATTTTCCAAATTTTTTTTAAAATAAGATTCATAAATTAAAAGAATACTATTTACAATTTTTGTAGGATATGCATTTCAATTTCATTATGGCACGTCCAATTGTTAAAATATAAAGAACTCAAATCACGTAGTGAATAAGATGATTTCATTCAAAACCACATAAAAAAATCATAGGCCTTTTCTGTTTATAGCACATCAACGTGATATACATACCTTAAATTTCTTACAATAACAATCACTATCAACCCTATCTTGAATAATCGCCTGCCTTAGGCGGTTCAAAACATTTTAATAATGTCAATCTGAAAAGTAAGGCTATTTTCTCTTCCAAGTATGAGCACTTAGTTTTATATAAAATAGCGTCAAAAAGTCTAAAGCAGCAAAAAGAAATATTAAATTAACAAAAGCACGTAGTGCAGTGACAGTCAAAATTTTTAACTTTAACCAACTTGATTGTTTCGAATGTCTTTTATTAAAATTTGTAATCCGTTTGTTTATTGTGCATAAAATAAACAAAACACAAAAAATGCTAATAACGAAGTCCTTTCTAATAAAAAACTAATTCGTTAAAACAGCACATATATTTTAATATTTAAAAATATTCTGCACTGGAAAACTTTTCTTTGATCCTTTTCACTAAACTAAAAATAAATAATTAAAATATTTTTCATTGTAAGTTTTTTTTTTACATCGTATACTTTATATGTATATTTTTTATGAATGCGTTTCCACACGTACAATTTGCTTAAAAGTATGCTACGTTTTCTTTTTTAATACACGCGCTTTTATTTATTTTATATATATTTTTTTTATTTGTTCACTTTACTCTTTCCTCAGCTACTGATGATATTACTCCTCGACACACTTGTAAACCTGAAGTGTTTGTTTTGTCATCGTTGAAATAAAAAAGGGTCAACAGTAAAAATGTGAACTTCCTCTTTTTTGTTGTTTTTGTTGCTGTAGCCTTTTTTCGTATTTTTGTTTTTGTTCCTGGCTTAGTGGCTCGTATAAATGATACACATGGGTGGTCATCTGAGTACCATACTTGATGTAATTAGTTTTATCACAAGTTACGTGATTATAAGCAGGATACTAAGGTTAATGTTGCTCTCTTGATGTTGATGATGATGGCAGAAATCAGGGCTAATCAAAAGCTGTTTTTGTGTTTACATTTGGAAAAATAATAATGAAGAAAAAACGAAAAAAAAAATAACAAATAAATAGACGATGGGCAGAGGCAGCTACTTGGGCATGTTGACATTTTTAATCTAATTTTTTACCTTAAAATAAAGATTAAAGAATTATTTTATTGCAACATATTCTAGATGTAAGGTAAACAATATTTTTGTGTTTATTACATTTACATTACATTCTTATCTTTTGTGCACCGGTGCACAACATTTTTCATGAAAATTAAATTTTTGTAGTAAACAACTTCAGGGTGTGAATCTAAAAAAAAAACAATAAAAAAATTCTTTGTAGGTGTTTATTTGAAATATTAAAAAAATTTATAAGAAAATGTGTATATTAATAAAAACATCATAGCAATGTTAGTTAGCCTTTGCAGCCTTATAGTAGCTAGTAGATGATTTAAGTTTTCGATTTGCTTATAGTGAACTCGCAAAAAAGTGAACTAATATTGTGAAAGTCTTAGAACAAAAAACCATGGCTAAGCAACACTTCTAACAAAAAATAAATAAAACCAGTTATTCTAAATTGGATTGAAAATGTTTCACTTAACTTCACTTCACTTAAAAAACATACACAGCGAATGCAAACAAATTAGATGTTTAAAATTTTATAACAAATATAAAATATTACAATTACGAATTCTGTAATTCTCAATAATAATTTAAAAGAAATGTCTGAAAAATAAGCAAAACCATACATATCAATAATATGTAAATTTTTTATGAATTCAACAATATAAATACATATGTAGTAAATAAAACTTTAAAACAAATTCACTTGAAAGGATGGATTTTGTCACCAAGCTGTTCTTAACCGAAAGAAATCGCTTATCTTTTTTTTCTGTGTGTTTTTAGTACAACCTTTTCTCAAAGAATTAATTTCATTTTCCGCCCATATTAAAGCTTTTTTTAATGCTGGGGTTTCCCAACATAAAACAGAATGCAACCAATAAAACTTAATATCTCCAAAAATTAAGTTCACGCTTTAAAGCTATTAAACTTTGTTTATGTTTTACGGCCAATTTTTTTTTTTTTTTTTTTTTTTTCTCATTATTTTTATTGAATCTTCATATTTTAAATATGAACTAACAATAATTAATCAAATCTTAACCTAATACGTTATTTTACGTCCTGCCAGTGCCAGACAAAAATTTTCTTCATCACGGGTTCTGTTCACTTATATAGGTGTTTATCGCTCATCTAATTGGGTAAGTGCTGCAGTGTCTCTTCTTCTTAAGCGAGTGTGGCCGCCATGGTTTAAAATATTTCGAGCTAGTGGATTTGGGTGTTGTTCAAGCCTTTTTAAATATTTTACTACATATTTTGTAATCATAGTTTTTACTAAAGGAATATTGAGATCCTTGTGAATATTTGAGTTTTTAACATACCAAGGGGCAGCTGTGATTATTCGAAGAAGTTTATTTTGGCGCCTTTGAATTTTTTCGATATTAGAGGCCGAGGCAGTGCCCCATAGTTGAATACCGTAGCACCAGATTGGCTTTAAGATGGAGTTGTAAAGTAAAAGTTTGCAGTCGAGACTTGGGACAGAGTTTCTTCCAATAAGCCAATGAATTTGGATGGCTTTTAGTTTCATTTGAGATAATTTTGCCTCTATATGGCTTTTCCACGTTAAACGGCGATCTAGATGAATACCGAGGTATTTTACATGCGAATTTTGAGGCACTAAATGATTATTGATTTTAATAGGGGGGCATGTTTCCCGACGCAAGGTAAATGTTACATGTACGCATTTTTGCTCATTGACCTTTATCCTCCATTGCTTCAGCCACAGTTCGAGTTGAAATATATGATCCTGTAGGTATCGAGATGCTTCTTGACTGTTTTCGTGCACGCTTAGAAAAGCTGTGTCATCAGCAAATGTTGAAGTTTGGGTGTAGTTGTTTATTGGCATATCCGAAGTATATATTAAGTATAAAAGTGGGCCTAGGATGCTTCCCTGAGGGACTCCAGCTTCAATTGGTTGAGGAGAGCTTAAATAATCACCTTCTTTAATAATAAACTTTCGACCGACTAAGTAGCTTTCTAACAGCTTGTGTGTGTTTACTGGTAAGTTTAGCTTCAATTTATGTAATAAGCCTTCATGCCAGACTTTGTCAAAAGCTTGAGAAACATCGATGAAGAGAGCGGAACAATATTTTCTTTCTTCAAAGGCTTTTCTTATTGCGTTTACTATACGATGGGTTTGCTCAATTGTGCTGTGTTCTCTTCTAAAGCCGAATTGGTGGTTAGGAATACATCTGTTTTCATTTAGAATTGGGGTTAATTTTGACGCTAACAGCTTCTCAAACAGCTTTGATATATTTGAAAGTAAACTTATAGGCCTATATGACTCAACTTTTGTGTGATCCTTTCCTGGCTTAGGTATCATGATGACTAAGGAAACCTTCCACTTTTGAGGATAGTATTCCAGGCGTAAAATAGCATTAAAAATTAAAAGAATAATTCTCCTTGCTATGCTGGGTAGCTCCAAAAGTATTTTGTTGCTGATCTTATCAAAACCAGGAGCCTTCTTGGGGTTTAAATCACAAATAGCCTTTTCGATTTCTCTTATCTCAAATCTTAGGGGAACAGCTGCTCTAGCAGCAACAGGTGGTAACTCGACCGCCATATCGTGAGATATGTTAGGGGTAAATACGTGTTTTAAATGATTAACAAACAGATTTCCTTTTTCAACATCATTTCTTGCCCAACTTCCATTCAAGTTTCTTAATGGCGGATTAGCGACAACTGGCCTTTTGAGGTTTCTAGCTGCACGCCATAATGAGTAGTCTGATTGTGGAGTTGCATCAAGTTCCTTAAGATATTTTTCCAGAGAAGCCGTTTTCTGAGTCTGCAGTAACTTTCTCAGCCTTTTTGTACAGTCTTTTAGTAAGTTCTTAAGTTGAGGGGATCTGTGCAATTGCCACTCTCAACGAGCTCTCCTTTTTTCAGACAAGAGACGCTCGACATCTGAGGAATATATTTTATTATTTTTGGTTTTTTTGGGGGCAATGCTGGAATGTTGAACAGCTAGTTTTAGAAAACTGTCAAAATTGACAATAGAGCGATCTATATACTCCGGTGTGCTAAGCGGAATATTTTCTGTGCAATGGGTACTGAGATATTTTTTATATTTTATCCAATTTATATGTGTAGCTGACGTCGCTATGTGACCAGAGGGAGATTCAATTCTATTGGTGTTTTTTATAGTAACAATTGTAGGTGTGTGATCAGAGGATAATTCTATGGAAGCTTCAACGTAAATCGTTTCTATGGGGATGTTTTTAACCACGCCAAAATCGATGACATCTGGAATTTTTTGCGGATCAGCAGGCCAATATGTTGGTTGGCCGCTCGCGACAACATTTAAATTCATTTTAGAGATTGTATTAAACAAAACACGACCCTTTGGTGTTATAAGTCGTGACCCCCAGAAGGTATGTTTTGCGTTGTAATCGCCAGCAGCCAGGAAACAGGGCCCCAGTGACTTATAATATTTGTAATATTGGCTTTCTGATATTGCAAATCTAGGTGGTGAATATAGAGATGAAATAACTATGCTTCGATTTAGCTCTTCGACACAAATGTTCGTAGCTTGGAGATAATCTTCACGATGATCACACATTGGGTAGTGTTTAATTCGGTTTTTTATTAATATAGCAGAACCTCCACAAGCTCTATCTCGAGGGTCCTTGGTATCATATAGAGTATAACCATTAATTTTAAACGTATTTCTTGAGGTCAAATGAGTTTCAGAAACCATCATGACATCAATTTGTTTATTTTTAAGAAAGTATTCTAATTCATTTTTATGTTGGCGGATGCCGTTTGCGTTCCAAAAACAAATTTTTAAACAGTTCATGGCTTGTTAAGAATAGCTTGCAATAACATCGATTGCATTCTAAGAATTTCCTGCATCATATTACCCATTGTGTTTGTAAAATTATTTACTGTTTGCACTAATGTTTCCATGGTTTTTTCTAGACGACTTAGATTAGAAACTGGAGTTTCGTCATTACTTGACGAAGCGCCTTGCATTGGTACATTGTTTGATTTTAAAACGTTAGCATAAGAGGTTCCGTTACTACTAGGCTGCGGAGCCTGAAGATCATTACTGTTTACTTGATTCGTTACCTGCATTTGAGGGGGATTAGTTTTCGGTCCAACCGACTGCTTGACGATAGTATATACAGGGCATCCTCTATAATTGGCAGTGTGATTACCACCACAGTTGCTGCATTTTTTTACGTTGGGGTCGGTTTTAGACTTATCGCAAAGAACTGTACCGTGTAGCTCACCACATACTACGCAAACAGGGGGTAAATAGCAGTATGCCTTAGTATGGCCAAATTCTTGGCAGTTCAAACATTGAACGGGACCACCTCTTTTGTGCGGCTCCTCTATAGTTACCTTTCTGTACAGAATGTATTTTAAATCATAGATGGGATGCGTTTCATTTTTTTTAAGCTTAACGTCGCCGGGTTCAAACTCTACTCGAAAAAGTGGTTGGGGAATTTTTTCTCTATTTTTAATGTTTACTACATGTTTTACCTTGAAGCCTTTTTCTTCTAGGAATGTTTTGACCTCTTCTGGGTCCACACATGAGTCAATACCCTTAATCACTACCCAATTTTTGGATTTGATATTATATCACATTTATATTTAAAATCGTTTTAAATACAAAATTCCGTTCTGTACTTAGCACTTAAATGTGACTTAATTCACCAAGCTGGTACATTTAGTTTAACTTAAGTTTCCATTCTAATAACTAAGCAAGGAAGCCTCAATTTCACAACAATAAAACAGCCAAAGCAATAGCAGACAGATTTGTTTTTAACCACCTTGTAAATAAATACACTTTTTTATGATATTTTTTTGTATTTAGTAGTGCTACCATACTTTTATCTTAATAAAATAAGACTTTGAAAACAAAACACAAAAAATCAATCTGTATTTAAGTGCGATTTAAGTTTATATGAAAATTTACATAATGTTGATTTAAATTCTATCCTGAAAATTGGGCATCAGAGCGATAAATGCAAAATTAAAAGTGTTTATGTTTCCGAGTTGTTCATTTTATCGGGAATCCATGTTTTTTCGAGCTCACTGTATTTTGCCATTATTATCTAAGTATAAGTTACTTTGTTACATGGTGATCTAGTAATAAGCTTATCCACAGGGCAAGGGACTTCGTGCCGTTGCATGTTTGCTGTCGTTACTCTGAGACCTACCTAAAGTTCTATCTTTGCAAACCACAATATTTCCAGAAAAATTACATCAGTTGGTTTGGGGTTTTTTTTAGCATACTTTGCTTTAAATGCATGTTTTTTATGTTTTGTTATAAATGCATAATTTTTTCGACATATTAAGTAATATTAAAAAAAATTTGCTTTTTTCTTTATATTTTTTGGCAAATATTGTACAGTTTGAAGAGTTGCATCATTCTAAAATAGCACAAGCTTTTAGTGGACATTTTTTAAGATATTTTACCAAAAAATGTAACATGTCATATGCCATTGCTGGTGTGGTTAAAGAAATTAAAAATCATATTAAAAATATTAGATTCATTGATATCATGTGGTAAAAAAAAATAATTTGAATATTGCCTAATCCTAATCCTATCCTATCCTAACTTCAATCTTCAACCACAACCAACTCTAGCTGGTTAGTGGCAGCTAGATTTTATGCCAAGGATTTAAAGATGTGGTAAACAATTTTAACAAAATTTATGATGTCGCTATAAAAAATAAAAAATATCAAAAGTAATTTTTGGGAATACAAAATTTTAATTTAAAAGATTTTGTTATTCGTGCTTAATTCCCAGTTTTTATTCTTGATAAAAACACTTGAAATTTATTGTTGATGGGATAAGCTATTCCTATGCGCATTTCACTGGTTGCTTAGGCCAGACCATCAGGAAACTTCATCCATAAAGGTTTTGGAAAAACTAAAGTTTTATTTGGTTTAATATCTTTAATATATTAATATATTATATATTTAATATATTAATTGAAAATTTAAGACTGAATTGAATGTATTATGGTTAAATAAATCAAATATTTAACGGTATATAGTGACATAATCATAGACAACAACCATTATCGTTTTAAAGAAATTAGAAATAATAAGTCAAATATGTAAAGAAGAAAATTTGTCATAAATCTTCCAACAGAATCGGGGCATTAGTTATTTTAGTTTTGAAAATATATTTGAATAATAATAAACTCAATTTTTTATATTGTTCTTTTTAATAAAATTTTTTTGGTACATATTAAAGGTCTGCACAAGACTATAAAATTCGTACTCAAAACATTTTACACAAAAACAGTTACTTCATGTCAAACATTTTCTTTTTTTAAAACGAATGAGTTTGTGCAAACGACAACACCAGCCAACGAAAAACAGAAGAAATAGGTTATGAGTAAGAGTAAGAAATCCAACGAAAAACAGTGCATACTTCTCAGTACGCACTGAGTTCGAAGCCAACAGGAAAACACTAACAATCTAATCTTTTAATTTACGTGTTATTACATTTAAATGTACGAAATTCGTATTACGAATAACAGGGGCTGTCAGTGCAGTCAGTTTTATCAGTGTAAACTCGTAAAATGATTAGCATACACAATATACGAACGCCAACGAACGAACGAGCCTAAGACAAACTCACATACGTTTTTTCGTATACGAGTAAAACAGTCCCTGAATTATAAATTTGTGTTTATTGTCATGTACTTTGCAATTTGTTTCTATGTTTTTTGTTTAACCGTTATCAGGCACAATTCAGCGAATGTCTCATTGTATGTGGTAAAACGAATGTGCTTGTGCAGCCCTTGAGTACATATTTTGGATTTTTTAGTGCATATTTTTTATTTTTTAGTGCATGAGAATCTCGGCCCTACTTAATAGATATTATTTTTATTTTTTTATTTCTTAGTTCGTATTATTTATGGCTTATTTGAAATTTTTATATTGCTTATTTTAAGGTTTTGGTATATAAACTCTTAGGCGACCTCCTTAAGGATATTCCAAGTACTTCTGACATTTTTAGACAATCTGGCTATGTTTGTACATCTGTTTGTTTTTTTGTGGGATAGAGAGAATTTGATGATTTCAGGTGATAAACTTATTAAAACAAAAAAAAAAAAAAAAAAAAAAAAAAAAACAAAGGTTTTGAGGCGATACCGTCTTGGCCCAAATAATTCCTGTATGCAATGTTTATTTAATGTTGAGAAAAAATAAAATCATTTCTCTATTCTGATGCTGTTCTGCTGCTGCCTCATTAGCAACCACAATCAACTTATTTTATTAAAATAATTTTTATATATTTAAAGTGTTATTTTTCTAATATGAATTTTTCTCATTAAATTAACTAATATTTTAGAAATTATTCTATTTTAATAATAAAATTTTAAATTAATATACTAAACAAAAACTTTTATATAGCCATATTCAATGAACACTTAACAAACCCTTTTTTTTTATCACATTCTCTTCTACTTTTAAACATTTTTTTTGTCAATTATTAAAAAAAAAAATTGGCCTTATTTCATTCTATAGAAATTATTATTTACATTGTAGTTTTTGTAGTTTGCTTTAACATATTTCAGCGAAAGATAAAAAACAAAACCACAGCTATCATTAGTAAAAACTGAACAACTTTAATTTTGAAATATTTTTTGTTTTTTAACTTCTGCTTGGGAAATAATATGAACAACATTAGCAACAAAAACACAAACAACAGCAACAATACTAGCAACTAAAATTTCTAAAAATATCATTTGTCCACAGAAAACCACAACATAACAAACATTGTTTTTAAAAATACTCTATTGAATGGTACAGATTACAAGCAAACACACACACACACTTAAATGCAAATAGACACACGCATACCAAAGAAAAAAAAAACGTAATAAAAACAAACATGACAGGACATTGTAAATATGTATGTGTGCAGTTATTGGTATGTATATAAATGTGCGTACATGTGTCTATGCAATTGCTAGTTTTTTGAAAATATTTGCTGAAAGCCACGAACAATAAACAATGTTTACAAAACTAACGAATAGATGTACATGGTTTGGTATATATTTTTTTTCCTATTTTTGGTATTTGTTTGTTTTCTTTATGTTTTTTTATTTAGCTGGTTTTGTTGTTTAGAAAATACAACAGCATCAACAACAACAAGAACATAGAAACCAACTACAAAAACAGAAAACCGTTTAAACAATGCAATAGAGTTATTTCAAAAATAAATATAACAAAAAAAAAAAAAAAAAAAAAACTCGACAGATAATACCAACGCATGCCAAACTGCGGTCACTGAACTTTTTTTAAGTTTCTATTTTTTGAAAGAGATTAATCGATTTTATTTGGGGAAGCAGAAACAAATAATTGGTTATAAAAGACTGATCAAAATGTTAAATCAAATTCTAAAGCAATAGAAAACCACATGCCTGACGACTAAAAAAAATGCTTTGCTGACTAGTATGACAAATGTAAAGAATTATCGAGATTTTTTTGTATTTCCACATGTTGTATGAAGAACTACAGCCGCGTAGTTCCACTAGATAAATAGGTTTTCTTAAAGTATAAGAGATTATTACTGGTCTCACATATTAATTAATTGTGGGCAATTCCACGGTGAAGGATGCGTCTTTCATCCACTTATGAACTTAACTAAATTCAGAATAAATAAATCATTACAATTCCGCTACAGCTTCCGTTTTCGGTAGCAGTATAGTAGCACTACATTGACTTTACAAGATAGGTGATCTTTCCAATTAAGAAAAAGGCATAATTCTTTTCATTTTATCTATAACTCAACACTACCTACACCCAGTCTGATTCTTGGTTTGGTAAATACACAAAGCATTTTTAATATTGTAAATACTCTGAGGTTAGCTTTCAATTGAAGAGCATCATTCTCCAGTTTTATTTTTATAAACTTAATTAATATTTTTTTAAAGAACCATAAAATAAAATAGTATAACCAAATTGTAATTATAATTGTATAACTGTTTCTTTTTACAAAATGTACATATGTTCATCACTTGTATTTACTTGGCATTTAAAAACATATTTTACGTAAATCAATATTAATTTTGTTACTCTTTTTTTAACACAAAATATAATAATATAAAATTTCCGCTTATATTTGTTAAATGTCTCTATGTATAAAAATAATTTATACAAATAGTACTAAAAATTTTATGCAAGAAAATCTTTATGAATATTTATACCCAAGTGCACATGCATACATATATGAATATAACGTATGTATACACACGTAAAAAAATATAGTTTGAGGTGACCATAATCTAAGAGAAATATACTATAGATGGTTAATAATGATTCTGTGCTTATAGGTGGCCAAAAAGTTGTCCCCTATTGAATTGCAAACAAAGCAAGTAATTGAAAACCATTTAACAACTGCAGAGAAAACTAAATTCTATTAAAATCCATTATTTTGTTACATTCAAACATAAAATTTAAGCATACACCTAACAAACACTAAGTCAAACATTTGATATAAAATGACTTAATCATATGGAATGAATCATAATTCTGAAATCATTTTCAATTATTTGATATTAATATTTGAACTCAAATTGATAATGATTTGAATATAAACATTTTAAATACAACGTTGTATCAATTTAATTCCTAAGAGGGAGTTTACACGGTGTCTTTTCAGACATGTCTGACAAACACGTCTGTTTTGTTTGTAGTCGATCGCGGTAGAGAAGAAAGAGTGGTTGCCAAACAGACACGAAATGAGTTTTCATGTTTGTTTATATGAACTTTCATGTCTTCAATTTGTATGTATATGTAAATTATACTATGAGATATGAAAACAGATATGTTTGGAAAGACATCGTGAAAAGACAAAAGGTTTTTGGTAGCATGTTCAAAAGAGAATGTCAAAAACCGACATGTCTGGAAAGACACCGTGTTAACTCCCTCTTAGTATTATAAAACGTTATTCTTTAATCAAAAATAAAATGTAAACATTAAATAATGGCGATTAAAGTTAAATGCGTTTTACAATTAAAGAAAAATAAAATATTAAAGAAAGTAAATTCGTCTTTAAAAAATCTTAATTTCTTATGAAACAATATGAACTTAATTAAAAGTTAAAATTAAATTATTTAATGAGGAAGAATGCGTTTATATAAAGAAAGTGAAGAAATTATAAGTTTGTTGTAAAATCGCGTTTCTGTTTAAAACTATGACAATCCTAAAAATTAAAAGGAGCAAAATAATTCATCTCAATTTGAAAAAATTTTCGAATATTAGTTAAGATTGCTATGATTTTCAAATTTTTATCAAATGTTTGTCTTTTAAAAAAAGTTTTGATATTAAATCATGTTCAATTTGAAATCAAACCTCCGATGTTTGTTGGGCATTATTATATTACTAGTTATTACGGGACCTACTTTTTTTCTTTCATACAGTATAAAAGTTTGAAGTCTTTAAAATCATAATTGAAAAATAAATATTTAATTTTATGGACTCTGTTTTGAAACGTCAGATTCAGATCAACGGACTTTATTGCAACTAAGCTCACAAAATGAAAAAATTTTCGAATATTAGTTAAGATTGCTATGGTTTTCAAATTTTTATCAAATGTTTGTCTTTTAAAAAAAGTTTTGATATTAAATCATGTTCAATTTGAAATCAAACCTCCGATGTTTGTTGGGCATTATTATATTACTAGTTATTACGGGACCTACTTTTTTTCTTTCATACAGTATAAAAGTTTGAAGTCTTTAAAATCATAATTGAAAAATAAATATTTAATTTTATGGACTCTGTTTTGAAACGTCAGATTCAGATCAACGGACTTTATTGCAACTAAGCTCACAAAATTTATCAATTTACAATAATGGGTCAGGCTGTATCAAAAGTTCAAGCCCTTTTTGTAGTAGTTTCTAGAATCTGCTTGCACTAATTATAAAAATAACTATTACTCTTATATATGGGAATTTCCACAGAAAAGTCTACTTTTTGTCACGTTACGACACCAACCATTTTTTGACAGTTTTTTGACCAAATGAATTTGACAGCTAATCTTTATGTAAAATTTTTCACTGAATCCGAATATGAATTCAGAATTTTCAAAAGTAGAACAGTTATTGAGATATTCCTCTAACCGTTATTTATGTTTTAAAAAAAAATTATGTGACTGAAATTCAAATATCTTCAAAAATTACGGATTATGTATTTCTTTCTTTTTAGTAAAAGGTTATAAAATTTATAATATAACCATATCGTAACGTGACAAAAAGTAGACTTTTCAGTGGAAATTCCCATATATAAACCTAAAGTATGCTTTTAGGCACATAAAACAACATAAAATTTATAAATATTCTATTGTTATGTTGATATTTTTTTAGTTAGGCTCGAGTTCATTAAATTTAATTTTCATTAAATCATTTTTACTGAAGGAAGAAATTTTTACAACATTGGTTAAAGATTGACGTTTGACTGTTGGCTGGCAGGCCCCGCAGTGGTGCAGAGGTTAGAACTCAAAAAATTCTGATGAGAGAACGTGGTGATTCTTGAAACATGTAAAATCAACCTAGGTTCGAACCCCAGCTCAGCCAAGAAAATGATCAATAAATTTTAATGAAAAAAAAAAAAAATTTCATGTTGTAAAAATTCCTTCCTTCAGTAAAAATAATTAAATGAAAATTAAATTTAATGCGCTCGAGCCTAACTAAAAAAAATATCAAAAAAATTAATAATTTGCAGTTCAACTAAAACTCACAATTGTTCTTAAAATAGCTTTGGCATAAGGTATAATGTCTACATTTGTACTTCAATTTTTACAAATAAAATGTCGACAAAAGTGGACAAAAAACATAATAAACAAATGTGTTCAGGTTTTCAAGGCAAAGTCTTGACAGAAAGAATACGAAAAAACAGAAGAAAGGAAGCAACATGTAATATAAAATTGAAAATGATAATTTCGAACCACCAGTACCACTGGTTAAGGATTAATGTTTGACTGTTGGCTGGCAGGCACCGCAGTGGTGAAGAGGTTAGAACTCAAAGAATTCTGATGAGACAATGTGGTGATTCTTGAAACATGTAAATTCAACCCCAGCTCAGCCAAAAAAAATATCATTAATTTTAACAAAAAAAAAATTTCATGTTGTAAAAATTCCTTCCTTCGGTAAAAATAATTAAATGAAAATTAACAGCCAGGCCCACGATGTCACACGTTAACGTTCGCATAGAAAATTACATTTAAAACAAAAACAATTTCCAAAATTTGTTTTATTTTAAATATAAATTTCTATGCTAACGTTAACGTGTGTCATCGTGTGCCTGGCTGTAAATTTAATGAACTCGAGCCTACCTAAAAAAAAAATATCAAAAAAATTAAAGATTAACAGTGCAACTGAAACTCACTATTCTATTATTATTTTTTTATATTTTTAACATTGTTTTATATAATAATTAAAGAAAAAATTATCAAGATCATTGCATTTTTGTAAATAATCGAGTTCCGATTTTCAATGACAGTAAATATTAAATGAATAAATATAAACAAGGCAAATTTTTCAGTGACACATACTTTTTTGTAATATTGACTATAATTTGCTTGCACTCATCCGAAAATAATAATTTTTTTGACTATACTTCGATCATGTTTTTCTCTCCGTGTAATATCTTCGGCTGATTTTTTTTACATCCGCATTGAAATTCATTTTTTTACAGTTCAGCTATTGTATATTAAAAAAAACGTTGAATAAAAAAAGTGTAAAAACTTCAATTGTTCGATTTTTTAAATGCACTTGCTTCTAGGTAGAGTATCTTGTAGATGTAGTTACAAAAACATGTATATTTTCATTGGTTATATGCACATGTCTGTTAACATTTGAAGTAGTACATTTGCTTGTTGTAAAATTTCCAATTTGTAATAGGTTCACTTGAATGAACTTTCATAGCTTCTGTGTATTGCTCTGAAATGTTCCAACATTGTGTCATGAGAAGAAAAAATTTTACTTTCTGGTTCTATATACTAGTAAATTCAGAAAAGATCTATTCATTATAGGTTTCTAAAATACGTATATATCACTTGTTTTAGTGATTGGTATTAAAATAAAATAAATTATTGGACTTGATTAAGTTTTTTTTTTTTAATTTTTATTAATTCTATTAAAATCTTGACTTCAATTAATTCATTAATTTGAACTATTTTTTTTTGCCTTGTATTTATTTCTTTTCTTAATTTCTGGTGTTAGTCTTTGCATTGTTTTGTTTTCCTTCTTCCTTTTTCTTTTCCTTCTTGCCCACTGATAATTTCTTGTTTCATTAGTTCCAGCCAAATTTTCTGTATTCTTCTACTATGGGTAACTTTAATTGAACTGTATTTCCCTACAACCTACAATCTCAAAGCTTAATCCAATCAAGCCCAGCGAAATCTGCAAGATATAGGTTCGGATAGGTATAAAGATTCTGTTGCATCTGTTCCTGGTTTATCATGCCTTTATTCCATTGTGCCCTTTGTGTTCCAGTTTTTTCCGTGTGTAAAGGTTGTGGATGTATGATCTAGTCTATTTTAATTCTCCTTTTCTCTCTTCTTTTTCCGTCTTGTATAATCGGTTTTTGTTCCAGCTTAGTAGATGATTGGTCTACCGTAGCAGATCCTAAGATGATGGGGTTGTTATCTGTCTTTGCCTAGAAACAACGCCCTCTAATTTTTTTTTCGGTGTAGATGTAGGCCACCTTGCTTATCTTTGATTCATCTTTTTATCTTGATTCATCTTTGATTCATCTTTTGGGGGGTTTAACGTGACGGAACGTCATTTTAATATTGAATAAATAAAATTCAAAGATACTGAATATCCTTGGAAATGTATTGTACGGTTCTGATTTAGAAAATGTTCAGGGTATTCAGCAATCAAGTGGAAAATAGTTTTCATTGATATTTACCTATGTCTGACCATTAAATAAAGAATCATCTGGCCAGGCACATTTTGTTATATTTAAAAAATGAAAGAAAAGCCAGAAAACCAATTTCATAAGCAAAGATTGACAGAAATGTAACGAACCATAGCTGTTGCACAGATTTTGTGCAGCAGAAAAACAATAAAATTTAGAACTACATAAAAAAATAAAAAAAATCAATCCTTAATAAACTTTTAAATCTATTCTTTATTATTTTCAATTTTGCAATTTATATTCCAAAGTAACTGTTTTTACAAAAGTACTTTTCTACATATAATGATGTATGCTTGTATGTATTTATGTATGCATTTAGGTATATTTTGTAAAGGACTGGTAACAGATAGAAATTCCTCAAATATAAACATAAAAGCGGCTAGTTAGAAATCTATTTGGAAAAAAATAAAAATGGAAAACATATTTAAAATTAACATGCAATAAACAATATTGCAAATAAATTTGTATGTTTTAGTACATATTCCGTTTGAAGACTTGGATGAATGCCAGAAAATTTTCGTCTGTGTGTCTTCCTCTAGATGGAATTTGTATGTGGCTTTTTTGTGCCGTTTCTTTATATCGTTGATTAACCCTCAATATACAGTAAAGAGCCCATGTCATAGTTTAGTTCAGGGATTTCATCATGTCAATTTGTGACAGTTTGTTTCAATATTTTTTTCAGTTTCTTCTGCTGTCATTATACATACATATACAATACATGTTTTTGCTTTTTATTGTACAACATCAGCAGACATTTTTGTGGTTCTTTTTTCGTTGCTATAGCCGTATTTATTCTCTTTATTTCTTTATTCTACAAATACAACTTCATGATTTCAATTTTGTAAATTTTCTTAGACATATTTTTCCTGCTGTACTCTTTGCTTTATTAAGTACAAGTATGATGTTGATGAAGGCTCTGCTAAAGTACAAGTAGTCTTTAAAATCTCCAGGTAGTTGTGACAAATTTTGGAAAGTTCTTTGTTGTGTCCTTGTGGTTGCACATGGGTGTTTAAGGATTTTGTGTGACTTAATTGTTACAAATAACGCTAGGTAAAATGGGGGGAAAGTAATTTCAAAGAGGAACATATTTTGATGTCAATAAATTAATTTAGTTGTCAAACCAATTTAAGGTTTTTAATTTATTTTTTTTTTTTTTTGAGTAAAATTTAATTTTGAAAAAAAACTTGATTTTTACAAAATGAGTTTAACTGCCTGTTTTTAGAAAATGAAAACAAGTGAGTGAGTGAGAAATTATATTGAAAACAAAAACAAATTTTCGTTTTTTATTGTTGTTTTCAAAATAATTTCTCACTTACTTACTTGTTTTCGTTAAACTCATTTTGTAAAATTAATTTTTTTTTTCAAAATTAAATTTTAAAAAAGTAAAAAAGCATGTTTTATGAAGATAATAATAGAGATGACTTATTAAGCTGTGCTATTCTCTTTACACATCTTTATCAACTAACATTAGGATAAACAAATTTTTTACATACAAGATTCATAAATTTGATAGAGTCTTTGTTGAAAAATGCACAACTATGTTTCCACAATTCAAGCGACTGAACGATTAGTAAAAATTTATATGAAAAGCACTCAGATTTTTGAGCTTAAATGGCATTGTCTTAGGAGTTGTCTTCTATTAAACTCTATATCGGACACATTAAGTAACATTGTATTATAAGTTGACTAGTATAAAAAGCTATTGACTACAATCTGAAAGTCAAAGTCTTCTTCTTCCGTAGTTGAATGCTTTTCTATAACTTAGATTGGTTTGCTTATAATTCTCACATTCTTTTTTTTAAATGTTGTAGTCTAAAATACCTCTCAAAAAATTATTTCATATGCCTAAAAACATTATCCATAAAAATAGTGTCATGAAATTTGGCAGAGAATATATTCGTCACAGGTTATTTGATTTATGACAATGTTAAAGATTCGGTATGCTAATTTATTTTTAAGCTATTTTTCGTTCTTAAATATCTTATACTCTTTACCGAACATAAAGGGGTATGTATTAATTTGTCATTCATTTTCTACATTCTATTGTTGTTAGACTCTAAGAGTAGCGAGTTGATAAAAAAATTCCGTCTGTAGATGTGTCCACTGAAATGGGTTTTTCGAAGACCCCAGATTTGTATATTTATATTACATGTAGTCCAGAAATGTTTGCTATTGAAATTCAGCCAGATCGATCCACAAATGCCTGAGATATGAACAAAAACACCACGACTGGGGAGCGACAAGATCAATAGTTCCAAATAAGGGGCAAGCATTCTGGTAACCAATACATAATCTCTTTAAAAAAAGGTCAGGTTTATAGATTTCTATATATCTGGAGCATAGCAAAAGTTAAAGTGTTTAAACTAGATAAAAGCATCCAGGGTGGGTCAAAAGTCACGCCTGCGTGTACAAATTTAATAACTATTTTGTTTATTATTACCTTTTTATGTTTATTTTTTTAATTTTATTCATGGAATTGTGTTAAACCACCATGCAAAATTTAGCGACCAAGCAACGAACCAAAGTGGTAGAATTTAACTTTTAAATTTAGAATTTAATTGGCCAGCCCGTTCACCAGACTTAACTGCCCCTGATTATTTTATATGGGGCTATATCAAAGAACGAGTGTATGTCAACAAGCCCCAAGCTATAGAGCAGCTTAAGCACAACATTGAAGCTGAGATCAGGGCAATTGAGCCTGAAACTCGATGAAAATAGTGGTCATATTTCTAATATTATATTTCATTAATAAAATTTAGATCGTGCAAAGCTGATATTATATTAAAAAAAAACATAAAATATAATAATAAACAAAAAAGTTATTCAATTTATACAAGCAGGCGTGACTTTTGGCCCACCCTACAAAATAGATCAGTAACATCAGTAACAATGTTACGAACTTGATTAATAAATAGCTTCGATGCTACTACAAAATATCCGAAAAAAGTGGGCGAGCTTTGAGCAATGAGCGCGACACCAATTATATGTTATACAGCTTACTTGTCGGCATTTAAAACTTTTAATACTTGTTTATTAAAAGCATTTATTTTAAGCATAAGAATAAAATGCGTTTTATTTCTTAAATCAAACATATGTTTGTATGAAGCTAAAACATTATTAAGCTTAAATACAGAACTTTGTTGATAACTTTAATTACTTTTTAAATAAGAAAAATTTTTAAAATACAAATTTTTTCAATATTATAAATTGATTTAAAATAAAAAACTTTTCTAATTAGTTTCACTTACACAGAAAAAATGTGAATATTAAAAATCTTTACTGTTTTCATTGGCTTAAATTCAAAATATTTTTTTTTAAAGTGTGGCAAAAATAACTTTAATCTTTTATATATAAAGGAAAATAAGGGATGGCTTAAAAAAGCTTCTATTAGGCTGTAATTTTTGCACTTTTTACCTTACTTCTCTTTTAATTGTTAATGTTTTTTAGTGCTCTGAAAAGAATACGAGTTGTAACATTAGCGATATTAATTGCATTGATACTGAAACGCGAAGAACTGTTACTCCAGCATTGTGGTTTGTGCAAACATTTTATGATATTCGAAGGATATAGAAAATGCAGCAATCCTCGAACTTGAGCATTTTCATTTAATATTAAATTATAAAGGTCGAATAAAAATTTATCTTTAGGAAATTTTATATTTTGAAATATTTTTTTTTTCTGAACATTGAAAATGTATTTACAATTTTTTAAACATATATTTTTATAGCTTCTACCCAGGGGCGAATGTTTCGATTACAGAAGCGATGAAGTGATAGACACGAGTAAGATAGTAATGCACACCACCTCAATTACAACCTAGCACACTTTTTTAAATGCATTGCCGCATTTATCGAGTGAACGCCTACCACTTGCACACAAAGTAAGCGTGATAGTGTAGTCTTCATTCAATAAATATAAACTCTGTACTGCTTCACATACATTGTAAGCAGGCAGTATACAGTCTATACACAATCTCGCTTACTTCGTGGGCAAGTGGAAGGCGTCTAGCACACTACTTTGCACTCACTGTAAGCGGATAGTGGGCAGCCTATACACATTGTCGCTTACTTCGTGGGCAAGCAGCAGGCGCTTTGCACACTACTTCCCACACATTGTAAGCAGGTAGCCCTTTTGGATTTTTGCGTTATTTCAGAATTATTGATTTTGTAACTATTTTCAAGAAAATCAAACCAGACTTTTGTTATAAAATTAAAAAATATACATAGATTTAACTCGCGATAAATTTTTAGATTGCTCCTCATTACACAACAGGCCGAAAACTTTTAAATCGCAATTAAAAAAAAACTATTTTATATAGTAGCAAATGAAAAATAGCGGGACAAAATAAAAACCTGCATATTTAAATACATACAGAATATATCAGCACATTTTAAAAAATGAACGAAATTCATTTCGTACATTCCAAACACTGCCCTCCAGTGTTGCCAATTTAGCCATTTAGTGGCTAGATTTAGCCATTTTTCACCCTGTTTAGCCATTAAAAAATGAGTTTAGCCATTAGCCATTTTTTTAGCCATTTTTTTAAATGTTTAGCCATAAAATTTTTTTGCCGTTTTTCTTTTAAAAGAATTGTTTTTATTTAATTATAAAAATTTATAAAAGTAAAATAAACATTTTTAACAATTAAAACGCTTTTAATTTCAATCACAACTTTTAAAAATGTTGAAAATCGCTATAAACGGTGATGATGAAACATCTTTGAAAATAAAGGAACAGTATTCTAATATTTAATTTTTAAAATGGATCAACACAAACATCGGTGTTTCTTTTTGGTTGCAAGTATGTATTTCAATACAACAACAAAATTTTTTTTAGAAATTTCAGAATTGACTTCCATGGTCTAATGCTGGAGAAGAGAGGGTATTTAGCCAAGTAAACATCGCTAAAACTAATTTTATAAATAGGTTACATTTAGCAACCGTTTTTATCAATTAGTTAAATATTTTTACCATAACAATAAAATAAATAAAATATTGGTCCTAAGCCCACCTTAACGTATACCGATAAACTCAGAATCACTTTCTGAGTCGAATTAAGAATGTTTGTCGGGCTGGCTGGCTGGCTGTCCATGTTAACCTTGTGCGCAAAGTACAGGTCGCAAATTTGCAGATAATTTGATAAAATTGGGTACAAAGGTTCTAATGTGGTTTAGGGATCATATAGTCGGGGTTGACCGACTATAGGTTAGGTAAATGTTGTCGTGATTATGATTTACCTTTAAATTATTTAAAACTAATAGGCACGAGTGATTTCCATGAGATGAACAAGAACGACATTGAATTTATCGATGATTTAATTTTTTTTTTTTTTCAAAATATTAATTTACGTTTATTCTTATTTAAGAAATTGATCTTAACTTACAATTTCATCGTAAACAACTTTAAATTAATTATTTCTGTTTTGTTAATGAATTTTAATGTGTTTTTATTTAAAAAACTTGTAGCCATTTTTTAGCCCATTTTTAGCCATTTTTTAGCCAATTTGTTCCGTAAATTTAGCCATTTTTGGTCACCAAGTTTTGGCAACACTGCTGCCCTCATACACTTTGTAAGCTAGAATTCATTGAACACAAAGTGTAACAAACTTCATTGAAGAGTTGTGTTGTGGTATGCAAAGTTAGCCCCTGGGTAGTTTCTACTGAGTTAGCCCACTTGCTACTTAAGAACTAGGCTCTATTTTTAAACAAATCAACAATAAGAAATTAAAAAATATCATAGATGTTTCGTTTTTGCAAGAAATTACTATTTTATAACAATATTTTAAGTTTTTCTTTTAAAACATCTGAGGCATTTTGATAAAATACCTTAAGTCAAATTTAAAAAGTTGAAAAAAATGTTGTAAATCATAAGAATTTTCGTTCGAAAAGCATTTTTGTTTACGTTTTTAAAATTTTGTATTATAAACGAAATTTTTCTTTAGTTTTGTTTATTTTATTTTTTGAAAACAATGATTTTTTCGGCTTAAGATGTTTTGTCAAAATGCCACAGATATGTATGTTTATGTTTTAAAAACAACGTATTTAAATTCAATATAATTTAGATACGAATGTACATTTTGGGTGTTCGAAAGAATAAATTCTCTATACAAAATATAATTAAATATTGTGGAACTACTTATTCCTGTATACAATTTCTATAGAATGAGTGCCCCGGCGGGCTAGCTGGTAATGAGACAGGCTATCACCGTGGTTACGGGCTCGATTGCCGCCAGAGACTCTGGTCTCCTCCTGCAGACAAGCGTAGAGCTTCGCGGGATTAGTTTAATTAAAAAAAAAAATATGAAAAAAAAGATGAATTTATTTCTTTAGAATGTTATATTTCCTTAAGTGATTTAAATTTGATTAAATTGAAAAACTCCATTACCTTCAAATATTTTTTTCATTTCCATTGAAATATAATATTCTTTGAGAATGGTTTTGTTTTTTTTTCAAATTTAATATTTTAAGCTTCGTTCACATTGGCAACAACATTTTCACTTGGTGTTCACAAAAAAGAAAAAATTTTTTTCTCAACCACTCAAATTTTCAGGGAAAACGAAATAAAAAAAAACCTTTCCGAATCCGAATTATTTTTGCAAAAAAAAAAAAAAAAAAAAAAAATTAATCAACAATTTTAAATAAAAAATAAGTATTGCAAGGAATTCACATTTATAAAAAATAAACAAAATATTCAAAATGCAGTAAAAATAATTTTAGAAAATTCAAATCAATAAAAAAAACTTATAGATACTGCATGCATGAATTCGCCTAGCAAATAATTAAACAAAATATTAAAATAATAGAATAAAGTCGAGGAACTATTTCATTATAAGAAGCTTATAAAATAAAAAAAATTACATATTTTGACCTGAACTTTGTTTTTCAGCAAATTAATGCCAAATAAATTTCAATATTTTAAAAGTTTTAAATACATCAAGAGTACAGAGTTTTTTGTATCAATCAAAGAAAATTTGACTATTCAAAGTAAGTGCAGAAAACTTAATATTGTATATAAATCGTTTGAGGCATTTTAAATCATGTAATTTTGTTAACTTAAAAAAAATTCAATTAGTACATCAAGACGTATGAGTAATATTTATTGCACCCTCTATCACAAGTAGTGGTTAATGATAGTGTATAAAGATTCCCGGTGTACAAACCTACGACCCTATAAAAAATAAATATTCTGATTCTTGAGTACGATTCTTAATAGTACGCTCACTTTCAAACCGGACTTCAAAAAAGGACAATTTTGTTATCAAATTTTTTCTACAGGATGGGCTAACTTTGATTTATAGTTTTTATTCAAATTGTTTTTTTGCCGAGTAATAAGCAACTTTAAAAAATAATTAGTATTGTGGTTATTTTGTTGAACTATTCATGGTTTTTAATCCAAATTTTTAATATTTTTAATTAGGCTTAAGTTCATTAAATTTAATTTTCATTAAATTATTTTTATGAAGAAAGGAATTTTACAACATGAAAATCAATTAAAATTGTTCCTGATAATCTTTCATTCTTGACCGTGGCCGGGGCTCGAACCCAGGCCGGCAGGTTACCATGACATGTTTCGATCGCAACCACTCGATCTCCTCAGATGGATTTGCCGTTTTACACTCGCAGCCATCGACGGCTGCTGACGTCAATAGTCAAACATCAATCCTTAAACCAAATTGTATTTTAACCTTTGGTAGATCGAAGTTTGCTTTTTTGAATGATTATCTATTTTAATTGATTTTACATGTTTTTTCTTTACTTCTGTTTTTTCGTACTTTTGTCAAGAATTCTTCTTGAAGTCCAAAGTACATTTTCAGTTTTTTCCTTTTGTCTTTCTTTTTCTTGTTGACCTTTTTCAGCACAACTTGAAGGACAAATGAACACATAGAGCTCGTGCCTTAGCTTTAACAATAATTAGTATTGTGGTTATTTTGTTGAACTATTCATGGTTTTTAATCCAAATTTAAAAAATTTAATAATGTCGTCATACTTAATGCGAGATGGTGTAAATATTGTCAAATTTTATTATCTTGTCGGACGATGAGTTGTTTCAACACAAAGAACAACCATCAACATTAATTTTTATACTTCAGCATCCATTAGTGTGAACATGATAAGAAGCCTAATTATACGTTTTGGGAACCAGGTTTCAGTAGGTTATAAAACACAAAGAAAAGTTGCTCAAACTGTTTGCACTGGAAAAGCTACCGATGTTGTACAAGAATGTGTCGACACGGATCCACCTGAGTGTACTCGTTGACATGCCAATCAATTCGGAATCCCCAGAACATCAATTAGCTTAAGAATAATTGCCTAAGCATGCATCCCAACGTCTCGTTATGTCAGTCAGTCCGTCAAGGTTAAGCCACGCTGTAGTTCTTTCTAGGTTAAGATTGAAAACCAGCAAAACTAATATATTGTGAAAAAGGTATTAACCGAAATGTGAAAAATGTGAGCAAAGTACAGCTGGAAATTTTTTGATAAATTTTTTTCTAAACTTTAATATAAATTTAAATTTATTTATTTTAAAGCAACACAAATAATTATTTCTTTAAGTGCACTGGTGGTTTCTATATATGCAGCATATTATCAAAGAAGACTTACATCATTAGTAAATGAAAATGGGTTTTCTTACTTACCGAATTATGTTCATTGTACAAATGAATGTCTGTGCAATGAAAGTGATTGTATGTACTCGTATTTAATTCAAATAAATTTACTTGATTGTTTTTGTAGACATACGCATTTATTTACCCACACACAAACTAACTGTAATTTACAAATAAATGTGACAATGTATATACGATTGCAAGTGCGATCTAAGGCTTATATATTATGGGGAGGGGGCGAGGGGGGTTTGTGCGTACGTTGTAGGATTAAATAGAAATATGTCTCCGTTATATTATCAGTGTATGCTTTGAAGATGTGTTGATACCATGGTGTTATGCCTTTGATTGGTATCATTTTGGTTGCATTAACAGAATAATAAACATTCCCCAAAATGCTGTTATTACTTGTCAACTGGTTGACCAAACAGGCAGACAAAAGAAAAAAAAAAAACTTAAAACAATACAAATGTCCTTGTATAGATTTTATATGAAGGCATACATAGATACAAATGTACATTGCATACAAACTTATTCTTGTCCTTACACACAATATAAATAATTAAGTGTAATTTAAGCTCTACGCAATGAAAAGTGTTTTGTAATGTTTGTAAGCATTTATGTATGTGCATGTGCATGTGTGTGTTTAGTGTATATGTGTAATTAAATTTCAATTTTTTTCTCATGTTTTGTTGACTTTGCAAATTTGATTATTCTTTATATGTGTTCAAATATCAATAGAAATTAAATTAAAAATTTGCATTCAGCATTAAACCATTGCACGGTGGTCAGTTTTGGTCAAAAATCTATAACTTCTTTGTTTCTTTAAGTAAATGACTTAAATTTGGTATTCAAATAATGAATAACATTATTTGATCACTCGTTAAAATTTTTCACGTGCACAGTAGGCAAATAGCTTTAAACAATTTTTGAAAATAAGAAAAATGGCATAGCATAGTGAAATAGATCAAAAAAAAAAAATATGAAGATCCATTATCATAAAATTTAGAAATTTTAATAAATATTATTTGTGTAAGAACATTTAATAAAGTGATATAAGTGTAGCATGCGATACTTATACGAACTGGTCCAAGCTTTTAAATACTTTAAAAGATTAAGTATTTCCCATATACAAAATTAAGAGCAATGCCCAGCACTCAGTAATGCTCGGATCGAAGTCTGAATCGAATCTGGGTTTCCATCATACTTTCAACAAAAATAATTTTACCACACTACAAAAATCCTTGTACGGTTTTACAAAAGCTAATGAATGTTTCTCAGACATTGGGTCAAAAAACCATCAGCTATTCAGGAAGTTCAGCGAAGCAACCTCTGCGCAGAACGTGCAATTAAAATTGTGCAAGACATTTCGTTATTGTGTGAATCATCATATCATCACTTATTTGTTATAACAATTGAAATTAGTTTTGTTTCCAAATAAAAATATTTAAAAAAAAACTCTGTCTTTTTTTAGAAATCACGTTTGGTGCCGAACATTTTTGAACAGAAATCCCCTAAAAAAGTGATATTCATAACTTGTGCAATATTTGCCACCATGTGGTGGTATGCCAAATTTTTCGTAAAACGAAAATATGTATTTAGTTTAATATCTTAATTAGTAGGTCGCAAGTGGTCAAGTTTTATATACCATTGGATACTGCTTCCAAAAACTGTTATCGATGATACCAAACTTTATTTATGTCATCTTGGAGCAAAGTGTAAAAAAATTCGAAAAGCTGAAAAAGACGTTTTTTAAAAATGGTCTAGCTCACGAATGGTCAACGCTAGAACCAAAATATTTTGGGAATCATCATAAAACATATCATATATTTTCAGAGGGGTAACAAAATCACTTTTTTTTAGGTCGCTCTACTGTATATATTTATATCACTTTCTGTGGGGGGAACCTTTGACTGAGGCATACTATTTTGCAAAATTTCTTTAAGATAATCCATTACATGAGGCATATTCTTTGTTTTGGGGAGAGGTTTAAATATCTAATTTTCGTTTCTCTGTATTCGCGACTGAATAACTTATGAAAGTGCTTCATATATTTTTTTTATAAGAAGAGCCAGATTCGTTTAATTTTATAAAAACCTTATTTTAGTGCTTAGAATTTTAGTCGTCTTTAAGCTTCTTTTAAAGCCTATAGTATACGGAATGTAAAAAGCCACATGAGCGGGTGGATCTGACGTTATTTTGTCGTCATCACACAGCTCGAACTGGCTATTGTGGTTTGTATTGACGACAAAATTACGTCAGAACCACATGCGCATGTGGCTTTTTACATTCCGTGTACTATAGGCTTAAGTTACTGCTTATTCACTTAAAATAGGTTGCCAAGTTTCTTTCGACGAAATAAAAAACAAATAATTTTTGGTGCAAAATCAAACATTTTTTTACAATTTTGAATTCTTAAAAATTCAAAAAAATAATAAATGGTAAAAAATTAAAAATTTTATTACAGAAACATAAAACTAGGTTTACCTTTAATGAACTTTTCTATATTTCACGTGAAGCGATTAACACGTGATAATTTTATTCATTATGAAGTGAAGTAACCTGTTTTCTGTAAATGTTGAAGGCTTTATTCATAAAAAATATTTCATGTTAATAACTTATAAGATAAATTTTATATGAAAGTTTGTTTAATTAACCTCTTATAAAACTGAATTATTTTTTATGAATAAGGGGGTGAGAATATATATTTAGGTTAGCAGCTTTTATTAAATAATTTTTTTTTAATTTCGAAATAAGTGCTTTTGGTCTGTAGAAAAAAAATCGGGTTTTAATAAAAATATGTGGACCATTAAGATTTAAATGCGCTAAATTCAAATCAATTTTCGGTTTTTTTTTTCTATTGGGTTCAATTTTTTTATGGGCTGGAGTAATATTTAAAAAATAAGAATTTTCCAATTCTGCAACAAAAGTATAACCGCCTATTTTCGATGTGCGAATGAAGTCTTTCTTGCGTACAAATATATTTAAAACTATGTTTTAAGAATTGGTTTTTGTTTAAAAACAAATTTTTCGATAGAAAGAATTCTCTCGCACATCGGAAATAGGCTATTATTCATCATTGCTGTCTGAATTATTCAGAAACCGTTGAGTATATATTAAAAAAAAAAAAATATTAGTACGAACTATACACAATTTTATTTATTTAAGCGATTCTTAAAATAAAATTTGTAAGCTATGATTTGTTCAATGGAATATCCTCTTCATAAACAGAAAATTTAAAAAAGTATAGAATTTTAAATTTCGACTGTTTTTGTAGTTAGGGGAAATATCCCAAAATTATAGTGGTCATCAAAGGTCATGACGAAAGTTAGAATTTGCTCCACGTGCTATTTTTCAAAGAAAACTTTGAAAGAAAAATCACAGCTTACTTTTAGCTTTTAAGTAACAAAAAATCATATTAAAAAAACTTAAAATTACAAGAAAATATTTTTTTTATTTTGCTGCAATATTAACAATAACATGGTTATCCAAGAGCCAAATAAAAATATGGGTTGTATGATTTGAAGTATTAACTATAATCTGCCATCAAAATTTTTTTTTAATTAACAAAAAAAAAAAAAAAAAACAAAATAATTTTTGGTCGGAATTGACTAGTGTGCATTGTTTAATTTTTGAACAATAATTTGGTATGTATTGTTTTTTAAGTTGTTGAAACTTTATATATTATTTCTAAAAACAAGATTCAAGTTATATGTATATTAACTTAATTATTTTGTAAACAATTTGATGTAATCATGTATATACAAACATATGCATTATATCTACAATTGAAAGAAGGGAACGTTTTTATTTGTAGCTGCGTAAGTGGGTTATAAGACACTTTGTTCTTAAAACTATAGTGTAAAGGAATTAGGTGATAATTGCTGTACATATGTTACAAGAAAAAAATTTTACTTAAATAAATAAATACAAATCAAATTTAGTAGCTTTAATTTAAAATATTTATGAATACACAGAAAAAATTGGCATTAAAAAAATTGCTTAGAAAGTATTTCAATTAAATTTGTGTGATAATTGAATCAATTATTACTTTTTTTTTTTTTTTTTTTTTTTGTTAAAAGGAAATTACATTATAATTTTGATTTCATTAACATTTAAGTTGTTAATTTTTAATTATAAAACAAAAAATCTGTATTGATTTTTTTGTTTAAAATTAAATTTAAAGTTATAGAATTGTTGTTGGGAATTGTTAAAACCTGAGCTACATTTAATTAAATCAATAAACACATTGTTTGAAATGGTTAAGTTGTTTGATAATTATTTTTTAATTAAAATTGAAGATATCATTTATTGAAAAAAAAATATTCAAAATTATAAATTTTTACAATTTTTAATGGCCTATAAATATAAAATCATTTCGGTAATCAGTGCAAAATCAACAAATTGTTTGCTTGATTCTATGAATTTGGTGATTAGAGACAATTTTTAATTTTTTCTGTGCATGTTATAACTATAAACGCATTGCATTTTTTTGCTTATTGAAAGTCAGTTTATATTACATATTATGCGACTGAAAGTTGAAGGAAATTTTGCAAGAAGTCAAAGTGAATACGGAAAAAACAGGCGGTCCAAAAAAATGTTATCAGGCAGGGTCCGACGAAGAGTTGTTAACGCTGCTAGAAATTCTATGAAAAGTTTTTTGCGGATTGCTCAACAGAACAAAACTAACGACAATGCTGAAGCTGCTTTCTCTTGTGGAGTTTGCAAACAAAAACTTTCCAACAATTGGAAAAAGGTAAGTTTTTTGACTTAAAATATTATTTATTTAAAATTTATTTATCTTCTTATTTTGGTGATTTATTCCGATGAGAAAAAATTTTAATCTTGATGGCTCAGTTGGTTTTAGCTGTTATTGGAGGGATTTACGAAAGGAACCACGATATTTTTCAAAAAGAATTTTCAATGGCGGTTCTTTAAATATATGTGAAGCCTTTTGCAGTGACGGGATGCTTGGTTTAACCTTTCCGAGATGCCGGATGAATTTTAAAGAATATGTTGATATCTTAGAGGAGAAATTGGTGCAATTATTGGATCAACGAAGGGCTAATTTTCTAAGACGACAACGCACCAGTTCATAAAAACAGACACATGCAAGAATGGTTTCAGTCTACAAATAGTAAAACTATGGAGTGGTCCGCGTGTACTTATGACTAAAACCCAACCGAGATCATTTGAGGATTAATTGCTCGCTGTGCTTACCTGGCCAATATCAAACAGTGTTTGACCTCAAGGAAGCAGTTATCGAAAAATGGCGGTCATTCAATGAAGAACTGCGAACGAATTTGGTAAAGAGTATGACGCAGAAAATTTTTACTTTATAAAAAAAAGATGTCCTACGACTGGCTACCTGATTTTTTTCAGTAAGCGGTAAAACTTTACTTGTTACTGCTATCTATACACAATGCAGTATAAGTATATAGCATCGTTAGAGCATAATAATGAAAACCATTAATTAGTCCGTTGTAGTGAAACAGAGCAGAGTCTCTGGCGATAATCAAACCATTAACAAGCGCTCTGATAGACTAGCTCATCAGCAAATAATCTACCGGGGCATTATTGTTATTAATTAGTGTTATCAAATAAAAAAATAGATTTGCAAATTATTAATGCGCTTCCATTCTATAGCATAATTTTTGCAAGGTTTATCGTATAAAAACCATTATTCGGGAGGCTAAGCCATATTATGTTTTTAAATTTAACAAAACTCGGGAATATTCACAATTTCCTGAACAGAGGACGCACACATCAAAGAGGCTAAGGCGGAGAGTGATACATGATATTGATGGTCAAAACTTCTCATTTATTCCTTATCACCCTGTTCAAATATAAAATATGTAAATGTTTAATAACCATTCAACCAATATTGATTTATGCAATTTGTCGGTTATGGTTTTACTTAAATGTTCATTCATAAATCTTTCAGCATTTAAATTTCATTAAAATATATTCTTGTAATGCAAAATGAAAAACTTTTTTATCTGGCAACAGGTGTGTTGGTTGAGAAATGTTTCAAATTAATTTTTTCCTTTATTCTGAATTATTTACATATATATATAAAAACATATACATATATTTACTTTTACATAATATACATAAAATGTTTGTACGTTGTATTCTACATTGCATTAAATTATATACGACAAACATAATAAATTAATAGCAGAGATACATTTCAGTTTGAAATAAATGTACTTAAAGTGCCTTTTAATCCATATACATACTTGCAGAAAGGTCATGCTCTTTTTTGGGAAAATAAAATAAAAAAAGTTTTTAACTTTAAATGAGGTCAAACAAAGGTGAAAAGTAAAATAAAATTGTGAACTCATGCAATGACAATGTAAATTTTTTTCGCAGACAAACAAATTCATTTTGCTTTTGTGTATTTTAGGAAATTTAAAAAATAAAATAAAAATTTGCTTAAAAAGAATACTGTGTGTGCACTTAAGGTTTATAATATTTGATTCAGATTTATTTGACGTACATTTTTTATTAATAAGACGATTTTAAGTAAAAAGTTAAATATTTTTGTAAAATAAATTTTTTCTAGTCTGCATTTATTAATCCTACTAAATGCAAAAGTTTGTACTTTTAGATGTTTGTTAGTTTGGGACTCAATCACGTGAAACTCGCTTAATGGATTTGGATGGAATTTGGTTAGTGGATAGCATATGGCTCAGGCTCAAATAAAGAATACCATGAAGGCGACCGTACACGACATGTTTTTGTCATCTGACATGTCAAATTTCCCACTGCAAAATACATACATGTTGTGTGTTACCTTTTTAAGTTTGCTTCTGTAAAAGTCAGATGCAAAGTCATCTGACAAAATTTCAATTAAGAGCGTGCTCTATTTTCTTCTGACAAACCATCTGACATCAGAAATATGTGCCGCGAAGAAACCGGCAGCGGCGTCCACTATTGACGGAATCATTAGCCGGCTGAAGTTAATATTTTACAATACCGAGATATGTATGATCATCCCACCATTGAATAGAATTTATGTAAATAAATATATAAAAACAGTTTGACTATAATATCCTAAATTGGAATCTTTGAATTAAAAGAAAAATATGTAAAGATGGCTTAACTTTTTTACGGCGTAAATAAAAAATTTCGTGGCGGCATTTTTATTTTGGTTTTTGCAATAACTATGAAAAAAAAAACAGAGACAATCACAGGAAAAATTAAAAATTGTCTCTAATCACCAGTATCCCAGGAAAAACTTTTTGATTTTTAGTAATAGGTGGTAGTTCTTTCATACGTTACCTGGTAAGATGTTGTCATTACAATTGTCATTATTCTGAAAACTTCAATAAGTTCTTACTAGTAATGACCTCAGCAACTACTTATTGCTTCTATTATTTTTAATAATCAGCTCAATCAGCTACTTATTAGTTGTGTTGTTTTCAGTACTGAATATTTACCCTCTGGAAACGTACTCAATAACTACTTATAAGGTCTATTATGAAGTGGTTTTTTGGCTCTTAGTAAGTATATTGTAAGTACTTACAATTCAACTTATTCGTAGTTAAATAATAACTAGATATTTTTTTGCTTTTAGTAAGTGTATTGTAAGTACTGAATTCTGTGGACACCTCGAACAAAAATAAGTAGTTATTCAGCCGAAAAATAAGTAGTGTTTATTTTTCTCCAATATTACTTGCTAACTTACCAGGTAAGTAAAGTTTTTGCTGGAATTATACCAAATTCATAGAATCAAGCAACCCATTTGTTGATTTTGGCCCTATTACAAATATGATTATCTTAATTATTAAAAATTATAAAAATTTCATATTTTGAATATTTTTTTTTTCAATTAATGATATTTTTTATTTTAATTAAAAAAATGATCAAAAAACTTTGCCGTTTCAAACAATGTGTTGATTGATGATGACAATTTCTAGCAACAATTTCACAAGTTTAAATTATTTTATTTTAAACGAAATAATTTTTATTATTTGATTATTATTTTAATCCAAAATTAATTTCAAAACAACTAAAACGTTAATTAAATCAAGATTATATTTGCGTTAAACAAAAAAAAATAATTGATTCAATTATTATATTAATTAAGTTTAAATACTTTTTAAATATTTTTTTTAATTGATAAAAAAATACTAATAATTTTTTCTGTGATGTCAGAAGCAAATTACATGTACGTTTGTGACCAAATATTATAAACCTTCTGTAAAACAGCAATTTTGACAGACATGCAAAGTTACGTGTGACTTGAAAAGTTGACAAGTCAGATGTAAAAAACATGTCATCTACATGCAACTTTAAGAGGGAAATCGGGGAAACATTTGGTACTTTGGTACTTTTTCACTTTTTGATAAATTTAGTATGCACCTTATGTTAGTCCAGATTAAAATATAGAGTATTTTTAAGGGATTATTGCCTACATTAACCCATTAATGCAGGCCCATAGATCCGTCTGTACATTTTTAACTAAAATATGGACCTGGGTGTCTGTAGAAGTTGCTTGTAGTTAACAAAAAAATTTAGCTCTTCCCACTCAAAGAATAGAACGTGGGTTTTTTTAATACTCCACAGGCTTTGGTATATCTTGATATACATTTTAATTTTTTTTTGATTCTAGATAATATTTTAATTACACGGCACAACTCAGTTGAACGTTTATTTGCGGTCTGGAATTTGATTGCAAATTTTTACTAAATTGAGGTCGCAGAAGTTGTATTTTTGTTGGCAAACTCAGCGCGTGTTGCTACTAGTTCGTACATAGTTCCTAAGGCGCACCGATTCACAGCATATTTTTTTCTAAAATAATGCTGATTTGTTCAACCTCTAAAATAAAGTTAAAAAAATAAATAACTGTATGTCCACTTAAACTGAGAAAATGCATTTGTTTCCGTTTTCTATATAAACTTAAAAAATAAAAGCACTTCCACTAATATATTTTTTTTTTTTTTTTTAATTTAAGCAAACATTTGAATAAATACCTGTGCTTGATGGTTGCATCTTTATATACGAAAAGTTTTTAATTTTTTTTTTTTGTCTTTTTTTCACTTTTTTCTTACAATGTTTATGTTCAACTCGTCACTACAAAACTACCGTTGACAATTATGACAATAACTTTTTTGCCCAGTAATGCAGAATTGTGTGCACTTTACCGAGTACTTTTAATTTTCACAGAACTTAAATTTTTTTTATTTATTCCGTGAAATTACCGCCTTTTGCCGCTCTGTGTGGAGCGCCACTAATTTTATTTTCAATATGTCTAGCATTATTTGTTACGATCCACTATAGTTCAAATGACTACTTACAAAATTAATAACAGCTTAATTATTGCATAATTTGAAGAAAAATTTAAATAAGAAAGAAGGTAAGGTATAACGGAAGCAAAATAAATAAAATAAAATGTATTACATGCGTCATTTGAACTTTTACGCACCTATAAAAACATGTTTTTTGTTTTTGTTTATTTTTATTAATTTTTTTAATCTAAAGTATCATTTAGCAACATACATTTTGTAATCATTGTTTGCTTCATCTTCGTTGATATTTAACCACTCGATAGCTTCAGTTGGAAGGCTGCTGTTGCCGCATGCGTTTGTTTAACTTTTTTAATGATAAAGTTTTTGGATAATTTCTGCAAATTTGAGTGAACTGACATGAAAAACAAATTAACATACCCAATTTTAAACCGGAAAATTAATGCCTGATCAACGCTCGTAATGTTAGCAAAGATATCGTGATCAGTTAATGCTATGCCCACAGTGTTTCCTTCATTTGTGCTGCCAAAGCTGTTAATTTGTCGTTTTAAGATCGTGTCTACCATTTTTACACTTCACATTTGTAAACGAAACGTAATATTAACTCGCAAAAAGAATCCAGCACTTCAATGGGCTCAATCCACATTTAAAATTAGAATCTTTTACATGAATTCTTTCACAAGTATTGTCACCTATATTCAAGTAGTATTTTGATTTGAAACCGCAAACGGGGCAAGTATGATTTGGTTCCAGTAAAAATTTTCAAAACTTACTTTCCCGTCAATGAGTTTTTAATAAAACATAAAGGACACCTCCGCAATTTTCACGTCGCTGATCGTTATGTGCATATTTTTCGCACTATATTCTATATTCTGCTTTTCTTGTCTTGAATCTTCGTTGTGCCAAATTCCTTATAACTTCGCTTTTTAGAAAACACAATAATCTAAAAGTTACGATATTATACGAAAACGGCAAAAAATAGATTTTATATATAAATGGAAATTGATTCATAGCAAGGGTATCCTCTTTTGTGGATAACGGGATTAACGACCCCGCGGACCATAGTTAGGGAGCGACAGGTAACCCTGAATGGCCATTGAGCGTCTCAGGAACTAGGAGGACGAAAGCCAAGCCAGGACAAAACCCCTCTGAAACCCCCTCTTATTCATTTCTGCATGCATTCAATCCGCCAAACTACGCCAAAATTTTAAAAGCTTTATCGAAGTAACATTTTAAAACCAACGCAGTACTTTTTAAAGCCAATTTATACTACAACGAAATCTAGTACTTACTAGATTTCGAGCCAAAACTAGTTGCTTTTGACAAAACAAAATCTACTTCCTGACTAGATTTCGACAATATCTACTCGAAATCTAGTAGTACTTAGTGATACTTTTTTCCATATAGCACTAAAAAATACTGCTCTGCAAATGAAAAAAATTACATTTTAATAAAAACAAACAAAACAAAAACTGTTAAAAATATATACAAAAATTTGAGTAAATTGTAAACAAATAAAAAAAGACAAATAATATTGGTTAAACAAATGATGTTGATTATTAATAAAAGATATAAAAACCAAATCTCGCTAATGCCAAAACAGTATAATGTAAACGCACTAGATTTTAAGAAAGATTTCAAATGAAATCTACTAGATTTCGTTGTAGTGTAATTTGCCTATTAAATTATGTTTATAAATCGGCCTTATTTCAAGCAAATGAAACAAAATTACCAACTTTTTTATCACAAAACATTAACACTTGCACATAAAAAAATTACGACAAATCAATTGTCATATTGAATACCAATTTTGTCAATACAATTAATTTTTTAATTGAAAAGGCACTAACAACCGCATTTGTAAATATAAAAAATAATTTTATTAATACAAATTGTTGATATTCCACAAATGTTTTTTAACAACGAAGTTGTAATATTGAATAAGATATTTGATAACAGTTATTTATAAATTTTAATTACGAGTTTGTCATATTAAAAAATAATTTTGCAAAGAACTTGCAATAAGCCTTTTGAAAGAATGAAATGCATTTATATAATTTGTTTAATTAATTTTTATTGAAATATTTATATGTTAAGCATAATTTCTTAGACTAAGAACTGGATGCACAATAATTAAGGAAATCAAGAAACAACTATCGACTAGTATTTGAAAACTAAAATAAACGAAAGACCCGTTGAAATCTCTTAACTATTCAAACCACAACTTTACTACCCAAAGAATTGATTAAGTTTTTCAATAATGTGCCTATCTATTTGCCTTTTAGTGATTTAATCCCAAAATATTTAAAATATTTTTCATATTGTATTTATTTTTTTGTTTTTGACACAAAATAAATTTAATAATACAACTTTTTTTTAAATGAGACAAATTGTTAATATGGCAATTAACAATCATGTTAACTAAGAAAATTGTTAAATATATTTCAAAAACTTTAAAAAATTTTCATTAATTACTTAATAACTGTGGTTATTTTTTTTTTTTTTTTGCTTACTAAATTTATTGCTTTTTATTTTCACTTTCTTCTTTATAAATCGAGCAAAATAATGTAAACAAGCACTTGAATCTTTGAAAAAAATACAGGCTTCGCAACAAAATTTATAATCAGATTGCAATGCAATGACTTTGACTGCCTGTTGTCAAGCGTCATTTAACATTTACCAAAAACAAAAACTTATCTAATTGGTTTGGAGTATTCCCCATAAAATGCCATTAAGAAAAGTGGAGTATTTGCATTTGGGAAATTGGACTTTTGCACAGTTTTGGTAGTCATTTAACCTAATGTGCAATCTTAGGCGTATTAAAGTGTTTCCCTAGAGTGGGCAAATAGTTAATTATGGACCGATCTTTACCAAACTTTGTGGTATGATTTCAAGTCATATAGAACGATTTTGTGCAATAACTTATATCAATATGTTCATTCCGCCACTATTGATGTTAGTTTTTGTATCAAAATTATCAATTTTTTTAGGACGGTTATTCCACATTTTAACTCATAACTCTTATTCTACTAAGCCGATTTTTCTGAATCATAAACTGCTTAGGATAACTAGAAATCATTTGATTTAAATATTGTTATTTTCTTTTAAGTTATTCGAAAGGGAGCGTGTTTTCAGCAGATGGACAGACAGACGGACATGGCTTAATCGACTTAACGTTTATACTTTACAGGGTCTTAGATGAATATTAAAAAAGTTTCATATGGAATAACAAACTTAGTACACCTTCCTTCACCACTACTTAGTGTAGAAGGGTATAAAAAGTATTCATACAAATATTGGTGTTGTCAAACAGACTGTGTAGTTTATTTGGCATTTTAGGTAGTTCAGTTTTATACGACAAAATACGGAAAAAAATATATTTTTCTGTATGGTCACTTTCAATAAAACTATTTTTAATAAGCAACTTTGAAACATATTATAAATATTTTAAACATATTATTTTCAACGGCAATATTATTATGGTTAAATTAGCCCTTTATCAAGAAAACCCATCATCCATATAATAATTGTTAATAATAACAATAGTTTGTTTGTATCCAAACATATTTCTTTTATTACCTTTATAAAGCCAAATAAAGTTTTGTCTAGGAATTCACCGAAATCAGTTACAAACGATTATAGTGTGATAAATTTTGACAAAATTTGGTTTGATATGACAAGAAAAAAAGATATTATTTCTTACGAAGATTGGTTTATAATGTATTACAGTTTCTTTAATAAGTACATTGCGAAGGTTATCAAAGATTCTTATATAGTTTTTTTTTTAATTAATCGAAAAATATATTTTTTTTTCTCTTATTTTATCCTTTACCTTTTAAAATTGAAACGTTTTACAGTAACAATTATCAAAAAGTAATTTCAATTTTGGGAATACAAAATTTTAATTTCAAAAGATTTTGTTATTCGTGCTTAATTCCCAGTTTTTATTATTGATAAAAACACTTGAAATTTATTGTTGATGGGATAAGCTATTCCTATGCGCATTTCACTGGTTGCTTAGGCCAGATCATCAGGAAACTTCATCCATAAAGATTTTGGAAAAACTAAAGATATTAAACCAAATAAAACTGTTAAGCGTATAAGACTTATAGCAACAGTTCTACCTGTAACAATATCAAAGTTTAAACAAAACACATCAACAATAAACAGTGGGTTTATCTCATCTTACATTCCCCACTACAATTAGTTGAAATTCTCTCAACATTAACTGTAGTTGTAAGTAGGTTAAGAAAAACAAAATAAAAACAAACAACAACTTACAAAAAATGTTGTCAATTAAGTGTTTTTTTAGGCGGTGCACTTGCCTGTTTATTATCAAAAAGTAATTTCAATTTTGGGAATACAAAATTTTAATTTCAAAAGATTTTGTCTAAAAAAACGCCTAAAAAAACACTTAATTGACAACATCTTTTGTAAGTTGTTGTTTGTTTTTATTTTGTTTTTCTTAACCTACTTACAACTACAGTTAATGTTGAGAGAATTTCAACTAATTGTAGTGGGGAATGTAAGATGAGATAAACCCACTGTTTATTGTTGATGTGTTTTGTTTAAACTTTGATATTGTTACAAGTAGAACTGTTGCTATAAGTCTTATACGCTTAACAGTTTTATTTGGTTTAATATCTTTAGTTTTTCCAAAATCTTTATGGATGAAGTTTCCTGATGATCTGGCCTAAGCAACCAGTGAAATGCGCATAGGAATAGCTTATCCCATCAACAATAAATTTCAAGTGTTTTTATCAATAATAAAAACTGGGAATTAAGCACGAATAACAAAATCTTTTGAAATTACAGTAACAATATATTTCAACATTTTCAAATTACACTATTGTTCCTGTTCTTGATGGCCGTTTTTGGTAGTTTGATTTGTTTTTCATACATACCTTTTGTTATAACCATTCACTTAAGCCATAGAAGCATAATTAAATCGATACCTATCAATTAATAAAAATCAGTGAGTATATATAACTATTCACCATGGATACACATAAATTTTTCAAATTATTTTTAAAAAAAAAGATGTTATATTAAATCGAAAAACATTTTAAATTTGTATTATCAAACTTTATAAATATCTACATAATTTCGTTTTATGCATGCAAACATTCACAATCATCAGTTTATACACCAGCATTGCAAATTTTGTTTTTTTTTTTATAATAGAAAAATTTATGCAAATAAAGTATACGCCATGTTGGCTGCCTTAAAACTTCGCAAAAACGGTAATAGAAGGGAAAAGGAACAACAGCAGTATGAGAAGCAGCATCAACATGATTTAACGACAAATGTATAAATAATGAAGATAAAATAAAACGACATAAAACAAAAAAAAGACATATGACAGTAAAAGTTTGACAGTTGTGTAACATTGTGCATTATACCCCCCTCCCTAAAAATAAGAGAAACAACTAAAAAATTGGAAAAAAGCAACACTAGATGCGAAGCAAAAAAAAAAAAAAAAACGGGAATAGCACAAAAACCCAAATGAACGATTCAAAACAAAAAAATTTTGTTGGGAAAAAACAAAAAATAACTAAAACTTAAACTAAAAATGCAAAACACATGGCTCAAATTGACCTTAATTTTTTGTACACATAAAAAAAATGAGAAAAAGCTCTGAAAAAAATGCAAACAAAAAAAAAAAAAAAAAAAAACCAAAACTTCAATATAAATTTAAGTTTTGCTTTATTTCGACCCCTTTTCAACTTGCTATTTGCATTTCAATTGTTTGTTTTTATTTCAATATATAGTTTTTGCGCAATGCATGGAAATTTGTTTGCATTTTTCAACTTATTGGCATTACATAAGTGGCTACGAATTGCAAGCAAACTCAAACATATAAAATAAAAGAAGGAATAAATATGTATACAGTATTTACAAGTTGTAGATGTATTTGTCTATTGGTCCGTCTATTTATAAAACTAGAGATACAATATGCAAAACAAAATAAAAAAACTAAAAACATGTTGAAAAGTACAGTTGGTCAATTCGATTCTTATGATACCCTGCTTTACTTCAGTTTATAGAAACAATTTTAGTAGAATTAAAGCCTGTACAATGATTTCAAACAAAGATTTCGTTCATGTAACCCTTAAGTAACCCTGGGCCTGGCCTGACAATTTTCGAGAGTTTTTCTCAGTTGTTTTCATATAATTGTTAATTAGAGTGAAAGCTTATGTCTTCTTAAATAAAAGTTTTTTTTTTAAGTAAGCGAAAACAAAGTGCAAATTCAAGCACAGCGGGCGTGGCAATGGGCCAAATTAGAATTTTGTGCATATTGTAACCATTGTGCCCTATGTACTGTAGTCAATAAAATCAAAACGTATCAAAAACCATACTTAACACAGGAATTCTTTCTTTACTTTTATTTGGAAGAAATATTCTAGTTGAAAACAAAATGTTCTTCTTATTGGCATAAAACTCCATATACACCAGCCCAGGTGGCAGTTTGTGCTATACAAATTAGGTGTCTACTTAAGAGTTAATTTACATTTAAAACAATGATATGTTTAAGGATTATGTTTTTGCTTTTAATGTAAATTAAGCGAACGAAAACTTCTTTTGAAATAGATGAACAGGCTGGAAATACAAGTTTGTTATCTATTTTAAGTTTTACCGTAAGTGATTTGTGATTGCCGAGAAATAATCTTTTTTAAGGAAGAGATTCTATCGGCCATGTCATGGAATTCGAAATCACGTGAAATTTAAATCAAAATCATTTTGAAAACTCTTTCGTATTCAAAGTTCATAAAAAGTTTTCCTTTTATATACCTCATACTTTGAGGACCACTTTCCTCTACCTAACCCTTTCAGACCTAGCTGAATCGATTGTGCGATCTGCCTTTGTTTGCCTCAAATTATATGAAATAATAATTTTTTGTCTATTAACCGGCAAGCAATGATTGTGAGTTCTTGTTTCTGTTTAAAAAAAATAAAAAGAAACAACTAACCAGCAGAAATAAAAAAACTACAGCTTAAGTTTGGTTGTGTCTTTCCACCAGTGTAAGCAAGCGTCCACATGGAAAGTGTTTTTGTAAAGTAATATTGAAATACGTTTTTAGGCTTAGTAGTGGTAACAGTATAATGAGTTTTTGCTCGTTAGTGTTGATATTGTGCATAGTAACAAGGAGTCAGTGCTCAAGAAAATTCAGATAGCACAATTGTGTTGATCAGACACAATATAACATTTTGTTTTATGCTCACGTTTGTCCTATCTAATATTTTTACAGGGAAATTTTTGACTTGATTGAAAATTATAATATTCAGGCAGTTTTAAACATTCTTAAAATTTTTCTGATGCTGACTTCAGTGTTGATGATAATGTTGCTGATGAAACATGTATCCTTTGTAATCTAAATACAGATGCACAAGAAAGTTATGAAACCTCATGTAATGAAAACACTTTTCCTAACACGAATGACCAAACAAGTACATCAGTTGAACAATCACACTCCTCGGACCACCCAGATACAGCACAACTACCATCAGATTTTAGATCCAAAATACCAAACAGGCACGTTATATTAAAAAGTTTATCATTTCCGAACACAGAACTTCTAATTCCACCTAGTTGCAAAATGAAACATATGATAAAACTTCATTCAATATTTTAAAAGCTACTTTCCAAAAATACATCGAGGAAGTTGTGAAATAAACTAAAATGTATGTATGTGTTGAGTAAACGTGGTCAGAAAGTGCGTTACGTACCAGCAGAAATAAAAAGATTTGACGGGTGCGCGATCATGGTGGGATGCCTCAATTTTGCCCTACGATAAGAATGTACTTTGCGAGTGGAAGCAAAGTTACTGCCGTTTATAACTCCAAGTCCCGCGAAAAGTTTTTTCAGCTACGTCCAAATACACATTTTGAAGATAACTCTTCATCTCACAAGAAAAATATGTTTTGGAGAGTTCAACAAAAAAAAAACGGTGTTATGAATTGGCAACAGAAATCACGAATTACTCAATTGATGGGCAGTTTATACTCTTTACGGGAAGATGTCTTGGACGTGCAGTAATAAGGCCAAACCACAACCCGTTTAGCTGATAAATCTTGTTTGTGCTACTTCTAGAGGTGTTGTAGTGAACTTTAAAATATTGTTAATTAAAAATTGTGGTCTTGGTCATGGACCGTTTATATCCATAAATATCTAGATGTATATTTCGGACCGATTTTTTTTAACAAATGCCACTGCTAGAAGCATTACACCAGATGGGTTGGTAGCAACAGGTACAAATATGGCAAATAGAGTGTAAAATTTCCTTTGGACAAAGAAATGAAGCGGGACGTTATTTCCCAATTTACCAATATCGAAATTGTAGCTGTTGTGAAATGGAAGGACATATAGGCAGTGATAGCAAGTAGGCTAGCTGGAAGTGAGCTAGACTATAAGTGCGGGGTTGCTGGTTCGATTTTCGCCAGAGACTCTGGTCTCCTGCAGATAAGCGTAGAGCTTCACGAGATTAGCACAGAAGGGAAACAAGGAAATGTAAAAACAATCCTGTAGGAAAAATTAGAAGATGGTACAAAAAATTGAAACTCCGCTGATTATATTCTTTATTTCTATAAGGTAGTGAAGTATCTGTATTTTTTAAGTTTAATAAACGTTAGAAAAGTTCCAAAATATGTTTTATCAGTTCGAAGTAACTTTGCAGATATTGACCTAGACCGCACAATTGTGCGATGTCCTGTTTGCCAAAAAGGACCATGTAAGAATATTTTATGGGTCTATATTATACAAAATACAAAAATATATTGTTTGATTTTTATGATTTAGGTTAATTTGAAAGCAATTTAAAGCATGGGTCTGAAAGGGCTTAACTACTTTTAAAATCAGAAAAATAAATAAACGTAGCATTTTTGCAAAAATTCAATTGAAAATCTACTTCGAATTCAATTTCTCGTGATTTCGATTTTAAAATGGCCAAAGCGTTTTAGGTTTGTCTGCAAATACACGTACACAAATGTGATTGAAAAAGAAAATGTGTTCGGTTTTGTTTTATACCTGCAAATAAACATGTATAAACGTTCGAAGGTCTCTAAACCATTTTTGTATTTGTTTGCTAAAAATGAGATGTGTTGCTACACTTGTGTCTTTGGTTGTAGTCATCTATTTAAGATAATGTTTAGTGAATTAAATTTGTCTAATACAAAAGCGAAATATAAGTACCGAATATAAGGAAATTTGAAAAGCCAGTTGTTATTTTTTTATTTAAATTTTAAAAGCACGTATAAAGATTCATTTTAACTGTAAATATCAAGTGGTTGAAATTCGGCCACCGGATGAACCTAGTAAGTGGCAAAAAAAGCGTTTAAATTAATTTTAAAAGCAACAACAAAACGCATTTACTAAGTAAATTCTACTTTCTGTTTCGTTTTGTGTTATTCATGCGAACAGAAATTAACACACATGTGTAATCGTGTATTATTTAACAGAAAAAGAACAAGTGATTTTGGCTGTTTTCGCAAAATGTGCTGTTTGCTGTGTTGCCAGATTAGCATTTTTTAGGCTAAATTTATCCGTTTTATTTTTCTTTTTGCCTCTAAATTTTGGTTTTAGCTTTGTGGGTTTTTTAGCTTTTTTTTATATATTTATATAACGGGTGATTTTTTAAGAGCTATAGGAAAGTTAAAAAAAAACACATAAAATTCAGAAAAAAGCATGAAATCTTTATTTGAATCGATAGAACGGTCCATATAATTAAATGTTTGAAGATTATTTCATGCAAATGTTGACCGTTGCTGCGCCTCAAATGGTCCATCCGCTAAGTCCAATTTTGGCATACTCTTTCCAACATTTCGGCCGGTATCTCATGAACAAATGTTTCAATGTTGTCTTCCAATGCGTCAATTGAAGCGGGCATGTGTGTTTAGACATGAGCTTTAACATAGCCCCACAAAAAATAGTCTAAAGGCGATAGATCGCACGATCTAGGCGGCCAATTGACCGGTGCCGAACGTGAAATGAAATGTTCACCGAACTCGCCTCTCAATAAATCCGTTGTTAAGCGTGCTGTGTGGCATGTGGCACCGTCTTGTTGAAACCACATGTCATGCAAGTCAAGCTCTTGCATTTTGGGCAAAAAAAAGTTGGATATCATCTCACGGTAGCGCTCACCATTAACGGTTACGTTACGATTCGCATCATCTTTGAAGAAGTACGGTCCAATGATGCCACCAGCCCATAAACCGCATCAAACTGTGACTTTTTCTGGATGCATTGGTAGCTCTTGCAATGTTTCTGGCGGATCTTCACTCCAAAATCGACAATTCTGCTTATTAACGTCCCCATTGAGCCAAAAATGAGCTTCGTCGCTGAACACAATTTGATAATAAAATTCAATAATTTGCAAGCGTTGTTCGTTTGTAAGATGATTCATGGTTAAATTATAGACCAAACTGAAGATGTTTGACAGTGAAACAAAACACGAAACGTGCGTCAGCTGTTTAAACCAGTGTTGCCAAAAAGATAATAGCTAAAATATCACCCGATATTAATATGGGTAATTCCAAAGTGTTGAACGTGACAGTCGTATGCAGCAAAAATGCAATGACATTTTAAACAACAAATATTTTTACGTTCTTTTAGCCCCGTAATTATAGCACTAAGAAAGCACTATTATCTATGCTAAAGTTTATGGGGGTGCGATTCTAGGTCAAAGATAGTGCAAAAGAAGTAGCGGTTCGAACGTGAAAAAAATAGAAGTAGTTTTTGTGGCCATGTATAAAAAGGCGTAATTCAGCGAAACCTGGCACAATTTTTTAGTCAAACTACTTTCAGAATTTTACGTAGCAATGTAACTTTAAAATGTCTTTGGTTTGGTTCCAAAATTTTCTGTACTTTTTTTTTTTTTGTTTAAGCCAAATCTGGTTCGATACGTGACATTTCGAACGTGAAATTTTTTCCATAATAATATAACTGAATACAAAATAAAAATTTACCGTTAATCCGAATAACATATTTCTCTTCGAACTCTTCCTTAGATTACAGACCATGTAAGAACATTTTTTTGGAATAATTTTCATCAAATATCACCTCTTTTAAGGAAGAAAATATTAAAGAAAGTATAAAATAAAATATTCTCACAAATAAGAAATTACGTTTGCACTACTTTGCAGTCTGATTGTTTATCTAAGTGAACAATTATAAAATTAATTTATAAAATTAGTAAAATCTAAATATTTCTCTTTAAAAATATCGTAAAATAATCAGCTTTTAATAGCTTTTAAATTTTCGGTCACGGTGGACCTTTTGACGGAAATGCCCATATATGTCAGAAATCTTTATTTATTACTAAATGAAAGTGCTTTACACGCGAACATACTCAAGTTAATAGTTTCGCAGGGTTCGTTGTATTCCTACATAACTTTTTAGTACAATGAAAATTGTAAAGAACATGTAAAAAACAAGTAAGAAAGTATAGTCGGTAAAGCCCGACACATCATGCTTATGTGCCCATATAAATATGGATTTATCTATGTTTATAAACTTCATTAAAATCGGTTTGAAAGTTTGTGAGAGGCAGAAATTACCCCTACCTCCCCTTGTGGTCCTATTTATGAAAAACTGTATAGCTTATGAGTCCATATAGATATGGATCTATCTATGTTTTAAATTTCATTAAAATCGGGTTGAGAGGCAAAAATTGCCCCTATCTTCTTTAGTTATAAAAACCGTGTGATATTTATGCAAATTCCAGTTCTGATTATTCAGAAAATGGTAAAATTATTATAGTTTATGATTTCAAACTGGTTCAATATATATATATATATATATATATATATATATATATTTTTTTTTTTTATGTAGTTATTTGGTAGCTGTAAAACAAAAGAAAAGATAATATTTGATTTTTGTGCCTATAAGGCTGGGTTTTTGAGATCTCAGTTAAACTAGGTTTATTTAATCAGCAAATAGATTCGTGCCGCCATTGCCAAGTTTGTATACCAAATTTTGACGGAACTCCGTAGTTTTGCTTCAAATGTTGATCTTAAATGAAATAATAAAAAAATCACATTTCGCCGGATAAATCCGAGTTTCATACTACGTTAAACTAAGTATAAACCTAATCCACATATTAAAAACTGGCCCTTAGTAATCGTTATTAACGATTTTATTTTTGCTTGCAACTTGAAGCACAAACCTTTTTATTTTAAATAACTTTCATAAATTGTATCAATATTGTTTCTTTATTTTTTTTTTTTTATTTCAATAAATCAAAATATAAAATCTTATTTTCAATATTTAAGGCTTTTTTTTTAAAAATTTTTAAAAATTTCTTTAGCTTTTTTTTGGGTCAATAAAGCTTAATTTTTTCCAGCTCCTGGCAACACTGGTTGTACGCTACAACGTAATATTAAAGAATACAGTAAGAAATTTTCCAATATGAAGTGTGAAATCCACTAATTTTAAATATATTAAATGTATTTGTATGCCCTCATTTTTACATGTGTTCAAAAAATTAACTCATTTTAGAATTAAGTATATGTATGTCCGGAAAAAAACAATTTGTACAAAAGAGAAGAAGTTAAAAACAACATCTTTCAAAATATAAGAACCATTAAAAAAAGTACACAACAAAAGGCTTTACCACAGCAACGGAAGATGTGCAATCATGTTTATATTAAATTTATACACAACCACATCCGTCACTGGCATCGGCTAAGAGACCAATGGCAAAAACACTAACAAAACAATTACAACAAGAAAACTTAAGTAAAATAGGCGAAATGGAAAATTATGGCAAAAGGATATGTTTAAGCTAAGACTTCATACGCTGCTACATATTGCATCTCATAATATTATCTATACATTTATAAACAGACAAACACATTGACGCAACAACAAACATGTTCGTAATGAAAGACAAGGACGATAATGAAGAACAATAAGTAGAAGAAAAAAGATTACAGCTGCATGTCATGTATACAAAATTAAATCCATACTTAAGGCCAATACCAGTTCTTAGGGGAACAATTACCTCGGTAACAAAAGAAGTTCTTATAACATCAGCTGCATTTCTGGTTTTGATGGGAAAGTAAGCTCGCTGCGTAACATAATGTTTTAAAAATGATTTGCTTAACCTTGTCTATAAAAGACTATTCTTTAAAAACAAAAACAATATCGTGGCGACATAATGGGGACAATTAGTTGGTTTTTTTTATTATCTTGAGATTTACGTCATAATAGAGATTTTTAAAGAACAAGTTAGCAATAAATAAATACAGATTTAACTCTATTCTGGTAATAATTTATTATCGTGTAAAGAGATTTTATTATAACAAGTTATTCAATATATTTACACTATATAAATATATTTAAGTACATACCAGCGTCTTCACCCATGTTTGTGGGTGTATAATAAAGTGTTTTTTTTTACGGTTGCCTGTTAACTCAGCATTATTCATTTCAATTCACAATAATTTCATTATAAACGCATCTGGGTCACTTGTGCAATGTTTAAACTTTGAATGTGCAAGCCTTTTAAGTGGAAAACGCAAAGACATACATACATCGACCTCACTTGAATTCACACTTACGAAAATGTGAGCATGAAGTGCAGTATTTATATTTACTGATTTGAAACTTACAAATTGCCCCGAAACCCTTTTTTCCAATAGGTTTGTATAAATATATTTATATACACATGTTAAACTACCTTTAATATTTTGTGTTCGTGTATCTTTATATGTGGCACATTGCATTCATGAAACATTCATTGCCACTACTGTCTTGTGGGTTCTCGCCATCATTGTCTTTTGTTGCAGTGGTGAGCCAGCACTAGCTATTCGGCCAGTAGCGGTTTATATAAAAGACAAGTAAATACAGTTGCAAACAAAATTTCTTACGCAAAAAAATAATATTTTTTTTAAATAATACACCGAACTGCGCAATAAAAGTATATCTTTGTTTATAAAATATTTATTTCGATATCGGAGCTATGTTTCGGAATTATATTTCGAATAAAATGAAAAGGAAGAATGTTTCCTGATGATTTGGCTTAAGCAGCCAGTGAGGTGCGCATATAAACTAGCTAATCCTCCAACAATTTTAGTGTTTATATCAAGAATTAAAAAAAATGGGAATAATATATTTCTGGTATCAAGAATATTTCATTTATTAAACATTAATATGAACTCAGAATTAAAATATATTAACAAACTTTATCAAAAACATATAAATCAAAGTCAATAGATTTTAAACAAAAACCTATGAAAACAAGTTTATTCTTTAACAAAGAATTAAACATATCAGGGAATTAAGCACGACAAACAAAATCTTATTAATTAAAAATGTTGTATCCCAAAAGTACTTTGATAAAATTTATTAGTGCACGGCATAAAACAATTGAACTGGCAAGTTGCTTTATTTGTATTCTCTTGCGTAAGCAGCAATTTGTTATTGTTTTCTTATTTTTTTTGTTTTTCTTAACCCACTGTAGTTGTTTAGTTAATGTTGTGAGAATTCCAACCAATTGTAGAGGGCAATGTAGGAAAAGATTAAATCATTGTTTATTGCTGGTATTTTGCTTAAGCTTTGATACCGTGGCAAATAAGACTTTGTTAGTGTTTGCAATTCTCATTCACTCTGTAATTTTATTTGCTAATATCTATGGCTTTTCTAAAATTTTTTATTAGAAAACCATGAATTAGCTGAAATAGAAATTAAAGTCCCTATCATTAATGTACCAAAAAATATAATTTTTGATGAATTATTAAAAATTAAAAAGAAAAGGACTAGAACCTTAATAAATGGGGTATGAACCCAGTAGCTTAATTAGCTTATCTTTTTATATTTTCCTGATGATCTGGCCTAAGCAACCAGTGAAATAGGCATAGAAACTAGCTTATCCTTCAACAATAAATTTCAGTGTTTTTATCAATAATAAAAGTTGAAAATTAAGCACTACAAATAAAATCTTAATAATTGAAAAGTATTTACAAAGGCAATAACAAAAAATATTTAACAAAATCTATATATATATATAGAGCAATTCCATATGAAAACGATCAAAATTGGCAAATTTTTGGACGACCCCTCTCCGATTTTAAAATATATAGTCTCAATCGATTGCCCAGCAAAAAATAATGTACCTACATATTTTTTTTTTTTTTATAGTGACTGGTTTAGTGGTGGTGTACACCACTGTCATGTGACAACATTGAAGAATTCTTCATAAGGGACCTCATTGAAAGTTGTTTAAAAAAAAAACTACTAAAGCGATCGCAACGAGTGATAGCTCGTTGGAAAGGTATTGAATCAGGCTTTAATTGAAAAATAAAATTTTCCTAATTTTTCTTAGAAATTTACCTTTAAATTTTCCCATGAAAATTAAATTTTCCGATTTTCCACAAAAGCTCCTAAATTTTCCGGCAAATTTTTTTTTTTTGGATTCCTCATAATTTTTGCTTTAAGAATCAGCAATAAAAAGAGACCACCTTGTTAAAAATACATATTAAAAATTATTTTACAGTTAAAAATACATTTATGAAGAAAAAATCTTTCTTATTTTGCTGCTTATACTTAATTACAATATTTATTAAAAATTTCAATTGTCTTGGCATCATTATAAAATTAAAGTAACTTTAAATTTAGCACGTCGGCAGACGAAGAGTACCGCTTTACATTTATTGACATATCAGAAATATTTGGTATGAAGCAATGAAACTTTTGCGTTCCAGTTATAGTTTTGACATTATTATATCTGTTTTGAATTCGTCGCTCCATGGCATCGTGTTCTTTTTGAGTGCATAAAACTGTGTTAATGGCAATTTCCTTGCTTTGAATCCACGAAAACAAATGTTGTACATTTAAGATCTGGTCAGTATATGGCCTTTGCAAACTTGCCTTAGTCGCCATGCGTTTTAGGGTTCCCCCTAACGCATCGCATGGGCCCTTACCGTGGGACGTCGCGAAAAAGTGCCACTCGACCTTGCAGTTTTGTTCTTCTTCAATTATGCAAAGATTGTAAAAATTTTTTTTATTCTTGTAGTGAGAAGCCGCGCCGTCTGAGAAAAACGTTACTTTGTCGATTGCATCGAATTTTGATCTTAAGAATTCAAACAGTTTCATTTGAAATAAATAAACGGACACATAATTATGAGCTAAACTCTCCGCGACAACAACAAGGCTTACGGTCTGTAGTTCGTTATCTTCGTTTTTGAAATAAATGCAAAAAGGATGCACCGTGCACTGGTCGTTTGCCCAGTGATAAGCCTGAATTTCATCCTGAACGAGAAAAGTGTAATTCTCGGCAAAGTCGCTTATCACAATGAATTCATTTTGGGCTAATTTCTCCTTACTTTCCTTTAGAAATTTCGATTGCATCTCGGATATGAAATGGTGCGCCTTCAGTTCATTCAACTTGAATCCGAATTCCTCGATGAATTCCGGAATCTGCTTTACCACGGTCTCAAGGGAACATCTGCCGCTGCTAATTATCCACTGTTTGAAATGCACCTCCTGAATTAACAGCTGTTCAAACTTTTCCGCCAAATATTGCTCTAGCTCGTCAATCTTCGGACAATTGTCGCATTTGGACAGATGACAATTTTCCGTGGGGTATGCGCACAACGACTTTGACAGGAGGTCCCTATATGTTTCAATTTCACCGTGAAATAATTTCAATTTCTTTGCATAATTGAAGAAGAACAAAACTGCAAGGTCGAGTGGCACTTTTTCGCGACGTCCCACGGTAAGGGCCCATGCGATGCGTTAGGGGGAACCCTAAAACGCATGGCGACTAAGGCAAGTTTGCAAAGGCCATATACTGACCAGATCTTAAATGTACAACATTTGTTTTCGTGGATTCAAAGCAAGGAAATTGCCATTAACACAGTTTTATGCACTCAAAAAGAACACGATGCCATGGAGCGACGAATTCAAAACAGATATAATAATGTCAAAACTATAACTGGAACGCAAAAATTTCATTGCTTCATACCAAATATTTCTGATATGTCAATTAATGTAAAGCGGTACTCTTCGTTTGCCGACGTGCTAAATTTAAAGTTACTTTAATTTTATAATGATGCCAAGACAATTGAAATTTTTAATAAATATTGTAATTAAGTATAAGCAGCAAAATAAGAAAGATTTTTTCTTCATAAATGTATTTTTAACTGTAAAATAATTTTTAATATGTATTTTTAACAAGGTGGTCTCTTAAATGCTCTTCTCCTGTCCAAACAAGGAGTCGGGGCCCATTTTTTTATTGCTGATTCTTAAAGCAAAAATTATGAGGAATCCAAAAAAAAAAAAAAATAGCCGGAAAATTTAGGAGCTTCTGTGGAAAATCGGAAAATTTAATTTTCATGGGAAAATTTAAAGGTAAATTTCTAAGAAAAATTAGGAAAATTTTATTTTTCAATTAAAACCTTTCCAACGAGCTATCACTCGTTGCGATCGCTTTAGTAAAACAACTTTCAATGAGGTCCCTTATGAAGAACTCTTCAATTTTGTCACATGACAGTGGTGTACACCACCACTAAACCAGCCACTATAAAAAAAAAAAAAAATGTAGGTACATTATTTTTTGCTGGGCAATCGATTGAGACTATTTATTTTAGAATCAGAGAGGGGTCGTCCAAAAGGTGATCGCTTTCATATGGAATTGCTCTATATAAAAATAAGTTGTCCTATGTTCGTGATTTTATAACTCGAGAACCACTCAACTGATTTTCAAACGTTGGAAAGGTCTAATTTTACTGATTGTTTATAAAAAAACCTTAAAAAAATTTCTACAGATATTCATTACACGCAGTTTTACGATTTTGTGTTTTCCCTATACAAAATGTATTTTTTTTTTCTTTTCTTTTTCAGAAAAATGTCTATTCTTGCTAGAAAATTTAATTTTTAATATAAACGTATGTTTTTGTATTGTCAAGCAACGCGGGAGGGTTACTCTAGTAAAATATATATTAAGGGCCTTTTTCCGTAAAACGCAATGCACAACTTTCTCATTGAAAGCAACAACAAATTCATAAATATTTTATAATTTTGTTGTGGCTTTCTATAGAAATTTATATTTTGTTTTAAAATTTTCAACACCACAGTGTATGAAGTGTTTAAACCTTAAAAATCCAATACAAATTTCTGTAGAAATCAACAACAAAATTATAAAATACTTTTGAATTTGTTACTGCTTTCAACGAATTGTTTGTCGTTGCATTGTGTTTAATGGAATAAGGCCCTTATTTTTACGTGGCTGATGGATAATACCGCTCAAAACGCTTTGCATATGTCCCGAAAAGAACACCAAAATATGCCAGAAATTGAGTTAAGAAGAAAAATTAAACTATTTTATTGCCAAACTAACAGAAAAGCCACAACGTCCAGGTCATTTGTGAACATAAACATGAAGGAGCAGCCTATTACAGTACAGTCGATATTATGTGTTGATGGTTGTGGTCACTAAATTGCATTAATTGAAAATAATAGAAGTTGTGCTTATGAATTCGGTAAAAAAATGATCGAACAGCATTTATCAACTGTTTTATATGATACATAAACTATTTACAAAATAAGAAACCGAAAATATAGCAGACAAACGGATAAGTCAAAAGCACCCCTCATTACATGCTCACGGTTTGGCATTAAATTTTTTTTATTGCAGAATTGAAAAATTCAACTTTTTATTACAACAAACACAAGGAAAAATATTTACCCAGAAAAACCCGGGTGGGAAAAATCCGGGAGGGCTTTTCTAGGTTACTCAGTGGGCAGCCAACCCTGGTATTAATTTACTGCCTGTTCAACATTTTCGAACGAAGATTTCGTTTGCGTTGTACGCATTTTTTTTATATTAAGTAAACAAAATCTTTATTCGAAACACTAATTTATTAGCCAATAGAACAATACAAATCTTTAATTTTCTGACTAAAAAGACTTTTATATAGATTATATTTACATTATGCAATTAACGCCGCAACTTTTGCATGCAAAGCCCAATTTTAAGTTTTTCATTTGGAAAGCCATTAAGGAATAATTTCACACAAAATTTCATACAAAAACTCGATTTTCGATTTTTTCAATTTTACAACTTTTCCGGAGGGATGTTCCGAAAATTTCTTCCGTAAAAACCTTGAAAATACGAACAACTGACAAAAATTTTTGCAGAAATCGGCCCAGCCGTTCTCCGTTTATGAATTACTATACATTTTTTACGCTATTTTTATTTTATTTTATATATATATACCTATATAGATAAAGGTTTAAAACATTCTAAACCAAAATTCGACTGTTTTTTTTTTTTTTAATTTTGCAATCAAAAGTTAAAAACAAACCAATATTTTGCACTTTCAATAATAAGTAACATTTTCGTAACTGGCGTGTTGCTTCTCAAATAAGTAGGTATGTATGTTCAAAGATATCTTTTTACGAATTACATATTTTAAAAAGTGTAAATATGTCTTAAAAAATCTTAATTTTTGCAGAAAACCGCTCTCTAAAAAATAGTACATTTTTTAAAAGTACTTTATTCAGGAAGTACATTTTTTAATTATAACTTAATATAAGTTATAGAGATTATTTTAAAATGGAATACTTAATAAATAATAAATATGTGTATAAACATACATATCGCACTTATTCACAAAGAGGGTATTAACTCAAAATTTTTATTTTTCACTTTTTGGAAAAACTCGATAATATTTATATTTACCCGCTAAAAAAATCGTGCTTTTTTTTTTTTTTTTTTTTTTTGTTAATGAAAAGGTTGGTTTAAACATTTTTTTTCACATGCCTTTAATATTAAATTTAAAATTGTTTTGCTTTTAATGAAAATTTTAAAATTTTGAGTTGATTCCCTCTTTATGATCAAGTGAGGTATGTATTTGTATAATAATAAAATATGTATTACACATTAAAAAAGTAGCGATTGCCACTGTTTTTTTTTTTTATTTGTATTTGTTAGAATTTTTAATCTCTTAGTAATGTTAGAAAATGGTTGGTTGACAACACATTTGTTTTATTTACATTTGATTGAAAACATGCGTGAAAAAAAATTAAAAGTAAATGTGAAAAGAATTTCGTAGCAGCTTTAAAAGTGAATAGAGAATAATACTCGCCGTTAATTGCATAATTTAAATGCGGAAATAGAATGATTTTTTTGTATTGAATTTTTACAAAAAAGCAAATTTAAAAAAAAGTAAGTTCTTAAGCGAAAATAAGTCAAAGAGGTTTGTAATTTCGCTTATTCTCACGCAGATTATTAAAACGGATTTATGATTTAGACATCGCACTTAATCAACAAGAGGGTAGTAACTGAAATTTAAATATTTTCAGTAGAAGCAAAACAATTTGTAATTTTACATTAAAGGCATAAAGAAAAAATATTTTAAAACCAACCTTTTCATTACCAAAAAGTGGACAAAATATATTTTTTCAAAAAGTGAAAAAAATAAAATTTTAAGTTATACCCTTTTGTTGATCAAGTGCAGTGCTGCCAGAACTTATTAGGAAAAAAATCGACAGGTGCAACCAAACTGTGCACAGCACATAAACTTAATACCCGCCTCTGCTAAACATTGTAACAAATTCTTTTAAAAGAGATAGATTGGATGGTTTATAGTTATATCCGTTGCATTTTTTTGCTTTCTAGTTTATGCATGTTGCTTCAGGCCACTAAATTTAGAAACAATATCGCGTTTGCAGTAATTGCAAAAGGGGTTTACATCTGTTTCTTTCACCCATTCTTTAGTTGCTTTATCCAATCTTTGTAAAACTTGTGTAATTTTTGAAATTTTTTTTTCCTATTTCGATTTTTTTTCAGTTAATTTATATCCACATTAATTAGCATTTACATTGTTGCATTTTTTAGATCTAATTCAATGTTAGAAGCATTCGTTTTTTTCACAATTATTTGTATGATATTAATGGAAAATATTAAAAATACCATAAGAACTTAAAAATGCTAGAAAATATGCTACATGTTAAATCAGTTTTTATCATGCCAATTGACTTAAACAAATGAAAAATGCTAAATTGGCAACACTGATTCAAGTGCTTTCTTAAGCGGCCCATACACTTGCAATATTATTGTATATGATATTCGCCATATTATTTCCATTTTGTCCTATATTATGCAATAAGTCGCACAATGATTTCATTCATTCAATAAAGAGGTAAACATAACCTATAGGAATAACATAAACAACATTGTACAATGTTGCCAACAAATTTCACTTTCTTTTTGTTGTGCAATAAAAATCAAACGTCTTTTGATTGTTGCCAATATATTGTGCCACCTTTGAATATCACATACAAATAAGCGATATAATTGTACAATATGTAGAATTGAACAATTTTATTGCAAGTGTATGAGCCGCTTTATACCTTTTGACCTGAAGGTACGTATGAGTTATATTTAATGATGCAAATATTACTCATACGTACATATACATATCGCACTTGTTCCACAATAGTATGTATCAGTGATGAAAAATTCAGTACTATGATACTATTTTCAGTACTTTTGCTTTTCATAAATACCGTAGTACCCCCACGTCAGTATTAATACTATTTTCTTGTTATGCTTCCTTTTTCCAGCGTTGCTATTCTTTAAACATTTCCTAAGTGGCAATAGCATACAGGATACACATACAATTTGTTGTTCTTTTTCGTTCGTGCTTTTTGTTGCAAAAATTTTCATATTCATCAAGCACCAATGTTATATTAAATGCTTTTTATGTATGAGTAATAATATAACAAACTGTGTGCAAAGCTGAAAACCGGTATAGCTAAGGAACGGTAAGAGCAAATACAAAAAAAGTTTTAAAGAATTAATTGATCTTTCAAACTGCGTTGTTAATTTTTTTTTTAATTTTCTTAAAAATTTTAAAAGTTATAACGTGTAACTCACAAAATGAATGGAACATTTACGGAAAATAGTAATGTAGGGTGCCTAAATCAGCAAACTTGAGCGACCTCTAAACCTCTTCCGAAAAATCTAAAAAAATCTTAAAAATACTCTACCCTATAAGCTTTTAAATTATGTTTGAGCAACCATGAACATTAAAAAAAACTTGCTTATATTTTTGTATCAAAATTAATTAATTTTTAATTTTTTTTTTTTTAAGTAAAAAGTATTAAAAATTTTAAAAAGTAGTCTTTTGCTTGGTGGCTAGTACCATCTCAATTTTTCAATGTTCCATCACTGGTATGTATTAAATTTAAATTTGTATTATTTCACTTTTTGGAAAATTTTTATACGTTATAATTAGTATGCTTTTGTTAATAAATTAAAAAGTTTTTTGCTTATATTGAAAACTTTGAAATTCTAAGTTTGATTAGCATCTTTCTACAATAATACAATTTTGAAATAACTTAATATTTTTAGCATAAAGGATTATTCGTGCATGTATTACATTCTAGTTTGTTTTCATATATCTATTTTTAAACAAATTTTACATTATCTTTCTGTTTTCAAGCAGTCGAATCTTTATTTGCTAAAAAAACCCCCATTATTCCATCCAAATTAAAAATTTGCAGAATTATTAAAAAAAAAAAAACTATAAAAAACTGTTTAAAAACCTTTGTTACTCACTACACATCTTATGTTTATATGCGTATACAGTTTTGTTTTATATAGACTATCAATTTACTTATAATTCATCTGTTCTTATATAATAAACTCCAATCTGTGTGTATGTATAAATACATACAATACATGCAACTACTCATGCAAAGACAGTTGTTCAAATTAATACATGTGTTCATGTTTGGTTGACTATCTTGACATTACTACTCAAGACTCCAGTATTTTGCTGGACGTGGCCATTTCGAAAAGCAGAGTCTTAAGATGATATACTTTTAATTTCTATAAATGAGTGAGTGTAATGTGTATGCAGAGGATGTGGAAATTGGTTCAGGTGTCACAATAAAGCATGTTGTAGTATAGAAGTTGTATTTAGCTTATGTATGCATAAATGCATAATTAAATGCATTTTTATGGTTGTATTAATGAATTTAATTATAAATCAAATTTAAGGAAGAGGTTTTAATTAATTACATTAATGTAATCAAATATAATGAAAAGGTCATGTGTATAATAAATAAATAGGGAGGTAGCTATGGGCTTTTTCTTAGATACGTTCCCGATACTGAAAATGAAATATCGATAGCGATACGGGTTCCAATACGCATCTTGCATTGCATTGCATGCTCTTCTTTTTTATATTTCATATCTCTAATAGGAGCGGCAAGCGTTTTATTTGTCAATAATTTAAATTTTCATAGAGTCTGAATGAAGCAAACAATATTGAAAATGTATTGCAAATATAATTTTTATGTTTAAAAAACGCTTGACGCTCTGTTTAAGGTAGCTCAGCTAGGAGTTATGCAAAAAATAAGCATTAAAAATTAAATTGTTTGTTGAAAAAACTCTAAAAAAAAATTACGAAGTATCGTCTTATCGACCAAAATCTATGTATCGGCAAACCTTAAACATTTCTGATATATTGGTATCGGTATTCGGTACATCCCCAATAATAAATAGTATTTTCGAAAGGGTGAGTAAAAAAATACTTTAAAATAGATTTTCATATTTTGAAAGATAATAACAAGTCCCCATATTCATAAAGAAAATATTTCCGTTTTATAACAGGTTTGTATAATATTTTTATTTGTAATTTGTATAATACACCATTTATAAATAAAAAATATTTTTTAACAAATTTTTCAAAAAACAAAAAGCGACATGTTTTAAAATAAAATTTAACTTCAAATATAAGATGTTTTACAGAATACACTAGGGTGGAGCGAAATAATTTTTGTTTTCCAGTAATATGAATTATTGCTCAATAGATTAAAGTATATTAAGAAAATTCAAGCTTCTAAGATTAAGGTCTTGAAGTGGCGCAAAGCACTTAAATTTAATCACAGATGAAAATATAAATAATCAAGTTTAAAATAGTTGATGTTTAAATATTACAAATTGTTGCAGTTTTTTATTGGCACATAAAAAGAAAAGAAAATCACATTTTGCCCATTATAAAGTCTTGTTTTAATAACATTGAGATATCGTCGCAAGCAATCCTATATCTTGTCTTGTTTTTATTCAAGAGAGAATAAACCCATCTCTTGCTTTTAATCTATGTATATTTATTGAAGCTTCAATTACGAGTTTAACACAACTTTCGACTGCTTTGCTTTTGGCAAGGAAACTTCTGCAATTAAAGAAAACTATTTCCTGAATGAATAAAATTTGAAATTTCAATTAGAATATTGCGGCTTCTCCTGAATCTACCGAGGAATGTTCAACATATTCAGAATCTGGCTTAGGTAAAATTGAGATATGTTCTGCGGTGACAGACTTCCGTTACACGTCAAAGGTTTTTCATTGCTAGTAAAGTTCAATTCTTTGCGCAACTTTGTTCTTTACCAGCATTTTTTTATTTCAAATTAAGCATTACTGCATTTACAATCGATGCGGCAGGCAGGTATACGGTCCTGTCACATACTGTATTTATTACTTATACTTTCTTATGTTCCAACTGCTTTTTTCATTTTGAGTTTTTGTGTTCTTTCATTTGTACAAAAATCATCTCTCTCCGATTTTGATGTCTCACTTGACAACAGCTGTATGATTAATGTGATACTGACCTAAACGAAGAAGCACACAAATGCACAATTCTTTTGTGTTCTAACGTCTTTACGTCGAAACGAAACACGACCAATATATGATCCTTAAAAAAGATTTCCTCTGCTGGATGTACTTTAGTAATTCATTTACATATCGCACTTGATCAACAACTCAAAATTTAAAAATTTTCAGTAGAGGCAAAACACTTTTTAATTTTTCATTAAGGGCATAAGAAAAAGAATTTTTAAACCATGCGTTTCATTACCAAAATTGCTTTTGTTCACTTTCACTCCACCCGATTTCTTGCCACAAACTCTACTTTATCACTTTAATTAAACATTTTTAAACCAAAATCCTTTGCAATTACTAAACCCTATACGATTTTCGTGTGTACACCTTCCACCCTACACCAATAGATTTTTTTTTTGTATTTTGTTATGGTGAAAGCATATGTTTTTTTTTTCTTCTTTTTCAAAAAACTTAACAACAATGTCATAAATTTCAGGATTAACAATAAAACAATAGTATACCGCAAATCCTGTCGCCTTTTACAAAGCCCGAAGAAAAATTATAAACATTAAATATGAAAACGAATAAAAAGGAAAATCGAGGAAACAACGACGTTCTCTATCGTGATTAAGAAATCAAAGAAAAGAAAAATAAAAAAAAACGAAAATATTAAACACCCAACACTGGTTGGTTCATTTGACGCACACACAGAGAACATTTCATAACAATGTGATACATTTCTTATTGTTTCTACAAACGCCAACGATATTTAGACATTTTTTTTTTATTTGTCAGGATATAAATAGTTGGGAGTCCCTTAAAATAAGAATTTTTAGTTGTAAAAATTAACTGTAAATATCGCCAGGCTATTAAAACTATAACTTATTTTGTTCCTTTGATTGTCCGAAATATTTTCAAAAAATGTTTATAGTTGTTACACACATAACAAATCTTACCGAAAGTATTCAGTCCAGTGCTATTATTCCCAATGTAGATAGAATTAATTTCGAATAGAATTCGATTTGGTTTAATAAAGGCAATTATTTGCTCAACACCATTAAGAGCTGTCAAGCAGCTCTTGCAAAGAATAAATAAAACAATCAAAAAACAATTTTGTTTTATTTACAGCTTCATCTAACTCAATTTTCAGTTTTGGCACATCTTCCCCTTTGCCCCTCAAATATTTGTTTTGCAGGCTTCGCATATCCCATTTTGAAACAATTGTTTTATTGGAAATAGTGGAAAAAATATATTTGGCCGTACCTTTAAATCCTTTTGTATCAAATAAGACTTAGAAAAATATAATAAAACCAAACAATTACTTCTGCGTATCCTATCGTTATTTCGATAGACTCACAGATAAATCAGAAGATAATCCAGATTCATTCTTTTTTATATTGTGCGAACACGTTACAAATAAAATGACAAAATCAATACACTACCAATCTTTTTTGTCAAACAAAAGAGTTGGTGTTAAAGCCAAATGCTTTTTATGTAAGTAAAAAATCCTAGATCATAGTTTTATATAAAGATAAAAAAAAATTCGTCACAAACTGGTGACAAAAAAAAAAAAAAAAAAAAAAAAATACCCACCCTTACACTGAAAGACTGGTACCTAAATCGTTAATTTGTTTTTCATACTTTATGTACAAATTAAAACATTGTACGCAAAAATGTTGAGGCTTTCTCCAATGCTTTTTACAACGTACGATACTTAAAATAATTTGCTTATAGTTACATAACTAATGTAACGAATATTCGTATTGCCGAATATTCGCCTATTTCATAACATTTGTACTCGGCAATTACAAGCGAACATTTCGCGAATATGTTGCGAAAACAAAAGTCTTCAAATAAATACATAAAATGAACAAAACTTTTTTCAAGATTGATAATATTTTGTTTCTATTTAAAAAAAAAAAAAATGTTTGTGTCCTTTGAAACTTCAAATATGTTGTTATGTTTGTGTAAAATCTGGCTACATCCACACTACAACAATAAATTTCAGTGTATTTATCAAATAAAAAAATTGGGAATTTACCACGCCATACAGAAATCTTATTAATAATAAATTTTGTATTCCCAAAAATAATTTTGTTCACACAGATTATGGTTAGCTTAACTATATTTTTGTCACCGGCAACCATAAGATGGTAAAGTTAGTCCTCTGTCCACAACCATATTATGGTTGTCTTCCAACATGTTGTGGCTAATAATAACAAAAATATTGTATGTTTAATTTTATATTTAAAATAATATATTTAAAAGTCACAAAATTGTCATGCTTTTGCTTTCTACAATAGCTGAATGCTTTTCAATCACTTGCTTAGTTTGCTTAAAATACTCGCAATATTTTTCATTTAAATCAGGAACCAAAAATAATGGTTATTATTTTTTTTAAAATTATTGTTGAACTGTTTATGGTTTTTATTCCAAATTTTGATATTTTAATAAGGCTAAGAATCATCAAATGTGATTTGTATTAAATTATTTCTATGAAGACAGGAATTTTACAACATGAAATTAATTAAAATTTATTGATAAGTTTTCATTCTTGAATAATTTTTTTAAAGGTTTTAACCATTATCGTTACATATATTTTGTTTTTGGTTATCGTAACCAATTAAAGTAAAAAAATAGTTTTTTACTTTAACCAAAAACTTTTTTTGTACATAAAGTGATTTAAGAAAGGTGTTTTATATGGTACCTATGGTCAACGACCGTGGCAACAGTTGTGCGTTACTTGAGAGGCAAATCTAATCCGCTAGAATCCGTCTCACTATGGCTAAATTCTAGAAACTGTCAAAGCCAGTTATCTTTTGAGTTGATTTGAAAGAACACGGGCCCATAGAGGGTCGTAAGACTGACTTGTGGTCCTCTAAAATCTGTATCCTCGTATATTTAAGTTTTTAAAGAATAAATGTATTTATGAACTGCAAAAAATGAGACTTAAGCTGCCTTACAAAAAATATGCTTAAATGCAAAGTTATCTCCTCTGCCTTTGGAGATATTTGAAAAAAAAAACATATATTTTGGGGTGATCTTTTTTACCCTTTTTCAAGTTTTTTAATTAATTTCTCTCCAGAGTAACTCCACTTTAACCCTTAAGTGGATACCTGGGTCTGGCCAGGCATTTTTAAACTTTCTCTTAATAGTTTACCTAAATAGCATCGACAGACCCTCCTTATTTTTATGAATGTCTCAAATAAGATGATCGGATTGGAAACGTTTAATGAAATTAAATCGTTTGTATCTGTGAGCATGGCAATCATTGGCAAAAATTTTTTATTCATATTTGTAACAAAAGGGCCTGGGCAGGCCCTGCACGATTATATGTGGACTGTAGTAAATAAAATCAAAATGAATCGTATAAAAAAAGCATACGCAACACATAAGAATTATTTCTTTACTTTAATTTTGAAAAATTACGCGAGCTGACAACACAATGTTCTAGCTGTAGCCATACAACTCTATACAAATAAAAGAAATCCAAGCCAGCTCTGGAGTTTATTTGTGTGAGTTGTTGTAACAGCAAGATACAACTCCATAAAAAATACTAGTAGTCCCAGCCAGGCCCAGGTGACAATTTCTGCTACGTTAATCAGGTATCCACTTCTTCTTCTTCTGTCATCCTTCTCTCCCGTTGTAGCATAGGGCCTCAACAACTTCTCTGTATCTATCTCTATAATTAGCTTCACGGCATATGTCATTCCAACTGTAATTTGCAGTACTCAACTCTTCATCAATAGTTCTTCTCCAGGTTTTTGATGGTGCACCAGGGCGTCGACTTCCTTGAGGGTTCCAAGTTAGTGCTTGTCGAGCTATGTTTTCTGCAGGCCTTCGAAGTATATGGCCAATCCACCGCCACTTTCTTCGTTTTATTTCATTTGGAACTGGTTTTTGATTTGTGTGTAACCACAAGTCTGAGTTACTTATACGATTTGGCCACCATATACCCAGGATATTCCTGAGACATTTGTTTGTGAATATCTGTAAACGTTTATCAATGCTTCTCGTACTTTTCCAGGTCTCGCATGCGTAGTACAGAACCGATTTTACATTTGAGTTAAAAATTCTTAGTTTTGTATTTTTTGAAATTTGACTAGATCGCCAAATGTTATTTAACATGCCAAACGTAGACTTGGCTTTGTTTATCCGGTTCGTGACATCTTCTTCAGCTCCACTCCTATTACCAACAGTACTGCCAAGGTAGTTGAAAATTTGAACATTTTCGAGTTCCTCATTACCAATTATTAATGTTGGTTGATGTAATGCACTGTAACCACCAGACATAAATTTCGTCTTCTTAATGTTTATCTCCAGTCCTGCAATTTTAGCGTTTTCGTTAAGTTCCGTTAGGTTCTCCTGAAGACTGCTAAGTTTTTGACTCATCAGACATATATCATCAGCATATTCGATGTCTTCGAGATGTGTAAATGGGTTCCATTGGATTCCTTTCCTACCCTGGAGAGTACTTCTCATAACTTCGTCTAGGATCAAAATAAATAAAAGTGGTGACAGTATACAGCCTTGTCTTACTCCAGATTCTACATCGAATGTTTCAGAAAGCATGCCTTGGTGAAGTACTCTACAACAAAAACCATTATACATAGCTTTTATAAGGTTAATGATTTTTATCCACTTAAGAGTTAAAAACATTATGACCAGTTAAGTGATACATCTTGTTTTCACCTATCACAGTTCGTTCCTTTTTATTTTAATATTATATTCGGCAACCGACAAAATGTTGGCAATATGTTGATGTTGATAATAAAACAAGGGAAATATGATAAGTCCCGTGCATTTTTTTTCGCTGACAAAGAAAAAAAACAACTGAATGTGGCATCTTTTCAGGAGGCATTTAAAGGGCAATTCTATCCCGCAAAAATCACCACCTATTCTTATGTGAAATTGTTTTGCTTTAGAGTAAATTTTTGTCTTTTTATTTATTATTCAAAAATCTACACAGCATCTAAAAATTTTCGGTTGCCTAATTATTTTGTATTTGCCATTTCAAATCGACATCAGTCTGCGACATCTGCAAAATAGTTTGGGCAACTTACTGCTTAACTTAAATTCGCTTATCATGCATAATTAACACATAAAGTAAAAAAAGTTTTCTAGAAATATTTGCCACTCCCATATTTTATTTTATTTGGTATAATGATGGATTTTATACTCACATACGGAAAATTGTGAACAGCTGAATAGTAAGTCCAGGAAAAATTTGTATTCTAAAAAAGTTAAATTGAATAATCTTTTCGATTGAAGGTAAACATTTTTGTAAATTATGCACACACGTATTTTTTATTACAAGTTAAAATTTCATTAAAGCTATTTTGCCGATTTTTAGTATACGGTTGGTATTTTTAATATGAAAAAGTTCGCAATGACGATTTTTAAATACTCTTTTGCTTTACCTACTAATTTTACGAGGGAATACCCTTATGAAAAAATGTATGCGATTAATTGAAAGCCTTGCCTAAAGCCAACACAAAGCAAAAAAATATAATCGAGGAAACCAACAAACAAATTCACAAAAATATAACAAGAAAACTCTGTTCGGTTCTGCCGTATTGATAACGCCCTACACCAATAATTTTACTTGTACTGAAGTGAACTTAATATGGGTAAGGAGAATATAAATCCTCTAGGGTAAATAATAGAATGATTATCACAACATTTACTACTGTGATTTAATTATATTAAAAGGGGTTTTATTAGCAGCAACGCAATGTGGTTTATTCCATAAAAATTAAAAAGCTTAGGTAATACATATATGATAATAATGAAACCTAAACCTTTAAACAGATAAGAATGTAAATCAAATTGATTTTTAAAAATTCCTAACAATTCATTTTTGGGACACTAGAGAACGCGAAGCTAATACTACATTTACATTAGGCCGAAATCTTGTAGATTTGATTTAAAATCTTCTTCGAAATCTAGTGCGTTTACATTACTTTTTTGACATAATCGAAATTTTTTTTTTAACAAAACAACTGACTAAAAGTTTTTTCGTTACTCATACAAACACAAAAAGAAATATACATTAAACAATTTGCATTACCTTTTATTAATAATCAACGATATTTATTTTATCAATATTATTCTTCTTTTTTATTGTTTTAAACAATTTTAATAAAATTTTTAAATTAAATGCCATTTTTTCTTGTGCATGGAAGTATTTTTTAGTGCTATATTGAAAAAACCATAGTTGCATCATTAAGTACTACTAGATTTTGAGTATATTTCGTCGAAATCTAGTCACGAAGTAGATTTTGTTTTGTATGGGAAATCTAGTCAAAAACAACTAGATTTGGCTCGAAATCTCGTAAGTACTGGATTTTGCGCAGGTGTAAATGTAGTATAAGAATTTTTTAGTAAAAATTAGTGAATAAAAATTTTGACTTTGAATGCTCCTAGAAAATTATTGTCAAAAATTTATTTTTGGGACAAAGAGATTAAAATTTTGCATTTTAAAAGAATATCTGCACCAGAGTACATGAACAATTTCTAGTTATATCTGCCACAATTATCACCTTTTGATGTTTTCAAGAAGTCATATTATTCAAATAAAATTTTATGGAAAATTAAAAAAAAAACATGGTATTTTCAGTTTTTATTAATATATACTGTTCATATTTGAACCTATAACTCTTTTCCTGCTTCAATTGCTCCCACATTTCCCCGTCCCCGTCCCCGTTTTAATGTGCAAACACCGTTTGCATATATATTTCTATATATTCAATTATAACATTTTCGCTTGAATGGGCCTCCCTAAAAAGCCTTCTCCCCTTAAACAAGTCATATTGTTGTAAAATTTTTATATGCCTTAAAAAAACGTTCCCTTAGTGCGTTTTAAAACAAAATTAATTTTTTATAAAAAAAAATAACCTGGCAAGCTATTATATAAACTCAAAAATAGCAACAACGATATATCACAGGAGTTAACATTAAGTAACAATATCCTGATATCTTAGGGGCTTATCGTACCAATTCAATAAACTTTTATCACAGACAGCAGATATGGCAACTTTGACGCATAAAATTCGTATTATCATGTGTGATTACTACATGGAAAGTAGTTTATTTTCTAAAGTAATCAATTTCGTTTCTTTAAACAAGAAAATCCAAAATAATTTCTTGCTTTTAATTTATGTATTTAGTAAAATTTTTTAAAATAAAAAAAAAAAATTTTGCTTTACCCAAGCAATATATATATTTAGAATAAGTAATTTTTGGCTTGTACGAGATCATGCAACATTTATCTTGGTCAAGCTATATTTTCTGGTGATTTAGTAAAGAATTCTTTCCGTGCTCGATTTTAAAGCCGAGAGAAGAAAAAACTTAACTTTGCCAAAGTAATGAGAAAAAAATAAGCTATATATTTCTTTTAATACCATATGTTTCAAGCACAGCGAATTCATACAGGTGACCCCAAAAAAGAAGTGCTATGCTGGCTGTCGCATTTTTTTTTTTTTTTTTTGTATATTTTGATTTGATGCGATCTCCTGTATGAATTTGACTTGGTTTTAAACATTCACAGAAAAAATTATCAGTATTTTTATGAATTAAAAAATAGTTTGAACAGTGTTTCAATTTAATTAATGTAATATTCAGATTTAGTAAACAATTTAGCTATATATACATTTAAAAAAAAATATTAATTAAATAACAAAAAGTCTTAATAGCAATTTAAGCTTTAAGATTTGTTGTTGGGATTTGTCAAAACCTGAGCTATATTTAATTAAATTAATTGGCAGATTGTTTGAAATGGCTAAGTTCTTTGATCATTTGTTTTAATTTAAATTAAAAATATTATTGAAAATTCACAATTATTCACAATATTCACAATTTAAAATTTTTAGTAATCTATATAATCAACAAATTGTTTGCTTGATTCTATATATTTGCTACGAATTTGGTGATTATCAAAGGCGATATAATCCCTTATAAATATACATACAAGTAAGAAAGTATAGTCGTTCAAGCCCGAATATATGATACCCTACACCGCAGTATTTAAAAACACATCATGCTTATGTGTCCATATAAATATGGATTTATCTATAGAAATTGCCGCCTACCTCCCCTTGTAGTCCTATTTTTGAAAAACTGTATAGCTTATGTGTCCATATAGATATGGTTCTATCTATGTTTGAAATTTCAATAAAATCGGTTTAATAGTCTCTGAGAGGAAGAAATGTCCCCCTCTCTTCCTACGATGCGGCATATTTTCAATAGGCTTGGTCCTTGTGCCGATAAGAACCTATGTCCCAAATTTGATCATATTATCTCCAAAATTGCGACCTGTACTTTGCGCACAAGGTTACATGGACAGCCAGCCAGCAGGACGGACATCGTTAGTTCGACTCAGAAAGTGATTCTGAGTCGATCGGTATACATTAAGGTGGGTCTAGGACCAATATTTTAAGGCGTTACACACATCAGCACAAATGCATAATACCCTCTCCACTATTGTGGTGTGGGTATAAAAATATAGCAAATAATATTATTAATTTTGTTAATTTTTATTTTATCTACACCGAAATTACAATTTTGAGAAAGAAGGGCTTTGAAAACTGCTTTTCATATAAGTTCTCCTAGAGCATGTTACTAATTGTAAATGAAAAGAACCTTCATTACAATTTTTATTCACAAATAGAAACTGGGAATTATTTCTGATTTATCAGATGTTTTGTAAATGTGTCAAATGCGCATTTATCCGGGGTTGCGCTAAAAAGACTCCCCGCTTAAATGCTTAACATGCCAACTTAAACCAGGATTTCTGTGCACCGATTTTTCTGGATTTTAATTTCAAACCGTTAAGGACAACGAAAAACAAATTAACATCAAAAGAAATAAGAAGGAAGCGCGCTTTTAAGAAACTGGTATGTGGACCCCAGAATATATATTTATAACAATTACGGAGTCTTAATTGAATCCTGGTGCTTAACACGGAATACAACGTTAGTATACCGTCAATTACTACACGTGCTACTGAAATAAATAGAAAAAGCTGCAAGTATTCTATAACTCAGCATTGAAGATTCAAATAAGCTAAAGCACCAAATGAACAATTAAAAAAAACTTGCATAATTAATAGGCATATAAAAGCAAGTGACTTGTGAGTAAACTTAGAACACAAAAAAAGTATTAGGACGCATAGCTGTTGTTTTATGTCTTTTAATATTTAGTAAAAAAAAAAAATATTATATATTAAATACACATTTACTATGGAATATTTTGCTATTCTGTCTGGTGTTATTGTTGTGTACTGTTTGACTAAACTTATCCTTGACATAACATATAGAACAAAATCACCATTGAAACTTCCACTATCAACACATACCCAGATACAAGAAAACTTAAAGAACTGGCATAGTTTCACTAGAAATTATGTTTGTGGCAACGATTATATTTTTTATACGAGTATTTACATGTACTTTTATAATTTTAGGAGCATGAGTATTTCAGAGTGTGCTAATGCAGAACACACTTCCTCTCATAACTATAGCGAGATTTGGTTTTTTAGTTTTATTTAGTTTAAAAAATATTTCTATAAAAGTTGTTAAAAAAGTTTGCGATAATGTTATAATACACATAAAAAATTAAAAAACTGCCTCTAATCACCAAATTCATAGAATCAAGCAAACAATTTGTTGATTTTGCACCAAAATGATTATAAAGATTATTAAAAATTGTAAAAATTTAAAATTTTATATATTCTTTTTTTGTAATAAATAAGTTTTTTACTTTTATTCAACATTTTTTATTTTTCGAATTTATTCTATGAGCTACATTTCAGTTAAGTATTTTATAAAGCTTTTTTTGTAATAGTTCTATTCCTTAAATTTTTAGGAATATAATATAAAGTAACCTACGAAAGGAGATAATTCCCAGTTTCTATTTTTTTACTTTTAATTAAAAAAATTATCAAAAAACTTTGCCGTTTCATACAATGTGTTTATTGATTTAATTAAATATAGCTCAGGATTTTACAATTCCCAACAACAATTTAATCTAGTAAATTAAGTGTTTAATCAAGTGAATTAAACATTTAATTGAAACTATTAGTTTTTCAACTTGTGCAAATGAAATTTATTTTTCAATTAATATTACAATAGCTTATCCCATCAACAATAAATTTCAGGTTTTTTTATCAATAATAAAAACTGGGAATTAAGCACGAATAACAAAATCTTTTGAAATTAAAATTTTGTATTCCCAAAAATTGAAATTACTTTTTGATAATAAACGGGCAAGTGCACGGCCTAAAAAAGCACTTAATTGACAACATCTTTTGTAAGTTGTTGTTGTTTTTATTTTGTTTTTCTTAACCTACTTACAACTACAATTAATGTTGAGAGAATTTCAACTAATTGTAGTGGGGAATGTAAGATGAGATAAACCCACTGTTTATTGTTGATGTGTTTTGTTTAAACTTTGATATTATTACAAGTAGAACTGTTGCTATAAGTCTTATACGCTTAACAGTTTTATTTGGTTTAATATCTTTAGTTTTTCTAAAATCTTTATGGATGAAGTTTCCTGATGATCTGGCCTAAGCAACCAGTGAAATGCGCATAGGAATAGCTTATCCCATCAACAATAAATTTCAGGTGTTTTTATCAATAATAAAAACTGGGAATTAAGCACGAATAACAAAATCTTTTGAAATTAATATTACAAACTTTTTAATTGAAATCAATTTTTTTTCTGTGTGTATGATCACAGAAAAAATTAAATATTTTCACTTATCACCAAATTCATAGAATTAAGCAAAAAATTTTTTAATTTTCACCTATTACCAAAACGATTATATCGATTACTAAAAATTGTAAAAATTTAAAATTGTAAATATATATATTTTTTTTTTTTTTCAATAAATAATATTTTGAATTTTAATTAAAAAAATGATCAAAAAACTTTGCCGTTTCAAACAATGTGTAAATTGATTTAATTATGTATTACCTATGTACTCAGGGAATTTACTCGTTGGGCACAATTCAAAGTAATAGGCTCGAAAACTGTAAATTACCTGCCGCAAAATAATTTATGAAACGGTCTGTTGCACGGGATTTCTATGAGAATTCGTTACAAATTATGAAATTATAGCAATGTCTGTGACATGCTGGAAGAAGAATAAGCTTGTTACGTAAGCTTTAAATTACATGGGCGCGGAACCGGTTAATGCTTCCAATAGATATGACAAAACGCAAAAAACACGAACGTCAATAGCTTGTCCGAAAACGGTTAAAAAATTTAACGCCCATATTGGAGGAGTTGATCTTATTACAGCTTTTTTGGCAGGTATAAAATAAGAATGAAAAGTCATAAGTGGTATTTTAGATTATTTTACCATATGACAGATACGAAAGTAATATTTTCATGGATACTCTAAAAAACAAACCACTCAAACATTACATTGCCAGATTCTAAATCAGACCTGGCGGCCACTTTGTGCTCCTAAAAAACATACGAAAACAAACGAGGAAGACCTTTAACCAGAAAGGCAGATGGAGGAAAAGGCACCGAGGACCCACATAACCAATACCGATACAAGATATACGGACCGATGGTATAGGGCAGAATGAAAATAGATGTTCTACTCAAAATAGGTGCAAACTTCCAGGTTGCAAAGGATTTTCACGGACTTAGTGCACTAAGTGTAAGGTTGCTTTGTGCCAGATCAAAAATCGCATTTGTTTTGCATTGTTTCATTAATAGAAACAATTTTTTAAACACCTGTATGTAATATAAATATGTATATGACTATTTTCATGCCTTAGTATTTTAAGTACCAAACGCATATTGTTGCCAAAAGTCTACACACCGTTTTTTTCGAAATAAACACTCAAAACTATTTTCTAATTTTTTTTTAATATTTTTTACGTAATCTACGCCTAATTTTCTATTAAAAAATATTTTTTTCAATTCAAAAGAAAAAATCATGCATTTAAGGGTTAAATATTAACTTAATAAAATTAAATTTTTAATTTTCTTTTAACAAAAAAAAAAAAAAAATAGTTAATTCAATTATAACATTTATTAAATTGAAATACTTTTTAAACACTTTTACTACTTTTTTCTGTGTAGCGGCACTTGATTTTTTAGTTTTATTTAGTTTATAATTTTTTTTATGAAAGTTGTATAAAGTCAGTAACAATGTTATAATAGTATAATTAGTTGTGAATATTTAAGCCAGCGTCAAAAATTAAATATTTTCTCTTATCACCAAATTCATAGAATCAAGCAAACAATTTGTTGATTTTGCACCTATTACCAAATTTTATATTGATTACTAAAAATTGCAAAAATTTAAAATTGTGAATATTTTTTTTTTTTTTTGGATTAATGATATTTTTAATTTAAATTAAAAAATATTCAAAAAACTATGGCGTTTCAAACAATGCGTTGATTGATTTAATTAAATATAGCCCGGGTTTTGACAATTCCCAACAACAATTCTACAAGTATTTTATTTCAAACGAAAAAAGCAATTAAGATTTTTGTCATTTAATTAATATATCTATATTTAATTATTTAAAAATTTATTTCAAAACAACTAAAATGTTAATTTAATCAAAATTACATCCTTAATTTTTTTTTCAACAAAAAAATAATTGATTCAATTATTTTAATTAATAAGACACTGCTGATAACACTACGTGTTAATTTTTTGACCAAATGAATTTGACACCTAATCTTTGTGTAAAATTTTCAGCTGAATGCGAATATGAAGTCAGAATTGTCAAAAGGAGAACAGTTTTTGAGATATGCCAAGATAACCGTTATTTGTGTTTTTAAAAAAGATGATGTGACTGATATGCCAATATCCAAAAAATAAAATTTAGCCTATTTCAATACGAACATTTTGTGCCCAATGTGCAAAAATGACAAAGTTACAGAAGATTAATTGAATTAACCTACAAAAAATAAATATACAAAGCTAAATTATTAGTAACAATAAATATTTAAAATTGCTTAAAACTATTGAATTTCTATGTGGGTTAATGTACTAAATCTTCTGTAGCTTTGTCATTTTTGTACCAATCTATGTCTGGTTGGGCGCAAAATGTTCATATTAAAATAGTCTACTGTCGCATGCAATACAACATTAGGATTTTTAAATCATTGGTTTAAAAAAAAATAACTTTAAAAGAACAAAATTGAGCAACATCATAACATTTTCAATGAAGCTTGAAATTTTGTCCCCTGTAACTCTGTCATTTCTTCACCAATCTTTCCCAAAAATCCATGGTTATTTTAAAAATTTTAAAACCTTTCGCTAAAAATAAAGAAATACATAATCCGTTTAACATTTTTGAAGATATTTGTATTTCAATAGCATCATCTTTTTTAAAAACACAAATAACGGTTATATTGGAATATCTCAAGAACTGTTCTACTTCAATTCTGATTTCATATTCGGATTCAGCGGAAAATTTTACATAAAGATTAGCTGGCAGATTTATTTGGTCACGACTTTGTTGAAATTTTGTCACGTAGTGTAATTTTTGCTGTGTTGGACTATGACGACAAATACAAATCGATGCAAGGACTCGTATATTTTCGATACAGCCTTTCTGCATATATCACTCAAATGGAAATAATAATATTGATCCATGTTTCCAGTTTTACAAATTAAATATTTCGCAAAAAAGAGTAAAAATAAATTATTTATTATTTTTTTTATTATCTATTTTATATAAATAGATTTTTATTCGACCTTTACAAAATTTATTATTATTATTTAATTAAGTTTGAGGTCTTTTTTTATATAAAAAATATATATTAAATTTATTAAACCAATATTTCGGCACTCCGTTGTGTGTCATCTTCAGGGTTTTTCTTGAATTTTTGACAAAATTAACAATTTTTAATAAATTAAATTAATATAACAAAACGTCAAAAAACAATTTTCAATTAAATACAAAAAAAGGTTTTCCAATTCAAAAACTAATCTATTACATTATAAATAAACTTTTAACTTCCGTTTATATTTTTATAAACTAAATGCCTATAATTTTGTGCTACACTTTCAGTATCTGACTTAAAATTAATTCTCGGTATTGTCGGTACATTTCTAATTTGCAACATTTCTAGCATAAGCCTACGCATGGCCCAATTAGTAGGTCTGCGCGCAACTACAACAATCCAACAGAAGAAAAAACAACACGCATTTTGCTTGTGTAAAAAATGATAAAGATGTCAAGAACAAAAGCAATTGTTTGTGTAAAAAATGGTAGAAATGTCAAAAACAATTGCACGTAAAAAACACAACCCTGCATAAAATCAGCAGGCGTTTCAAGCAGACCTACTAATTGGACCATGAGCCTACGTTTATAATTATTTTCCGTATTTAAAACTGTTGTATTTTCAAAATCAGGATAATGGTTTAAATTTGCACAACGAGCTGATAAAGCCGTTTTTTGGGATGAAATATGTCTATATTTTTGATCTGACTTATGTCCTGCTAACCTAGTTTTCAGTTTATTCTTCGTTGTACCAACATATATTTTACCACATTGTCCATTAACATTTCCCCCACAAGGTATCTTATAAACTACATTCGACATTTCCAACTTATTTATTTTATCCTTCATATTAGTGAATAACCTACCTATTGTGTTATAAGATTTATGCGCAATTGCATACCTTTACGTATCATTAATATTAGATTTTTCTAATCTCTCCGAAAATTTTGGTACATAAGTTAGCGATTTATAAACTTTCGGTTCCGTATTATCGTTCGAGTTATTTATTCTATGGTTATTATATTGTGTTAATAAATTAGATATAATTTCCTTTGGAAAACTATTTCCTCTTAATGCTCTAGAAATTTTCTCCTTATTATTCCTATGGAAACAAGAATCACTTATTTTCAATACTCTATCTATAAAGTTTCTAGCCGTGTTAATAATCATCCTTTTAGGATGATTTGAAAAATAATTAATTATTCTACCAGACGATGTTGGTTTTTGATACCAATAAATTAATAAACTTGTTCCCTTTCTTATTATCAAAGTGTCTAAATAAGACAATTTAATAATACCGATATTAAGAGTGTTTATATAATTATGACAAGCAGTGTAAAAGTTTTAAGTTGTAACTATTTGTTTTTTATTTTCTTTCGTTGTTTCAATGTAAACATTTGGAGTGTTATAAATAGGATAATTTATAGCACTTTATTGAGTTTGGATGGCTAAAAAATGTCCTTTAGAACTTCAATGTCATTTTTATGGATATTTAGCTTACATAATGTTTAGATAGTACATAAGTATGATTTGATAGTATTTGAGGAGCCGCAGAACAAAACGTACTTTTTCGCATTTTTTGACAAATTGGTTTTTTGATATTTTTATAATATTTGGGTTGAAATCTTTAAGAAAAAATCTAGTTAGCTTATTTTTTATTTTTTTTTTACCAAGAAAATGAGTTGGTGCATAACAAAACGTACTTTTTAATTTTTTTTTTCAAAAAGTGCTTTTTTCATTATTTTGTCCATTTCTTCGAGTTGTTTTAATAACATAACATTTCTTAATATGTTTGACGTTTATTTATGCCATTTCATTTTCGTTAAAATTAACTGTTAAATAATGGTGGCTATTCTTGAAAACGCGTCGAAAAAGTGAAATTTTCATTAAAACAAAAACAAAGTTTAAGAAATTGTTTTGTGTCTATCATACAATTTACCGTTTTTTAAAGAGAGAGAAACGCGTCAAAATTCTAACGTTTATTTAATTTTAGAAATGTATGATAAACCAAAACTATTTTTTGTACTTTGCTTTTGTTTTAATGTAAATTTGTATTTCTTCAACGAGTTTTCAAGAATAGCCACTAATAATTGCAATAATTTAACTATTGTTTAGTGAATGAGTGTTATGAAAAAAATAATTAATACAATAGTACAATTAAAACATGGAAGAATTACAAGAATCTGTAAAAAATTTAAATATTTTATTAAATATTTTTTTAAACAAAACGTACTTTTTTCATTTTTTTTTTTAACAAAACGCACTTTTTTCGATATAAAATTGGTTTGATATTAAACCTCCTTGACATTTAATGTGTTAACTAACGGCAGTTTGATTCATCTATTGGCAAACAAAAAACTTGTTTCCATTTCCAGGTTCTTGCAGTTTTGTAAGGGGTCGAAATAAATAAACCTCAATTTCCCAAAAATTTCAAATGTGTGAAAAAGTACGTTTTGTTCTGCGGCTCCTCATTTATAATAGAATTAAAAATAAGTTTGAAGGTCAATTTTTCCAATGAAAAACATTTTATTATAAAACGATTATGTCAGTACTAAACAAAAAAAGTTTATGTAAATTTATGATAATAATTTATGAAAATTTTATGAAAAACTTTGACGAATAATTTGGCATAATGTTAATTTTTTTTTATGAAAACAAACTTTCTTATCCTTTGTTTAAGCCTTAAAAAAAATAATGAAAAAAATTTTTTCTTACTGTGGAAAAATAATAAATTTATAACAGAGTATGCAATCGGCATTTAATAAATAAGTTTCAACATAGCCAGTTATGCTATTCCACTATAAATTATATAAAAATTCAGCACTACAAAGTCTTTATTTTATATTGATGTTAATGGCAATTATTACGAAAAGTTTCAGTTACTTAAATACAATTTTATAAAATAGAGTTAAAACTATCAACGAAATCCTTTAAGCCGTATTTTAGGGTTTCTTATATCCCAGCATTTTTTCATTCCTGTGCCGATATTCTTAAACTCTAGCAGCGAGAAACAAATAGGTCATAAAAACAAGCAGCTGTTTTTCTCACTACTTCATGCTTGTTAATTTTTTGGCGGCTTGGAGCTGTCCAGTTAGAAAATGTATGTCTGTAAAATTTTTGTCAGAAAAAATCACGATTTGAACTGTCAAAAAATCTCACAAAAAAAAGCGGTGAGAAAAAATTTTAAAAATTAAAATTTTTTTTTTTAAATGCAAAATGCAATGAATATTAACACGGAAAAGGTTGTATTTTTGTCTTATTTGTGTTTTTATTGTTAAACTATTTTGCTGTTGTAATTTTAAAAATATATGCGAATGTTTTTTAACACGTTTTTGTAAAATACAAAAATTAATTATTAAAAATTGTTTGGTATAGCCAACGGTTGCATTTTCGCCGCTTTATTTGACATTTTTTTTTAACGATATTTGTGATTAGCGTTCTCAACGTCTGCTAATTCAAATTGGCTTCAGGTTGCATATTATGGCATGACTTCAAAAGTAGTTGTACTTAAAGCCTCGCATCGAGCCAAGATGACTACCAATTCGCGAAGGATATATTTCTTATAAAGATTCTGTAGAAAAGCAATTTAAAAATTATAATAAAATAGTCTTGAAAAAAGTCTTTTCTGATTTGGTACTAACTGCACTTTTTAATGTCCTCTGTTCTATGATTGAATCGATTTACAGGTTTTGATATTTAATTATTACTAATAAAAAACTTTATAGTTAAAATCAACTTTGTCCATAAAATATTTCTTTATTTAGCACACATTTTTTATGGGCATTTTATTAACAAAAGTTTAATTGTACCAAATAAGAGGCGATAGTACCACGACAGCAAAAGGAGATTTAAAATGTACTGACATGGTTTTTATCCCTGACCAATACATTCCTAAAAAGTTGTTTAAACCATCCGAAGTTTTTAAATTATATTAAAAACTAGTGACAGAAGGTAAAACTTCATATATTTCGGTAAAATGCATTATAATCATAGTTGGAGGTAATGCACTAAATATTGATTCAAATCTGCAATTGGACCATCACAGAATTAAGCTGCAAAAAAAATTATTTTGCATTAATTTTAACCATCTTGCATAGTGTGGTAGTGTTTGGTATTTTTTCACTTGAATTAAAAAATCTAGTGTTATTGAAATGTTTTCAGTATCACTAACGATTGAATACGTAAATTCTGCACTGAATTCAAATAGTATAAAATTTTAAATTGCAATCAAAAAATATGCATATAAGCCAAGGCTGTGGAGGCGTCACAAAAAATAGTTCTTAGTCTGACTGCAACCGCTGAAAGTCCGACTGCTCCTCCGATTCCGGCATTGATGATAAATGTATATGGACATTAAGGTGGTTCAAAAAAAAAAAAAGTTGAGCAAGTCACCCCCTAGGATTAAAGATTACTTGAAAAGAATTCCAGAATTTTTTTTAATTTTTTGCCTTGCCTCTGGATACCGCCATTTTAGTTTTTTGTAAACTGCGCCGCCACTTACAGTTCGATCATAACATGTTGCATATCGTTATTCATGGCATATCGATGGCTTCATTTTTCCCTTTTGTAACTTTTTAATCCGACATCTGATTCTGGCCGCCACTTATTCCATCTCGGATCATACAACCCTAATGTTCAATTTTTGCACGTGGCAAGAAAGCTCTTCTAAAACTTTGTAATTCTAGCTTTTAGTGTACTCACTTTTATGTCACGCCCTAAAATTAGGCCCACTTTTCTTTCCTTATATGTATTATTTTTATTTTATTGGGGGGAAGGATCCAAGATGTTACAAGTTACCCAGAATTTGATGTCGGATTTAAAAAGTCACCAAAGGCAAAAATGAAGCCATAGAGGAGCAATGAATAACGATATGCATAATGTTATGATCGGACTTTTAATAACGACACAGTATACAAACAACCAAAAGGGCGGTATCCAGAGGCGTGGCAAAAAATTAGATACAGTTTTTTCTGGAATTCTTTTCAAGTAATCTTCAACCCTAGGGCGTGACTAGCTCCACTTTTTGTTTTTGTATGGGGACTGAACCACTCTAATTGACATATGTATTTATAAAAACTAGATCAATAACCAACTTTTGCTAAAGCGATTTTATTTTTTACTATTTAAGTACATGAATAAACTAAGTCTCAAAGAGTAAATTAAAATCAACTTATTGATAGTGATCTGTGCAAATTTCTAAGAATTTTTTATTTTTTGAAAATATTTAAAAAATTCTTTAAATTTTTTATGCACGTGCAAAATTTTGGAGTCGGAATCCCGAATTTTTGTAGGTACTCTGACCCCGGTACAAACACTGCGACTCCGACTCAATATAATTCTTGGCTTCGATAATGAAAAACAATTTTGTGCGTTAAAATTAAGTATAACATTTTTAATTGCACTCAAAAGAGTGAAGAACAAAAAAGGTGCAATAAATTGATGATTGGTTTTGGAGGATAAGCTAGTTCCCAAGTGCATTTCACTGGTTGCTTAGGTCAGGTCATCAGGAAACCTTTTCCGAAAGACTTTAAAAAAGGTGGTTATGCAAATAAAACTGCAGAGTGAAGGAGAATTACAAACACTCAAGTCTTATTGCAACGATATAAAAGCTTAAATAAAATACCAACAATATACAGTGAGTTTATTTTTTATATTCCCCTCTACAATTTATTTGATATTTTTAACATCACTGTCACTCATGTTTAGTGAGGCTGCAAGTTTTTAACACATCACTTAACATAATCAAAATAAATTTCATTGCACTATCACTAACTGTTAGTTGAAACTGCAAAATTAGTGCACTATCCCCATCTTTGGTTATCATGGTCTATATTCGAAAAATTTTCTTTTTTCTTCTTACGCTTATAAATAGGCATTTAGTGCTATTTAATATTAAAAAACTAAAATTAATGTTAAACATTTGAGAGGATTTCCTGTCTAAAAATTCACTGGAATTTAAAAATTATTTTTTAATGGGAATTTTAGGAGATTTCTTCCAATGTAGAAACCCTACCGTGTATGTATTTTCATTCATTGAAAAGGAGTTGTTGATGGTTGTTGTTGCTAACATAAAGAAATTCCATTTTTTTATGTAACACGCTACTATTAAAAGAAGGGAATGTTAAGTAAAATAAGTTTTTTGAAAACTTAGCCTGTTTTATTTATTGTTAATAAATAAATTTATTCTAGGTGTTGAATAATTAAAAAAAAAATTTATAATAATAATTTATTATTTGTATGTACTTATCTATAGTTAAAATTATGACGTTTCTCAAAAATCTTATTTTATATTAAAAGTGTTTTTACAAAAGGTCCCATTTGAAAAAAAGTTACTTTTTTCTTAAAAAGTCCCATTTAAGATAATCAGAATTTTCTTTCAAGAAATTATCCATTGTACAAAAATTTTACTAAAATCTTGTTTTACAATAAAAGTATTTTTTTTTTTTTAAAGAAATCCAGTTGTTTCGGTTTAAGAAAACAGTTCCACAAAAATTAAATTTTACATAAAACGTGAAGTTTTTGTAAAAAGGTCCAATTTTATATATAACGTGACCTTTTGGCACTTTTAGCCTAAACTCATTCCAAAAATTTTTTTTTTGTTTTTTCATTTTTGAAAATATTTAATTAAAAGCAGTACCAATTAAATTTATTTACCAAAAGCTAAATTAATATTACAGTTTTCTTATTTACCAAAAGCTAAATTAATATTACAGTTTTCTTAGCAAAGTGTCATTTTAAACATACACGCGCAGAGAAAAAATTTGGTTGGACATGGTTACGGCAACTACACTGTGCTTATTTTAACAATATACTGTTGTCGTACATAAAAAATTTTTATTTAAATTATATATAAGCAATATTATAGTTACTGTAAACATTTAAATGTTTATCGCAATTATAAATTTGAATATTGTTGACTGAAAAATAAGCATTATAATAATATGAACACTTCATAACTTATTATGATTAACATGACAAGAATATGACTGCTTTTCAACTTATTATGATTAACATGACAATAATATGATTACTCCTTGACTTGTGATGATGTAATGTTAAGAATATTATATTTGGTCGTAATATTATTGAATCATAATCGTAATATGGTGACTACAATCATGAATCTTATCATAATATGATCCTCTTAGAATATGTTTACCATAACCATGTTTTTTCTTTGCGACTTTGTGACTTTTTTACAAAAAATTTAACAAAACCTTATTTTTTTTATTAAACGTTGAATTTAAACAAAATGTGATTTACATAAAAAAAAAAAATGTCACGAACTAGACAATGTGTTTAAAAAAGTCATTTTTTGTGCGAACAAAGGCGGCTTCTGTGTGCAGCCATTTCCAAGTTTGTATTGAAAATTTTGACGGACAAGCTAAGTTTTGCTTAAAATAAAAAACAAATCACATTTCGCCGCAAAATCCGATTTTCAGACTAGGTTAAGCTAAGTTTTAACTTAATCCACGTCTGAAAAATCAAATAAGTTGTTACATGGCTATAAGCCATGATACCATGATTCTGTGTTTGCGTGTAATTTTTTTGTTTTGTATTCCATAGTTATTGTGTGTTGGCTATAGTTGTTATCATCACGTTTTGCTGTAAAAATTAAGCAATTCAAAATTGTATTAAATTAAAAAAAATTTAATTAATATTGTTATAGTTTTTTAACGGGTTTTAAGTAAAATATTTTTTAACTGTGAAGCCCAAAATGTTTAGAAATTGTAATGGGGTACACGGGTATCATTGTTATGAATTTGCGAAATATTTTTGGGTTAGTTGTTTAACGGTAAGTTCAAAAAGATTCATTAAATGATCATCTGTTAATTTGTTTCTAATTTTACTTTTAAACAATTTTAAAATAGAAAACAAAGACACCCATATATATATATATATATATATATATATATATATATATATATATATATATGAGGAGCCGCAGAACAAAACGTACTTTTTCACATATTTAAAATTTTTGGGTAATTGAGGTTTATTTTTTTCGACCCCTTAAAAACTGTATGAACCTGAAAATGGAAACAAGTTTTTTGCTTACCAGAAGATGAATAAAACTGCCGTAAGTCAACACATTAAATGTCAAGGATAATTAATATCAAACCCATTTTATATCGAAAAAAGTACGTTTTGCTAAAAAAAAATGAAAAAAGTACGTTTTGTTTAAAAAAATATTTAAATTTTCTACAGATTCTTGTAGTTATTCCATGTTTAATTATACTATTGTATTAATTATTGTTTTCATAACACTCATTCACCAAACAATAGTTAAATTATTGCCATTATTGGAAACTATTATTGAAAACTCGTCGAACAAATACAAATGTACATTAAAACAAAAGTGAAGTTTAAAAAATAGTTTTTGTTTATCATACATTTCTAAAATTAAATAAACGTGAGAATTTTCACTCTCTTCTCTCTCTTTAAAAAACGGTAAATTGTATGACAAACCAAAAACAATTTCTTTAACTTTGTTTTTGTTTTACTGAAAATTTTCACTTTTTCGACGCGTTTTCAAGAATAGTCACCATTATTTAACAGTCAATTTTAACGAAAATGTAACGACATAAATAAACGTCAAACAAATTAAGACTATTAAGAAATGATTTGTTATTAAAACAACTTCACGAAGAAATGGCAAAAAAAATGAAAAAAGCACGTTTTGAAAAAAAAAAATGAAAAAGTACGTTTTGTTATGCACCAATTTTTTTTAGAACCCATTTTCTTGGTAAAAAAAAGAAAAAAAAATATGCTAACAAGATGTTTTCTTAAAGATTTTAACCCAAATATTATAAAAATATCAAATAACCAATTTGTTAAAAAATGCGAAAAAGTACGTTTTGTTCTGCGGCTCCTCATATATATATATATATATATATATATATTGATCCTAACGCGTTCTTAAAAGTCCTTCGCTGATGTCATTACTTTGTTTTTTGAATTATTATGTTAGAATGTTGTTAAGCAGTTTTCATAAATGTTTGTATATTACAAAATTTGGCAACGATAACTACTTTGTCAAAGCAAAATATTGTGTTGACAGGTTAGGAATAGACCATGGTTCTTATATCTATAAATAGCTGTAAATATCTAGCTAATATTTACTATAAAGATCTCTTATAGGAATCAGAATCTCATAACATAATTAAGTTTTGCTGGCTGCATGATTGTCCTAGGTCTCAAATAGGATATACTCCTGAAAATTTGTCTATATATCGAGTCATAACCGCAAAAAAGCTTAAGCGACAAAAAAAATAAATTTACAGCAGAAAGTTTTTACATTATTTCATATAAATTTTGTATGAAGGTTGTCGCTTACGATAACATTGTATTTGGTATTGAGTCGTAACGGTAGAAAATGATGCAAGTGTTGCCAATAAAGTCATTTATTAAAAAAAAAAAAAATTGACAATGATGTCGCTTAATCTTTTGTGCGGTAATACCTCGATATAAACCGTAGTGTAAGTTACAAAAAGGCCGGGCTTGACCGACAATACTTTCTTGCTTGTTTTATATTGTTTTCCTAACTCCTTCTATGTGAACAGTCGGTTAGACAGTTTATTTTTTCTTGCTATTTTAAGCACTAAATTGCTTCTCAATTTAAACATTATAAAGTATGTGGAGCGATAAAAATAAATCTTTTTTATTGCGTAAATTTCCATTTTTGGTTTTTTTTTTTTTTTTTGCATACTCATCTACTACGTATAAGCAGATTTAAGAAATAAAAAAAAGAGTAAAAAAGAAAACGGATTGCAATATCATCCATGAATGGCATCACCACGGCATGTCGTTACTATTGTTCTCATCAATTTTTCGTTTTTTATTATTTTAAATTTTGTTTGGAACTTATAAAACGGAAATAATATTTTTTAAGAATCTTACTTATAGAAAAGGTTAGAGAAGTTTATGATAATTTTTTTTAACACTATTATATATATTTACCATACCATGTAAAAAATTTCCTACTGAGTTTTTTTACTGCGAAAAATTTCGAGTAGTTTTAATGCCAGTTTGACTGACTTTCAGTCAAGGTTGTTTTTTTAGAAAAAATTTTTATGGTGATAATTCTATTTGTATAGTAGTCTTCAAGTTTTTAAACATTAAAGGTGCTTAAAGGAAAGCTAGTTAAAAATATTATTTTGTATAAAGTACAATTTTATTTAAGTGCATTTTCATATTATAAAATTATGGTTATTTTGTGGATACTTGAACAGAAATGTCATTAGTGCGCAGTACAAAGCTAAAGTATGTGAAATTCTAATGCCGAGTTGGAAAAATGAAAAACTTTTGAAAAGAAAATGTTGTATTAGGATAAAATTGCTTTAGTTAAAAGTCAACTCAGTTTGATTAACCCAAAACAAGTTTAAATAAACTTCGAATAAAATATCAAAAATGAAAAGAAGGGCGTGTTTTTTAGAGGCATTTAATTTTTTTTTATATAAAACACAACAAATTCAATGTAATGACCAGAATTTTTGCCTTATAGGCTTACAAATTTCATAGTTTTAAACCTTAAAAAGTAACTTCTGACATAAGTCCTCTGGGACTCACATTATGAATGCAATCCTGTCGGTCCAATTTTGCACCACTTTTCCTAGAATGGTGCGTCGAATGTTACTGGTTTAATAGCATAGACTAGAGATTTTACGTACCTTACAAATAGTAGTCCAAAGATGTCAAATAACACAAACGAGGTGGAAAATTTTCAGGGCAATTTCTTGAGATAGTTGAGAGAGTTTGGCTCAATAACTCGCAATAAAATTAGGAATTAAAAATCGGATTTAAAAACAAATGGTCCGATAACGTCTTAGCTATGTAACCCGCACCAAACCGTGATTTTTTCGGGATGTAATGGAGCCTTAAGTGTCTCCTGAGGATTGTGCTATCTGTAAAAACGAAAATTCTGTATTCTTACATACCCGCTAAGCCAGAAACTATGCGCGCTGTAAACACGACAAAGTGCTCTATAAGCTTGGCTAACAGAGTGCGAATTTTGGAAATAAGCTTTCACGATTTGTAAAAGTTGTTCTGCTCTAAGCCTTTGCATTATGACTTGTCAAAGTGTATTAAAAGAACTTCAACCACACTTCATAAGTATGGCAGTAAGTTCTACAGTTATCTATACGTTTAAAAAACATTTACATATCTTAGAAGCTGCGACAGTCTTTATTAAACGGTATAACCAGTCCGCTCGTATGCTCTCTGTTGGCCCAATGTCTAGTTAACACCGAAATCAGATCTACTTTAGGTTGCTTGTTTTCTTTGCGAATATCGAGCACTTCTCTTGACACGATATAGACTTCGAGGTTGGCATATATTGGGCGACCTATCGGAAGTATCGTCGATCGATTTAGGTGACTTGATCAAATTTTTGATAATGAGAGATTGGATGTAGGAACTTTATGTATCTTATGTCTTGTCTTAGAATTTAGAATATAAATATCCCATTGAGAGGTGTGGTAAAATCAGGGTTTTAAGAATTTACTTGATTGTAAAAAAATATATAATAATATAAAATTATATAAAACAAAATGTGGATCTAGTACTTTTACTAGTACTTTACCTGTCCAGTCTGTACTCCACACGTTATTCAAAAAGCACTTCACACTAGTACCAGAAACATCGCAAAATGTTTAGCTTACAAGCACGCAGTGTAACTCTGCATCCGGGCGTCCAAATTATTCCAAAAGAGTTGAGCAACAGTCTAGGACACTTTTTTGATTTCAAAAAGCAAAACATGAGAGGCGGCATCACGGTAATTTTGAAGACATATCTTTTTTTAATTTTCTTTTAAAGCTGCCACCAAAATCTTTTTGCAATTACATAATGATTTTTAAGCTGGAATTCTTCTTTTTTCCTACCCCTCTTCGTCTACAAATTAAAAAATTTCACTAAGACATGTTTTAAAAGTCATCGTATCAATGCCGCCTAAGTGTAAATATACAGTATTATCAAAAAAAAAAAAAAAAAAAAAATGATCGCACGTATAGCTGCCTAAAAACGCTACTATTTACACAAGTCCTTACGATGCATTGAAGCTTAGCCATTTGCAAGTTATAATTGTCGTATTAATAACCTTCAAGGGTCGGCCGTTTTCAATTCTGTCTAGATTTTTTACCTAACAATTCAAAATCTGTTGGATAATGGATTATGCCAGAGCATCCGATGGTACACATCGAGACCATTCTCTTTCCCATTTCTAATGCTTTTATATAGATTTTATTCAACTTAAGAAAACACACAAATTTCTATGTCATTATACGATCCACGAGCCACGTGCTAAACCGCGTCAAAAAAGGGTCCAAAAGATATGCTCTTTGTGGTTATAATGATGTCTAAGTAAATGTTATAAAAAGTGAGACAACAAAGAGTTAATTTTTGACTAAAATTCCAATCGGTGGTGGACAGCACATGGTTAAGTTATCTAAATTTTCATTAACACATTGACTGCAAGGCACTTTCAGCAAATAAGATGCATGTGACCGACGAGGCGCCTCCCGACTTTTTTTGATGCACGGCCATGTCGGACATATATGCACGACAAAAACACTCTCACAAAAATATGACAAATTGGGTTCGCTCTATATTTTTCCTTATAACGTGTTAATTTGTGTCTTTGCATTATAAGAATAAAATGTAAAATAATTTTTCTTTTACTTTTTTTTCTAACTATGTATAATTAAATGAATTTTTTAAAAAAATTTTTGAGCTGCGCCGAAACCATTACTACAGAAATTTGATGGGGGCCGTGCATCATACTACTGCAATAAAATCCTATTTAGCATCAGCCACTTTTGTGTGACATGGCTAGAAATAATGAAAATCGCGTTGGACATATGTGTCCGACGTGGCGTAAACCACATAGTGCAGTGTCACACATATGTGTCCGACGTGGCAGTCAATGTGTTAAAATCGAAGTGAGCAGCATAAAATAAATGACATAAACATCTCGCTATCTCGAGTCTGTGGTTAGATCAGAGATCAAATAATTGCTAACATCTAATTATATCGGTTGATTTTTTAGCTTTTATCTTTTTGGCAATACTGGTTTAAACAGCTGCCGCACGTTTCGTGTTTTATTTCACTGTCAAACATCTTCAGTTTGGTCTATAATTTAACCATGAATCATCTTACAAACGAACAACGCTTGCAAATTATTGAATTTTATTATCAAAATGCTTTTTTATCGAAAAATTGTGTTCAGCGACGAAGCTCATTTTTGTCATTGTCGATCTTGGAGTGAAGATCAGCCAGAAGCATTGCAGGTGCTACCAATGCATCTTGAAAAAGTCACAGTTTGGTGCGGTTTATGGGCTGGTGACATCATTGGACCGTACTTCTTCAAAGATGATGCGAATCGTAACGTAACTGTGAATGGTGAGCGCTACCGTGAGATGATATCCACCTTTTTGCCACATACCACGCTTAACAATGGACTTATTGAGAGGCGAGTTCGGTGAACATTTTATTTCACGTTCGGGACCGGTCAATTGGCTGCCTAGATCGTGCGATTTAACGCCTTTAGACTATTTTTTGTGGGGCTATGTTAAAGCTCATGACTATACACACATGCCCGCTTCAATTGACGCATTGGAAGACAACATTGAAGCATTTATTTAAGAGTATGCCAAAATTGGACTAAGCGGATGTACCATTTAAGGCGCAGTCACGGTCAACATTTGCGTGAAATAATCTTCAAACATTAAATTATATGGACCGTACTATAGATTCAAATAAAGATTTCATTCATTTTTCTGAATTTTATGTGTTTTTGTTTTTAAAACTTTCCTATAGCTCTTAAAAAATCACCCCTTATTTGGTCATTGAAAATCATCATGAAAAATACTATTTTTGGACGCGGCTTAGCTCACGAGAGATTATCGCTAGAGCCAAAATATTTTAGAATCTGCATAAGACATTTTGAAGGTAGTTTTGCGGGGGGACATCAACAACTCTTTTTTTTGATTCGTTCTAATGTGCATATTAGAAGTCTGCACAAATGCATTTGGTAGCCAAATGATTGTTGTGTGTGTATTTTATATGGGTATCAAATGTGTAAAAAAAGTGAGAGCCAGTCATTCACGCTCAATCATTTTAAATGAGAGATAAACACAACACCGTTCATGAAAATGTAAGTCACATACACTTACACTAATTGTGTATGTTTGATGAACTCAAATTCATACATCTTACAATAAAACAACATGAGTGAAGTTAAAAATCACACTAATCATTTGTGTGTTTCTTGCCTTTTTTATTTTGTTATTAAAAAAATTTTAAATTGTTCAACTTCTAATATTAAAAATGTTGCTGAATCAGCGGTTTATGGGCAAATTCAGCGATTTACCTCTTTTTGTTTGTTTTATTTTTATGTTTCTTATAAACAAAACTTTGTTTACATTTTTTATAGTTTGCTCTTTCTAACAATTACCGCTTCATTCCATCAATTCTCGTTCAATTCAATGAATAACAAATGTTTTGTCATCACGGCTTAACGAAAATATTCGAGTTGCTATTTAAAACAGAATTTAGCGCACGCATTGTAATAGAAACTGAAATTAGTACACAAACGGAATAAATGTTTTATTTCATGATTTTATATTTTAAAACTACTTCTTTTTGCTTGTAAAAAGTTGGTATCACTTTTTAATGCAATATCTTTTTGATAATATTTTGTTTTCAATACGATAAAAAAAATTTTTTTAAACACAAAACACATGTTGTGTTGATAAAACACAATGTGTACATCGTCACACAAGTGAATTTACTCGAATAAAAGAGCATATTTGTTATTTATACCTGTATCAAATATTTCTCTCACAACACTCACATAAATAATTGAACGCTTTGCACACATAGGTCATTTCTTACATACAATTAATTGTGTATGATTCTAAAATCACACACAACACACTACTTGCTAGTTTGATATGTGAATTCATGTGTCGTTTAATCGCACACATGCAGACCTCTAGTGCATATATTCTATTCTTAGTCGATTAAGCCATTTACGTCTAAAGAACCTTCGAAAAACTCCCACTTCCAACTTAAATGAATATTATGTTTATTGTTTCAATTTATTATTTTTTCAATCAAAAAAATCAATTAAAATAAAAAAAAATAAAAAGTGAAATGCGCATAGAATCTAGCTTTCCCTCAACAACAAATTTTAGTGTATTTATCAAATATGAAAAAATTGGGATTTTAGCACGTCATACAGAAATCGTATTAATGATAAATTTTGTATTCCCGTAAATAACTTTGATAATATAGTTGCATGTGCCCGTGCAGAAAACTGAATTGGCAAATTGGTTTTTTTGTTGTTTTCTTACGAACACAATAGAATGAAACAATTTGTTTTTTCTTTTTACCCACTTACAACTACAATTCGAGTCGGAAAGAACCCAACCAATTGTAGGGGGATGTAAGAAAAGATAAACTCACTGTTTATTGTTGGTGTTTTGTTTAAGCTTTGATATTGTTACAAGTAAGACTTTGAGTGTTCAAAATTCGCTTTAGGGTTTTATTCGTTTAACATTTTTAGCTTTTCCAAAATCTTGGGAAAAGGTTTCCTGATGAGCTGGCCTAAGCAACCAGTGAAATGCACATAGAAGCTAGCTTTCCCTCAACAATAAATTTTAGTGTATTTATCAAAAATGAAAAACTGGGAATTTAGCACGTCATAGAGAAATCGTATTAATGATAAAATAACATATGTGACAGCGCATAGAGAAAAGGGCCTAAGGGTAAAAAAATCAATTTTCACATATTTTTTTTTTTTGATGTGGACAACATATGAGCATCGAATGAGACCGATCCCATGCCCCAAAAGTGTTCCCTCCCAGAGATATGCGCGTTTTATGAAATTGAAGTCGACGATTCTAAGCGCAAATAGAAAGGGACCTAACGGTAAAATTTATTAATTTTCGTTTATTTATTTATTTTTTTCCTTATGAACAATTTAAAAAAATAGAAAAATCATTTTAATCGACGGTTCTTGCGAATTGGTTCTTTAGAACTTGACGGTACCGGTCCTTTATTTTTTTTCGATTTCTTCTTAACGTCTGCTGCCTCCACTTCTTGAGGATTGTCCACTTCCACCGAATCTTCCTCTTCGAATCTTTTTTTGAATCGTCAAAACATAAACCCCGGATCTCTTTATACAAGTACCATTGACGCTTCATCGATAACCTTGGTGACGGAATTATAATTGGTTTGTCATCAAAACTGGTATTGTTACTCAGATGTAAGTTTTCATTTATGATGGCTGAATTCGCAAACAGTTTACATTGCACTGGTGACTGAGCAATAAATACAAAGTGATGATACTTCGATATTCCAATTAAAGTTTTATATTTAGTGGAGAAGTATTCGTCCCATTTCTCCACTCAACAACAGGCTCACTTGAGTTTGGAAGTCGAATAGGTACAGGAACATTAAATCCATTACGAGATGATTTTCTAACACAATCAACTACATCCATGAAGCAGCCGATATAAGTTTGGGCATATTTTGATTTGAAAACTCCGAATAAACGATCAGGTGAAAACTTTGTATGTCCGCTTAACAAAAACTTCAATTCAACTGACTCACATCTGGAAGTATCAACAAGGTGTTGTAAATATCGTATAATCGCATTGTTTTTATTTTGTGAGACACAGTTATCAGCGAATATCACTAATTTTTTTAGTTGAATGCACTTCTCGTAGGTAGTAATCAAGCATTAATATTACTGAATTCAGACCTTTTCCAATGAAATCTCTTTCGTCAATACAGAAGATGTGTTGAACATTTTGACGTTAGTTTGTAATTCCGAAAATTGCTGTTTTGCGACCTGATTTAAAGTATGCAGTCCCTATTTGCTGTGGACCCGACGGAAAGCCAACATTTTGAGCATAATCCATAGATATTACTAGATAATCCTCCTCTGGAATACTTGGATACATGGCATTTGGATCAGGCTTGACTAATGTTCTCAAGTCGTTATAGTACTCTCACTGAGTGCAGGCAGATTGCAAATGATCAGAATACACCTTCAATGCTGCTTCTTTTTCAACTTCAGTAACGTTTACTGTATTAACAGCATCTTTTGCAAGATTTCGCCACAATTCGCACAAATCGTATAGTGACGATGTAGGGACAATATTTCTTCCACAGCGTTTGGAAAGTGCGAAGTTTTACGATCTAGTGTAAACAGAAGTCTTACTTTCAGGAGTTGGAAATCTCAATAAACGATAACCACGATGATTTGGTTGACGTCCAGGTAAAGTGATAGCAACAGTTTCAGCAAAACGGCAGATAAATAAAACAATTTCTTTTTTTTTTTTAAAGTAGTTTAAGCATCTGTACGATTCATTATATTCGTCATGCCATGTTCGCGTGGATAAACACCATTTTTGTCGTAATGTTCGATTAGATTTTTGTAGCGTTTAATTCCCATTGTATTCAGGAATAAGTACATATCACGGCGTATCGGCAAGCTTCGAAAATAATATATCTGATTGTACCGTTTCTTCATAGCTCGCGATCGATCACCAACTTTTGTCCTGAACAACACGGAGGTATTTTTGAACCATACAGTCGAGCAACTACCTTTTCTTCGCGTAAATCAAGATCAGATTTATCATCCTCGTCATCAGGGAAACGATAAAGTAAATCTACTTCTTCGATTTCGTCCACCATTTCATCCTTAAACAGTCAGTAAGAATGTTATTAGTCTTAAATTATTTTCGCGAATAACATAATAAGGTTATGTGAAAAAATTTTCGTACAAACGGAGTGATATTCACGATTTAAAAGAATTATAAATGAGTATTTATTATAATTCACAATTAATAATTTCAGAAAATAAACCTGGATTCGAAAAAACGCGAGCAAAATTGATATCAAACTCACGGAAACAGCGCGCTAGGTAGAAAACCGTAGAAACCAACTGCACAAAACAAAAGGTAGGGACGACCTACGCGCGTTTTCAAGGTTGATCAACACGTTCCTGACATAATGAGATGTGTCGCTTTCAAATGAGACCAATACCAACACGCTCAGTGATGGTACACCAAAGATACTCATATTTAAATTTTTAAAATGGCTCTCCTGAACAAAACTGGTTTTTACCCTTAGGTCCCTTTCTATTTTGCGCGTCACATATGTTTGTACTACGTTTTTTGTGACCAGAAGTGACATAATCTGAGTGAGATTCATCTATAATTTAATACCACCTACTAATGCAGTTTTAAATGCGGCTTACTGAAACTAATAATGATATTGTTATAAAATTTGATCCAACTACAGAAATTTTTGACGGAGTATAAAGAAGCAATACCAAGCTACACAGAAAAAAATTACGACAAATCATTTGTCATATTGAATACCAAGTTCGTCAATACAATTATTTTTTTAATTGAAAAGGCACCAACAACCGAATTTGTAAATTAAAAAAAAAAATACTTTTGTTAATTAAAATTGTTGATATTCAACAAATATTTTTAACAACGAAATTGTAATATTGAATAAAATAATTGTTAACAAATATATATGTCCAATTTTAATCACAAGTTTGTCATAATAATAAAATATTTTGTTAACAACTTGCTTATTGCCTTTTGAAAGAATGAAATGCATTTAAATTATTTATTTGATTTATTTTTATTGAAATGTATGTATATTAAAAACGACATCACAAACACCATATACAATTATTTTATCATACTTATTAACTCTTAGAACTTGATTCACAATAATGTTTTAACATCTGCATAAAAGGGAATCTTGACACAATAATCGACTAGCATTTGAAAACTAAAATAAACGAAAGACCCGTTAAAATCTCTAAATTATTCAAACCACAACTTTACCTACCCCAAAGATTGATTAGTTTTTTAATAATCTGCCTATCTTTTGGCCTTTTAGTTATTTAAGCCCAAGATATTTTAAACTGTTTTCATATTGATTTTATTTTTTTTGACAGAAAAAAATTTTGTTGTATGTATTAATTTTTAAACTGAAACAAATTGTAAATATGACAATTTTCAAACATGTTAATTAAGAAAATTGTTAAATATATTTGAAAAACTATAATTAGTATTGTGGTTATTTTGTTGAACTATTTATGGTTTTTAATCCAAATTTTTAATATTTTTAATTAGGCTTAAGTTCATTAAATTTAATTCTTCATTAAATTATTTTTATGAAGAAAGGTGTTTTACAACATGAAAATTAATTAAAATTGTTATTGATAATCTTTCATTTTTTTTTTTTTTTTTTTTTTTTTTTTTAAATTTTCATTTTTTACTTGACAACTATTGTTATTTTTTTCTGTGTAACAAATTAAAAAAAATGTTTTAGGTATCAAATTTTTTTCTATTTTATTCAATACTAGTTTCCTGATAAATTTGTTTTTTATCTATTATATTCTGCAGCATTAAAAGTCCATTCCATATCTCTCACAAACAATTTACATATTATAGAAATTCGCTTTGGCTCCACAGACACCTTCTTTAGATATTGTTTTTTTTTTTTTGTTTAAATATTATATTACTGTACTGTCTAACTATTGAATAATTTCATGCTTATTTCATTTTCATATCAGCATTTCTGAATTAATTTTTTTTTTTTGTTTTTTCACTACGTTAAATCGAATTTTTTGTAATTCTCTCTTTCTTTTCAGTTTTCTAAAATGCCAAAAAAAAAAAAAATATAATTGTATTTTAAGGTTTCCCATTTCAATCTTTTGCTATACACTTTGTATACAGATACAAGCGAAACGTTTACACTTATATACAGTTGGTTCTCTTTTGTATTCAGTGTTGAACACAAAACGAATTTCCAATGAATTTCAAATTAAAAATCGAATATATAATACCCAGTATGGCCCCTATTATTTAGTAAACGAATATTTGCATAATAATAAGTTGCATGGATGATGAACATTTTTTCAATTTACTTTTTGCTTAAAAAAAAGATTAAGACTTTGCATATTTGAAAGATTAAAATAAAAATTAAAAGAAGCAAAATTCGTAAATTTTTTTAAAAATGCTTTGTGCCAGTTTCATGAATAGAAAAGAAAAAACTTTCGCTAATGTAAATGCACTAGGCGTGAACATTTGAAATTATTATTATCTACACACATACCATTTAGTTTAAGGATAATCTGTTTTGATAAAAAATTTAAAATGGCGGAGATACAAAAGAGAAAACTAAATTTGCAGGGGTTCTATATACACTTACTGCTTTGTTTGACTTTATAGAATACGAGACCAAGTATTATTTTCGACCCTTTCGTGTCGTAAAATAACGATAATCTTAAAATAAGTGACTCTAAAAGTCATAAGCTTGTTGTTTAACCCTAGAAAGATAAGGTACGTCTGCGAGACGTACGCTTTTTCAATTTTGTGTTCTTACTTTCACATTTGTTAACATACAACTTTCTCACGTTCAATTATCTCAGTTATTAGCAGCACCTAGTTGGTGGTGGCAGTTTTTATGTTGTACGTTATATATCTTTTGAGAAATAAACACAAATAAACACAACATATGTCTGAGAGACGTATCGTTATCTTTAGTGTTACTTTTGTAGCGAAGATCATTTTGTGTTTTGGTGGATTTTTAAGGTATTTTTTTAAAAATGTGTTGTAAGCGCGGCTTTGACGACACGGAAATTGGCGCTCTTTTGCAAAGCGTGTTGGAGGACTCGGTTTCACTGGAAAATTTGAGCGAATCTGAAGTTGAATTATTGGAGGATAGTCTTCAAAGTGATGTAGAAAATGAGCTTTTGACATCCTTGAGCCTGATGAGAACATACCACCGCTTCAGGAAAATCCTCAAGAACCTGAAAATTTTACTACTTCTTCCGATACCTGCGTTATTACGATATCTCGACCCACTTTAAAAAGTAAAAGTAAGTGGGCCACATCGAAGGGTCAAAGTGATGGCCAAATTTCTTCAATGAATGTAGTTCGTACGGCAAGAGGACCAACTTAGGAATGCAAATCACTGTTCGACACAATTTCATGCTTCGATATTTTTTACTACCGAAATAATTTCAGAAATTGTTCAATGTACTAGTGCCGAAATTTCCATAAATTTTTAAATTTTAAGGCTAAAAATTCCTATTTTGTCAAAAACTTTGACCGACAACATTGAACAAATTTGACCAGATGCAGTAACCTATGATTAACGTTGTAGTGGAGAACAGCGTGAATCAAAAAAAGAGATAATACGGTGGCTTCTGTCCATCAAAAAAAAAAACTTTTGTCCAAAATGGTGTGTGTCAAATGCGGTTCACCTGTATGTGGCGACCTTAAAACTTAAATTTGTAAATCTTGCACATAATGTCATTCAAATTATTTTTGATTTGTTTATATAAGTTAATACAGATAACATTATCTACACAAAGTACAAAGAAAATATTTTTTTAAGTTTTTAGAACCGAACTGAAGTCCTTTATAAAAACTCTTTAATTTGGGATAATGCTAATTGAATTTTATTTTCAATTTTATTTTTATTAGTATTGTGGTTATTTTGTTGAACTATTTATGGTTTTTAATCCAAATTTTTAATATTTTTAATTAAGCTAAAGTTCATGAAATTTAATTTTCATTAAATTATTTCTATGAAGAAAGGAATTCTACAACATTAAAATTGTTATTGATAATCTTTCATTTTTGACCGTGGCCGGGATTCGAACCGCGGCCGGCAGGTTACCATGACATGTTTCGATCGCAACCACTCGATCTCCTCAGATGGATTTGCCGTTTTACACTCGCAGCCATCGACAACTGCTGACGTCAATAGTCAAACATCAATCCTTAAACCAAATTGTATTTTAACCTTTGGTAGATCGAAGTTTGCCTTTTTTGAATGATTATCCATTTTAATTGATTTTACATGTTTTTCCTTACTTCTGTTTTTTCGTACTTTTGTCAAGAATTTTTCTTGAAGTCCAAAGTACATTTTTTGTTTGTTTTTTTTTTTCATTTTTTGTCTTTCTTTTTCTTGTTGTTTATTTTTATTATAATTTTCTGTTTAAAAATGATATTTTTTTAAAAGAAATAGAATAAATAAATGTTTTGAACAATAAAATTGATCAATATTATTTTCGGTGATATCCTTTAAAGGATAGAAACAAGCATACGTCTTTCGGACGTGTCGTTATCTTTTCACTACAAAAAAATAATGTTATCTTTCTAGGGTTAAAAACTGACTAGCTGCTTGGCTGAAAATTATGAATTTGTTCATCAGAAATCCTGCATTTTTCTTGTGTTGCTGTTTAAAACTAAGAGAAGACATTTCTTAAATATAATATTTTTTCTTCTATTGTACAATCGAAAACATTTATTAAATACACGCAATTGCTAAAAAGGCCATTAAATAAATTGGATTTACATCATAAATTTATTGAGTTTAAAATAAATAACTGTCTGAAAAAGCTTTTCTTAGAAATCTGTTTATTAAAACAACTTTAATGATATGAAAAATAAAATTCCGCTTTAAGTAATTTTTTCGATAAAATAAGGACGCGAACAATTTTAGATAGTTTTAAATCTAAAAATATTATACATAACTGATTAAGCTGGTTTATATAATGGCTGATTCTTTTAATTTTCCGCGAAAAATTACACTGTTCACCTAATAAAAAACCAGTCTCAATAGTTGCAATGCGAAATGAAACTAGAATACTGGTTGAGCAAATCTGATAAACGGTTTTGACAAGTTAGCTCGGGTTTTCGAAAATTCGGCACCAGAAGTACTTGCATTTGTTGAACAGGCGTTTGGAATAAGTCAATGAAATATATTAAATGTACTTCTAAGATAAAAAATTCTTTTAGATGTCTTTTAGTAGAATTGTATGCGGAATATATTAACCCCTTAGCTCTAATTTTAAGGGGTAATTTTTGTCCTTTTTTCCAACTTTTACACATAAGTATAATAAAACGTCAATTTAGAGTGTTAAAATGTTCTACAAATATTTTTTGCATTAGAATTCACACACAACAAGTATGCATAATATGTTCTACTAATATCACAGTGCAGCGAAATTCGGGTAATCGCCGTCAGCCTCAATTCTTGCAATGCGAAACGAAACTAGAGTACCGATAGAGCAAATCTGCCAAAAGGGTTTTCAAAATTTTGGCCTCTGAAGTTTTTGAAGTTTTTTAATTTTTTTTAATTTTTGAATTTTTTGATTAGGTTTTTGGATAAACTGCCAATTTTACCAAGTTCAGTTATAATCAGCTATCAGTTAAAAATGTCTAAAACATATTGTTAACTGGAAGTTAAAGTAATAGTAAGTTTTAACTGAACTTGGTAAAATTGGCCGTTAGTCAAAAAAAAATATACTAAATGTTCTTCTAAGTCTAAAAATTATTTCAGATGTCTTCAGTAGAATTGTATGGCTTTTTTTTTCAATAAGTATGAATAATATGTTCTACTAAAATTTTGCAAAATAAGCTGAACGAATTTATTTTACGTAAAAAATTTTAAAAACATGTGGTTCGATGATTTACCTGATGCCGTTTTAGTGGAGTAGAAAGTTGCGAGAAAAGAAAATGTGTGAGAGGTAATGAATTCTTCTGATTTGACTCATAAGCTAATAGCAATGATTGTCTTAATTGTCATCTCCCAATAATATCTTAATGACCTCAAACCATATAGTTTTTAATATTTTTTACGGAAAAAAATCGTTCAGATTGTTTTGCAAAATATTAGTTGAACATACATATTTTATACAAAACAAATGAGAGCCCATAAAATAAAAATATAAAATTAATTTTTCTAAAAAAATTGACTTATTGCAAACGGCTATTTAAATAATTTAAGAACTTTAAGGGCCGAAATATCGAAAACATGTAGCCCGTTTCTGTATTTCTCACATCGTAAAACTTTTCGCATGAAACGTGTGAATTGCAACAAAAATAGTGTGAAATGAAACAAAAAATGGTTTTTCTCCCATAAGTGTTTCTGTATCTTTTCTTTGCGAGAACTATCTGTCATTTATATAATTTTCCAGCAATTATTGGAAGAATGTGAGAAAAAGTGTTTCTGTAAGAATATTTTGCGAAAAGTTTCGCAGAAGAACTGTCAAAATAAGTCACATTTGAAATTGGTGCGAGAAAAACAAAATGTAGATATTTTAAATTTAAAATATGTTTATATACTATTTTTTTAAAATAAATAAAAAATAGAAAGAATTTAAATGATGAATGCATAATTTATATGATGAAAATAAACAAAACACAATTGTTATATTTTGTTATTTAACATTTTTTTTAACCTTTCCTTGTTTTGGTTTTATTCAGTGCTGCCAGATAAATTTGTGTAAAAATCGTCAATTTCCTGAGAAAAAATTAAAAGATCGTCTTTTTTGTTAAAAATAATTAAAATTAATTTTAAACAAATTTTGTTCGATTTTTTTTAAAACATAATCAACCAAAAGCATAGTCAATGTTTATGGGTATTTTATACATACATACATTTAAATTGTTTATTGTTCGACCCTAATTATTTTAAATTTATATTTATTTTATTAAGCTTGAGGTTTATTTTTTATCCTGACGATCTGGCCTAAGCAACCAGTGAAATGCGCATGGGAATAGCTTATCCCTTCAACAATAAATTTCAGCGTTTTTATCAAGAATAAAAAATGGGGAATTAAGCACGACAAACAAAATCTTTTAAATAAAAATTTTGTTTTCCCACAAAAATTACTTTGATAAAAACAATTAGTATTGTGGTTATTTTGTTGAACTATTTATGGTTTTTAATCCAAATTTTAAGGCTTAAGTTCATCAAATTTTTTTTTTTTCATTAAATTATTTTTATGAAGAAAGGAATTTTACAACATGAAAATTAATTAAAATTGTTATTGATAATTTTAATTCTTGCCTGTAGCCGGGCTCGAACCCTGGCCGGCAGGTTACCCTGACATGTTTCGATCACAACCACTCGATCTCCTCAGAGGGATTTGACTTTTTTCTTTGATCCGATAACAATTTTATGTTGCTATTTTTCCCTGAAGAAGTCACACAAAAGCGTCACAAAATATCATATTGAACAAAAAATAAAATAAATATTTTTGTAAAAACAGAAAGAAGTCAAACTTATTATATTTATAAGGAGTATTATATGTTTAAAATGAGCCAAGTCGGTCCATTATTTCACCTGGTCCTCATACAAGCAAGTGTTCAAATTTACGTATTGTACAATTATATCGCTAATGTGTATGTGATATTCAAAGGTGGTACAATATATTGGCAACAATCAAAAGACTTTTTATTATTATTGCACAACGAAAAGAAAGTGCGATGTGTTGGCAACATTGTACAATGTTGTTTATGTTATTCCTGTAAGTTATGTTCACCTTTTTATTGAATGAATGAAACCATTGTGCGGCTTATTGCATACTATAGGACACAATGGAAATAATATGGCGAATATCATATACAATAATATTGCAAGTGTATTTTATTTAAAGCATCTTGACTCAAACTTTTTTCTATATTGACTAAAAAATGGGGCAATGGTTTAATGTTTTGAACATAAGCAATTGTATTAAATAATCACGGGAATAAAAAGTAAACACTTTTCCCTGGAAATTTTGCTTTTTCCAATATATTTGTTTAGGGATGAGACAATACGGACAATAGGGATAAATATGAAAATTAAGGCTGCCTTTCTAAATATATTTTTTATTTATGATGCCTAATAACCAAATATATAAAAAGATTTCAAATTGTCTAATTTCAAAGACTAAATAAATAGTCCCTTTTTTTAGAAAAAATCAGCAAATCGGCACTTTGCTAATTTCGAAACAAGAAAATCGTCAAAATGACGATAAATCGTCCAATCTGGCAGCTCTAGTTTAATTATATTTATTTCTTTCGTTGACGTTTCGCTTTCATTTCACACTTAATTACTGGAAATATTCCAGTTAAAACAAAATCTGTGTTGTCTGTTTTCGCATTCAAATACAGAAACACTTTTTTCTCACAAATCGAGAAACGATGGAATTTTTTGTTTCACACTTCATGTGAGAAATTTTACGATGCGAAAAATACAGAAACGAGCTACAGAGCAAACTTTTCCAACCCCTTTGGCAGATTTCATCTACCAATAGTCTAGTTTAGTTTCGCGCTGCAAGTATGTAGGCTGGCGGCGATCACCCGAATTTTGTTGCACAGTGCTATCATATACATTTCAAATCAGTTGACGCAAACGACAGTGTTGATAATTTTCAGTTCTTTACTTTTAACAATTACATTTTTTTTTTACAAGTCGTTTTGGTTAAAAGCGTATTAAAGTGGGAGAAAATACCAATCATTATTAAACTTGCTAATGTGATCTTTTGTCCCATAAACTGCACCAGCGCCTGCCTAAGTACGCCCTTCACCTCTATATATGATTTGTTAGGATACATTAATAAAAAAAATCCCAATTTAATTCTAAATAGTAATTACTGTTCATGAACCCAAACTATTCCTATATTAGGTCTATAACTCTTTTCTTACAAAACCAATGTCAATTCCAAACTGCTAAAGAGCACTTGCATATTTCTAGCAGCAAAATCATTTTATTCTGTTAAGTCGCTCCGAAGTAAGCAGGTTTTTATCAGACGAAAAATTACTCAAGGACAATTTTCCGATTGGTTCAGCAATAACAACAACAAAAAGGAGCACTTTGTTCGTTTCGAAATGCTATACAGTTTGGTCCGGTGCAAGTAATTTGTGAAGAGAAACGCCACCAGATGGATGATGTGAAACTTATTGATGTCAAAGTTGTAACTTTGTAAAGAATTTTATATGACTTACACTTTTTACAATATAAGGATTTTATTTATATAACGCAGAAATACGATTACTTATTACACAAAAGAACAAAATTTAAGTTTTTTTGTGTGGCCTGGAACTTTATTGCAAATTTTTACTAATTTGAGATCGCTCATTTAAAATCTGATCTCCGTTTTTCTCCATAGCTCACATTTTTAAGTTCCAGGTACTAAATGTTTTTTTTTTTTAATTTTTTGCAAAAATTAAAAGATTAAAAAATTGTAACTTTACTTTTCATTAAGCGATTTTCAATAATTTTCTTTTTATTAAGAAATAATTGTTAGCTTTGAAAGACAATTAAATTTTTGAATATCACAAAAATTTGGCTGAGTAATGCTTGTTTACGTAAAATAATATAAAACAGAAAAATAACTAAAATTAAAAATTTTGTATTTATGAAAATCATGTAAAATCTAAAACTGGAAAAAATTTAAGTCTAATAACTTTCACGTCAAGTCACATAACCTTTGAACAAAATGAGACATAGATCATAAAAAGCGATGAACGCGTTTTAATTTATTCACAATTAAAGGTACCTCATTTTTAAGTTAAGGCAAAAACGGCAATAAATAGAACAGTAGAAAACACACACACACACGTTAAAAAATTAGTAGAAATTCGCAAGAGAGTGCTGTGTTAACGAAGTTCTTTTAAACATATAATAAGATATATTGGTAACGCAAAAAAATAAAATTGTATTTCTCATACAACTAGTCCCACAATGGTTGGCCTGTACGAAATTAATGGAAGATCGAATAATATTATGTTTTTCTGATTTTAACTGGTCCCTAAGTTTGCCCAATTTAACGGCTCTTTTTTTAGTTTGGGGCTTCCTTAAAGGTAAAGTGCATGCTAATAAGCCAAAGTGTGGGTGCTGAAACCAAAAATTCTAATAAAGGTTTTTCAAATTCATTGTTGAGTTCTTTGTCCACTTTAATTTAAGCTGGCGTATAATCCTGTTCCCTTTCAGACCTGACGCCAAACTAATAGGACATTTTTCATAATTTTTGAAATATATGGTATCATTATCTTAAAGAAATATAATCAATGTTAAGGTTGTACCATTTTTATATCCTTTAAGGATTTTCAGGACACAAACAATTGATACATCTCGTTAAAATTTTTAGCTAAAACGCATTTTTATTTCATTAAATGACTTCAATTGGCTTGAAACATTAAAATTTATAATTTTTTTTTAAGTTAAAATATGACCAATTCACTATTAGTTAAAGATTTATACTTTTGTAATTGAAAACACAACTTACTTCTGCGCCACATTTTGGCAAAACTGAAATGTGATGTAAGAATTTCGCAATAATTCAAGCAACGATTAAGCGAACAGCGGATAATAAGAAAAACAAACATAAAGAACATTTAGCGTAATCGATGAATGGCGGTCTATTTAATGGTGGTCAAGTATAAGCGAAAATATAGAGACCGAAACCCTCCTGCACAATCGTTGCATCAGGGTCTGAAGGGGGTATAAGTACAGGGAAACTTGGGTAAAACGAACTTCGTGATAACATAAAACAGAAAAAACCGAAAAAAACATCTATATTGCAAAGTATTTTATATAAAGAAACTTCAAAGCTATTACTAGGTAATTCTAAGCTATAAAGACTCTATATAGCTAAGATTCATTCAAACGCAAAATAAGCAAAATTGTGAAGTTTCGTAAACAAAACAAGGAAATCTAAATTTGTTGGCAGTTTTTTTAACTTAATTTAACTAGAGCTCCAAAAAAATTTGTTAGTTGACTTTAAAATTTTTTTCGAAAAAATTTTTTTTGTGTATGTATTTGGAAATTTTTTGAAGAACTTTTTGTTATAATTTGGAAATTTTAAAAAAAATGTTAAAATATGCAAAAAATGCATATAAAAATTTGCACCAAAATATCCAACAATATGCGAAAACAAATCGATACCATTTTAACGAAAATTTATTGATTCGGAAAGATAACAGGTCGACACTGTTCTTAGACTATAGAAAAAAAACATGGATTTGCATGGAAAATGCAGCCTTAGTTATAACGAAATCGTTTTTTATTTCTTCAAATTTTGGTACACCAAGAAATTTGGGGTGCTTGGGGTCCACCGCTTTTTATTCCCGGGAAAGCGGGAAATAAAAATCATTTTCTAAGATCCCGAAATTCCCGCCCAAAATGAAATTCAATTAACAGTATTTAATAACATAATTATATACACAGTAACAGTAAGCGATAAAAGGCAAATTTTACAAGAGAAATTTTTTATTATTTTTTCTTTATTTGCAACGGTTCAAATTCAAAATCCATAAATATTTTTGACGTTGTAACTAGTAGTTGTGAGTTACTTTCAGCAAAAACAAATTCGATAAGCTGTCACTTACGGAATAAACTTAAATAAGGCATTTAAGAGCTGCTGACAATAAAAATAGTAAATAACTTTTAACGCAGTAGCTTAGATCAGATCTGACATATCAATAGATGAGGAGCTACAGATACAAAGTTTTGCTTGAAAAGATGTCCAGGGTTCAACCTTATAGCGAAACCGGGGGCAAAAATTAAACTAATCGCATGTGAAAAAATTCCAAAATCGGTAATGATTTACATATATTCTTATACACTCCTCCACCAATATATTCAGCAGGATGTACTAAGTTCTTCATTCCGCGTTAAAGGTTTCAGTAATTTTATTATTGAGTAATTCAAATTTTATTTAACCATGTCCGTCTGTCCATCCGTCTGTTGAAAACACGGTCACTTTTAAAGGAAACTCAAAAGAAAAGAACAATTTTTGTTTCAAATTGCTTCAAGTTATTCTAAGTAGTTTGGGATTGAAATCCAGCAATATTAGTTGAGTAGGAAAGGAGTTTTGAATCCAAACCAATACTCCAAAAAATTGATAATTTTGTTGCGAAAACTAACATAAATAAATGGTGGAATAATCTACGGATTAGTATAAGATTTTGCACAAATTGTTTCCATATGACTAGAAATCATACCGTTAAATTTTGTGAAAAGCGGTCCATAGGCCCTTTATAAAGACTACTCTCGGAAAACAGTTAAATACGCCTTAAACCGTAACGAATAATGTTTTTGAAGTAGAATTTGGTCTCTGGCAGCTTCATAATGCTTTTAATCACAGTAGAAAAGGACGTGAAGATAGGTCCATAATTTACCATCGGCCCCATATAATGTCCACCCTGGGAAATTATTTTATTACCACTCAAAGCGTAACAGATATATATTGTGGTAAAATTTGGTCCAATTTAGCTTACTTTGCCAGAAGTAATAACATGCAATTTTGTAATAATCGGTCGTTAATTTAGCTTAGGTCCCATATAAAATTCTTTTTTAAACAGATCTCGTGTTTGATAAGGAAGCGATTTGTACCAAATTTAGATTATTCGATTGTTATCCTTCTCTAGATTTTATTTGCATTTTTATTGTCCTTGTGTAGGAGGTTCCACGCATACTTTTCCAGTTTAGTTCTCGCATATTCCCTTTGTATGAGAGGTGCCACGCCCACATAAAAATATACAAATATTTATAGCCTATGCTAAGCGCCGGGTAATAAGGAAATTACTGTAAAAATTGTGGAGGACTCAGAGCTAAACCAAACCAAGTCATGAAATATAATATGAAATATATTTCAAAGCTGATGCGAAATTCTCCGAAAAGCTTAACCCTATTCAGTTCTGCAATGGACTTTATCAAAACGCGTTGTGTTTTTAAGGTAATACTACACTCACAATATTCTGTACGTAAAATTAACTGAAATTGTAATATAAAATAAATGAAAGTTCAATTAAAAAAGTTCATTTAATTTTTACTGTCAAAAATTCAACACCATATTCCGTAAAATCAAATAAATATTCAGTTATTTTGTAAAATTTTACTTTCAAAAATTCAACACCATATTCAGTAAAAACGATTAAATATTCAGTTATTTTATTAAATTTTCGTTTAATCCACAAAAGAGCCGAATTTCTAAAAAATACCAGACAGACAACTGTCCGCTTGTTTTTCTTATAAGCGAGAGAGGGAGAATATTTTTATTTACTTACCCAGTTACACACGTTTGTTTTACTTTTGTTGTACTGACCACGTTGTTTACAGAAGAACTCTCAATTATAAGACACCAGCAGCATGACCGATATGGCTTCGCAATTATTTTACTTTTAAAATTTGATGTATTTAACTAAATTACACAAATTTTAACAAATAGAAAATGGGAATTGCTTACACAAAACAAGCAATTCATTTTTTATAGATAAGTAAAAATTAATTTTTGGTAGTAAAATTATATAAAATAACTGAATATTTAATTGTTTTTACTGAATATAGTGTTGAATTTTTGACAGTAAAATTTTATAAAATAACTGCATATTTATTTGTTTTTACGGAATATGTAGTTAATTTTTTGACAATTAATTTATATAAGACAACTGAATATTGATTTGTTTTTACGGAATTCGCAGTTGAATTTTTGACAGTAAAAATTAAATGAACTTTTCGTTGCTTTAAATTACATTTTTATTTACTTTAACATAAAAATATTAACTGCAACTGAAAATCCGTATTAATATGCACTTAGTTTTTTGAATAACTGTTAGAATCAGTTAAAAATAAATTTGCTTGGAATTTTAAATGTTTATTTATTTAAAAATGACTGAACGGAATATTTCTTAAATAAACTACAGTCCGTTACTGTAATAATATTGTGAGTGTACGCAAGACAATGACTTCAGAAGTTAATGACATTTCACTAACTCAACCTCAAATTATTTTCGAATTGCCTTTTTTGACTTGGTTTGCTTCAGCTCTGAGCTCTCCATATATAGATCTAAAAATTATATGATTACTTTATAGTTCAGTGAATTAAGTTTACTTACCATAGCTTTACACAAATGTTGAATATCGTTACTAATTTAAGAAAAACTATTTTTAAACTTTTGTTCATTAAGTATTAATTTTCATTTTTATTTCTTTCTATTTTCTTTATTTAATACTTAGTAACTAAGTTTTTATTTTATTTTTAATAAACCTAAATCTATATGTTTTTGTTTTCATTAATTATCAAATAATATTACAATATTTTACATAATTGCTTACATAAGTATTTAAAACTAAATGTATTATTTATTATTTATTTATAACTACATTGTTTTTATTCTTTATATTTATAGATGTTTTTTGCATTTTGTATTTTTATTTGTTATTTTCACATTTTTATGTAAATTTAATTTTGTAACATAAAAAGAAATTAAGTTTTTCCTTTTTGTTGTTATTTTAATTTCGAAACTACAAATAATCTAAATTTACATTGTATAACAAATCTTAAGTACTTATAAGTAACCTAAACTAATTTATAATTAAATCGAGATTAAATATTTTTACATCAGTGTGATTTGTTTATATTTTATTCGAATATGTTTCTTTTATTTTTTTTTTATTTTCTGTGAAAGTGATTGTAAGTATTTTTATGAAAAAATTTTTAGAGCATTAAAAATTAATACAAATTAAGAATAAAAAATACAAAAATTTATTAGGCAGCGTATAACGAGTTTAAAAAGTCAGTTGTGTAATATACTTGGTGATCAATATTTAGGTAGAATATACTAAAATTAATGGGAAATAATATTTCGAAATAAAATTTGCTTAAATTACATAACTTGTAAACAACTTAATGTTATTGCTTTCTAAGCAATCGAAATAAATTATATAAAATTAGTTTTAATGTTTTGTTTTAATTATTTTCATGCATTATTATAATTTATTGTGGAAGTGGAACTATGACGCAGGATTTCTTCGTTTGCTGTTATCAAACGCCACTAAATATGAAATTTATCTTTAAATAACTTCTTTGTCTCTGTTTGTTTGCAAGCAAAAAAAAAAAAAAAAAAATTATTCTTTGGGGTGGTTGTTCCATAATTTGGTTCATAACTTTTTTCTACTAGGAGAACTAGAAACAATTTGAAATGCAAAACTCTTTTTTGTTAAGTCTTTGGGAAGTTAGCGTTTTTTGATTAGACGGGCAGACAGAAAGGCATGGCTAAATCGAATTAGAATTTCCCAAGGACTCGTTATACCTATTTATAGACTTTTCAGGGCTATGATGAATAGAAATAAAAGTTTTAGATAATGACAAATTTTGTATATCATCATCACTAAGCACTTATGGTGGAGGGTTAAAATATAACAAATATTCACATTTTTTTTTATATCCTCCGCCACAATTGGCTAATGAGGGTGTACTAAGTTTTTCATTCCGTAGTTCCCCTTAAAGTGTTAATATTCTTGGTCTTTGAATGATTGAAGAGGTTTTTTAAAATTTCAAATCATACATCAAAATTTCGTGGTTATCGGTCCCTAATTAACCATAGGCCAAATAAAAAGCCTACTCTCGGAAAACAATTTAGAACATCTAAACACGTAACGAAATGCTATTGCAATAAAGTTCTGTCTGTCACAGTTTTATTACACTAAAAATCACTGTCAAGTTATGTGAACATCGGTTCGTACGGGTAATTGCACGCCCATTATAAAGCCCACTCTCGGAAAATATTTAAATACGCCTTAAACCGTAGCAAATAGTGCTATTGTAGTGCAGTTTTGCCTGGCAGAGTTTCATTAGACTTAAATCTTAGTACAAGATTTCGTGAAGAACAGTCCATATTTCACCCTACTGCCAACGCATTTGGTAAAGTTGTATTAAAATAAGCCAAAATTAAATTGAGGGCACTAAGACTTTAAATGCAAAACAAAGTGTAAGCAATATTTTTTAAATATATCGTAACGCTACCCTGTTGTGAAAGCGTTGTAAAATTTTACGGAAATTTGCTAAAATACTAAAACTCATTTTACCGGCGTTAATTCATATGCGTCTTTAGAAAGCTTTTAGCATTGCACATCGCGGCTGACCAGAGTCTAATTTACTGCTTCAGTCCCGGGACATTGTGTCCTTTGCTCGTATTATTAGTAAGGTCCTTTCTGGGATCATGATTTTTCTGTGGTTCAAATCTAAGCCGCAGAATGGTAGATCATAAATATTTCGGTCTATTGTTTAATTTTTACCTATTAACCTCGATTGGAATTCGATATGCTTACAGACCCCTCTATTTGCAGTTGCCATTTGTCCGAAATCACTTTTGCAGTGGAGGTGGAATAGTGCCTAATCTAATGCAAAGGTTAGATGCTCCTGGTATGATTTAATAATTAAATAATTTCTTGCTTTTATAATCAATGCGTTGCTATTCCACCAGGTTATCGTGTCAGATTGCTTTGAATAGTTGCAAATGATTTCAATTAAAACAATTTGTGATATTGATTAAAAATTTAATTAAAGTTGCGCCAGTAAACAAATTAATAATATCAATTAAATATTTTTTGATATTTAGCACAATTCATGCAGTAATGTTGTTGATAAAGGTAAACTTTTGATTCACTTGATTAAAGTATTAATTAAAACTGATTTTCTCTTTGATTAATGGTTTACTTGTGTCGCATTTTTAGATAAAAGTGCTTCCAATGAAACAGAATGCATTCTACTATAATAGTAAAGTGGCACTGGCATTTTATTGCTTCAGAATTGATTGGTTATAGATGTTACCATCTAATATTAGAATTTCCACTGAAAGATTATTAAGTAACTAAGCAAAAAGTTTTTTAAGGTGCATTTTTATCTACGATAACTTAATAAATTGTAATGAAAGCTTACAAGCTATATATATATATCAGCTATGGACCAGTTAAAAGTCTTGAGAATTAAAAAAACAACAAATAGTATTGCCATCAAAATGATCGACGTCAAACTTTGTAGGAAACAGGATATACTGGTTCAACATACGAACTTCGTGTGGCAAAACGAAAGCCATCGCAAAGGAGATAAATTAACCAAAAAAAAAATTTTTTTCTGGACCTTAAACATATGTTCATGTATTGCAATGTTGAATTCTATCTATATGTGCATAAAAGTTGAAGTCAATGTCAAATTTTTGTACATGTGAAGGTTTTAGCTCGTGGTATGTACTTCTAAAGCGATTGAGTACCTAAATACGACATGAATTCGTGAACTGAAATTTATTAGATCATTGGCTTTATATCCTCCAATTCTTGAAGTCGAATCGAACTGGCTCTCCTCGAATAACGTGCTTATAGTGCCAAAATGTTTTACGATTGACCAATCTTTAGGAATATTTTGTTCACCATTCAGCTAAGCATTTCATTCGAAGAAAGCCAGTTCGATTCGACTTCAAGAATTGGAGGATATAAAGTCAAGGACATTGTGATCAAAGATTTTTCAAATATTTCTTCACATACACTATTTCATCTTTTACAAAGTTAAGAGTTCTGCTGAGGGGTCGATCTCTGCGATGGAAAGTATTTGCGCCAAATAGGATTTATTTGCTTTGCGAAGTCTTGCCGAGTATGCTTTGGTGCCAACGGTTCTTTATCACTATCATCACTGACGTCGTTTTCAATGATTTCAAGATATACGAAAACTTTAATAGTACCATTTTGTCTTTTGATAGGCTTGAAACCGTAATTTGTTCCTAAACACCTCTTCACTACATGATATGATTCTTGAATGCTTTTCAATCACTTTTGGGCCGTAAAATGCTCTCCACTCATAGTTAAAATCTTACAAAAAAACTTATTTTTTACCTATGCATGTTGTCGGTGTTCTCAAACGAGTACAGTTAATTTTGTACTGCTCTTCGTTTATTATCTTTTTATGTAAGTATTTTTTTTTCTGTGAGGTATTCTGACACGATTTTAATTATAATAATTTAAAATTACCAATAAAAAATTCAATATTATTTTCAATATTATCAAAATAGTGTTCATACCTTCACACTGTTTTTGTGACACTAATCAGACTAATACTTTTGTACCCAAAAATAAAAAAGAGACACAAATTCTTTTTTACCTGTTGTTGGGATTATTGTTGTGAACCTAAATAACGGTACATCGATTAAAAATTCTTTGTTTTTGGTTGGGAACTTGTTAAATGCCAGTCGTAATAATGCATTTTATTTCCTTATTTAATATTTTAAGCTTTTGAAATAAAATAAAACATTTTTTTAATAGTTCAAATTGCAGAGATTAACTGTTCACAGAAAAAAGTAAAACGAGATTAATTTATGTAAAACGAAGGTTTATTAAAAGTGAATTAGTTTAAAAAAAAAAAAAAAAAACAAAAATACTAAATAAAAATAAAACTTTTTCTAAGTTAATAGTAATAATTTTTTTTTTTTAGTATTTCAAGAAAAGAAAAAAATAAATAAAAAAAATGTGTGCTAAATGGAGCATAACATCATTTATTTGAAATGAAACACGTGTGTTTGCTGGGTAAATTCTCTTGAAAAAAAATATAAAAAATATAAGAAAATATGTAAGCATCCTCTTCATGTACATTCGACGCTGTCTCATCGAAAACTAAATTAAAGAGTCTTAGAATACGGGTGAAATCTCTCAGCACAATTGTGCTATGGAGCGCCGACCATTGTTTAAGACCTATCTTTCAGTACACCGATCGACTCAGGATCATTTTCTGAGTCGATGGAATGATGTCCGTCCGGCTGGCTGGCAGGTTGTCTTACTTTTGTCGTACTTTTAAATATAATTGTCATAAGGACAAACAAATCTATTCCGAAATACAGTCTCCGTGTCCTTCTTTATTATGTTAATATTTGGATTCGCTCCAAAAAAATCTTATTGCAACATTAATAAAGTCTAACCAATTTTTTTTTAAATCAGTCCATATTTGACTATAGCTCCCATACAAACACAATTCCCGAAAAAGGCTTTAAATATAATAACCTACTTAACTATTTCAGAATTGATATAACCTTTTGCGACGATATGTAATAGCTTCTATGTCATGGCAAAATGTTGCGCTGTTAGGACCAGTATTGACTATGGGACACAAAATCGCTTTGAGACGAACGAACAACTCCCATATAAATGTTGATATTGAGATAATATTTGCCAATATTTGTCATAACAAAATTATGTTTTGGTTGGGCATGGGATCTATAACGGAAACGTTCTTTTAAATACATCTGTATGTACTGTGATGTAGGGTATTAAATGGCTGGGCTTGATCGCCTATTCTTTCCTACTTGCTTTCATTATTTTTTACGCTATGGGGAAAAAATAAACGTATAAGAAAAATTAAAAAAAAATATATAGAATAAAATTAAAACTTTATTTATATCTATATATGTATCTATGTATTATATACAACCTTATTTAATGTATTTCATTATTCTCAAATATAATAAATTATATTAGTATTCTGGTATACGAGTACATTACATTTTTGGTGCGTCTAAAAGTTTATTAATATGTTTGTATGTATGTAAGTTTACATTGAATGTATATTAATTACAATTTTATTCTCTTTTTTTTATTTTATTTTTGTTTTTATTCCTTAAACCTTAATTAATTTATTTTTGTTTTTATATATCTTATGGATTCTATTTTAACTATTTAGTGCTTTTTTGTAGTTTTGATTTCTCATTGAAAATATTATTTTCTTTTTTATTAAAATTTATTTTCATATTTCTTTTTTTACAAATAAAAACTAAATTTATAAGTCTTGAGGGTCTTTTGTTTTATATATTTTATTAATTTAAATGTTAACATCTTTTGTTACGCTACGATAAAAAGAGAATCGTATTTTTCTTTTCAAGTATGACAAAATAAGTTAAGTATTAGAAGAAAATTGTTACCTTTCAGAATATTCTACTTTTTGAATTGCTAAAACCTTTAGAAACACTTTTTTCTCATATTTTTTTGACGTGAGTAAGCTTATCTTTTGCAGTTTTTAATACCTCACAGCTGAGTTAGTTATCCTTTTGTCAAGCACAAAAATCATAGATGTATGAAATGTCGGCAGGTGGTAGAGGTTAGAAGTTTGAAATATAAAATTACTGTTTTAAATATTTAAAAAATTCTTATTAAAATTTTTCTTTGTATTAAAAATCTCTAATAGATACTGGAAATTATTTCCTTTCGTAGGTTACTTTATATTATATTCAACATATTTAATTTTTCGAATTTATTCTATGAGCTAAATTTCAGTTATGTATTTTATAAAGCTTTTTTGTAATAGTTCTATTCCTCAAATTTTTAGGAATTACTTTTATACACCACCAGACTATTATATTGTATTTTCTTGTTTTTTAAGCTTTATAAAATACATAACTGAAATTTAGCTCATAGAATAAATTCGAAAAATTAAATATGTTGAATAAAAATCTCTAATTAATTTTTTTTTTTTTTAATTTTCTATTAAAAATATTACAAAAACACCCGTACCTGCTGAACTTAAATTCTTTCTGAGCCTAATTTACCTTGATTTGTTTGGCGATCAAACTCTTGATGTAATCTTTAGATAGAAAACAATCAAATCTAAAGCCGAATCGACATTTTGAATAATATATATTTTTTGTAATTCAAGGCACAATCGATAAGGACGGGTCTTAAAGTAATAAAAGTTGTTAGGTCATTCTATATAAACACACAGACAACAAGTAGGAGTGCTGTATTCGGATATGCCGAATCGTATATACTCCTTACAGAAGTTTATATATACGTATATCTAAATATATTTATATTTATATATGTTGTATTATTCGCTTAATTGCATTTAATTGTTTGCACATGTTTGCGTAGTATTAAATATATTTATAGACAAAATTAATTATAAAAATGAGTAATTTTTGGGATTTCAGTATTTTGATTATAACTCAGCCATTTTCGAACTGATTTAACAGATTATGTACCGACGTGTTCAAGAAGAAATTTACCATTTACTTGGGTCATAAAACTTGGACTCGGAAAGATCTATGGTTCCCGAAAATGGGTAATTTTCAAAAAACAAAATTTATATTTCGGTCACAACTTTTTTGTATCTGTACCGATTTTTCCGAGTTTTTCGGATAATTTCTACTAAAGATTTCTTATCTTTTGATGTACAAGCCGTATTCGTAGGTCATATGACAGCGCTAAAATTTAGGTTTTTATAAAAATTTTGTTGTTTTTTAGCCCATTTTATGAGTATTTTACTCATTACTTGCCGATTGTTTAACCGATTTGACAGATTTATATACCGACGTGTTAAAGAACCAATTTTCAGTTAGTTGGGTTATAAAACTTTGACTCGGGAATATCTATGGTTCCTGAAAGTGGGTATTTAAAAAAAAAAATTAATTTTGGTTATAACTTTTTCGTATCTGAACTGATCTTTCCGAGTTTTTTAAAAAATATTTTCTACTAAAGATTTCCGATATTTTGATATAAAACGAATAACCGTAGGTCATACGACAGTCCAAAAATTCAGGTTTTTATATATTAATTTTAAACAATTAATGACATTAATATGTGAAATTTGCTTTTAAAAATGCACAAGAAAGCCAAATGACTAATTTGCTCAAATTATTGGTAGAATTTATTGTTTGTGATTTATAAACACTTGGATTTTTCATTGAAAATTACGTTAAAAGCACTAAAAGATCTGTTTGTATAAATGCACAATTAAACAGCGCAAGTTTACGAGTCAAAATTGTTGGGCAAATTTTCGAAGTTTGTGTAAATGAATTCTCATACAATTTCTGACAGATCATTTGCGAGGGCGTAAAAATGCACAGTTTGCGAAACTTTTAAGCAATATCAATAAAACCCTTACTATATTTCATTCAAAATATTATCGTCATTTAATTTTCTCTACATGCCAACATGCAGGTTTGCATTTCTTCTACCAAGTGATAGCATTTTCTACGCTAGTTGTGAATTATGAATAACAATCTATGAACTATGTTTAAGTTTCTGTTTTATTAGTTGCGATTGTTACCGTGAATTATCTACTCCCCATATTTTGTTTATTTTAAACAATTTACAACACTAGATCATTAAATTCATTTATGTTAAATGTTCTTAAACTATCCAATAAAAAATGTTATCATTTTGCGTAGCACTAATGGTACATTTAAAAAAATAAGCGCACAATAATAAGCGCCAGGCAGTGAGACATACAGAAATGCAGTAAAGTAGGTGAAAGAACTCTCAACAACTTTTATTAAAAAAAAATAACATTTAATACTACGAAGCAGGCTTGTAAGGGAGAATACTAAAAAATAACTCAGTGTGTTAAGCTGATCGTTACATCCAATAATTTTTATGTGCGCTGAATAATGCGCTTTATGTGTCAATAATGTATTGCTTCAAAGTGGGAACTCGCCATAAAAAATTCATGTCTTCCGTAAGCGCAGTGGTAAGCGAAACTTTTATGTTTCTCCCTTACAAACCTGCTTCGTTGAAAGCTCCACTTTTTATTGGGTAATAAATTGACGAAAAAACTAGAACTTAAAGAAAAACTTAGATACAATAATTAATATAAATTGTTCAATAAAATAATAAATATCTCGGTATTAGTTGCCAACCCTGTAATAATACTATTTATTATTTGACAAGAACAAAACACAAGTTTTGAAAAAGTAGAATATGCGCTCTTTTTAACACCTGATTAAAGTTGGTTCTTCTATTTGCTATTTGTGTTATCTTCCGACATTTTGTTGTTATTATCGATATAAAATAAATTTTAGGGTTTGTTTCCATTTTTTCGCGAGCATGTTCGCGATAGAAGCGATTTTTTTTTTTTTAACAATTTTTAATAAATATTACCATTTGCTGTCATGCGGCTGTTTGGAAGTTTATGCTAATTTCTTTGCCGTTGCTAATCACTTTTTATAAGTTTTAATTATTTTATGGCTTGTTTAAAAGAGTGTTCGACATTATTGAGCGTACGCTACATACATCCAGAAAAGATATCTATTTTATATATCTATATATATAAAAGAACTATTTTCACGAAAGTAACAAACTTTATGTAGTGTTCTGTTTTTCTTTATTAAACCGTACATTTTTACTGGTTTTGTAGACATTTATTTTATATTTTAATGTTCTGTAGTGTTTCAATTAATGCAGGTAATAAGCAAACCAAAAATTATGCAACGCTTCTCAGTAGTAATGTTGCTGTTGCTTAGCAATTTGCACGACCATAGCCTGGGTGTGCATTGTGTACATGTTTTGCATTTGTAAAAATTTGTTGTTGTTTTTACCAGACGGAAGGGCGCTGAGCTCAATTGAAACGAACGAACTTTAATGTGCTGAACAGAACACAATTAAGTTTGAGTTTTTTACGCAAAACAGAACACAATGAAACGTTCTCATCTTAATGTTGAGTTAGTTTAGTACAGTATTGTTATTGTGTGCGAAGATAACAAACAGAAAAACGTTTTTTAAGGTATTTGCTGAACAAACACTATTAGCGATTGTGTTTTCCATATTTGTATTGTACAGAACACTTAACTATAGTACATAACGTTTTCGAATTGTGACTAAAAAGTCTCCTGTTCTTTAGGGCACTATCAACACTGTCGAGTTATACGGTACGTAAAGTGCAATGCCTTACGTCATGAGTAAGGTTGAATTGTGAATTGATTATGTCCCCCTTGTAGATAGCAAAACATTTTTAAAAAACGATTACCAAATTGTAATTAATAAGTAAAAAAATTACACATTCTATTTCTCTTAAATTTTGATTTAAATACATGAAATTTAAAAAATTTCGAAATGTAAAAGCGATTAAATTTACTCGATTAATCCGTTAAAAACTTTGTTAACTTAATTAAATTCCGACAATCAGGCTTTTTTTGAAACCAAACCTGATATTTATTTATGTTTTAATTTATTGGTTTTGTTATGAATTGATGGAACAAAATAAAAAGGGATACGGGTTTTTTTGCTTTTAGGTTACCTTATAACCTTATACCTTATAACTTTCAAACGTGGCATTATTTTCAAGCATAACGGGCTGATTATGGTCATCTTAGTCGACCTACTGTAGAAGGAATTGGAATTAAAGAAATCTAAAGAAACTAGATGCGTTGCAGATGTGAACACGTCAGTGCTTCCGTTAGTGAAAGTTTGGAGGATAATCCTATTTTGTTTATTTCAAGGCTCAGAGCGCTGTGGCCGTATGATAACCGACTTTTTTTTGGCCTGAAACTGAATTTTAAAAACTGAACGATATATGGTTACAACAAGATGGAACCACGGACCACACATCAGGACCGATTTTGGCTTTATTGCATGGGAAGTTTCCAAAACGCCTTATATCATGCGATTTGACGCCTTCCGGCATGCGAAAGTATGCGAAAAAGTGGTCAACAATTATCACAAAATGATCGACTGCTGAAACCAATCTAGAGGCAGCAATTTAAATGGCATTGTATCTCGTACGTTATGTCAAGTTTCGTGCATTATAATGAAATAAACGTTTCATCGAAATCAAGGCTATATGTGTTTTTAATTAAACTTTAATTTTGAAACCGAAAAATGGGCAACCCTTTACTGGTACGCAATAACTTTAGTGGCGTGGAATATTTATGGGCTTATTTAGAAAGCAAGAGCAGACATTTTAATACTAAAGGCATTGGACAAAGTAGTTTAAATAGTTCATTTAGCTATTTAACCTTCCACCCGTTTTAAATTATGATGTTTTAGAAATAAAATACTTTAAAAATAAGAGAAATATTTCAACAAGCATTATAATACATAACTAGCAGGATTACAACATAAATAATAATGTTTTATTTCTTTGCTTAAAAGTAAAAAAGAAATGCTTTAAAATTTTCTTTAATCTCTGCGTTTCTTTTCAGGCAATTAAAATCATTTTTCTTTTACATAAAAAGGCAACAATTTTCTTAATTAACTAAAACTTTTACTTATTTCTTTCTTTCCTTTTTTACTTAAATAGATAAACAGATATAAAAAAAAGTAATACAAGAAAAACCCTTAAACATAAATTAAAAAGCTTTTATATACATACACATAAAAAATCCTTACAACGCTACCGAATCGTCAGAAAGTGAATTTGATGCATTTCTGCTGGATGTTAGCGTCGTTGCTTTTAGGTGGTTAGAGGCAGGTGTGGTGGCACTAGTATTTTGTGAACATTTACTCGAGCTGGTAGGTGAGGCTGATGATGATATTGAGGTGGTGGTTGTGAGGGTGGTGTTGAGAGTAGATCCTATTGAACCATTAAGTTTAAGCAAACGTGATGACTGTTGTCACATTTCCTGTGATGGGGCTGACGATGTTGTCGTCACCGCCGTTTCTTGGCTATCACCTACGTAGCCCTCGTCAGGACTGTCGGCAAGTGGACCATTTAAATGGCGTATTTTAGTATATTTTTCTGTTGTATTAAGGGAACAAGATTTGGATGTTGTTGTTTCCTGCTTGGATTGTTGCTGTGTTATACTAACTGTAAGTGATGATGTAGTTGGTGATATATCCGTTTCATCGCATTCTGGTATGGTATCAGAATCAGCACACCTTTTTCTTTGTGCATCCATATTTGTTTGCGAAGAGGCTGATGACGTGGTTGTAACTGGGGGTGTATTGTGTGTATTTAACGGTGTTGTTGTAGTATTTATAGAGGTAAGTGGTTGTTGCTGCTGCTGTTGCTGCTGCTGATGCTGTTGTTGTGGACTCAACATACCAATTATGGAGGGTGCATAGTGTATTGGTTGGGCATGATAGCCCGGCAGACAGGGTGGCCATTGCTGTTGCTGTTGGTGCATAGGTTGTAGCTGCTGTTGATCTGTATTACTTTTGTAGCCTTCCGGAGGTGAAGGATACTGCACCAAATGCGTTTGTGGATATCCTTCGGCCGTAAAGCGTACATTTGGTATATTATATTTATCATAGGACGTTGGTGTTCCTGAACGTTGCTGTAGAAATTCCGCCTCTAAACTGTAGCGCATACCATTGTTGTTATTTGCATTGGCAAACTGTTGTTGTTTGTGAGCCCTATTGTGCGGTAAGGTACGATAGAAATTTTGTTGCTGTTGTTGTTGTATACTGGCTTGTTGCTGCTGCTGTTGTTGCGTTGATGTTTGCTGTTGCATTAGGTGATGATGTGATGGAGGCTGTTGTGGTGATTGTTGCAGATGGGCATTTGTGTAATCGTATGCAAAACCATCCTGACCCAAAAAGCAAACAGGATTTAAATGCACGTCCACTGGGTGAGTGGGTATTGAATTCATTACAGTTTTCAACTGCATGCCTCTGGGCAAAGTCGTCATGCCTCCAAACCTTGATGTTGCCATGGCAGCAGCCGAATTAGGCCGAAGGATTTGTGAACCAAACTGTGGTGCTGACAGCTGATAGTACTGATCATATTGTACAGGATTTTGACAATCGTTTTGACTGTCGTATTCTAAGCTGCCAGTATCCAGGGATGAGGAAGTTTTAAGTTTGTGCTTATAACCCGATTCAGCATCATTAACTAAATCAGGGTTTTTTTCTGTGTAGTTGCGAAGAGACGAGGGTGGTGAACAATAAGCCAGTGTAGAACTTAAGGCGGGATTAACCATTAGAGATTGAGGTGGTGGAGTAGCAGAACTCAAAGCTGAGGCCTGGGCCATGTTAACACTTAATTGTAATGTCTGTGTAGAGCTATCTAAAGGATTATACAGCATTATGTTTTGCTTAATTTGATTGCCCAAAATAACACCGTTCTCCTTGGACAGCTTGGTAGGTGTCAAGGCATCACATTGACCCAATATCAAGCCAGAATTACCATTTAAACTATCATTGTCATTTATAATAGAAGAACACTTCATAAGACCATTATCATTGTTAGATGAGCCATCTGAAGAAGAAGTGTTATTACCGTTGACTGAAGTAACTCCCGAAGATGGACATTTTTTACGCTTTACTGGTGTTTGGCGCTTTTTACACTGTATTATAATAAAAGCTAAAATCAAAACGAAAATAATGCCTCCTCCGGCTGAACTGGCCACAATGTAGTTCATGTAATTCTGGGGAAATGATACTTCATTTACTACAGGTGGTTCTTTTATCATGACTCGTATGGTGTAATTACTAAAGGTGGTACCAGCAATATTTTGACCTACACAAGAAAATGTGCCGTTGTCTTCTACACCTACATTGTAAATAAAAATTTCACTTCGTTTCTCCTCCGAGTTAGTAGATGACTCATCAACAAAGTACAACATATGCATGTTGTCCACAAAACTGTCATTGGTCATTACTTGACCATTAAATAGCCATAATACCTTGGGCTCAGGTATGGCTCTCACCACACATGCTATTGTAAGATTGCGGCCTTCTGATACTTCGGTGTAGGTGGATTGGGGAGAAACTTCTGGCAGGCAGGCAAATTCCTCGCGTTTTAAAGATTTTATTACTTGGCCTTTAAGACGAGGAGGTTCTACACATTTGGGCTCTTCTGTTTGGGGAGTATTGTAGTTATTTAGCCAAGAGTGTAGATCCAAAAGACGGCAGTCGCAAGTCCAACGATTGCTTTGCAGGCTTATACCATGTAAAGACTTTGGAAGGATATGATTACCTTGTATATAGCTTATACGATTACCATCTAGCCTTAACCATTCTAAATTATCCATACCCACAAAAGCTTCATTTTCTATTCTCTCTATTTGGCAATTACTTAACTCCAATGTAGTTAGAAATGAGAGATATCTAAAAGATGCTGTTTTAAGTTCTCTTATAGGATTGCCACTTAAAGTAAGTCTCATTAGAGAACTATAATCCTGAAATGTTTCAGTGGGTATATGTTGCAGAGAATTCTCGGACAAATCAAGTTCCACGAGATTTGTCAGACCTCTGAAGGCTTTTTCGTGTATTCTAATCAATTGATTGCGGGATAAGTAGATTTTTTGTAGATTAAGTAAATCCATGCGTAAAAAACGTTCGCTTTGCAAAACCTGCAGGGAATTGCCACTGAAGTTTAACACCTGAGTGCCAGGATCCATCCCTTCGGGTATATTTGGCAGTGATTGGCCACCGCATTCTACCGTCTGTTTGCCACCCTTCCATTTACATATGCACACTTCAGCTGGACAACCCTCAACGCCTTGGATCGGGACACAGTTGATTACCAATATGCAACAGATTATTAAAACTATTGATTTATGACTTAAACAACGCATTTTGTATTTTTTAATATTCCTAAATCTCTTATATTTATTTAATTTCAATTAGTTTTTTTTATTATCCTTATTTTCTTTTTGGTAGTAAATTTTAATACGAATGTCAAAAAATTACGTAGAGTTCTTTAAAAAATCTACGCCTAAATAATAAAAAATTGTTTACTGCTGGACAGCTGGACAACATTAATGCTATGTATTGACAGGATAATGAATTTTATGGTTTGATGTGGCTTGACAAGAGCTGCAGCTGCTACTTTTAAGTTTTCCCCCTTTTCTCTGGTTTCCTTATAATTTTAACCAAATCCCTCGAGGCATTTGGATTTTAAAGCCTGCTACAAAAGACAATCATGTTGGAAGGCAGAAAAATACAAAAAATGTCCTGGATGTCCTTGTCTAAGTATTAGATGGTCTTCTTGTACTATTCTTTCTATGTAGTATAAATACTTTTTATTATTGCGATTTTTTGTTTTAATTTCTTAAACTGTCACTTAAGCTCATATTACGCACCAGTTTTTCTTTTCTTTTTTTGTATGTATGCGGTACTTTTTGTTTTATTTTTTCAAACCCTATACCACAATATTGTTGCTACGTATAAAGGCGTCTGCTTGTCTGTTTTGTTTGTTGTTGTGTTTTTATATGTATATCCTGTTGCAAAGTCCTTTTTTATATTTTCTTTTTCTTACTGTTTCTTTTTTCTGTTTTCTTTTTTATTAACTCTAAGTTACAGTTTTTTTGTAGTTTATATCTCTGTCTTCATTATACCAGTTGACGTCAGCATATTTTTTTCTCCTCTCCAGCTGGCTCCTAAATATATTTTCATAAGCGCCAATTGTTTTTGTTTCCGTACTTTTTGTGTTTTTCTTATCAAGAATGTGTTTGTTAATATTTCTCTTTTTTTTTCTTTGTTGGTAAACCATTTATTTCTTTTTAGTTGTATATTAGATTTCCTGGAGTTTTGTGCATTTATCCATTGTATATGTATATGGAATCAATTTGGGGTTTTAACTATTTTTCGTTTGTATTTTCTTTTAACAAATCATTAAGGCCATTAGTGTTTTTGTTGTTGGATATTGTGATAGCTGAAAGTGAACAAAAGAAAAACGAAAGGAGATGAATTAAAAAATAGATAAATTAAAGAGTTTTAATTTACAAAATAAATAATATTGAAAATTAAATATTCTTTAGTTTCTATACAAAATAGAGCTTATTCGAAAATTATCCTTTAGTTTAAGGATTTTTTTGTTTGCTTTCAATAAAGTTCAATAAAATTGATTCTTATATAAGTTCCATAAATACGCTAACAGTCAAGAGGACAATTTTACAAAAAAATAATTTTTATGTAATTAAGACATGCTGATCTAAATTAAAAAAAAAAAAAATTAATTGTAGGCGCAATAATCTGCTGTATATTTCTACGACAATTATGCTTTTATTTTGTATAATGTTTGTTTGAGTTTTAAAATATTGCAAAGTTAATTATAACTGATTAATTCCACTCCCAAGAATTTTTGTTTTTAACATATCGCTGGATCAATATGACAAGGTTGCATGTGAAAAAGCAAGGATATGGCGATAACAAGTTTATAGTTAATATCTTATTTATATGCAACTGTTTCTAGATAAAGTTTCGCAACAAAACTTAGTTAAACTTTCAATTAGCAACAAGTGGACTAGAAAGCAATATAAATGTATCAACATAATAAATGACTTATGGGCACAAAGACTCTATCCTGGAAAGATTTTTGTATGTGGCCTATCTGAAATTATAAATAGATTTTCAATAGGATTGTACGTTATGGGTATTAAAACGTACGTGCAAGATTTCATCAAATTACCTTCGAAATTGCGACCTGTACTTTGCGCACAAGGTTTGCATTGACACCCAGCCAGTCAGCTGGACGGACGGACATCATTTGATCGATGCAGAAGTTCTTCGCTTTGCTAAAAGGTGGGTTCAGAACCAATAATTTAATGTTTTACAAATACCACTACGAACGCGTAATACTCTGTGCACTTATAATGGTGTAATAAAGGATCATAAAATAATTTCGAAAAGTACGCTTAAACTTTTTTTTATCAATGTTCTATATATTACAAACACTTTGTTACTGTACTTTTTATCACATCTGACATACAAATAAAAAACACTGTCAAGGTAACCAAGGACATGCTGGCGTCTCTGGGCCAACACTACAAATTGTAAATAATCCCAAACAACCCAAAAACATTACTTAATAAAAATTGAAAAAAAAAAATATTTTACATCCGTATAAAAAATTGAGCTCCAAACAGGTCAGGTTTGTGAAGGAGAAATTTAAGAGATTCCATTACCATCTCACTTACAGAAGGCATAAATTTTTTATGGTGAATTCCCACTTTGAAGCAATATTTTTGAATCAATGAATGTTTTCTTTACATTTATTTTTTAGTATTCTTCCTTACAAACCTGCTTTGTAGTAAGAGCACTTGAAATGTTATGTTTTCTTTTATAAAACTTGTTAAGAGTTCGTTCAATTACTTTACTGCATCTCTGTATGTTTTATTGCGTAACGCATAATTGCGCGTTAATTTTTTAAATATTCCATTAGTGCTTCGCAAAATTATAAATATTTTATTGGGATACAACATTGTAATATTGAGCCAGCGTTATGTATATATGTTACTATTTTTTTATGCTATTAAGCAGCAAATGAATAGCATCCATCCAATGCACACTGGGTAATTCCGGCCAAAAATGATTTTTTTTTTTTAATTTTACTAAAATTTTGATGACAGATTATAGCGAACACTTCAAAACATACAACTCATATCTTAATTTGGCTTTTGGATAACTATTTAACTGTTAATACTGGAGCAAAGTAGAATTTTTTTTTTTCAAATTTAAGATTTTAAAATGGTTTTTTGTGTACTTTGAAATAAAAGTAAGCTATGATTTTTCCTTTAAAGTATTCCTTGAAAATAATCACGTTATGTTTAAACCGTATTAGAAATTAATCATTCCATGTGATAACTGTAATTTTGTGAGCGTTCTTTTTTTGGATAAGTGAAGTGATTGTGAGTAACTTTAAAAATAAACAAAACCTAAAGTAAGCCAAATTGAAAGAGACCATAACAAAAAAGGTGGGGCCAAGGGAGGTTAAGTGATAATTATATCTAGTACTGTTAAGTATCAAAAGTAAGTACTATACATTTCAGCTGCCACAACCTGCCACTCTAGTTACCAGATATTTTTTAGTGATTTCATATATTTTTATATGATTAGCGCGACTGACTGGGTGATCATCGCCCAGCCCAAACAACTTAAGCCAGACTCTTGAAATTTTGTATGTAGACTCCCCTCCCAATGTGTAGAATAAAAAAATAGTAGAGACTTTTGGTATTCATAAGGGGTTAGAAATGAGTAAAAACGGGTAAAATCAGTTACATTATATCTCGTGATCTAACAGAGGAATACGTAAAATTTTATAAGTTCCATTATTGAATCGAAAATTTAATTGTCATGTGTTTGGTACTTTTTTGAAATTTGCACATTTTGGGTATAAAAAAACGAAAAATATAATTTTGGTACATTTTTGGTAAACAATTTATCTTCTCAAGTAATAAAGATAAAAATAAAATTTTAATTGTGTTCTCTGCTCTTAAAAAGCTCTCATACAAATTTTGGTACCTTTTTTCTATTAAGCTACATATTTTTATTTTTATACTGAACTAGCTGTCCCGGCAAACGTTGTTTTGCCATAAACCTAATTTCAAGTGAAAGAAAGAGGAATAAAGCGCTTTATACCATGATGTGATGAAAAAACAATAGCTATTTATTTCTTAATTTCTGATCGTTACATATTCAAAAGTTAAACATAAAAAAGTGATGAATTTTTTATCCTGAAATATGAAAAGCAAACAGAGACAATCAATTTTTATTACATGGGGTCTTCACCTGACAATTTTTTGTTAAGTCGAAGTCTATAAAAAATTTTAAAATTTTTATCAGCGTTTTTTTTTTTATATGAAGTTTGACGTTTATTATGACAAAAAATTGTCAGGTGAAGACCCCATGTTAAGAAGAGCAATTGCGTGTACGATATTTTTGTCAGTCCGTCTTTAGCCAACACAAATAAGATGGCTTGCCGACGCGAGAACTTGCCACGAATAATTGTCCGTGTGAAAAACATGGTGTGCTCAAATCTAAGCCGCAAACAGACATCGTTTGGCCTTGTGACTTATTGATTATCATTGCAAAAGCCAATCTTAAAGGAAATTAAACGCGTTTGAATTCACTTGGGACGTCTGTAGCAATCATCGAAGTTCTTGGCAGCAAAACATTTTCGTCTCGGAATTTACCATTCAAAAAGGTAGCTTCGATAACGTTTTTCATCAATTTTTAACGACCAATCGAGTACCATTGCATAGCAGAAGTAAAATAACCGGAGAAAAAATTAAAAAAAAACCTAAACCTTTCAAAAGAATCGGTTAATTATTTAAAAGGGTATAATAGGGGGGTGCTTTTACCCGTTTTGCTTTATTTTACGACGTAAATGTTTAAATTTATTGCCTTTAGTTCCTTCAAGACTTGGAAGACATGGGTAGAGGGAGCATTTACCCCTTTTGCACTAATTGTTGGAATTTCCAAAAAATGTATATCTTAGAGCTACTTTAGATATTACAGTGTCTACATGCCAAATTTTAAGAAAACCCTTTGATTAGTTAAGAAGATATGGGGAATTAAAGGTTAGTTAAGAAGATATTAGGAGGGGGAGCTTTTAACCGTTTTGCCCTATTTTACGCCCTCTAGCGATATGAAATATATATTAAGATCTATTTCGAATGTCATTGTACACATAAGTCATTACGATACATGGTTTGGTAACTTTTCAAGTGACAATCAAAAATCATATTATGGAAAATGAAAGGCAGTTTGTTGATATTTGTGTGGGAATAATATATAAGAAAATCTAAATGCTATATCTCCGGAACCACTGTGCCGGTTTCGTGTAAACATCACACAAACCATCAACAGACTATCCCCAAAGTACCCTTTGATTTTGGTTTAAATTGGTCGACTCGTTTTCGCAGTTAGTGGTGACATCAAAGTGTACACTTCTTTTTATATATATAGATATATGTCCAATATTTAACCCGAATTCTCCCGGTTTATGAAATAATCGTCCGATTGTTATATTATTTGATTCACTGCATCTCTATTATACCTTTCGTATATATCTGCAAAGAGAACTGGCATATCGGGTCTAGTTTTCGAGAAAATAGATGTCGTCATATGACGACGCTATTAAAATAAAGGTACAAAAATTTCAGTGATTTGCCATGTTTTTCCTCCTAGCATCCAAATGATTTCGTTTTGCTTTTTCTCATGTATTTATTTTTGTTAATTTGTCTTGTGGTTTGGTGTTTGTGGGAAGCTCTCCATTGCTTCTTCGTATTTCAGGAGGTGCCAGAAGTTGATTACGAGACGAAGTATTAATATTTCCTTCGATTTCCTCATCTGAGCCTTCATCAGTCAAGGCGTCAACATATGGAAGTACGAAGTAAAACTCGTTTGATACATTTTTTTATCTTAAATATCCAAAATGCCCGCGACACTAAGAAATTTACTGATAAAAAACCGAAAACAAAAAAAAAGTTTAAATCAGATAGTACTCGTTGTATCATAGTGTCGTCATTTGACGACAACCAGATATATTCTCATAAAAATTATATTTCTTCTACCACTTGAATAAAGATTTTTAGCAAGAATCTTGTAAACTAGTATTAGTTTTTATTTTATATTACTTTAGGGCACATTTATAAAATTTATTAAGTTTTTGGCACTTACTTTCTAGCCAAACTCATAATTCTGAACTTTTTCAAAAAACTCTCACAAAAAACAATTTACCACACACGAACTCTTTGAATCACAAAGCTGAACAATTTTTTTTATGGAAAAGTAATTAACACACTACACAATTGTTATTGATTTATTTGTTTCTATGCAATAATAACGGTTCACCAGCAAGTTGAAGCTGCCAATGTTTTTGTCTTCATATGACGACGCTAGGAGAATTCGGGTTAAATGCCTAATTTCAGCTATTTACTGAAAGAACAGATATTTGTTATATATAGTTATGCAGCCGCGAGTACAGGTGAAGAAAAATGAATTGGTACTCATCCCAAACCACCTCAACCCCCAGCCACCCTAAATAGAAAAATATATACCATTTCTATGATCTTTCCAAAAGAAATTTTGCAAAATGGTATGTTTCATTTGAAGGTTCCTAAACAATCATCCCCTTTACCCATTCCACAGGAGCTCAAGTCGGATCCACGTCTGTGTTATGTAAAAATATATATACACATTATTTGCTCAAGTAGGCAAAAATATGGGGACAGGAGATGAGCATATATAGATATTCCACAAACTATTAATATAATCGCTACAAATGATCATATTTTATTACACCTCCCAAAGCCCTTTTTTAATTTTGTTCGATACTTTTGGGTCGTCAATGATTAACTGGCAAACCCCTGGATAGAGAAGCATAAAGAAATTAAAAACAATTAAAAAAAGTAATTAGCATTCAGCATCGCACACAAGCTAAATAACAAATTACTGCTGTTGGTTCAAACGAAGTCCTAATGCAACAGATTGAGACAAACAAACAAACAAAGATATGTTAAGGATTATACCCCAGCTTTTAACCCGAAGCATGAAAGCGATTTAATTTAAAAATGTTAATCTGTTAAATATATTTTGTTATTTCCATATTACAGTTTCACTTTTAACAAGTAAGTATCGAAAAAAAACAATTTTTATAATTTTTCGGTACCTGGTTTAATTATAAAAAGGTTAAATTTCTTCAAAATTTTTATACAATAACACTGGTCTGCAAAACACACAAAACACTTTCGAGTTTAATGCTCCAAACTCAAACCCGTTTTCAGTTTTTTTTCTATCGTGCACAGCCTTATTTATGGACGTTACTAATGTGGTGTCCGAAATAAGGCAATTATGCCTTATTTTTTTTTTTTTTTTTTGTAAATTCTTCACCGCTTGCCCCATGTTTCATTAGGGTCCCCTCCTCTCGTTTTACCCTTCCACGATTTTTGGCTCATGAATTTTCGTTCCGATATTAGGGATCTAGCACATCCAAATCCTGTTACTAAGAAACTGAATACATCACTATCCCATATATGGGATAGTATAGCTATTGTATATAAATTTGCATAACTTTTAAGCGCATTTCGATTAAAAGAAAAACAAAAATATTGTGTTATGCTAGAAAAATTTATTTGAAATGCAACAATGATTCGAAGCCAGTAGGAATACTCCATTTAGAACTTTAATGGCAAATAATATCTTTGTAAAAACTCAAATAAATATTTTCGTATTTCAACAGAGATTTTATAATTTAAGATGTCTTTGTCGCCAGAAACTTATTTTACTTACAACTTAAACTTTCTAATTCAACTTTATATAGCATTTACTATTTATCTGTGTACACTTCTCACCATATTTTCTTAAGTAACCTTGATTGTTCTCTTTCCTCAAGGACATTACAAAAGCATTTACGTTTATTGTCTTCTTTTTATTTGAAATACCAAAAATCACCAATAACAATTTAACATAAAATTTTTGATTTTATAACCCGTGTAGCAGTTTATGAGTCATTTAAGAAAATAATATTTATTTTTGCATAGAAACCAATTTATTTATTTGTATTTACTTTTATTGCCAACTTTATTGACAAAGCAATAATATTACTGGTTTTCCTTTTTGTACTCGTTTTTTTTTTTTGGATTAAAAAAAATATTTAACCCTTTTTTATTATTAAAGAAAACAGAAACCCTAGAAGATCGACTAGAAGGAAAAGTCACTCAAAACAAAATGAATAATAATCTCAAAGCATTCTATACGTTTGAGAAGCTTCAACAACAAAGTGAATACCACAACGGAAAAACTTAGAAGACATTCTTACATTGGGCCTTTTTAAAAATTTTTTGATTTAATTACTATTCATAATAATAAGATACACATTCCACATTCGATTCTATGAGAAGAGAGTAGAGAAGTAGTAGCATCTTTTTTTTTTTTTTTTTTTTTTTTGCAGAAGCAAAAGCAAAATATTTTTTTTTTTTTTATGCCGTTACCATTCTTAAATACCTGCTTAATAAGCGAGAGCGGAAGGCCTACTCTGCAATAACAACGTGTGTATAAATGATATGAGTATGGAAAGGAGCGAGCAGGCCTGGTATATCCAAAAAAAGGAGTACAGACCCCTTCAAAAAGGTTATCCGCACTCCTTCCTTTTCCCGCTGGAACATTTCTAACTATACCAATCAAAAAATTTCTTTTTTCTCTATCTTTTCTTTCCAGTTAATCTTCTGTGGGTAAAACTCTAACTCAGATGTACAAGAACAACTACAAAAGTAAAAAAAACATAAAACTAAATATTAGATAAACAAAACAAAATCAAATGCAATGAAATGAAGGATTTTAAGATAATGACAAGATGGTAAATTTCAGTTGAAAGTATGACACAATATTAGATAAATTTGTATATTTTTTTTATAAAAATGCTTAAGTTCTTCAAGCTCAAACTGAAAGTTATCATGATTGTTGTGAGACTTTGGCAAGATGATGATAATAACAAAATGTCATATACAAACGCAACCACTTGGAATAAGATTTCGAGATAAAGAAAAACCAAAAAAAGGATAATTTTAATACAGTTATGGGTAAAAAATAATAAAAAACCAAAAAAATTAAAACATTTTAAAAGAGAATAAAGTTTTTTGTTGAATAAAGGGTCTCAAGTGATAGCTCTGTACTTTGGTATATTATATACCAAATACTTATATCCTTAAAAAATCGTCAAAAGTTTGCAAAAAAATTCATCACGAACATTTAACAAAATCGTCAAATATTTAAATGTTACAGATCAGAAGCAATTTATTGCACTGATTTTTTATTGATTGGTTAAAAAATATAGATTTTTAGCAAGAAAATTTTATTTATGATAAAAAAAAGGTGATATGGTTACGTTTTATTCTATTTTTTTCAGCAAGTGGGCTTAGATATTATAAAAAGTAAGTAAAAATGCAAGGCGAATTAATGTATAGGGTGGTGGCGATTTTACAACAAGTAAAAACACCAAAAACACAGCATTGTATATTATTTGCTGCTTTCCATGGTCGATAGTACAAAAACACAAGTTACTTTTGACATTCCTCTCTCTAATTTAGAAAAAACGTAGCACAGTTGTGCTTTTAACGCTACCTGAAAAATAAATTCGCCTTGTCAAAATATATTTATTTGTCATTTGAAAATAAATAAAGAAATACATGAGAAAAAAATTTTTTCTTAAAAACATACATAAAAAAATTAACTTATTTCATTTATCCATTTTCACAAAAACATTAAATAAAAAATAGAATCTCATTTGCCATTAACTCGAGCTATCTCTGTTGTAAAACGTTCGAATTGTTGAAGGTACTAAACCGAGGGTTCTGTCTTGTCTATATTAACAGCCTCTTCAACCGACTTAAAACGTTTTATTACGTCCAATTTTAGTTGCAAACTAATTCATTTTCCTTTCTTTGCACTCATTTTTCCACAAAACTTCTTATTAAGAACTAACTTCTTACCTACTAACAGAATTAAATGGGAATTCGCCTTTTTACATGCAAATGAAAAAATCCTTCACACTTGACTTCAGTGAAAAAGTCGAATCGTATGTAGCGACGCAAATCGGAATCATAACGAGGCAAAGCGGATTAAACCAATTTTTTAAAAGCGACGCAAATCGAAACGACGGAAATCGGGGCTCTAGTGTATATCTTTTGCGGTATCGATGGCATTTATATAATTGTAGAATTCGAATTACTTATGCTTACTTATGAAAGCCACCTAGTTTGTGATGGGGGAAGAATTTTTTGTAGTTTAATTTTTAATAATTTTTGTATTTCGAAAAATTGATTGTTATGTTTTGGACTGTTCCCAATATAATTGTAAATTTTTCTTGTAAGTGTTTTATTGAAAATCGTCATAACTCATTACTTTTAGTAAAAAAAATCGTCAATCGTCATTTGACTGTATTTTCTCAAAAAAATCGTAAAAATGACGAAAAATCGTCACACCTAACAACACGGGTATATTTACAGCCAGGAACACGATGTCACACGTTAACGTTCGCATGGAAAATTACATTTAAAACAAAAACAATTTATAAAATATGTTTTTGTTTTAAATGTAATTTTCTATGCGAACGTTAACGTGTGACATCGTGGGCCTGGCTGTTAATATCGAAAAACAATTGAGGTTTTTCTAAAATTTATAAATTTTTAATCCAAATTTTGATATTTTTTATTAGGCTAATTATTTAGAAATTTTTAGAAAATTTTGAAATGTTGGTGAAAGTTTTCAAGGCTTAATTATATCTATGGTATTTTGGCAAAACATCTTAAGTCGAGATAAGGTAGCAAAAAAGTTCTTTTTTTAAAAAAAACATGGTGAAAAAATCATTTTTAATAAACCAAAATTTAAGAAAAATTTCTTTAATAGTAAACAATTTTAAAAACATAAACAAAAATGTTTTTTGAATGAAAATTCTTCTATTTAGTTTTGACTTAAGATGCTTTGTCAAAATGCCACAGATATATTGAAAAAAAAATTGTCAAACATTGAAAGTTTGGCAAAACTTTAAATTTTTAATTTTTCGAAATTTAGTGAAATATAAAAGAAGAATCCTATTTTGTTGACTATTTTTTTAAATAATTGTAATTACAAAAACTGCTTTTATTAAAATTTAAAAATATTTGTATTTATGCGCTAACATAAATGGTCTTCTGAAAAAATTAAGTCACAAATAATCTAATTATAACTTTGTCTTTTGTAAAGTGTTGATAAGTCCAGTAAAAATCGGTTCTATTTTACTTTAGATACACAACTAAAAAAACGTCTGATAATAGACTTTTGAGATCTTGTTTGTTTTAAAACCTAGAGCTCTTAAGTATTTTACCCTATACTGCTATTATTTTAAACGACAATGTTAATAAATACACTCTTAGTAAAAGGTTGCCATGAAAAACAAAACAACAGAAATTTCAAGAAAAAAAAAAAAACACACGGTATAAAATTGTAACAATGGTAATCAAATATAGAAAGCTGAGTAGACAGATTTTTATTTGGTTACACTTAACATAACTTTTATATCATTTTGTCTTAAAGTCTGAAGAAAACAGCCTTTTCTTTTTACTACATTTTTATACAATAAAATTTTTTTCATGCTTGGCTAAAATAAAGAAAAACCCTTAATTTTTAAGACTCATAAGTTGCGAAAGAAAAATTGTTGGTTTAAATATCACAGCGCAGAAAAAAAGGAAAAGCTTTGTTTATTTTTTCGTTAAAAAATATATTTAAAAATATAATTAAGAACCATATTACAGCGAAAATGTTGTATACTTTTATTTAAAGCGATATCGTCACGGCATTTTTTTAATATTTTTTTTTTCAATTAAAAAACATCAAAAATTATTTAAGATCTAGCTCAACCTGGTGCGTTTCGCTACTCCCTTTGAAATAAAATTAATAACTAAAAAAATAAAAAATTATTAACAGATCTCGTGTACTGATGGCCAAGCAATTTGTACTAAATTTAGATACTATAACTGTTACAGTTCTCCAGATTTACAGAAATCTATATTGTATTTAAATATATTGGAGCTGCTTTGAATACCCCAATCCAGCACATTTTTTTTTTATCAAATTCTGTGTACAAAAAAAAACAAAACATTTTCTTTTAAAGTTAGAAAATTTTACTGTAACTTTTTTCATATAAATTTGGAAATCTATTCTGCCTTTGTATGAGAGGTGCCACGCCTAGTTATTTAAATCCAACCACTTTTACACAGATGTGGTGCATTGATTATCAACCTATTTGTACAAAATTTGTACATTAACGTTTTCTAGATATACAAAATTCTATTTTGTACCACACCCAATTATCTAACGGCGCCAAATTCTTGACAGATGTTGAGCGTTTATAACCAAGGAATTTGTAAGCTATATAGATATACAGAATTCTAGTTTAAGCCACGCCCACTTCTCTAATCCCGTCATTTTTTTGACCGATACTGTGTATTGATAACCATTCTTTTAGTGCCAAATTTTGAATTATTTGCACTTACTGTTCTTCAGATAAACAGAATTCTGTTTAATTCCACGCCCACTTATCTAATCCCGCCCACTTTTACTTTTTACTGATGTTGCGTATTGATTACCTAGCTATTTGTACCAAACTTGAAAACTTTAACTATTGTCATTCTCCAGTTATGCAAAATTCTATTTTGTGCCACGCCCACCTCTTCAATACCATCCAGACTTTGTCTATGATGTGTATTGACCCGTGGAGATTGGGAGACATGCCTACTTCTCCAATCCGGCCAATTTTTAAGCGAGGTGGTATATTGTAATGCAGCTCTGTTAACCAAATTTTGACAATTTTTCTCCAACTATATAGAAATCAATTTTTGCTACGACCACTTCTCCAATACTCCCTCATTTTGTTAAGCGTTTTGTATTGCTAACCAATATGGTTGTACCTTATTTAGAAAAGTCAACTCTTGCTGTTTTCCAGATAAACATACATAAATCTATATTGCCTTTGTACTAAAAATATCAATAAGGTTGGTGCAGTGGTTACAGAGATAACCTCCTATAAACAAACATACATACCTGTTAATTATATAAGTATTTATGCTAGAAACGCAACTGGGACGAACAACGAATTATTCGCAACGAATATTCGTCGTCAGAAATAGAACATATGGTATGTATGATAATACACACACTGCGATAGGTTTATTTCTATTTCTTACGCAGACGAACGACGAATAAATTGGGACAGGGACGGCTAACCGCAGCTAAATCGTGAAAGCTGTAAAGAATCACAGAACAAAATTGCTTCTATTGCAAACTTGTCTAAAATTTGTAAAAATGGCGAAAATTAGCGAAAATTTTAAATATTTCAAACAAGCTATACAATTGATTAAAAGTCTCTAAAACTAAAAGAAATGGCAAAAATTCGGTAAAAACTGCTAAATTAGCGGAAATTTGCAAAAATTTGCTAACAGTGGCATAATAGCAATGTCAAATATTTTTTAAAAATCGTTAAACCTGTAAAGAATCACAAACCTTACAGATAAAAATCGCTTATATCGCGAACATGGCTAACATTCTCAAAAATTGCGAAATTTTAACAAACGCAAATATTTATTTGAAATCGCTAAATCAGTTAAAAAAATCAATACCTATATCCGATATTAACATAAAAAAGTTTGCAAAAAATAGAGAAAATTCGAGAAAATTTTTCATTTTTCCAAGAACCCATAAAATTGATTAAACGTCCCTAAGACTATTAGGAATTGCAAAAATTCGTTGAAAAATTGATAAATTAGCGGAAATTCGCAAAAATTTGCTAACAGCGGCATGAAAGCAAAGTCTACTATTTATTAAAAATCGTAAAAGCTGTAAAGAATCAAAATTTGAAAGAAACTCAAAAACTTATTTGAGTATTTATTTTTATAAATAAAAAAAAATTCAAGTCACATTAATACCTGAAATTCACGTACTTGTTGTGTCTTATTTGACGAATTTACGCAGCGAATTCTTGCGGACGAATTCGTCGCACTTTGCGAAGTTTGTCGTTCGTCCCAGTTGTATACTATTATACCACTATAGAAATGAAAATTATTTAAAAAAAAATTTTAAGGCCTAATTCATATAAAAGTAATTCAGGCTAATTGCAGGTTTATAAAACGAATTATCTATAAAAAATTTGTTTAATAAACCTTTTATAAATCAAATAATATCTTTTATGAATAAGGCGGCTGTTACTTCATAAACTGAGTAGTTTTTTCTAATCTTGACAGTTCGTTTTCTTCTTTGAGTTTTCTTATTTGAGTTTTCTTTGTTTTTCTCTTTAGTTATTAAAATACATTGTTGTCAGACACATAATTTACACACAGTTAGACAGACAGATTTCAATGCTGAAACTTAATTAACTTAAATTGTTTCTAACATTTCTACTATTTGATAGTATGTATGAGAACTTGTCTGTGTTTTTCGAACGCATTGAGTCCATACAAGTACTTGGCATGCTGAGTAAGGTGAAGACTGCCTGTTATTTATATACATATATATATATATATATATATATATATATATATATATATATATTTTTTTTTTTTTGTTTCATTTAGAATTATTAAAAAAGAAATAATGAGGAAAAACTAGAAACAATCAGCAGCACTTGTCTTTTCTTAAATTTTGGTCACGTTTTTATTTTTAATTTTGTTATAAAGATGAAGACAATTGCGGTTTTTGAAAACGGATTTATTATTTTAACTTTCATAACAAAACATATTTTTGTAATCTCAACATATTCAAAGTCATCAAAGTCTTCATTCGGATTTCTGTTTCGGATATTAATTAAGTGTAATTAAGTATAAAGTACCCTTAACACTATCAAACAAGTCTTACGTATTTTTTAAAAAAAATACAATTCTGTCGTGAAAAGTTTTTATTATTTCTTGAAAATTTCAAAACAATAATTACATCAGGGAAGAATTTGCATCAAAGTACTAAAGACTTGTGTGAGATAGTGTTAAACGGCCTTTATCAAAATAAGGCCAAAAACCCGTTTGGGGATTTTTTGGCTTAGCTCGGATTAAGATTTTGTAGGATCATTAATATTTTGACTGAAACTTGATTCTGAGCACTTTTTTAAAGAAAAACGTAAAATTTATCACGATGATATATTATAGGCCGATTTAAATTTTATTTTCCTGTCTTCAGCATTATCGTAGGTATCCAGTAAGTGCAAAACAGTATAAAATAGCCTTCACCACGATGCGATAAGAGCAGAACGTTATATAAACACCTTTATTTCTTGGGTGGAGAGGGTGTCATACATTCGTGCTGATGTTTATAACAAAGACTATTTCTAGACCGCCATTTTAAGTATGAATTTGGAAACAGTAGAATAGAAATAAGAGATTATAAACTCGATTTTTTCCATATTTTAGCTTTGGCATTTACAACCTTGTAATATTGAGCTAGCGATAAGCAACACCGATTTTGAATATACAATAAGAATGTCTTTATCTGCTTTAGTTTTAGCGAAAAAAATAAAGGCACTTAACTAGAGAAAGTTTTGCTCTATTCAGTAAAATAAAAAATCTCAAAACTGGACGACAGAATTACCTTCAAGACGTGCAAACATTTGTTTTAAGTCAAGAAAGTTGGTTCAGAGATATCGTAAAAGTTTTAGCAAAAAAAATAATTTTTTATATAAAATGTTTGAATATTTTTTATTTTTTTTTATTTTATATTTTACGAAGGAATAAAGCACTTTTTCACAAAAAAATCTGATAGAAATTAAAATTTCCATACAACAGCACCACACACAAACGGAATAGAAAAAACCATTCTCAAGTAATGTATAAAATCTACAAAAAAAAAACAAACGCTCTTACCCGACAAATAAAAGTCAGTCATCATTTTTATTCATCTTTCTTCTAAAAGTTTTTTATAATTAAACCAGTAATAAACATTTAAATTAAGTTTTTGAAATACAAATCGGTAAAATAAACATCAAAAACTGAAAAAAGAACACAAGTGTAACAATTAATATCAACTTAAACAGTATTTTAAATACTTTGCGATTATAGACGGTTTAAACTTTGGAAAAAAATTTAAGAAACGCAAATTAAAATTTAAAAAAAAAAATTAAAAACAAAATTCATAAAGGATTATTAAATTTAACAAACGTTTATTAAGGATAGTTTAAATTTGAAAAATTTTTATGAATACAAGCATTAAACATTAACCTAAAAATGATAAAATTAGTTTTTAGCATAAAATAATGATGAGAGATAGAATTTTTTAACAAAAGCTGTATATTTTTTTTTTTTTTTTGATTGCCAAAAAATTACTAGAAAGTTTTTAACAAAAATTTTGCCAAATAAAAATGGCTAGCAGCTAAATTAATTTTTTATGGCTCAGCAAGTTAACAACTGGCTAAATATAGCTTATATGGCTTAATTAGCAACACTGAATCAAGGCACTAATTGAAGATGCGTTTCAAAAATGTCTAAAGAATTAACAAACCTGTTATTTATAAAAGTTCTCATCAGTACTAGATAGAATTAAACAATTTTATAGAGTTTGTAGCAGTTTAGCAAGGCAGGTTTGAGTATAAAAAAAGTGCCTTAAAAAAGGAGAGGATGAACACTGAAATTTAACTCTTCAAGTGATAGGTTTATCCCCTACGTTAGAAAATAAAAAAAAGTTTATAAAAGGATAATTAACCAAATTTTTATAGAAAATCTTTTTATAAACCTTTTTTTTTATAACTAAGGCCGTTATATTTTAAAATTTTGTTAACACACAAAAGGACGATTATAAAAACTTTGGAAAATTGGGTTAATCCTAATCATACCGACACAAAATATTAATAATCCTACCAAAGTGTGTCTCTTAGACACATACGAGAAAATTTAAAGCTTTAATATATTAAAAACTAGTAAATATAGAAAAAAAAAATTAACAAATAGAATCTGGGAATTTATTTCTCATGGTGAGTAACATTTAGAAAAAAAAAAAAAATTATAAAAAACATCGTTTCCAAGCAAAAGTTTTTGTACCATGTTCATAGCAAACAATATAATATTTTTTCTGACAGCATTGTTTAACTATACGATTTCCTTGAGGATCACACATATAGCATATTTTATGTTTATTTGTTACACAATTAGTTACATGTGGTGAAGCTTTTTCATTTCATTTCAATTTTCAATCAAAGATTTCTCATTTTTGTTGTTTAAACTATTCAATTAAAAATTTCTCGTTGTTGTAATTAAAGATATCTTAATAATAGGGATGCGATTTCCAAGCAAACGCATGTTATTTGTCGATAGTCTAAAAGCGATTTTGACCAATTATCTTTCTGAATCATTAAATTTGCGTTAAAATGGCATCGATTTGTTTTTGCATATTGTTGCATATTTTAATAAAAATGAATATTTTGGTTTTAAAGGCATATTTTTGCATATTTTAACATTTTTGAGTGATATATATTTTTTAAATTTCCATATCATAAAAAAAAGTTCTTCAAAAAATTTCCAATTTGTATACAAAAAAAAAATCTTTAAAAAATTTTTTAAAATCAATTAATAAATTTTTTTGAGCTCTGCTTAAAATACAAGATTTTGACGAAAGATCCTTAAATTTTTAACCAATGCAGCACCTTACATGGTTAAGGGCATGTTACTTGCTTGGCACATGGTTGCAGAGAAAATTAGAAGTCAATTCGATAATATTGATTTATTGGTTTCATATGGGAAAAAATAATTTTAAAATAACATCAAAAGTCAATAAGCATTTGTATTTTCCAACTTCGGATATATTGGTGAAACAATAACTAAATTATAAGGATTTAGTTCACATAATAGTCAACTCAAATTAATTGATATGGCAGAAAGTAGAAGGAAAAATAGCCCGAGAAATTAAAAAAAAATCCAATACGGGTTGCAAAAAATACCAGATTTCAAAAAATAAAACAAATTTTTTTAATTTTTTTTTTTTGATCTAGAATTAAATGTGGGATCTGAATTAGAAAATTAATATTCTGCAAATGAATTGGCATCCTTCAAGTATGCCTCAACTTTGGTTTACGTGGAGAATAATTTTCCATATACAAAAGCTTTTAACATACAAAGGCTTACTTTTGATAATATAAAAAAGTATTTATTTGATTATGCGAACAAAAATTTAAATTATGTAGTTATTTAAATTAAGCTTTAAAAAATATTATACCTTTGAATAACAATAAAATAAAAACAATAAAAGAATTTTTTATTTTGTTTTGTTTAAAATAAAATAAAAAACAAACGCTTTTTTATTGAAAATTTACAAGTTTTTAGTGAATATTTTTTATTTTTTTTAATGCATATTTTATGAGCATATTTATGATTTTTTAGTGCATGAAAATCTCATCCCTTCTTTAAAGCTATAATGCAATTTCATAATTATTATTAATTAGTTATTAATTGCGAGTAATTATAATGGAAAATTTCTATAATACTTGCCACCTACTAAAAAATTACTGAATTTCTGATCTAGTTCTGGGTTTACACAATGAAAATTGTCTTTCATAAACTTTCATAAAGAACATGCTATTCTTCCCCATTTTACGAATAACCTCAGACTTTCTGAAAGAAATCTTTTGTTGTGTGAACCGATAACAAAAACATAATAGTATATTCTCTCCCATTTTCAAACCATTTGACCCCACTAGACATTTTTGCGTTAAACATGAAAAACAATTTACTGAGATATATTACTAGCAATTTGTAACAAAGTACAAACAATTTAGCCCAAACCAAATACTTAATGTTTATGTATCTGTATAAAATTATAGTGTGTTTGCCTTTTTTAAGAACTGTATGAGTTAGTGGGGTGTTCGCATATAAAATACTACTTTATTAGGAAAATGTTGTTGTTCTTACATTTCTACAGCTTTCATGGAATGTTGGCTAAGATGTTAAAAGAGAGTTGTTTTAATATGTTTTTCTAACAGTTTCGTTTTGTAAAATAAATTATTTTCACTTTATTTTGTGCAATTTAGGTGAATGAACAAAACACTTTATTTAATTTAGGCTATTTATACGACTTCTATAGTTTAACTAAGACTATGTGAATAGACTTTGTTGGGGGTTTTTATCTTTTGTGATTTAAACATTATTTTTACCTGCATTCTTTTTGAATCACTGCACGGTAGTTACATAGGAACACATTTTTAAAGGCATAAGTCCGACTCCTTAAATGAATGTTTATTAAAAAGTTAACCTTAGATATGCCACACACTGTAAATATTATTAAAAAAAACTAATGCCATTATAAATAATTAAAATATTTAAATACATACTTTAAATTAAATGACAATAAAGACTAGTTGGAATTAAGTAAATTAATAGATTAATGTACATTAGAGCGACTCAAAAAAAAGTGATTTTGTTACCCCTCTGAAAATAAAGCTTGATATGTTTTATGATGATTCCCAAAATATTTTGGTTCTAGCGTTGACCATCCGTCGGCTGGACCATTTTTAAAAAAGTGTTTTTTTTTTGCTTTTCGAATTTTTTTCTACTTTGCTTCAAGACGACATAAATAAAATTTGGTATTATCGAATAGGCTAGACCGAATCACCTTGTATGGAGCTAAAAAAAATGTTTTTGTTACCCCTCTGAAAATAAAGCTCGATATGTTTTATGATGACTCCCAACATATTTTGGTTCTAGCGTTGACCATCCTTGAGCTGGCCCTTTTAAAAAAAGGTACTTTTCAGTTTTTCGAATTTTTTCGTACTTTGCTCCAAGACGACATAAATAAAATTTGGTCATATTGCAAACCAAATGGAATCGTGCAAACTTTATACAAAGATAGAATCGCGAAAAGATTTTAAATAAATTGTATATGATTTATTGTAATTTTATTGTTCACATTTTGATAAATTGAAAAATAAAAAATTTGATACCCATATTGCCTATATATGAAATAAGATAATATATCGCGATTTTTGCATTTTTTGTGAATAATTAAAAAAAAAAAAAAAAATATATTAACATTAATTTTAAACAGATTCAATTTGAAAAGCAGAACATTATTTCCACATACGTAGAATTTGTATGAAAACCCGAAAAGAAAATATGTATTAAGTTAAATATCTCAATTAGCAGGTCTCAAGTGGTCAAGTTTTATATACCATTGGATGCTGCTTCAAAAACTTCTTTCGATTATGCCAAATTTTATTGATGTCGTCTTGGAGCAATGTACAAAAAAGTTCGAAAAACTGAAAAAAGACGTTTTTTAAAAATGGTCCAGCTCACGGATAGTCAACTTTAGAACCAAAATATTTTGGGAATCTTCATAAAACATATCAAGTTTAATTTTCATCTCCATACAACTTGAGCCATACAACTTGAGTCGGTCTAATGTACATACATATAAACATTTCCAACGTTTCTATAAGGAGCATATTGCCTTAATTAGTAAAATTTTATAATAAGGAGCTTTCATGTACAGTGTAGCTAGAAATTAATGACATAAAATACGTAAATTTACGCAAAAAATGGCTTATAATTGGCCAAAAATTGCTTAAAACTTTTCTAATCCAATAAAAAATTCAATAAAAGAACATTAAAATTGTAAGTAAGAAAATTTGTTACACAAAAATATATATGCTGCTTTGACAACAGAAGTAATTGAACTTTTAGTACAATTTATATGAAAAGCACTGAGTGCTTAACATAGAAATTTTACTGCACGTTTATTCACTTGTGTTGTAAAAACAACATAAAAATAAAATAAATATTGAGGTAATTTAAAATCGTCAATAAATATAAGTCGTTATTGTTTATCGCATAGGATCCACATGTGTTAATTATGCTGCAGTCACATGTTCAAGTTTTGAATTCAAGTTTTTTTCACATGTTGCTTCTAAAAATATTTAATTTTTACTAGTTAAGAACGTTTTGTTATATAAAATGACCACCGATAGGCAAAAATTATAAACCCTTTTATATACTTTTCCATATAGTTTTGATATGCAAGTTCCCAAAGAACGGGAATTAGGTAAACATTATAATTTCCGCATTTATGATAGTGTGGTGTGGGAAAAGGTTAACTAGAAATAATTTTAATGTCATTGATAAAAATCATTTATATAAAACTATTCTTTGTTCAAATATAATTATCTTTTATAGCATGGGCCACTGTGCTAAGCCGTAATAAGTAAACAGCACTTACATTTTAAAACAAATTATGTACATTTATACGAATGCATTCTCTTAATAAAAGAAAACAACACAATTTATATTGCTGCTTATATCTTTTGCTTTAGTAAGTAGTACATTCTACTAAAATTATGCTTGACAGGGGGGCGCATAGGTAACGTGATGACTTAATTAGTGAATACATTTTTTCTTTAAAAAATTTATAGTGGAAAGGATAGAAAATAATTTTGTATTGAACTAGCCAAACCCGTTGCTACCCTTATAAGAGCAAAACCAAATTTATATAAAATAAATTTCTCTTAATCTTTTAATATCGCTGACCTTTAAATAAACTGTATAGTCATTAGAGTGGGTCAATTTTTTCTCAACCAAGCGGTTTTCAAAATCGTATGTATCTAAAATCAAAATCGAGTTTCCCGTTTTTGACAGCAAAATTCTCTTTCCGAATTTAAAATTTTGTTAAAATATGCTAAAATTTTATTGAAAAAATGTTGTCGGATGTGGTGTACTGATAACTAAGATATTCGTACCAAATTTGGAAACTTTAGCTCTTGTCGTTGTACAGATAAACTTATATCTATAATGTCTTTGTATGGGAGGTGTCCCGCCCACTTAAAATTTAAAAAATATATATAGCCTATAGAACCTCCCAGACTATTAATACTATACTGTAAAAGTTTCATAAAGATCGGCTAAGCGGTTACGAAGATTTCCTCCTGCAAACAAACGAACAAACATTGCCTCTTTGTAATATTAGTATAAACAAAAAGAAGTTTCTCGTTAAAAACCGGAAGCTCGATTTTGATCTTAGACCCATGGTTTCTTTGTCAAATCTTATTAGAATTTGTCGGAGATTACGATTTTGACAACCGCTTGCTGAATTATTTTTAATGCATACAAATTGACCCACTCTAATAGTCATATATTTAATTTGGTCATATTCAATAATTCTTTTCTTTTAAACTAAAAAAAAACAATTTTTTACACCTTATAAGTTTTAATTTTCTAAATACGTAAAATGAGTAACTTCTATAACATGCCAAAATGTACGCTACGTAAAATAAATTATCCTAACGTCAAGTTAAGTGTGGTAACATTAAATAACACACTCTAATGTAAAACTCGAACCGAATTTAAAGTTTTTTCTACTAATTTTTAGAACAAGTCGAACTTATAAATTTAAGTACGAATAACTCTAAAAAGTACTTAAAACTATCCGGATTACCTTCGAAAATCAATATGCTTCCATACGCTTGTGTTTCTAAAACTTTGTTGCAGAAACAACAACAACACAACAAGAAAAAAACACACACATTATTTTCATAAAAAGTAAACTCAGAAGCAAAAATTCCCAAACTCTATTTGTTAAAATTATTTTGTTCAATACCTCACATTTTTAAAGTTGAATTATTACGAAAACCATATCGGACATATGCTGGCATCTTACAATTGAGAGTTCTTTTGTAAACAAAGGCCGTGTTACAACAAAAGTAAAAAAACATGTTAGTAAATAATAATAATAATAATTTTCTCTAACTCCTGTTCTCTGCGTTAAATGTTTAGGTTAAAATCAATCTCAATTTCGGATTTTTTGAAGAACGAATTCGGGATCAGCACAGTCTGAGACTAACTTTTAACTCACTTTTAAGCCCCAGTTAGCTGACCGTAACAGTAAAGTAACCGTTCAGTAAAAAATTAAGAAAAATAAAATTTAATAAATTTACATCTTGCGTTCTAACATATTTATATACAACAAATTTAAGCACCTGATTGATAACGCTACTTTAAATGTCAGTTAAATGGGGCTTTACTAAGGTCCATCTTGTTTTTGGATTATTTTATGTACTTCATCTTAGCTTTCTGTACTCGATTTAAGGCTTGATTTAGATATGGATTTTGATTTTAGTTCGTAGGGAATCTTACTGTGTTTTAAGTAAATTGTTCAAAATTATAATAGATATTCCTATGGTTGGTAGGTACCACTTCCCAAGAACCTTTCTTATATTATTTACGGTTCGTATGGAATCCTACTTTAGGAATATTTAGAATATTGTTCCAAAAATTTGTATTCACTTTTATTCCTAAAGGATCCTACCGTGGAAATTTCAAACAAATCTGTCTATGGGTTAAGATTTCTACAAGGTACAAGCAAATATCAACCGAAACCAGATTATTTTTTAAATATACACAAACAGATAAAGACTCCTTTGTGTTCGATTTACACATATTCGAAATGCACATAGAGCTTAAAAAATGTACACATTGATGTAGCGTTTTCAGCAACAAAGAGCTGTTTGTGATCTTTCGTGTGCTGAAAGACATTATTCTATTTGCAATGTGTGAATATAACAAGCATGTGTTAAGAAAAACAACGTCACTTTCACTTCGCAATGTTCTTACCAGTTAGTGTTGTCTATGCGGTTTTTGCAAACAATTTTACATAAATTACACTTTTGTTGAAATAAAATTTAATAAGTTCACGAGTTTTTTTATAAATTCCCTAAGCTTATCCCGCGAAGCTCTACGCTTGTCTGCAGGAAAGAAACCAGATTCTCTGGCGGGAATCGAACACGCAACCCCGGCGCTGATAGACTAGCTCACTACCAGTTACCCTACCGGGGCATCTTGTCCAAATATGGATCTTTAGTACCTAATTATTGGTGTTTGTTTAATTAAAACTTTTTCTGATTTTTCACTAGTTAGCGCGTTTCTCCTGATTAATAGGCTTCTTAATTTCTTTCTCTTAGAAAACCTAAATTGTGCGTATGCCAATAATCCAAGAACTTACAACTTAGGGCCAAAGTGTTACTTATATTTTAAGAAAATTTATGGGAAATACTTTGAAGAAAACAGTGGGCAGCTTTTAAAGGATTTTATCTTCAAGACATAATGTGAAAATAAATATTTCCAAACAATTATCTAAATTTTAGCAAATTCCAACCTTAAGTATAATCTGAAAGAAAAAAGCTATTAATTATATAAATAATAATGGTTTTAATGCTCCACCCTATGCTGCAACTAAAACAAGAGCCTTTGAAACAAAAACTACCACTACGACTACTATTTACATGTACAACATGTAATAAAATACCAACTACATACAAAGGTATACTAATTGTTCTTTTGTGTCCCTTTAGCATATTTTATACAAATTTTGTTTATTTTTATCACTCTTTGTCTGTGTGTGGGTTTGTGGTTGTATGAGTATGTTTGTGCAAGAGTTTTAGAGGAATTTGTTTGTGCTGTATATTAGCATTATATCACGACTTTAGTTGTTTATGTGTTTTACAAAGCTTAGATTCATTATACTTTGTTATTATTTATGTGCACGAGGGTAGATAGTGAATTATTTTCTTAAGCTTTACATCAATGATTAACACCATTTACTTTTTGGGAAGACCTCGTATGCCCGTTATTTCACATCTGGTGCAAGTATGTATATGTCGTGTTGTGACTCTTATCTCGAAATTATTACCAAACCTTTTCTACTCCCATTTCCTTTTCCTCGCTCAGTGAAACAGTTAGTCTTTGTCTTATTGTCTGTTTTGACAAAAAGTTAAAAGCTTAAATTTATTAAAATTTATATTCATTTAATTGTATGACAAAGTTTATGTTTTTTTTTGTGTGTGGCTGTCTGTCCGACTGTCGGATTTTTAGGTGATGTTTTCTTTATATAAAAGATTTTATATATGTAGATTGTTTTTGTTTTTGATTCTCATTTGTTTTAGTGTAAATGTGTGGGTTTGTGTGTACATTGAACAAAAGCACTAAAACATTAATTTCAATGTTTAACTGTTTGTGTATTTGTATAATTTTTCTTGTAATTCTCGGTAATTTATGTTTTATTTACCTCTTAAGTAATTTCCTGCAATATGCTTCATTTTGATTTATATTTCAGTGCGTTTTTACTAGACGGAATTTGTGTATTAATGTTAAATTTTATATTTGCGAAGAATGTATAGCTTATTGCTTAGTAATTTGTTGGTTCTTTTTCCCAAGCGAATTTTTTCCGAAATCTTTATTTTCTTAAGTATCAAAAACATGTTTGCTTTTCTTATTTCCCGCATATAAAACACCAATAAGAGAGATAGATGTTTTTAAAAAAGAGCATCAAATAAAAATGAAAAACAGCTTAATTTTTTAATGGCCTATTATAAATGGCATAAATTTAAGGATAATTTGTTGTGGTTTTAAAGTAAAGCGTTATAAGAAATAAAATGTCTTACTTAAAAACAATGCATAAATTTCTTAAAGAACTTTTTGGTAATTTCTCATATTTTGCTTTGAACTAAAAATAACTAAGGAACAAAACGATTTACACTCACAGAAAAAAAGTTTAAGCATATGTGAATTGTTTATTTTGTTTTAATGTTGCAAATACAACTACAAATTGTAATCTAAATAAAAATTTCGTAAATAATTTAAAATTTCTAAACTATTTTTACTGTTGGCATTCATTAAAAGATTGTTTGATTAAATTTGTTACATTAGCTTTTATTGGACCAAGGACAAACGCAATAAATATGGAAGGAATCTGTAAATGATTTTACTTTACTCTTAATGAGAATAATTTAAGAAAAGTCATATTTATATGAGTTACCGACAATGCATTGTCAGAAGTCAATACAACGAAATTACCAAGTGGTATTAAAACCCCGGCTTACCTGAAACCTCCAAAATGGCCATTTGGGTAATTACGAGTTGATAGGCATAGACATGCAAGACATTCCCGCCAGATCATTTTGTTTTAGCTATTGATAGCTCCAGTTTCTTAACAAGCATCATGTGTGAATAAGTGTTCCCATACAGGGGCGTTAGTAGATGTTTTCATTTGCTCTGTGCATAAAGCATTAAGCGGGTAATTCAACAAGATAGGCATTCACGCTATTTAACATTGTGCATAGAAAATAATTTGCAAAATTTTATTGCTTCTGCCCATCCTCCACAGGGGGTTGTTGGATTAATCTTCAGGATATCCTCCGGGGAAATCAGGTCCTGTCAATACTTGGGACTCGGCAAAAAATTCATAATTGACAGATCCCAAGAGATATGTACGATCTTTTGAGATCGCGGCTGACCAGAGATCCCATCTGGTACCACGGGAGTCAGTCTTCGTTAGTATGCTTCTTGCGGAAAATACTTTCTGTCTTTCAGTAAAATTATCTCTGCGGGGAGCTTCGTTTTTCCGTTTAAAAAAATAGTTTCGCGGATCACGTGATGACTCTGGGTTACTACCTAAATTTTCAGAAAGGGAGATCGGAAACATCTCACTCAAGGGCTAATTTTTCCTCACTTGTAAGAGAGTTGGGCTTGGGGGAGTTCATATGCGCTGTTGCTACTCAACAGAAACTCCATTACATTAACTAGGGGTGAGTGTATTAATCTTGCCGGATTATGCACTCAAATTTCTGCCAGTGTGGATACTCTCACACTCATAGGCGGTCACACAGTGCCTACGATCCACCATGAGATAAGCCCATATGGCATGTTCTCATGCTTATCTCTTTAACATCTGATCCCATTCTATTGGACGTATCCTACTACTAGTATTAACCTTCATAAGGTCTTCAAATTTGCTGACGTTAACGGTCTTTGGGTCAAATTTAACCCAAATAGAAATAAATAAAGACTCACTTTTTTCAATTAAGTATGTTTTTAAAGTTGATATTTTATTTCTAGATTTATTCAGTATATTGAAGCTGTATTTATTATTAACATTTAATGCGAATACAAAAGTACATTTAAAATAAAGTGGTTGTATATGTTTTGTGACATGATTGGCAACGACTTAATTTTTACTGGTACACATATTTTTTCCTAGGTCTTGGTTGAAGATGACGAATGCTATTCCTGCTCAGCTACTACATGCACTTTTTGCCATTTTTCGTAAAATTAGTCTTTGCGTAAGGTTTTTGGCTGCTTGATATAGAGCGCGGCGAGTTAAAACCCTAAATTTTCTAAAATGTGTCGACGTTTGGCAAAACAGTTTTCGTTCTAGCCATGTTTAGCTGCTGTTAATGATAGCCTTTAGTTGCCAAAAGCTCTTGTAGCAATTCAATCTTGTTTTTACATATAGTTTCTACTAAAGTTATTTGATTCTCTAGCAATTTTTGTCCCAATTAGTACGATGTAAAACAATTGTCTGCAGTCATACTGTGACATTTCAAACCAACTGTCAAATCAAGAACTAAATGTACACATTTGTTTATTTCAGGCAAAGTTCCTATTTATTTGCCTGTTTACGATTGTATATTCCAAGCATAATCAACCCATAGATTTCATAGCTCACATATCGGCGCTAACTTCTCTAAAATTTGGCGTTCACTGCGAATATCCTTGTTGTCAACTCTAAGTACTCTTGAAAGGTTTTTGAATCTGTTCAACAGCAAAATTGCTCTAAAAATAGGTTTTCCTTCCACAACATCCCACAAACTGTGTGTACTTTTATTATATGATCTATACAATCCAGCTAACTAGAGGACCAAAAAATGCGAAATTTTGGTGTCGGCAACTTCAGTCCAATCAATACCAAATACACATTTGCTTTCATTATTAGTAAACTTCAAAATAACTCATGTCACAGAAGGTGAAAAAAATAAATAACAACTGGAAATTTCTAACGAAAATTCAAGAATTTTGCTACAGGTCAAATATGACCCAAAGACCTTAAGTGCAAAAAATTTTATAAAGATTTTTTTCGCCAATATTTTTTTCTGAAAACCTACGTAGTTGTTGGCATTTAAAATTAAATAAAAGTCATAAAATATAAAAAATATAAGTCACTCACTCTTAGAAAAATTTAATTTTTATTTCAAAATGGGTCAGTTTTGACCCGAAGACCTTATGAAGGTTAAGCACTTTATCTTCTGTATCGAAACGTCTCCGATTTTGATACTGCAAGATCAAATTGAAATAGTCTATAAATGTCTGTGTTCTCTACAATCAACGACATCATATTTAATTACCACATTATAGGTCCTTAACTTGTTACAACATTAGATTATCCATTGCAAACTTTAAACTAATATTTCGTGCTTTATAAAATTTATCATATTTTTTTGTTAACTTTTAACAAAAAATATTCTTAAAATTAACCATAAATTAACCTTAAGCTTCCTTTTAAATTAATATGAATTTCTTGTATAAACGAAAAATATTGTCAAAAAATAAAATCTAACAAAAATAACATTTTAACAAACCCAAGGAAAAAAGAAAAGCAAGAATTCAGGCATAAAGCAAAAAAAAAAACCTAAGGCCAGTAACATCTTATTTCCTTTCTCTCTTAAGCAAAATCTCTCATCCTGAACAACTTACTTCAAACCAGTGGTTTGCCTTTTTTGACTAAAGGCATTAGTGCTGTCACATGACTGCCACTTTTGCAACTATGTGTTAGATATTATGGCCATCAGACTAAAAATATCAAATTCTTTTGGTACTCATGTATTGTTGTTTTTGGTTTTTCTAAGTAGGATTTTCGTTTTCCTTTTTTCCTGTCGTTTTCACGATGGTTTTTAAGTTTTTACTCACGTTTAAAAAACAATTTTTTTTTTTAATTTTTTGTCTCTAAACAAAAAGCATCAAAATGTTTACAGTATACATGGTAAATTATGAAGAAGCTTAATGTTTTGTGGCAAGTATAAAAAAGTATGCGTGATTGTACTGGGATTATTTAAATTTTTCTATTTATCATATTTTTAATCTGATTACATTTATTTAAGTTAAATTTTCTCTAAAGTTAATGCATCATACTTAAGTTTAATTCTAGGAAAATTTATACAAAATTAAATTACTTGCATTAAAACTATATGAATGCTTAAATTACTTTTAGGGTATTATCACTTAACAAAATTTGTTAAATTTCTTGAATAATTTGAATTTCTTTAACAATTCACATAATACGAAATTTCACAGCATATAATACAATCCGGTTTTTGATGAATCTATTAAGTCTGATCATTCTTCTAAATTATGTTACTTCATTAAGCTTAAAAAATCGTACAATCAAAATATCAATGGCAATACGAAAAAAGTTCTTAAGACGGTATTTATACGATGTCTTTTCAGAAATGTCTGTTCTATTCATTCTGGTGTAAACATGCTGCCAAAACCCTTTTGCATTTTCACGATGTCTTCCCAAACGTGTCTGTTTTCATGCCTAATTGTCTCTCTGATATATACATATCAGAAAACTGCAAAAATCACTATTTTTCTTGATTTATTCATACGCTATAATTTACATTAACTCTATGCCTGCAAAACAAAGTTCAACTTTGGTAATTTTGACATCGTTTTGTACACATTTGATTTGTGCATGTGTGAGTTTTTTATTGAAAGTGCTTTGTTTGCATTTATTATTGCGCACGCAATAACACAATTCCTCTAAGACAAAAGGCAAACATTCTATTGATTTTGCATTTACGTAGTCATTGTCCACTCGATGAGGCAACGACGAACTAAATTGGTATGAGTACGAGTCGCTTTGTCTGCTTTCACACGTTTCATCTTTTGATGCTCAACTCCTTTGTTTTTAGGTGAGGGAAGAAAAAAGAAAGGGGGTTAGTACGGAGATGCCTGTACTCGGTCAGTACGCTTTGTGTTTTTATTCGTTGGTATATGCAAAACGATGGCTGCGTGTAATTTTTTTCTTTTCTTTTTCTCTTTGATTCGCTCTGATTAAAATTATTGTTGTTTTGAACCGAAAAAAGATGAAACCGGTTGCTGCGTGTGATTATATTGGCATCTTTAAAAGGTAATTGAAAAGAAGTTGAGCATCAAAAGATGAAACGTGTAAATTCAGACTTTGTTTCATTAACGTTAACAGCAATAACAACAATAGCAACAACAATAACAACAATACATTGTATATACAGAACTACTGTACTTTTTAAGAAATGATAAAAAATAAAAAACAGCCTTCTATTTCATTTAAATTTTTTTTTCTTGTATAACATAGCAACTGCTGAATACCTACATGAGTAATGATTGCTTGATTTCTAGCTTTTTTGTTTGTATTTTTTTTCTTTATCAAAACAATCATTGTCGCACCGAACACACAAACATCTTAATTAAAAAACGAAGCTAAACGATGGTATAAATAAAAAAGCACGATGTGCATTATTTGAATGACTGCAAACCATCAGCGAATGTGTGCAGTTGCGCAAGCTTATATACAAGCTTACTAAAAACCATGAAAACTCATTTCGTGTCTTTTTGGCAACCCCTATTTCTTCTCTAACCCGATCGCCCACAAACAAAACAAGAGTGTTTGTTAGGCATTTGTCTGAAAATACATCATACAAATGCCGCAAGTCTATTTTTTTCATTTTTAGGAAAGCATTATTATAATTTAAAGGGTTAAATTAAAAATGATTATACCTTTCTCTTCGGCTATAGTTTTTTAAGTCTTTATAACTAAATGCTACTTACGTCACAGATCGGAAGTAAAGTTGAGCTTTTATTCAAAAATTTTATTGCACATTGAAAGAAATAAACAAAAAGTGACTGAGCAGTAACTTCCTAAAAAATCCTACAAAGAAAATAAAAAATAATTTAGTCGACTTAACCCTAGAGTACGAACCATATTTTACGTTCGTTGTAACTAATGATCGTCGATTCGACGATGTATTTTTTAACTGCCTATAACTTTGGCTTAAAAGCAAATATACTTTTTCAATAAATGTTATTAATCATTATGGCACCTTATAAGTTTATATAAAAAAAATAATTATCAAAAAGTAATTTAAATTTTTGGGAATACAAAATTGTTTTATTTGGTTTAATATCTTTAGTTTTTCTAAAATCTTTATGGATGAAGTTTCCTGATGATCTGGCCTAAGCAACCAGTGAAATGCGCATAGGAATAGCTTATCCCATCAACAATAAATTTCAAGTGTTTTTATCCATAATTAATAGATAAACGAAATATTCAATTTTAGAACTTTTTTATTTTATGTTGCCTATATTTTTGGGATCACAAAAATTACCCATAAAATATTGTTAGGAAAACTGAAAAACTAAAAAAAACTCAAAACTTAAAAACTACATTTTTGGCTTTAAAAAAATAAAAAATATTTTTTTTTTAAATAACACTCTGAGCCAGAGTCACAAAGTTCAACTTTGTGCTCTCCGCATATGGGTTTTTCGCATATATCACATTTTGATTTTGACATTCGTCATTTTTTCGTATGGGCATGATCTACACATACTTCATTTGTGTTCTTTTTTTTATTTTCTCCTAAGCTGGGCATTGGTGCCACTATTGTTTGAAGTAACAACATTTGCAATATTTGCTCACAAAGTTGAAAATTAAAAGTCACGTCAATACTAACCATCGACGATTCGACGAGTACAAAACCAATAAAAGCAATGTTCCAGCAACGCAGTTTAAAAAACACAATTACACACAGCAAAAGTAAATCATCTACTAACAGCATACAAAATTTAAAAGTGTGAGACACACCCATTTAAAAGTAAATTAATTAAAAGGAAGCGATGCTCGTCGAAACGTCGATCATTAGTACTCTAGGGTTAAGCACGTTTTCGTCTTTACCTTTGTGACAATTTATCGTATTGTTAAGAATTTTTCATAAACCTTTACCTTCCGGGGTGACCGTTTCGGTTTTATTTCTTTAATAACTTTGATATTTTAATCAGGCTTAAAGTTCTTTGAATTTAATTTTGATTAAACTATTTTTATAAAAAAAGGAATTTTAAAAACATCGAATGAATTTAAATTTTAAATTTAATTTTTTATTCTTGACTGAGTTGGGAACCCAACCAAGGTTCTAACGGACAGGTTGCCCTTACGTTTCGATTTTAACCACACAATCTCTTCAGAGGGGTTTGCCGTTTAAGACTCACAGCCATTGACGATGCACAGTGGCGCCATTTGAGTTTTTTCGTTGCAAAAATCATATCTTTTGAACCGAATAAGATAATTGAACAGTTTAAACAGCATATGATAGATAACTGTTCAGCCTACGAAATGAGCGTTTGGAAAGGGTGCTACGCTTTGTAGGGGCCTACTTATGGGTTATCAAAGTAAAAATTAGTAGAAAAATCAATTTTATGGTAAAATTTATTTTTTCAATTTTCTGTAAAATATTCATCACAATTCGTAAGAGAAGGTATATCTAAAAGACTAACAATTTCTAAACTATTATTATTTTCTAACTCTATTCGTAACTTCTTTCTTGTAAAAATTGAACACTCCTCAATACTTTTGTTTTGCCTTCCTTTTGCTCCTCTGGTTGATGTGGTGGGTTTATCTACTGCCAATATATCCAGGATGGTGTCTTTATTAAGCCAGTCCTCGTATTTGGAGTTGAAGTTCTGAATGGTTCGATTAGATTTCACCCATTTTGCCTTAATATTTGCATATATCAGATAAAAATTATTTTTTATAATTTCGCTTCTCTCAATATTTCCGTATAAGCTATAAAGTTCTTCTAAAGCAGCTTCCGTGTAAAAATTTGGTGTGGTTGACTTTCTAAACAGTTCAAATAATTTAAAATTGTTCAACGCCATGTTTTCAGTACTTAAATTGTTTAATGGTTTCAGTAATTGTTGCGCCAACGTTCAGTCGTAGACTAATCCAGGCATTATGCTTATTTTGCAATATATAGGCTTATGCTACCATGCCTAAAAACTTACCTGTTCCCTGCATACATATGGATTTAGGCTGAATAATGCAATTTTGATATTATGCACGTGTCCAAATAAGATTTGTGCCTACCTGTAGGGACCATAAGTCAATATTGTTCTTGACCATTTGCAATATATAGGCTTATGCTACCATGCCGAAAATTTTACCTGTTCCCTGCATACATATGGATTTAGGCTGAATAATGCAATTTTGATATTATGCACGTGTCCAAATAAGATTTGTGCCTACCTGCAGGGACCATAAGTCAATATTGTTCTTGACCATTTGTACGCCAAAGTATTGTTTAAGTGAGGTACGTACCTGCTAATTTCAATGAGTAGTTTTTTTCAAACTATTAGATCAAACTAGTGTCAGTCAAAACATATAAGGGATGGACGCCATACAATTTCTGCAACCATGTCTTTTTAACCTTTTTTAACTCTAGAAGCCAAACGGGCACGTACGGGCAGATACAATTTTTGAATTATGTAAAGAAATAATCAAAGAAGAGGTTCTGCAAAAATGGCAAATATAGAAAAATATAGATTTTTTTTATTTTCCGTCAAAGTTGAAAAATAGTGAAAAAACGGATAGTTTTAAAAAAGTGATTTACCAGGAGAAACACAAAGCAAACAGTTAATTTTTTTTTATCATTATACATTTAATAAATACATGAATCAATACAAGCAAAAAATAAGGCGATTCGTTACCTATTTTTCGTGATATTACACCTAAAATCGCAACAAATTTACTAAAAATTGTGTGTTTTTTTGAAAACCGAAAGTCGGTCAACTTTGAACGGCTATATCTTCTAAACTAAAAATGTGATATTATTAAGAGTGGCATATTTGAAATCGTTGAAAAGTTTCCTATAACATGGGTTTATTCAAAACTTCGTCGGCGCTCATGAAAATTTTGATTTTTGCAACCTCGTTTGCGTTACGGGCGCTACTGTGCGACGGCTGGCAGTCAATAGTCAAACATCAATCTTTAAATCAGATGGTATTTTAATTTCGGTAGATCGAAATTTCTTTTTGAATGAATATCTATTTTAATTGACTTACATATTCTTCCTTACTTCTAAAGTTTGCTTCAGTTGAAAGGAAATTTTTACATACTGAACAACTAGTTTTCTTACAAAAAAACTAAAAAAATATTGTATGACGAAAACTTATTCTTATCGCTAATAAACATGCAGTAACACCGGATGGGTATTGGTAAACGATGTAGATAAATAATTTTCGTAAGGCGAACGTTAACACAAAATATTTCAGTTTTACGAAATGCTAATTTTTATAATTCAAAGTTATTTTATAAAGTAACATTTTATAATCCTAAAATATTTTTAATGAATAAGGCCGTTACTTAAAAAAAATCGTCATTATTTTCTTAATAACTTTAAAGCAATTATGCTTAATTTCAGGTATATATAAATACAAATATTTACACCCTTATTTATAAAAAGTAAAAGGGGCTTATTAAGGGTAAATTCAAAAAATTTTCATAGAATATCCGTTTCATAAAGCACTTATAAACTTGTTTTATTTTTTATGAATAATACCGTAAGTATTTATATTAAATTAACTCACATAATTCTAAAATTGAAAAATTTCTAAGGGCGTTAAACTAAAAATGCTTTTAATCTGTGGGTAATGAAAGGAAGCTAAAAGCAGATATGTGTTCACCACACAATGACAGTTAAGTTTTTAAAATTTGTATGATGTCTGTTTTTGCATATGACTGTATTGTATGCGTATACGTGTTATTTATTATTTAGAGATTATGCATACGTAGGTAGACATACAATTTATTAACCACAAACTTTTGGTAAATAGTATCTATTGATGGGAAATTATCGAGGTCGGTATCGAAAGTTAGGAAATACCAAACATATCGAAAATCATTTATATAAAAACTATTTATAGTTTTTATATTAGGTGTGTTCATTCACTTTACTAGCAGAAACTTGCAACAAGAGAGTAAATTTAAATTTTAAAAAAATTTTTCTGCCTAATACTTATTTCTTAATAAATTAAATTGTTTTGAATTATTTGCGCAAGAATATTATTCTCTTATTTTTGAAAAATAAACACTTTATGTTATTGCACAGAAAAAATAATTATTAGTTTTTTATCAATTAAAATTATTATTTAAAAAGTATTTAGGCTTAATTAATGTAATAATTGAATCAAATATTTTTTTTTTTAAACGAAAATTAAAAATATAATTTTGATTTTAATAACATTTAAGTTGTTTTGAAATAAATTTTGAATTAAAATAATAATTACTTTCAATAATTTAAGCTTGAGGTCTTTTTATTTATAAAATATTTTATTTATTTATATTTTCAAAAAAAAAAAATAATAATCAAATAACAAAAAATTATTTCGTTTAAAATAAAATAATTTAAAGTTGTGAAATTGTTTTTGGAAATAGTCAAAATCAATCAACACATTGTTTGAAGCGGCAAAGTATTTTGATCATTTTTAAACCCCTTCCCCACAGGTGGAAAAGGGTATATATAAGTTTGTCTTTCCGTTTGTAATTTCTATAATATTGATCTTAGACCCTATAAGGTATATATATTCTGGGTCCTTATGAGGACAGAAGTTGAATTAACGATGTCCGTCTATCCGTCTTTCCGTCCGTCTGTCCGTCTTACGTTTGATGTGTTTTCCGGAGACTTGTGACATGATAGCGGCTAGGTTGTTTTACATTTATGTCACATATAGTCCACCATATCTTGCTATTGAAATTAATTCAGCAAGATCAGTCCACAAATGGCTGAGATATGACCAAAAAAACACCACTGCCTCTAATTTTTTCCAAAAATCCCTTGTTGTTGTATTTTTATTACTTTTTTGTATATCTGAAAAATGGCAAGAGCCAAAGTTTCCAAAAAAGGTACACACATTAAGGTTATAAATACACACCATCCCCCAAAATGTGGGCGGGATTGGAGAAGTGAGGTGGTACCTCCAATACAAAAAATATCAAAAATTTTATTAAAACCTGAATTTTTTGACTGTAATATGACCTATGGTTACGCCTTATATAGATCGGAAATTTTAAGTAGAAAAAATATTATCTGAAAACTCGGGAAAATTGGTTCAGATACGAAAAAGTTATGACCAAAATATTAATTTTTATTTAAAAAATACCCATTTTCGGGAACCATAGATCTTTCCGAGTCCAAGTTTTATAACTGAAATAAATAACTGGCAAATTTCTTTTTTAACACGTCGGTATATAAATCTGTCAAAGCGGTTAAGAAATAGCAGAGTTATGACCAAATTCCCAAAAATTACTCTTTTTTATAATTAAGCTTGTTTTTTGTACCCTTCACCGAAGGTCCTACACCCTATAAAGTATATATATTCTGGGTCCTTATGAAAAGCGAAGCTCAAATCCGGTTGTCGTCTTCTTTTCTCCCCCCCTCCCACACTTCGCATTTGTTTACATATACTAGCATAATGTCCAATATGATTTCGTTATCACCCTTCTTTGTTATTTCGTCTATTTAACGTAATAATTTTAACAAATAGAAACTAGGAATTTTTTTATTTTTTTGCTACTTAAAAACTCGCCAAAAGAAATAAATCTGCCGCATGACAACAGTGCCATCACAAAAAGAAAACAAACAAACACACATACATGGTACAAACTATTTTGGTGAATATAGGCCCCTATTACGGCTCACAACTCAAATAAGTTGATTTGTAATTTTTGTATTATGGTTTACAACTTTGCTATATTCCGGTGAACAAAAACTTCAAAAATAATTACAACTCAACTGTGTTGATTTAAACAGCGTTCCTTATGGTTCAGTTGTCTTGGGGGTGTGTTAAGTTAGAAACTGTGAGTTCCCTGGTTAAAATCTTGGTTTTTTAAAAAGAATTTTTTTTATATATATTTTTATGTTCTAAAAACGATTTTAAAAAAAATTTACCAGTTGGAAATATTTATGTATATGTTAAAATTATTCAGATGCTCTGTATTCTGCTCGCACAATGGTGAAAGGTATATAAGTTTCGGCACAGCCGAATATATTACTCTGACTTGTTTTAATTAAAATTAAAAATATCATTTATTGAAAAAAAAAAATATTCAAAATAAAATCATTTTGGTTATAGGTGCAAAATCAACAAATGGGATGCTTGATTCTATGAATTTAGTATAAAATTGGTGATTAGAGACAATTTTGAATTCCTGTGTGAAAAACTTTTAATTAACAAATCAAGTTTTTATACTTTTTTTTACTCTTTCGTTGCATGTTTTTCGAGTACGTATACACTTACTAGCAACAATTATTGAAAATTAGAAATAATTTTTACTAAATGAACACGCCATTTGCTTAAAATATTAATTTCAACGCAAACAGCAGTTTTTTATATCTTTTATTTTATAACTTTTCGTAAAGAAATACCGCCATATTCATAAACAATATAATTGATTTATAAGAGGTTTATTAAACAGGTTTTCATAGGAAATTCGTTTAATAAACCTGTTATTAACCTGAAATATTTTTTATGAATTAATGTTTATGTAAAAAGCAATTGATAATAAGTAAAATATACTAAAATTAACTATTTAGCCAGAATTAAAATGAAAGAAACATTTTCAAAATATAAGCAAAACAATCTTGTTTGTAAACGCGTTAATTTTCTGAGAAATAAATATCTGCAAACTACGCCCCGTACAGTATTTTCTATAAATTATGATTTTCAATACATATTGTTAAAATGTTTTTCAAAACCTATAAATATTTTTGTAAACGTCATTTAGAACTTTATATAAATTGTTGCTGCATTAGAAGTAAGCTGCATTTATTAACAGAAAAGAATGAAAAGTATGAAAAACGAAATGTTTGCTTTTTTGTGAATAAGACTTTAAAGTCAATCGATTTTTTTAAAAATTATAAAATGGTGGCGATACTAAAACAATTACAAAAATAAAAAACAACATGGTGTTACAGTTTTTGCTTTATTCGGTATGTCGATATATCAAAAAACAGAAGCCACTTTTGACATTTCTTTCTCTAATACCCCTGACAGACATAGGATTTGTATACTATACTATCATGGTATACTACATGTGTGTCAACCTAAACTACAATTAAATCATGAAACAAAGTGGTATATTGATGGTTTATACACTACTGTAGTATGCATACCATGGTATTGAAACTATATGTCTGTCAGGGGTATAAGTATGAAAAATGGAGCTCAAGTGTGTTTCTTATACCAACTGCTAAATATGTTCGCCTTGGCTCTTGTCTTATTGCAAAGCAACTCTTTAAAATATTGTCATAAAATGCATTAAAACGTACAAAACTATATTAAAAAATCGCTAGATTTTTCGCTAATAGCAAAATCGAATATTTACCCTCTCAGGCTTTAATTCGAAATGATGTCCTTGAACAAATAATTTGTAAACAAACAAACAACAAACAAACAAATAATCTCCTTTTAAATATAGAAAAATATCTACAGTACAGAACAATTTTTAAAGAACTAAAATACTTTGAGAAAATATTTTTTATTTTAATTAATTATAATAAAATATTTATTATATGTTTTATTTCTAATGCTATATTTGTGCTTTATGACACAGTCCTTAAATTACTAAATTTTTTTAACCAAAACGGATGTCTTTTCCTAACAATATTTTATTAAAAATTTCGTTCAAACGAAACAAAATTCCAGTTATTTATATGTTCGCTTAACCGAGTTTGACTGTGCTCTGATTCTGTGTCACATTGAAATAATCATCGGAGGGGTCATGTTCTTCAGTTAGTACGCATCAAAAAAGCTAAGAAAATTGCACTTTCTAAAATTGATTTTTAAATAACAGTTTTGTTTGCTTTCGTACAGGGGTTGGACAAAAGTGTTCCCAGAACAAGGCCTTTGCGATGATAACAAATATACGTAGTTACATAACGCAACATCGATTTCGAACGAAAATTTCGTTCGCTTAACTTACATTTAAAACAATAACAATATTTTAAAATTTTTTTGTTTTAAATGTAGGTTTTTTTATAAAAAGATTAAGCAGTTGACAAATGCGACAAAATGGTTTACCATAACACCAATGCCCCATAAAAAACGTCACATAAGAAGGGTTTTTGACAGATATGGGTTACCCACAGTAAAATGAAACAAAATCAAATTTTACCTGAATACTTTTTAAATGTAAGAAATGTGTGGTACTAGAAATGTCCCAAATCTGTCTTATTAAGCCTCTTCCTGGAATAAGATTTATGGCACTATGGAATAAACTTAGGCAACATAATTGTCATTAAAAATCTTTATAGCCACACCAGAATAGTTGGAAGAGTGTTATGCGTTTGAGCTGATGTTTGTAACACTTTAAAATATTAGCATACTGATCGACTTGGAATCAGTCTTTAAATTGTTCTAACGATGTCCGCCTCTCCGGCTAGCCTGCCGAAAGTACAGCTCTTATGCGAAAAGTACAGCTCGATATTCTAGAGATAATTTGGTAGAATTTGGTGCATAGGCTCTAAATGTCACAGACGTCGGTGCCGACAAATATAGTTCTGCTTGGTTCCCTCTTTAGCCGATATCATTTCTTTCACTTAATGCAAAAAAATTAGACTTCAGTTAAACCCAATCCAAAAGCAAAACTTAAGCATATCATTTATAAAGAAAATACTAGTCAAAGAACATCGGGTGAAAACGTTTGCTTCACCGTATAGTAAAGCCTACCTTTGATAAGCAATTAAGTTTTTGAAATGTATATTAGGAAAGAAGTTAAGGCGCTACCAGAAAATTTTGTATCTTCCTGTTAGTGTTTCAAAATTGCCTTCTCACTTGTTTTTAAATGTGATTTCTTTAAAAAGTAATAAGCCAATAATTTGCAATATGTAATAGTTTTTTTTTAAACTGACAATAATAATTGAAGACATCTAAGATTTAAAAAAGTAAGTAAACTAATAAGTTGTTTACTACACAATTTTATCACAAGAGCAACAAAGTAAAAGGACTTTAGTATTCTTATTGTAATGATCATTTGCTTCTGAGTTTTAAAATTTTTTAAAATCTAGTTTTCATTTTACTTAAAAACAAAATACCTTTGCTGCATTTTTCTTCTCTTGCACACACTTAAAAATATATCGATTTTTATTTTCTTTTGCAAAATATTATGTGCTAATATCTTTTAGTAATCTTGTACAAATATTCTTATATTTCAGTTCTTCTCAATTGTCTATTTAAGCTGTTGTTATTTACAACAACTACAATTATACGTACGTCTACTATTTAAGTGTTATAAAAAAGAAAAGAAGATTTTGTACTGAACTGAATCGTTTCTGCATTCAATGCCAATGTGTTTGTCTAACAAAACTATTGTTCAAATTCTGAATGCCATTGTTAGAGTGTTAGGAAGAATAGTCGCATAAAATATGTGCAACAATAGAATAACAATGGGAAAATAGCAACATAAGCAAAAAATAAAGAAATAATAATAAAAAAAATAAAATGGTAACAAATTGCAATTTGTTTAGAAAATGAATAAACTTATGGGTATACTCTTAGACACTTACAATGTCACATGTAAATTTACATATATATGTGAACTAATTTATACTTTTATTTTTTAAACTGTACAACTCAAGAAGGATGTGTCTCAAAAACAAAACAAATGATTCTAAAGTAAAACAATTAGAAAGCAAAAACACTATTTGAAGTATGTTATTATTCAAGGATATAAAGCGGAAGTTAAATAAACTAAAAGAAGTAAATTTTCTTTATTTTTTTTTTCATTGATATTATAAAATATTATTTAAAATTTTGTTGAAAACAGGAAAATTTACAAACTTTTTTAGTTCTAAATATATAACATAAAGAATGTGGGAATTATTCCTTTTTCATAAATTATTTTAACCATTTTAAACATTAAACATCGAATGTGTTTCTATGAATATTTTATATATATATTTTAAAGAAATTTTGTTTACTAAGCCTTCTATAAACCTGTTTTTTGTATGAATAAAGGGATCGAGTTTCTTTACCCTTATGTGAGTGACAGAGGCGTGGAACTCTTGAGAACTCTTATTATTGTGTTTTAATTATATTTAGATGAACATTAGCTTAGTTTCTTAACTTGAAAGGGTGCTGTGGATTAATTTACATGTTGTACCCTTAACGGGGTGACAGGACACCCGGGTACCTAATGGCCTTTTTACACTGATCAACATCTACCATCAATTTTCCTCAATTTGCGAAGATGTTTACATCTTTCCATAAGAAATACATAGGGCTAAAAACCAACATCTTTCTACATCTTTAAAAGATGTTCCTATCTCATTTTATCCCATTTAACATCTTTCGATTATTTTAGTGTCATCACTAGAAAAGTGGCAATAAGTTATATTTTTATTGTGGCATCACTTACAAAAAAGCAGCGTTACCATTTGTCTAGTTTTCTCTTTTATTGCAATGTTTTTTGTTAAGTATTTTTTATATTTTTAATATTTTTAATTTTGCAAGGAATTTAACAACATGAAAATTTGATGAACTTAAGCCTAATTAAAAATATTAAAAATTTGGATTGAAACCATAAATAGTTCAACAAAATAACCACAATACTAATTATTGTAAAAGCTAAGGCACGAGCTCTATGTGTACGTAGTGCTGAAAAAAAGGTCAACAAAAAAAAAAAGAAAGACAAAAATGAAAAAACAAAAAATGTTCTTTGGACTTCAAGAAGATTTTTTGACAAAAAGTACGGATAAAACAGAATTAAGGAAAAAACATGTTAAATCAATTAAAATGGATAATCATTCAAAAAAGCAAATTTCGGTCTACCAAATGTTAAAATACAATTTGGTTTAAGGATTGATGTTTGACTAGTGACGTCAACAGTCGTCGATGGCTGCGAGTAGAAGACGGCAAATCCATCTGAGGAGATCGAGTGGTTGCGATCGAAACATGTCATGGTAACCTGCCGACCAGGGTTCGAGCCCCGGCCACGGTCAAGAATGAAAGATTATCAATAACAATTTTAATTAATTTTCATGTTGTAAAATTCCTTTCTTCATAAGAAATAATTTAATGAAAATTAAATTTGATGAACTTAAGCCTAATTAAAAATATTAAAAATTTGGATTAAAAACCATAAATAGTTCAACAAAATAACCGCAATGCTTTTTTGAATGATTATCCATTTTAATTGATGTACATGTTTTTCCTTACTTCTGTTTTTTCCGTACTTTTGTCAAGAATTCTTCTTGAAGTCCAAAGTACATTTTTTGTTTTTTTTTAAGTTTTTGTCTTTCTTTTTCTTGTTGACATTTTTTCAGCACAAGTTGAAGGACAAATGTACACATAGAGCTCGTGCCTTAGCTTTAACAATAATTAGTATTGTAGTTATTTTGTTGGTTTTTAATCCAAATTTTTTAATATTTTTAATTAGGCTTTATAGTTACTTGCTGTTAATTTAACACGATTTTACAATAACTTGCGAACAACATTTTTTTCTTTTTAAATAACTATAACACTGCGGAACAAATTTAAAATTTTTTTGTTCGCTCTGGAATTTGATAGCAAATTTTTACTAATTTGGGGTCGCTGATTTCAAATCTAATCTCCATTTCATTCTATCAGCTCTACTTTTCGAGATATACCGTTATTTCCAAAATTAAGGCACTTTCACTACATATATTGGAGTAATTTGAAAACGGTTGACCATATTCAGTTAACTCGACAATAGTATTATCTTTAAGCCGTGCCTTTATTGTTTTTAAATTTGAGTTATCATCTCAGCGATATGGTTGAAATTTTGAAGAAAAAAAAAATTTTTTGTTCTTTAAAAATTTATAAAAAATAAAAAATGCGACAAAAATCTTAGTTTTGGTCTAAAAACATTAATTTTGACATAATTTCGAATGAAATGAGGCTTATTTCATTGTAATCGGTGCTCTAGTTTTGATTTTATTCACAATTTACTAAGCAAACTGAAAAAATGTACATGTATTCGCACAACGTTAAGCACATTCTGGTTAAGCCTTATCCTAAATTATCAAAAAAAAAAAAATATAAATTCGTTGAAGTCATAAGTTACTATCTTTCACCATCTCAGTTTGTATTCCAGTTTGTATTTACCTCATATCTGTTAAATTTTTTATTGTTTAAGAAGTTAAGCGGTTTTCCTCGTTGAAACTTAAAACTTGTTGTAAGCTCTTCAATCATTGTTAAATGCTTATGAAGCCCTTATGGATTTTTTCCAACTTAATCATAAGCATGCTATTAACGTATGTACGTTTTAAACACTTTAAGTTCATTGCCATTTGTAAACAACCCCTCAAACGAATGCAAATGATAGGACAATACTCAGCAACATTATCAAATATTCATGGTTATGGTCGATGTCAGTCTTACTCATGAAGACACACATCATATTCGTATTCATAAACACGTAAGTAGTAACACAAGTATATCAATTTTCCTATTTAGCAGTTTGAGTTGAAATATGCACTTACGGATATAATACCACACATTATTTGAAATGATTTTCTTAATATTTCTCATAAATTCCTTTCACCATTAAGCGTTCCTTACTCAATTTATTGGCAGTGTTTAAATCCACATGATTTTATAATGAGATTGCAACATAGTGAAGAACGAAAACAATGACGTAGGATTTCAAATGTTGAGAATGTAAGAAAATTATTTACAATAAAAGGAAAACATAAAAAAAGTTTATTGCCTGATAAAATTTGTGTTTTTTGAAGAAAAGTGGTGAAGCCATTAAGAAATGCTATAAAATTGTAAAATAAAGAACATACTTAAAAAAGAAAGTTATTAAAAATTTTATGAAAATTAATGTTTAAAAGAAACTTAGTGCTGATTCACGCATCAGATTTTAGCCTTCAAGTTTTGAGATTTTACGAGAGAAAAAAAAAACGAATTGAGGACTTAAACCTAAAGCGTACAAATTAGCACTTTCACCCAAATAACATATTGGTAAAATAAATCATTATAAATACTTTCTTAAAAATATCTAGTCATATATAACTTGTGGCAAATTTCATCACATTACAATGTCCGATAACTAGTTTATGCGCATTTTCGCAAGTGAGCATCATATTAGACTTATTGTGAACTAAAGCCCTATTTCACCAATTCTGTTTAAAGATCAATTCATATAAAAATTTAATTTTTTTTTTTTTTTTGACATTAAAAACGAATTTTATACATAAACTGATATTTAAAATATTACTAAATTTTCGAGCTTAAGGTCTTTTTGTTATAAAAAACTTTTAACGTTTATTTTAAAACCAATATCTCGGCACTTCTTTGAGTGCCTTCTTCAGGGTTTTTTTCCTTAATTTATAAATTTTTAACAAATTATAAAAAATTTAACAATAACTGACAAATTAAAAAATTTTTAATTCAAAAACCAAAAAATATTTTTCAAATCAAACTTGATCTATTACAATATAAATAAATTTTTAACTTCCGTTTCTATTTTTATAAATTAAGTGTCTATAATTTTGTGCTACATTTTCAGTGTCTGACTTAAAATTAATTCTTGAAATTGTCGGAACCTTTATAATTTTTAACATTTCTAACATAAATCTACGTTTGTAATTATTTTCTGTGTTTAAAACAGTTGTATTTTCAAAATCTGGATAATGATTTAGATTAGCACAATGAGTTGATAAAGCTGTTTTTTGTGATATATTTCTATATTTTTGATCTGATTTATGTCCTGCTATCCTAGTTTTCAATTTATTTTTTGTTGTACCTATATATACCTTATTACACTGTCCACTAACATTACCCTTACATGGTATTTTATAAACAATATTTGACATATCCATCTTCTTTATTTTGTCTTTCATTTAAGTAAATAGTTTACCTACTGTGTTAAAAGATTTATGAGCTATTTTGTATATTTTGCTATCATATATATTTGATTTTTCTAATCTTTCTGAAAATTTAGGTATATATGTATAGAATTGGTGAAAAAGGCACTTAGAACCGGTTATTATAAAATTTGGTTTTTTTTTATGTGATTTGAAACTAAATTGGTCTAAACTTTACTACTATATCGTTTCCTATCGCGGCATAATATGTTTTAGAGTATTTATCATCTGTGCGATACCGACTATTCTGGATTATTCGTTATTAAATTCGCTAGTGTGATTTCAAGGCAAATAAAACGAGCTTTACAAGATATCATGACAATACTCCGCTATGGCCTTCTGTTGCATTAAAACTGGTTTTACAGTTTTTTCCATATGTATTGCCTAACTTAGTGGACGGGTCAGATACTTTTTACCAGAAAAACAATGCGCCCATTTCTGTTTTCATACGCACTTTTTTAACACGATTTAATTTAACACGGCTTAACATTATTCCGTTTTTACACAATATTATTTGATTCAACACGACTTAAGAAAACTATTTAATTCAAATTTTTATGAAAAAATATTTTTATTAACTCTTATTTTTACTTTTTATTAACTCTTATCTCTTAAGCGCCGTGAGCGCAAATCAGAGAATTTTTGTTTGTGTTTTTATCACTATGAATTTAAGGCACAGCCACAGCAAAGTCATGTTATCAAACTTCTTTCCTGAATTTTTGTTGTATAATTAGAAAAATTTCGGTCGCAAAATTTTTTATTTAATAACACTGGAAAAAAAATTGACTGCAGAAACGAAGCATATTTTATCGCATGCTAGCAATACTGTAAAACAGTAAATACTGACACTACAATTTCACAATTATTTGTTTAACAGAAGCCCACATTCATTCTAAAACTTCATAATAGTAGCGTTTAAGCATGTCAGGGAGATCGTGTGTTACTAATTCAAGCTATTTTAGCTTTGTGTGTGGTGAATACTTGGTTGAAAAAAAGATATGAAATATCAGAATCATTAAAATATGCATAGTTACATTATTTTGGTTTTGCAGTCAGAAACTTGGACAAACCGTGGAGACCGACAATGTTTTGCATATTCTTCATTCGCAATTAGATTTTTTTCTTAAAGAAACTAGGTGCAGTGAGCGCGAACAAGGGGAGCGTGCTCACCTAGATTTAATGCAAATTGAAAGAATTTATCAAGGATTTTGAGACAAAAGCATGCTGGGAGACTATTGCAGGACTCTAATACGTGAAACCGAACCAAATAACGACGTTCAAATAACGCCATTTACTTTTGAAAATTTATTGATTTTTAAATAAACTATTTTTTTTTTATATAAAAAACGAATAAAAACATTTTTTATTTTTTTTTTTATTTCTAAAACCTGACAAATTCGAATTCAGCCCACCAAATTACCCTAGGAAAGATATTTGGTTGCTCCAGTCCAAAACCTTGTTGGCTAGTGTAATTATACCCACACAAGCATATTTGAGTTTGTGCTGATGTGTGTAACACTATGGGCCTAGACCCTCCTTTAAGTAAAGCTGTTAACTCAGAATAACTTTTTGAATCGATCTATATATGTCCGTCCGTCAGGTGGGCTGTCGGTCTGTCCATGTAAACCTTGTGGTCAACGTACAGATCGCAACTCTGAAGATCATTAAATGATGCTTGATATTTGTGTTTTTATTCTCATAAGGACCAAGACTTTTAAAAATGGCAACAATAAGTACATAATTTTACGAGCTCCTTTCCGGAAAAAAGTATTTGTGTCCATAAACCATTTTTAATTGTGGATAATATTCAGTCCAAAATTGTTTTGTGCAATCTTAATCCTCCTACCAAACTTCTTTGAATCGATACATATTTGTCCATTACTCCCACACAAATACCACACCAGAGAATATCTTATATTGTCATAAATTCCTTTACTCTTTAGTGGACACCTAATTTGTGTGAGACAAACTGCCACCTGGGCCTGGCTGGGACCTCTTATATTTTATATGGAGTTTTTTTTGGATATATAAAAAAACTCACACTAACGAACCCCTTGGCCTGGCTGGGACTACTTTTATTTGTATGGAGTTTTATGACTGTAGCAAAAACATTTTGTATTCAACACAAATAATTCTTCGAAATAAAAGTAAAGAAAGAATTCTTATCTGTTGCGTGTGCTTCTTGATACGTTTCGTTTTGATTTTATTTAGTTGCATTACATATATAATAGGGATGAGCCTAGCCAGGCTCAGGTGGATACAATATGCACAAAATTTTCATTTGGCAAATTTAAATTTACAATTTTTTCTTATTTTCTTTAAAAAAAAAAAAAAAAAACACTTTGATTAAAGAAAATACGCATAGAAACTAGCTTCTCCTTCAACAATGAATTTCACTGTTTTTATCAAGAATAAAAATTGGAAATTAAGCACGACAAACAAAATCGTATTATCAAAGTTATTTTTGGGAATACTAAATTTATTATTAATAAGATTTCTGTATGACTGCTTAATTCCCAATTTTTCATATTTGATAAATACACTGCAATTTATTGTTGAGCATAGCAGCTAGCTTGCTCTCTTTTCAGTGTATTAATCAAATATGAAAAATTGAGAATTAAGTACGTCATAAAGAAATCTTATTTATACAAAATCTTAATAATTAAAAATTTTGTATTCCCAAATATTATCTTGATTATTTTTTTCCATGATCATTCGTGGGTCTCAACTCTTAAAAAAGTTTTCATTTAAAACTGTGGTGCAGGGTATCAAATTGTCCGGTTTGACAGACTGTACTTTCTTAAATGTTTTATTTTTATGATGATTTTTAACAATTTTTACAGCGTTGATGAATATGAAACTTATCCCTTCTTTCTGTATACTTTATGCCTGTGTACACGTTTTTGCTTAAACGAATTTTTATGGAAAGTATTTACATGGTAGAACAGAATTGGGTGTATATCGTTTGAATACATTAACCCTTAAACAGTGTTTATGGGTCAAAATGCACAGTTTTTATTGTTAATTATTTACAAAACTAGTCAATGTTTTTTCTTTTTTTAATTTATGTATAATTATTTTTTATTGGATAGTATACACAAATACATTGCTTTGCGTCGTTTCGTTTTGCGTTTTTTTCGAAGTTGCGTCGCTGCCGAATTAGTACTAATTTTTACTGTGCGTCGTTAGATTTTCGAAGTTGCATTGTTTTGGGTTTGAGTCTTTAATTTTTTTTTTTTTTTTTATATTTTCTAATTTTAAAGTTTAGTTTCAATTAGTGTGTTGTGCTTTTTTTAGGAGATTATTTTACGTTGAAAAAAGCTGTTCAGCAAACATTGAAGCAATTTTTTGTGAAAGAAAGTCGACTTACGACAACAGCCTATATGGACTCAGCAGACAGTGAATAACTTTTATTTTGTTTTTCAAAAATTAATTGAATATTACTTTAATAATACATTATTTTGTTTTAATTGAATTTGTTTTTTTTTTTGTTTTTTGTATGTATGTAATAAAATTTTATATTATTTTTGTTTTTTAAATGTTTACTTTGTTTAATTTTCTTTTTAAAAAGTAGTATCTTCGTAACCCTGGAACCTATCTTCAATCTTTACATGGACGTTTCAATTTGCGTCGCGTTTTTTGTGGAACGTAACCACGACGCAAAGTGAGGTTTTGGTGTATTTGTATAGGAAATATGTAGTTTCAAGGCTTTTTTTTAATGTCTGTATCAAAAACGATACACATTTTGTAAACATGGGCCAAAATTGCCCAACAATAATAATATAAAACAAAATATTCAACCAAATACACAGCGTGTAATAAATGTATGTAAAAATCATTCCGAAACTTGCATTACATGCAGTAAATGTAAAATAATTCACAAATCTATTGTAAACTTTCTTTTTTAGGCAAAATTGGCCCACAAATACCACATGACTTAAATTTTTCAAGTACAAGATAAGGGTTAAACGTAACAAGAATTGATTCAATATAAGGTTTAGCCTAATTTTTAATGTCAACAAACATCTCTTGGAAGAACCTAAAAAAAATAGCGGACCATGTTTAAATTAATAATTTTACTTTACACAAATCCTTTAACAAATATTTACTGGGTTTCTTTGCTTAACTGCTATAAAAATAAAAATAAAATCTTCAGGCTATAAAAAGGAGTACGTAATTATATCAATATGCTACACAAGCCAAGACGTCCAACCTCATTGGGATTGTATAAAGTATGAATAATTATGCTGTAAAAAAGAAACATTATGAATTATTACATTTTTAATCAATATTATTTCTTAAAGCAACAACTTTAACTCAAAGAATAACTATAAATAATTTAAAACAACAATGCCTTACGGAATCTTATGGTATAAGTAAATTTTCCTTACGAAAGCTACTGTCCGCCTGTATTTACATTCTACACATCACTAGCATTACCATGTTCTAAAAAGTTTTGTTTGAAAAATCCTTTTAAATTAAAAATGAGTATACCCCGTACCTTTGTGGAAAGTGGTGTGGAAAGTAATAATAAAAAGTAAAGTGTTTACAAAAGTGTTAATAATAAGACTGTGTATGTGTAATATGGTCTTTAAGTATACTTTATGTGTCTGCATTTATTGTTATGTGGTGGGAAAAGAAAACCATATTTTTCACAATATTTTCTTATACCTTTTCTCTCTCTCTCTCATTACTTAAAGTAGATCTAAGTGTTGCTGTTGTTTGTTAAGTATGCTGCATATTCTTTAAGTTAACATGCCTAAAAGCATGCTGTTTTAATAAATATTAAAACATTTTTTCATAACTACTATTTAGTAAATAAACTTTTCTGCTAGTTGTTTTTAAGAGAAACGAAAAAAAAAATATGTATGTATGTATGTCTGTTTATAAAACTTCGTGTAAAATCTGTAGAGAAGACTCTACTTAAGATTTACATTTTGTTGTGTTAAAAGAGTGTCTTTTTTCAATTTAAAGTGATGCTACATAGCTAAAAGATATTAGAAAATCTAATTGGAAAATGTTCAAGAAAATAAGAGAAGTAGATATTCATAAGAAGCAAGAACAGAAACGTAAACGTAATTTTACAAAAGTAGGTAGATACCAGTTGCTGTAAATGACTCGTAGAAAAAAACGAACTTGAAATAAAAATAACTGAATAACTTGTACCACCAGATGCTAAAGCAGTTAACAAAGAGAAAGGTGATATTAAAAAAAAAACACGGTAAGTGTTTTTAAAACGCAGGCTCATACAATAATACTAAAAATTTACTACAATAAAAATTAGGCACTTGAAGTTCTAATTTTAGAACAAGAAAAATTTATATGGTGTATAACCTAAAAGTGCGGCATTTTTGGCATATTCTGAGTATCTATTGTATCAGCATTGATAGAGAATATAGTCGTCCAACATTCCAACATATCTAAAACATACGGATTAAGAGCTGCTGTTTTTTTTTGAGCAAGACCGAATCAAGCCAACTTGGGTTACCCTGTTCTCAAGTGAAGACTATTGATCAAATAAATAATTTTTAGACGGGACAATTACTGAACTATAAAGCAGGTGACACAATGCTTCCTTAACACTATGTTATATACGGTTTATAACTGGTAATGCAACAAGTAGTTCTATGTCTGCTCCCATATAATGGAAATTATGTGGACAATTCGGATGAAGTAATATGCTCTCGCTTTAACTAATTAAAATATATAGCAGTGGCAAAAGAAATTTTTTGAACAATGTTACTTTAAAGTTTGCATATTTCTGCTAAGACCACAACTATTGCGCAGATGATGTAGCAGCAGTTGTGAAAATGTGGTTTTAACTTCATTTAAATTTTTACTATACTGCCCTCCTAAAAAAGAAAGTCACATCTTTATTAAAGCAGTTTTGAGATATTTATTTATTTCTTAGGTAAGCCATAATTTTTTGGTGATGTATAATATTGAGCTTGTTCTTTTGGCTTTGTGAATGATGGCTCATTATAAAAATTTTCTTAATTGGTTTCAATTTCTTTTCTTTTGCTAATTTCTTTTGTTTGCAAAAAGCGCAATTTTTGTCACAATTACTATTCTGTTTTTATTATCATAAGCGTACGAATTTTATTAACGCAAAAAAAAAAATATAAATTCTTCTTAGTGCTGGTTCACACTCTTCAAGTTTTAGCCGTCCAGTCTTTAGCTTTTAGGAAAGAAGCGCAAAGAGAATGCCATTTCTTTTCCTCTCCGCTAAAAACTCAAAACTTGGCGGCTAAAACTTGAAGAGTGTAAACCAGCACTTAACAGAATTCTCCATTTTCTAAGCTCTTTTACATACAATTTACAAAAAAATTCTCAAAACCCAAAAGCAGCAACTTCAAAATGGGTGTTTGAATGAATGAATGAATGTATGCTTGGACTAATGCACAACATATATTTTTATTTTTTTATAACATATCAAGAAACGAGCGATCAGCCTTATTGATTTTTCTATTTTTTGCTTACAATTTTCGTCAATGTGACTTTTTAACATAGTAAGTCGTAGATGTGACCATTTTACAGTTGGAAATAGGTCTTTTAAGCTTAACACAAAAATCAGAAACATATTCACGGTTCCGAATCTGGCACTTGTGACTCTCATTCTAAGGAGGCCAGTATATGTGATATAAATTCCTAATATTTTAGTCTCTATCACAATTTGGGTCTTTGTAAGACTTTTTTCAACACACGGAGATCCAAACTGATAGACGGACATCGTTTAATCTACTCCGCTGCTCATAAGAACAATTTCGGAACAATTCACAGGAAGTGACACACTTATATATGTGGCTTGGCGGTAAAAGGGCCAATGTCAATATTGTGCAAACTTGAGTAAATCGTTTTCTTATTTTTTTTTTTTTTGCGGAAACAGTCAGTTTCTAATTTAACACAGAAGAGCTTTAGAAGAATTTTGCTAGGCAATATCACTAAGAATTCTTCTATAAAAAAAACTTTAATTTCAATTGCTCAAGACTGAATATTTTGAAATTGGCTCTTTTAGGACCAAGCCACAGATATATAAACAAGCTTATACATGCATACCATTGCAACCTGTGGTGAAGGGTATACAAATTTGAAACTGAAAATATTTTTAAATTCCTTTTCACCTGAGTTTTATGGTATAAATATTTTGAAAGCCAGAATATTTGTTTTACAAAATCTAGTGAAAAATAAATCGGTGGAAATTAACTTCGCTTTCACCTTTTTCTTGTGAAGAGTCATCAAAAAATCGTTTAAAAAGTACATTTAATTTTGTTCTTAAGTGTCGTTCTTGGCAGAAAGATGTAAAACAGTCGTATCTAAAGATAAGCAAAGCCTTAAGCAATAAAAAAATCATTTTAATTCGTCACTTAATTTTCTGCAAATAGGTAAACAAAATTTGTTTTTAATGTTTATTAGGGTGAGTAACTGATGTATGAGAAAAAATAAAAGTTCTCGAATCATATTCTAAAAGCAATATTTTTTTGTTTTACGTTAAAACAAATAAAAATTGCTAAAAAAAAAAGGTAAGCTCCTAAAGGGGCCCATAGACACATTCTGCCGACAGCTACTGCCGATGAACCCTTCGTATACGTGTGCGATTGATATTTTACTACACACCTATCAATCATCATTTTCAAATAAATTTCATTTCGTGAAATTCAAAAAAATCCTATTTTCTTTACACGTTTTTTCTCAAAAACTATTTTAAATTAGTTTTAATTTAAATTGAAAAGAAAAATATATCAAATAATTAATTTATTTATTTTATTGTTCATTTGAACAACTGTCAGCAGTATGAGTTCATTTGAAAATCAAACCTATTTTGATTTTTCATACTGCATTGTCTGTGTGACGCATACATTAATAAAAATTTAAATTTACAAACACATGCTGATTGCATAAGCATGAGCAGTATGTGTCTATGGGGCCCTTAACCCTAGATACACTTTCTTCGTCGTATTGACGAATACCGTTAAATTGTACTTATTTAACTCCGCAGCTTTTTACTGAAACTCTTCCAAATTTCATGTAGCTGTAGATATTGCTGATCTGCGGTAGTGTGTGAAAGTACGTGCTTGTAGGTTGTGTGTAAGTAAGATTTTTCGTTGATTGCGTTCGTAGCACTGACGATGGAAGTGCGAGAAATATTGCCTTTTAGTATATTTTTTCACCTTTTTTAACCAAAGATACACTTTCTTCGTCGTATTGACGAAAAAAACCTTGGCTTGCTTTTGTTGTTTTTTCAGTATTAAATTTTTGAAGTTAACTATGATATACTATTAAGAATAAAAACTTAAGTATTTTATAAACTAAACAAATATTTTCGTGTTTCCTTATATTGGGTGGGCTTGGGGCCACATCATAAACGGACTTCGTCGATTCGACGAAGAAAGTGTGTAGTGTATTAAAAATAAGAAAGTGTATCTAGGGTTAAGAATTAATTACTTTAAAAAAAAGCCAGTTTTTTAAGTTTCAATATTTTATTAACTATCAATTATTATTAATTAAAACTAAAAACATTTTTAATTAATCTTACAAAAAACCAAACTTTGGTTCTTATATAACATAAAACAATAAAAAAAATTGTTTGGTCATAAAATCTTGTTAACTGACAAATCTAGGCGTCGCTCGTCTTGATTCAAGTTTCGTCTTTATTACACCATCTCTTGATTTTTTATCGCATAGAGTCATGGATGCTTCTGACACTATTTTCACGAACTTAAAAGTCGTAAGAATACAGTAATATGCTTTTCTGCTACACAAGGATATATTGTTTTATTCAAAATTTAACAAAGTTGAAGTACAAAGCGCGGAATCTTTCAATAAAAATAAATTATTAATATTTTACAGGGGTCTAAAGCAGATGAATTGTTTTTACGCACCCTAGTGTATATGCTCGATGAACTATTCTTTTGTATTTTTGTTACTTTGCGAAATAAACTTCACTCTTTCAGTTTTCTATTTAAAGTTTTAAATATTTAAACATTTTTGATTTTCTAGCCCCATTTAATGTTTATGCAACATGTTTTTAGTTACATGGAAAACTTTTCCTATAGTTGTTAACTACAACACAACACATAAGTAGTCTAAAAAGTTTGTTCTGTTTGAGGAAAATTTATTTGTAGACTTACACGCTCATACAAACTGTCTTTTATTTGGGACAAGTGAAGAAAGTACTTGTAGTAAAGAAATTGTTACAATCTTTTTGAACTTTTGTGTTTATTTTTATTTTGTTGTATAGTTTTTAAGCACAGGAAATAGATAAAACATTTTTTTTTGTATATTTTTTCGAAACATCCTTTTTTATAGTTCTTATAGAATATAAAATATTGACAACATCTTTTGTAAGTTGTTGTTGTTTTTATTTTGTTTTTCTTAACCTACTTACAACTACAATTAATGTTGAGAGAATTTCAACTAATTGTAGTGGGGAATGTAAGATGAGATAAACCCACTGTTTATTGTTGATGTGTTTTGTTTAAGCTTTGATATTATTACAAGTAGAACTGTTGCTATAAGTCTTATACGCTTAACAGTTTTATTTGGTTTAATATCTTTAGTTTTTCTAAAATCTTTATGGATGAAGTTTCCTGATGATCTGGCCTAAGCAACCAGTGAAATGCGCATAGGAATAGCTTATCCCATCAACAATAAATTTCAAGTGTTTTTATCAATAATAAAAACTGGGAATTAAGCACGAATAACAAAATCTTTTGAAATTAAAATTTTGTATTCCCAAAAATTGAAATCACTTTTTGATAATAAACAGGCAAGTGCACGGCCTAAAAAAACACTTAATTGACAACATCTTTTGTAAGTTGTTGTTGTTTTTATTTTGTTTTTCTTAACCTACTTACAACTACAATTAATGTTGAGAGAATTTCAACTAATTGTAGTGGGGAATGTAAGATGAGATAAACCCACTGTTTATTGTTGATGTGTTTTGTTTAAACTTTGATATTATTACAAGTAGAACTGTTGCTATAAGTCGTATTCGCTTAACAGTTTTATTTGGTTTAATATCTTTAGTTTTTCTAAAATCGTTATGGATGAAGTTTCCTGATGATCTGGCCTAAGCAACCAGTGAAATGCGCATAGGAATAGCTTATCCCATCAACAATAAATTTCAAGTGTTTTTATCAATAATAAAAACTGGGAATTAAGCACGAATAACAAAATCTTTTGAAATTAATATAAAATACCTTAAATAAAGATCTTTGCTCAGATTGATGTATTTTTTACATTGAAATTAAAAACGATGTCGATTCAACCTTGCAATACAGCCAACAAAATAAATGGTAAGAATTTAAAATTAAGTGCTACTTTTTTTATATTTCGTTAATTTTTAAACGGAATATATTAAACAGGCTAAATCCTTTGATCTGCAAAACAAATCATTAACATTTAAACCTGTTAATCTATTAAGGTTAAATTTATCTCAATCAATTGTTTATAACAAAACAAAAAAGAAAATAAAGGTTTTCAAGCTCAACCACATGTAACCATGTACTAATGGGTGATATTTAAAGCGTAGCTTTTTTTTAAATCTAATAAAACACTCAAATTTGCATCATATATTCTAAACTTTTATTGGAATCGATAAATTGGTCTTTGCCATTTACTTTTTAAAAATAACTTCATGTTAATGTTGCCCGCGGCAACATCTAAGGATTTCCATAGAGCTGTTGTAAGTCCCATTCACCGAAATTCGACGTTTTGGTAGGTCATTCGGCTTTAATTCTTGTACGAGTTGGATTTTATAGGCTTTCAAATGCAAATCGTCACGCAAAATTTTCCACGTGCTGGAATAGCACATGCCCAATACCTGAGAACGGCGACGAACTGACATTTCACTATTCTCATTAACACTGGTGGCTATGGCTGCAATATTCTCTTCGGTACGCACTCTACGAACGCGAGTCGGTGGTTTAATGTCCACAAAAGTAAATTTGTTGCGAAATTTGGTGATAATAGCACGAATTGTTAATTCACTAGGTCGATTATGACGACCATAAAAAGTTCGTGACAAACTATGGACATTTCTCACAGAGCACGAAGTTTGATAATAAATTTCAACGATTTGCAGTCGTTGCTCGTTTGTGAGTTTCTCCATGATGAAATGGCAGAGTGTATGGAACACTTTTTACTTTCACAGATCTAGTTTGGACACAACTACCAACCAGTGCTGCCAGCCCAAAAAACTTAATTCATAAAAAATCACCCTTTAATTTTAAATACTTAAGAATCTTAATTAAGGACTTATGGGCAATTACACTATGCTACAAAATAAATTAACCTCAAAAATGAAATATTTTTCTGAGCAAAATTGACGCTGCTGTACACGAATATGGCATTCGTTAATTTTTCTCAAGAAGCCTATTCGAGATATGCGCGAAAAACGAGATTTAAACTTTTAAATAGATATGTATTTTCTCTTTCAGCCCATATATATACCGTTTCGGTCGGATAAAGGTTTACTGAGCTACAGGACTTGAAACTTGAAAAATTGTGATATTTTATGTTCTTTCCAAATTCACCATTTTAATTCGCTCCAGTAAGTCAAAACAAAAAAAAAAAATTTAAAAACTCTTTTTAACATGTATAGTAAATAATATTTTGTTTCAAACGTAGTAAGCTTAAAATTGTTATCGTCGGACAAAAAATTTAGAAAAATTACGTTTTTAGAGAAAAAATCCGAATTTGAAATTTCATAAGCAATTATTTTTATCAATGCTATTATTATATTTATGAACCTTATTGCGGTTTAAGGTAGTTTGCTTTCACTTATCGGCCTATTTGAAGATACTGGATGACTTCATAAATGCAACATTGCAAAGCATCACTAAAAACGAATGCGTTGACAAAGAATCAAAAATAAAAACAATGTACAAATTTTGCAACCGTTGTATATGAATTCTATGCCTTTCAGTGTTGCATTGCAACACGGAGCGTATGAAGGCAGCCGCTGTCCCGTTTTTGTTGTTGCATTGTATGTTAAAATATGTAAATATTCACTTGATAACTCTTTGTTTGTTCGTGGTCCGTCTTCATTATTAAAAAAGTGTCTGAAGAAAGATGACCAAAATCCCATTGAAATGTTATAAATTATATTTTCGGCACTTAGCCAATTTTTTCAATAAGCCATGGACTCGAAACGTACGTGTTTTGTTAAATTAACTTAATTTGGTTAAGGCATGGAGGAGTAGTTGTCATTCGGTGAGCCAGTGCAATGCAGGGATCCAATTGATCATATGACTGATTGCTATATCTACACAAGAGGTCTGCATGTGTGCGATTAAACGACACATGAATTCACATATCAAACTAGCAAGTAGTGTGTTGTGTGTGATTTTAGAATCATACACAATTAAAGCAAAGCGTTCAATTATTTATGTGAGTGTTGTAAGAAAAATATATGATACAGGTATAAATAACAATAATGCTATTTTATTCGAGTAAATACACTTGTGTGACGATGTACACATTGTGTTTTATCAACACAACATGTGTTTTGTGTTTAAAAGTTTGTTTTTTTATCGTATTGAAAACAAAATATTAGCAAAAAGATATTGCATTAAAAAGTGATACCAACTTTTTACAAGCAAAAAGAAGAAGTTTTAAAATATAAAATCATGAAATTAAACATTTATTCCGTTTGTGCGCTAATTTCAGTTTCTAATTCAATGCGTGCGCGAAATTCTGTTCAAAACATTTGTTTTTCATTGAATTGAACGAGAATTGATGGAATGAAGCGGTAATTGTTAAAAAGAGCAAACTATAAAAAATGTAAACAAAGTTTTTTAGTTTTTTTCCTTTGTTATTGTTTTGTTAATTTTATTAAAGGTTGTCAACGTTTTGTTTATAAGAAACACAAAAATAAAACATACAAAAAGCGGTAAATCGCTGACTTTGCCCATAAGCCGCTGATTCAGCAACACTTTTAATATTAGAAGTTGAAAAATTTAAAATTTTTTTAATAACAAAATAAAAAAGGCAAGAAACACACAAATGATTAGTGTGATTTTTAACTTCACTCATGTTGTTTTATTGTAAGATGTATGAATTTGAGTTCATCAAACACACACAATTAGTGTAAGTGTATGTGGCTTACATTTTCATGAACGGTTTTGTGTTGATCTCTCATTTAAAATGATTGAGCGTGAAGGACTGGCTCTCATTTTTTTTACACATTTGATACGCATATCAAATACACACATAACAATCATTTGGCTACCAAATACATTTGTGCAGACCTCTAATCTACACCACCAAAGTGCACAGCGAAAAATATGGCCATTGATCTTTATTCGCAAATCGAAAACCTCCAGCATTAAAAGTAGTGTCAGATAATGAAAAAAAAGACTTAAATCTAAGTTTTAATTCTATAGGTGATACGAATATTAAACTATGATTTAAAGCGCATTTAATGATTAAATCATGACTCGCTTCATGTTTGAAAGAAAGAGGATTTTCGGACACAGAGACACGCGTTTTTTACTAACTCAATCGATCTTGATATATGGAATTCTTTCAGAAAGTAGTAATTGGGTTTTTTGGAAACAGAAGCCATAATAATAGTTACCTTATTTAAAATATGATGGAAGACTTTTATCCCATAGGTGTATACACAGAAAGAATAACACTCGGGATAAATCAAGTTTTTTATGATTACTTTAAATATGAGTCGTACTCAAAAATTCAAGTACTCAAAACAATCCTAAATGGCATCACTTTCGAAAATCAATCAAGGAATTTCTGTAAATAAGTATAAAATATTTAAATCAAGTAAAAAAAAATTTTACTTTTCGTTGTGTTTAACCCTACGGCTTACGCATATTTTGATATATACACATTGAAAAAAGGTCCGGCCAGACTCATGTGTACCACGAAGGGTTAAAAAGTAAATTTAAACTCTTGCTTCTCATTTAGTTTATATTTTTGGTTAAAAATGTACATAAGATTTCAAAAGTAAAAACCATATCGGGCATGATGTTGGTGTTTTATCATTCTGTAAGATGTAATACGGGTAAGTAAATCAATCATAATAATTTTTTCTTTCTAATTTCTTTTTTAGATTTTTTCAAGCACGAACTCGGGACAAAATCAACTTTATAATACTGGAATCAAGCGCATTTTGAGATTGATTCAATCTTAGTTTTACTCAAATCAATCTCTTTTTCGGATTTTTTCAAGTACGAAATCGGGATTGAATATGGATAATTTAAGTATTTTTCGATTGAAAATCCGTACTTGAATTAATCTTTCTGTACTTGATTCAAGAAAATCCGTACTCACCGTACTATTAATACCGCTTCGGATTGATTTGAGTACGGATGGATTGATTTTTTTTTTGCGTGTATGAAATAAATAAAAAAAACAGTATTATTTAAAGTCTAAATGGGTTTCTTGCAATTATAGGAGCACACATGTCATTGAAAATGCGTTTTCTTTAACACTTTTTAGCCTTGTTTCATTGTGACGAATAAGGTGAAAGATTCCACCGAGGTCTTGCAGTAATGAAAATGCATTATCAGCGCCGTTGGGATCAGACAATGATGGGTTAATAGTGCTGAATGCAAATTCGTGAAACGCCATCGCAAGTATAAAATTTTTGACTAAAAATAGAATTATGTTAACAAATTAAATTGTCTCTTAACACTTAATCCTTAACTAATCAACACAATAAAGAAACAAAAATTTTTTATTGAAAATTTAAATTTGGATGTTTTAGCTTTTTTATTTTTTTGTCCGATGATAATCATTTTATTACAAATATGTCTGAAACAATATTGTCTTTAAAGTATGGGTTTAAAAATTAAAAAAAAAATTGACTGAAATGGACTGAAAATGTTGAATTTTGAAAAAAACGTAGAAAAAATGAAATTTTTTCCAAACTTACGGCATGTGACTTAGTGAAATCATTGTAACAGTGTAAAATTTGCGTAATTATAAATATACGTTCTCAAGATTTTTGGAAACAACCTTATGTACCGCAAAAAAAAACTGCGTATATCTCGAAAACCCTTCATGGTAAAAATGAATGCCATATTCGTGTTCAACAGCCTCGATTCATCTTGGAAAACTTATAATTTTTAAGGTTATGGAAAAAAGTTAAAAATTTATGTACCAGTGTTATAGACGTACCATCACAAAATTTTGTTATAAAGTATTATTTTATAACAAAGTTTTCCATACAGATTGTATTCGTTTTAAAGCGATTTTAGGAAGAGAACCATAATATCCCCTGTTACTAAAATGTTTCATGACAAGAGCTTAGATTAGTTTATTAAGACTCAAACTGGAGGAACAAGAAGAAAGTATACTTGATATAAGCCTTTTAAAAAAATTTCTCAAAAAAAAAAAAGAATTTGGCACAACTAGGACTACAGAAGTAGTGACCGGTAGAAAATTTAAAGAAACAAAAAATTGCTGGTGCCTTATATCAGTCTAATTTACGTTATTTTTCTACTGCAAAATACTCTCGTATAAAGCATAAATTCTACAAAATGCTTCCTTCCATCATATGTAACAATCAAAAGGGCATATCCTTATGACTAACAACAATGAATTTGCAATCATATTGTTATAAGAGGAAAATGAAACAAAGTGTAAAACTTTGCTGAAAAGTTATTTTTATTACACAAAAAATATGCATTCGTATGTACAAAATAAAAGCACATTTTTTCTTTTAGGAACATTTTAAATATTCATAAGAAACTTTTATGGGAAAATATTTGAAACAATTATATAAACTAAGAAAATAAGAAAATAAGAACATACAGCAATGGTATGTAGTTGTGCACAGAAATGAAATATTTTCAAAGTAAACTTTTACTAAATTAGAAAATACTGAATTTTTTTTTTTTTTTGCAAATCATTTTAATTTCTGTTAGAGTTGTAACTTGTCTTTCTTTCCTGCAGCTCCTTAAAAAAAAAGTCCATTCGCTTTATTGTTTCGTTATATTCCTCTTCGTTTTCACTTTAATCTTCTTTTTAAGTTCTACTAAAAATTTTAATCAGAGAAATGTTTGCCTACCCACATACTTATAATAACTGTTTGCTTTTTATTTCTTAAGACTACTTAAGAATAGTAAAATACAAATGTGCATCAGTAGCGGCTACAGCACAACAAAAAAAAAAACGTGATTATACTTAAAGAAATATACAAAATAATGCACAGAAAATACTACAGTCACCGGAAAAACCATCTACGGATATAAACATTACAACAGTTGTCTGGCATGGTTGAATGACTGCCTCGCATAACAAGCTACTAACAATTTCCTTTAGTTTTTTTCGCCCTAACTCATTTCTAATTTGTTTCATACATTTTATTCCTCAGAAAAATACAATGATGCATTTTCATTTTTTTTTTGCTCCTTTTTAGCTTTTTAGTAAAAAGCCCAGATTTAATGATTATAATCGGTTCGCTAGCGCTACAGTTAAAAAAAGAGATGATAAGAATTCGCAATTTCTTAATGCAAAAGTGATTATGAAGAGTATTATATAGTGTAAAATTGTATTGAAAACTACATTTCTATTACAGGTTAATGGTATAAAAATTGAAAATTGTTTTAGAAATTAAAATTTTCTTTAAATAGCTAATTTTCGCAATATATTACCGTGAATACATATTTTGACAAAATTTTTGCAAAACTTCCTATAAAAAAGAAGACTTTGCAAAATTTTCTGTAAAGAAAACATTTTTGCAAAAGTCGAATTAATTTTAAACTTTTACAAAATTTCCTATTGAGATCGAGTTTTTGCAAACTTTTTATAAAAATTTAATTTTACAAAACTATCGTATTAATAGCATACCTATGCCAATTTTATGCTATAAATAAACAATTTTTGCAAAATTTTCTAGCAATATAAGATTTTTGCAAAACTTGGGGGGGCATAAATGTTAAATTTATACAAAATTTCCTATGAATATCATAATTTTGCAAGATTTCCCATAAATATTAAACTTTTTCAAAATTAACCACAATACTTATTACTTTTTCAAAATATCCTATGTCCATCACAGTGGTAAATTTAACCTTCTCTTTAAGGTTTGTTTTTATTTGCTCCTTTCTCTTGCGATCTGTAAGTTAATTTTCTTTCTTCGTATGTTGTTGTTATTTATTTGCATTTTGACTGCCGTTCGTAAGTCAAGTGCAGAGAAATGCTGCTGCTGGTGTTCAAATTACCACTCGTCCGCGATTGTGTTGGATTATTAACCCTTGTGTTAATACCCAACTTTATCCACATTGCTTAGCACCCGGGGTACCTGGGTACCCAAATACAATAATTTATTAATATTTTTAAAAGCGTATTAAATTATATTTATGTAAAAATATGATTTTTTAACTTTGTATTGCATAGCGGCTAAAATTTAAAATTTTTTATACAGGATAGTATTTTTTAGTATAACAGTTGAACATTTTTGGTCATACATGATATTTTAATGAGGAAGTCTAATATAATTACGCTTTGGAAACTATTATAATAATAACGCTTTGGAAACTAAACTTAAGTAATTGTATGATACAGAATTAAGTGCATTGAATTTTCTGAGCAGTTAAAACGTGTTTGTGTTATCCCGTAAAGTGTATTCTGAATTCGCTTTCTATTATGTTAAATAACGACTAGAGTTTTTTTCCGGACTTTTTCGATTCCCGGGAAATTTTAAAAAATTTCACGCTTTCCCGGGATCCCGCTCCATATAAATAATACAAAGTAAATTTTGGTATTAATTAATGAAAAAAAACTTTTATAAAAAAAAAACGAAAGGGAACTTGTTTACAAAGAAAGTAAATGAAATGGTTCAATACTAAAACATGAATTGAAGATTGAAATAGGAACTTGAATTATTATTATTCCCTATTATTATGCTTTTATTCAGTATTATTATGCTCTGGATACAAGATAAAAAGATAACATAACAATTTAATTCATAAAACAATAATAAAAACAAAATAAAAATTGAGGTACTCAAGATATGAAATCAAAAAGTTAATTAATAAAATAGATAAAATACTTTAAAAAAAAAAAGGTCAAACAAAAAGTTATATATACTTTAAAGAAATATATAACATTTTTAAATGGCTTAGGAAATAACTTTCTGACACACTCAAAGCACTTTGTAAGTCGTCAAAAAGTATATTCCTGATTTTATTTACTAATTATCCTGTTTCCAAACAAAATTTCGTTCATTTTTTACCGAGGTTGGACAAATAGTTAAAAGTGCACCGTTGTAGCATGCTTCGGATTCACAGTCAGTCAAATGTATGTCTAGGTTGATTAAAAAATAGCATCAACCGGGCTGCTTCTTCCGAACCTTTTCATTTCAATAGGTCCATTTGTAATCTTTAGGACAATATGTTCTTCAAGTTGTATGTTGTAGTATCTTACACGAGTTTCCAAAATGTTATTTTATTTCGGTTTCCCCAAACTTCACGGGTATATTAGCTAACACAAATTGAAATTGAAAATTTGTGTTTATCACCTAATAAACATATCGCTCCTTCATTGCATCATAGTCACATATCAAAATTTGAAGTAACTTTAGCAAAGTTTTCCTTCATACCTTCTCGTATTATATCTGAAACTGAACCGAAGTTATAGCAAAATATATCTTTAAATCGGTACAGTTGGAAAACTTTAATCGCTTTTTGCCAAGATCGTTTGTTTTTGTAGATATGACTATGTTGCAATAAAGGAGCGATATGTTTAGGTATCTCCTATTTTTAAAACTTGTTCATGGACAATGAAACTTTACTGCCTGCATCTTATTTTGAATTAATGTACTTTATTAACTCTTCACTTCACTAAATGTAATAATTATCAACTGTTGCACTGCCCATTCTGCTTTTAGTAGATTTATTGCCTCAGGAGACATTGATTTAAATACATGTACTCACTTCTTGTAATTGATCTAATCCACAACCCATCCACAGATGCTAATTTATAGAGAATATAAAACTAAATTTCAAAGTATAAATAGCTATTTTCTGAAATTATGATGAATTTTTTTATTTCCCGGGATCCCGCAAGAAAAATCCCGGTAAAACGGGAAATAAAATAATGGTAATTCCCGGGACGGGAAATCCCGGGAAAAAACCCTAATAACGACGATCCAGAAGCTTTTTTAAAAATTTTAATTCTTAATACTTTTTTTTATGCAAATATACCTAGGTGGGTACCATGTTACCCGTGTATAAACACAAGGGTTAAAGTAGCCCTACCTCCAATGAAATCAACTTCCTTACAGGGGATTTGTGCCACATACATTCATGCCACTAGACTAAAGCGTAAACCTCGTATGTTCGTTTGCATTGTTATAGGCCGATGTGCATTAGATGCAGCAAACGCATGGAGTTCGCAAATACGGAATTTGTCAAAAAACTACTTCAAAAATGCTGATCTGTAGTTTTTATTACTAAATATTTATAATTCTTTGTTCTTTTTTATACCCTCCTCCACAATTAGTTATAAAGAGGGTACACAGACCCCATAAAGGATATATTCTGGCTCCTTGAGTAATTCTAAGTCGATTTAGCCATGTCCGTCTGTCTGTCCTTCTGTTGAAAACATGCTGACTTTCGAAGCAAAGCAGTTTGGAATTCAAATCCAGCAAAATCGGTTAAGCTATGGATCAAAATGTGGAACCACCACCTTAAAAAATTGATAACATTGTTACAAAAACTTGCATAAATGGTGGAACAATGCACGGACTGATATAAGACTTTGCAAAAATTCGTTTTATTCGACTGGAAATCACACTGTAAAATTTCGGGAACAGCGGTGCATAATTTACCCTAGGCCCAATATAAACCCTACTCCTGGAAAACAGTTTAGAACGCCTAAAACCGTAATAAATAATGCTATCATTATAGAATTTGGTATGTCACAGTTTTTTAGGACTAGAAATGACACTGCGAAATTTCGTGATGATTGGTGCATAATTTACTATAGGCCCCATGTAAAGCCAACTCTGGTTAATTAATAAAATACGCCTTAAGCCGTAGCAGATATATTTATTGCGGTAAAATTTCTTCCAACTTAGCTTCATATGGCCAGACAAAATGTCATGTAACTTTGTGATATACGGTACACAATTTACCTTAGATCCCATATTTAGCAGCCTTCTGAAATTAACTGTAAACGCTAAAACTAATTTCACCGCTGTATTGAAATTTATTTTATGTTTTTTAATACCATAAATCACTCTGCAAAATTTTGGGATGATTGGTTCATAGCTTACCATGGCTTTAATATAAATCCCCCTCTTAAGTCATTTACGTTCGCCTTAAACTGTTACGAATTATGATATTTTACTATAGCTAGTTAAAATTGCTTAAAAAAAAGCATTAAACTTTCTGATTGTCGGTCAATACTTTAATATAGGTCTAAACCGCAACCAATTTTAATTCTAATATCTCGCGAGAAGATTTTATATCATATAAATTGTAATGACATTATAAGTTTATAATAAATGTTTAAAAGTAAAGGTTTTTTTTTCAGATAAAAATAAGCCAATTACGTATTAATGAAAATAAATCTTTTTTTTAGGAGTTATGATATTCAACTGCAGACGTTTTGAAAATAAGTAGGGTAATTGTAATCTTCGAAATATAACTTATTATCTAATATTTTTATGTATTTTTGGTCAGTGTTAATTATTGCATTAAGAGCCTGTAAACAATTCTGTCCTATTATACCTGAGAAATTTTCATTTGAAAAATTAATAATTTTCCATTGGAGTGTACCATGGCAACCAAATTCTTTCGGGAATGGTGTAGTAACTACATATTTAATTTCATTTGAGCCGTTCAGTGTCTTGAAATATAAGGGTTTCTCAGGTTTAAAGAATACTAGTGGTGGAACCTGTGTCTATAAGACATCTGATTGACTGATTTCCTATGGAAATCGTAACTATTGTTAAGGTGGATTTTGAGGCAATATTAAAAAATTTATTTCCCCTTCTTCATGAGTTTGAGTCTCATTAATTGTTCCTATTTTAATAGGTTCCTGCGTGGGAAAAGTTTTCGGTGCTCATATGACTTGTCCTTGTTTGTTTTGTGTCTTTATCTTCACGGAAATTTTGTCTGCTTTGCCTGTTATTGTATCTATTAGAATTTTGGTTGTATTCATTTCTGTTTGAATGGTTGTTAGTTTGATTGAATCTATTAATATTTGTTGCTGTATAATTTTGAGTGTATTCGTTTTAAATTCATTAGCGGAAGATTATTCTCTGGGCATAAAGCGAATACTGCTTCCACTGATTTTATAAAGGCATTGACGTCATGGTTGTTGTCCAGAACTTTTAGTTGCCTGAACTGTGTTATAATTTCTTTAGGGGTTAACAGGTATTCATGAACTTCCTGCCGTTGCAATATTCCCAGTTGTGCCCTCAACTGATTTATTATTTCCTCCTGAGCCCCAATTACTTATGTCATCTGTGTTTCATTGGCTGGCTGTGCCAAATCTCTGTTTGCGTCAAATCTGCTCATTTTTGTAGTCTTTTGTTTTTATTATTCACTTCTGATTTTTAACTTATGTATATTATTTTCACTTAAATTTTTAAATGTTTTACTCTTTAGAATAAATGTATTTTTTTAACTTTAGTTCGACTTTTAAATTTGTTTTATTAAAACTTCAGTTTTAAATACAGTTTTTTTTTATTTTTTTTGAAAAATTAAACTTTAGTTTAAATAGTTCACTTTGTTTCACTTTAGTTTTAATTAGAGGTTCTTTCTTTGTAACAATTCTTAAGAATTTTACCCCTCGACTGCTTGTTTTTTAAAAAGATTTTTACTTTCAATTGATATTTATTTGAATATATCCAATATCTCAATATTCTTTTAAAATCATCACCAGGGATAGTCCTAAGCTCGATTCACCTATGCGTTCCTAACAATATTTTTTTCCTGAAAAAATTTTTTTTATATTGAGTTTAACGTCTTACTTTTAAGAGCGAGAAATTATTTTGTTCGGCAAGTTATTTCTTGATTTGGTATAATATTAATTTTTGTTCAGGACAAAGTGAACTGAGTTGCCACTTTTTTTCAATTTATATAAAAGTTGAAATTATTGTTTTTTTTTGCTGAATAAATAAATAAAAAAAAATAAAATTTAAAATAATAAAATCACTTTCCTTTTTACGTCTATTTCCTTTAACACACTTTTACAAAGTTCAAAAGAAGTGGTTTGCTAGTTGTGCTGCCATTTTGTATAATTGTTTACATCTGTATACCATATGGTTGCTCTGTTTTTTTCGGACACATTTTCCGAAATGGTTGAATCGTTCTGCAGAACTCTGTTAGTACAAAAATTATTCTCCGGACAAAAATATTGTTCGGATCGCATGGATGTTTCGTAAAAATTAAAAATAAGAAAAACAACAAAATAAGTAGTTTAAAACATCAATGCAAATACAAAGATCACAAAAATTCAAACAGTTATAACAATAATAAACTTACTAAGTTTTAATAAAAAATCACACAAAAATTCTTATTAGCTATGTAGTGTTTACTACCATCGTCATTATTGTACTGAATTTGAACACTGCTTGGTCTAATTTACTAAAAATGTATATTGTTTTGCACAGTCGCTCTCTACATCGCTCTTAGAACTCATAGTTGCTGCTAAATTGATAATGTTCAGCCATGCAACGAGAAGAATGCAATAAAGTGTGTACAGAAATAATTTTGTTATTTAATTTTTAAGTCAAAAATATCGTGTCCTTTTTTTAAAAAATTATATACATTTTTTTATCTACATTTATAAAAATCAAACACTGTGTCTTAGTCACGCTAAAACTCGAGAACTACTTGGCCGTTTTTTATGATCCTTTTGTTTTGTTCGTCTAATCACGAGGTAGGTTTAGAAAAAAAGAAAGTTCAGAAAACCCCAAAAAAAGGTTAACAAATCGAAAAAAGCGAAAATTGAGTTTTGTATGAAAATTTTACATTGCACCATTCATTGCTGTCGATTAGTCTGCTTAAACTCTATAATTGCTTGACCGATTTCAAATGTTTTTTTTTTTTTTGTTTTTTTCGTCTTATCACGGCGATGATTGCGAAAAAAGGAAGAAGAAGAAAAATAAAAGTTGAAAAATCTAATATGTACGTTTTGTATTCAAATTTGACTTAATACCACCAAAAGGAATTGTATTTCTGCAGTTGGTGGCGGACCCATTGTTTGACAGCTGCACAGAAACAAACCAAACCCATTTAAAACATCGAAACATATTTACGAATATGCGTTATGCGCGTATTTTTATGATGGTGTGTTTTCCCTATCTAAAATGTATTTTTTTCCTTATGAGAATTACATTTTGACGGTATAAGTCATTTGACTTATTTTGTATTGTCCAGCAACGCGGGCAGGGTTACTGTAGTATTTTATATAAAATTAGAAGCAGTGAAATTAACCACGATGACAGTGGTTATGTTAAAAAAATTTTCAGGTAAGTAGTTAAAGAATGGAATTTACATTTTTGCGAAATTTTTTTTTAAATGTAAAATTTTTAATAAGTATAAATTTAAGGCAGTATTTTGTTAAACATCAAATTTTTGCAAAACTTCCTATAAATAGCCAATTTTTGCAAAATTTCATATAAATATCAAACTTTCGAAAACGTTCCATAAGAAGAAAATTTTCCCAATAATAGCAAATTTCGCAGAATTTTTTACAAATATAAAATGTTTTACAAAATATTTTTTAACTTTTCGCCAGTTCTTCTAAAATCCAATAAAAAAATTTACGTTGCGCCAAGTTTTCTAAAGGCAACAAATTTTGTTCAAGTTCCCGACGAATAACAAATTTTCTATAAATATTCAATAAATAAACAATTTTGTGCATATATTCTTTAAAAAGGTAATTTTTGCTAAATTTCTTTTAAATAGTAAGTTTTCGTCAAATTTCCTTGTAATTAATATTTATTTCACCAAAATGTCCAATTAATTTACTTTTACACATTCGCCAAATATCCCATAATTAAATTTTCTGCCACATTTTCTATTAATTTAACAACAATAGATATGATATTATAGCATGTGATTTCTGGTTAAAAAAGTTAGATTTTTCATTTGTTTTTTAAAAAGAATTTAACAAAAAATTTCCATTACTAACACATTTTTTTTTGCACACACTCAACCAAAAGGGAAACTCAATTTCGTTTCTAATTAAATTTAAAAATTAAATTCAGTCATTCTAAATCCCAATTTGTTTACTTTCTTCCATTTTTTTCAATCAAATCCTTAGTTTTTTTTTTTGAAGCGTTAATTCGAGTGTTTGTAAAAAATAAACAACTACATAAATAAATAAAGTTTGAAATGTAATTAAACACAACTGGAAAAACACATTGAATTGGAAGAAACATATTGAATTGGAAAAAATCAATTAAATTTTATCTCTGTTCTTTTTAGCTATCAATCATTTAGTAGTGTCACGGGATATTAAAACAACAACAGCAGCTGAAAAACAAAAACAATTTTTATACAGTTCACCACAGGTGATAAGGGTATAAATACGTTTGTCATTCCGTTTGTAATTTTTAAAATATTCTGGGTCCTTAGGGGTTGCAGAGTTGATTTAACGATGTCCGTTATATGATGTTCTAGATATGATTGAAATATCTATAAAAACTTCATTTTTTTGTGCCTGCTTGCTCCCCATAGACTCCCCAAATACTAAACCGATTTTCCTAAAATTTTCACTGTAACTTGCTGATTACCCAGCACATTACATAGGCTATATATAAATTTGCAAGTCGTCGTGGCATTTCTAATGGAAATATTGTAAAAGGAATCAGACCAAAAATGTGTGTAAAAACCCAACCCAAGATGGCAGCAACAAAAGCGGCCTGTAATGTACTACACTCCTATTCGATGGCTTATAACTTATAGAACATTTTATTAAAAAAGTAATGGCCCGATTTGGAAATATGTATTTAGAAAAGAAATATCCTTTTTTGAAAACCACTGGTTTTTGGAAACTAAAAAAACAAATACAAAATCAAAAAAATTTAAAACTCTAAATTTTGCATAAAAAAATGCTAAATCAAATGAACAATTTTAGATTGATTGTTTATCACGTTAAAAAACATTTGTGTAGCAGACTAGTTGTTATATGCAAATAAAATCTGGCACACAAATGCCACTCCACCTATGGGGTGAATTCGACATGGGGGTGGGGCAGAAACGACAAAAATAAAATAAAAAGAAAATTTGCCGTTTTATGACTGTTTTTCTTATTGTTATACTGTAATTCAGGAAACAAACAAAAAATAAGCCAAATAAATTTAGTTCTACGTAAGGTTAATAAAAATTTGTTAAAATACTAGAGATCAAAAGGCAGTCACTTTACACAAAATAAAAAAATAATTTTTTCTTAAATTTAATAACACTACAAAATTACTTTACGTTTTACTGCGACATATAAACATCAAATAAGTATCTTGTTACAGATCGGGTAGTTCCTGGAGAATGAGTTGGGTCCTGTAATCATAAAACAATATCAGTTTTAAGAACGTAGCAAATGTCAGGAATATCGGGTTCGATTGAAGTCTACAAATTACTTTTTTTCCCAGAAAATCGACCTTTACCGAAGTTGGACTTTTTGATATTATTTTGCCAACATAAAACTTATCTGTTTCTCCACAAAATCGAACTAGTACGAAATTTCCTTCCATATAGCTATCATCTACAGCAAAAAAAAACCAACAGATTTATCAGAATCGGCGTAACTTATATCCAATAGATCAGACGAGGAATATGTTGCAGCATATATTAAGGGACTTTTTTTGCGCAAATGCTCTTTTTCTTCGGCTTTGTGTGCTGCTGAGTTCTATCTTTTTCTTCCTTCTCTGCTTTAGATGGAGTGGATGTTAATATTTTTGATTTTCTTATTCTGTTATTCGAATTTGACTTTTGAATCTTGGGGAGCGGACGATCTTGTTCTGGTGTTTTAAGTAGAGCTGGTGGTGTGACAGTTCGTTCAATGATTTGATGGTCAATTTTGTTTTTTGAAGGCTTGGTTCATTATCAGTGCCAGCTGTTGAATGTTTATCACGTGTCTAGTAGTATTATATTTTCCTGAGACTACATCTCTTAAAGCAAGTTTTATTTTGCCTTCATCTAAATATCTTCGATTAGTCGTTGATTGGTAATTGCGCACCATTACTGCTTTATATATAATGTCCTGTGGTTCCTATTCGGAACAAAGGGCCACAACGAATCTATTCCATTCGGTCCGGTTTGATGATATACGTTTTATTTCTCTCCAGCTGAGATCGATGCGTCTAATTTCGATGTTCAATTGTCGACGCCAGGTGTGAGATGGTCTGCCTAATCTGCGGGATGTACCATGTGGATTCCAATCAATGGCAATTTTTGCTGTGTCATTTGTAGGCCTACGTAGCGTATGGCCAATCCAGCGCCATTTGCGGTTAAGTATGTCAGTATGGATTGGCTGCTGATTTGTTTGACTCCAAAGTTCCATATTGGAGATGGTGTTGGGCCAAAAAACCTTTAGGATGCGTCGAAGACATCGATTAACAAACACTTGTAGACTGTTTACGTCGTGATCTGTTGTTGTATTACATGTCTCACATGCATAAAGGAGCACAGACTTAACACAAGAGTTAAAAATACGAATCTTAGTGTCCTTGGATATGGCTGAAGATTTCCATACTGACCGAAGGGTACCAAATGCTTGGTTAGCTTTAGAGATTCGGTACGTGACATCATTACTAGAACCACCTGTGTTTGTAATGATGCTGCCGAGGTAGCAAAAGGACGTTACTTCTTCCAGGTCGGTATTTCCTATGCAGAATTTGTTGGTGTTTGTTGTACTGCAGCGCATCACTTTGCTCTTGCCTATGTTTATTTTTAAGCCAGCTTTTGCAGCTTCTGTTTCAATGCATTTCAACTTAGATGTCATATCTTTATAACTGTGTGCAAGCAGGCAGATATCATCAGCATATTCTAGGCTCTCGAGCTGTTGGTTAAGACCCCAGTTGATACCTCTCTTTGCATTGCGAACTATAACATCTAGAACGATGTTAAACAGCAAGGGAGACAGTACACAACCCTGGCGAACACCAGCTACAACATCGAAACTGTTGCTCAGAGCATTATTGTGGACAACACGACATTTAACATTACGGTACAGCTCCTGAGTAAGGCTTATAATTTTGGGTGGGACCCCTTTGCAAGCTTTATATACAAATAAATATTTAAAATATAAAGAAACATTTTATGTTATTTTTAAGCTTGCCAGGTGCATTCACGGGTGGTTAATCTGACATTCCACACGCTAACCGACCCCTAGGGGGTTCATTTACCACTGGCTAAGCTACCCCAGGGGGGACATTCGCCGGCGAAATAACCCCACCAGAAGTCTGGCGAATGCGCCCCAGCAGGAGTCTTGTACACAAATGTTTATTTTTGTCTCACTTTAAATGAATTTATTAAAAGAACAGTTTTCAATTCTTTTTCACTAATATCAAGTTTATAAAACTAAACAATATCTTTATTCAATCGCAAATATTAAGAATTTTGTCACAAAAATACTTACGTCAAAAAATTTTTCGCGAGTTTCAAAAAAACGAATAATAACGTCTGTGTCCGATCATAAGTAAACTGAAACTATCAATTATTCGGTGATGAGAGATTATCAATAAAGGAAAAGAATAACGATTAAAATAACAAAAACGATAACTTCGTTTTTAAGATAATCGTTGATGGCAGATGTGCCCCTATGGCGAATGGTCCTCCTTCTACTGTATATTATCTAGATACACCAAATATATGAGATATTTAATCTTAAAAATATTAAAGAAAATGTCGTAAATTTTAAATTACGTTAACATTTAAAAGATAAAATAGCTTGAATATTTTAGGTATTGCAATTTGAATGGAAGCTGTATGTTTAAATCTGAACCGATTCAACATATTTAATTTGCAGTAAGATATTTCGGGCCAAATTTAAACTTAATACGAACATAATTTAGTAGTTCATGGACATAAAGAAAGAAGTTTGCATGAAGACTATGTGATATTATAGACTGATTCTCACAATTTACATAGGTTTCGTTCTTATGACAATTAAACGTATTTACCAAAACTAAAAACTGCTACTTTTACTTTCCGCACAAGGTTTTCATGGACCGACAACCAGCTATTTGGATACGAAAAGATCACTTTAAAAAGTGTTTCTGATTCGATCGGTTTACTAAACGATGCGTCTAGATTTCTTTGTAGCAGCACAAATTTACATAGTTGATTTTTTCTTAATTTTTGCATATATATATAAAACTTTACAGTTTGGAATGAAAATTAAATGTAGATGGCGAAATTAAAGCAACAGAAAATTCATCAACTATTTAGAATAATCAAAAAAGGTCGATCATCACTTATAGTTAAAATTCATCTGTTTTGTAAATTATTTTAAGCATTTTTTATTTGCTGGACATGCAAAAAAATGCAGCAATAGCTTAAATATGCAAATTATTCACAAACAAATCGATACCAAAATTTATAAGGTTTTAAAAAGGATAAATATATTGTTTCTGCATTAATTTATCGCACAAGAAAAACCATGCAATTGCATATTTACGGTATCCCTGATCATAAGTTCGTACATATGTATGTATGAGTACGCTTTTGTCAGTAGAATATAAGATATCATCTCAAAAAGAATTACAGGTAAAATTTAAGACAGCAAATCCCATTGTTTTTTATTGCTATCTCTTTAGATTTAGCTGATACATGTTAAAATTCCTCTCAACTTTTTTTCATATATCAAAGTTAAAATAAATACGTTTAGTTACCTCACTGAGAAGAAATTTTAATAAAATGAAAATCTCTTACATTGAAGATAAATACATACAGTAAGAGCTTAACGAAAATAATATATTATAATATATTATTTTTAAAAAATAAGTTGTATTTTCGAGTGTTTTTATAAGAATTTCGCATTGACATAAACGTTAATGTCTTTTTTCATATTTTCAGGCACCTACGTTGGAACATAACTATTTAAGCTTCAAACAGTTTATACAAATTATATAAATATTATAAATGAATTATATCTGGATATCGACAATTTCAAGATATTTAAATGAATTTGGATGAATCACGATTTAAACGATTTGTGGAGACGTTTTTTTTTTCAAAAACAAATTTATGATCGGTCTTGATCGATCTAACTTTCTTCTTACAATCAAAATTTCTGTAATTCTAATTAAAACCAATGCTTTGTCTTCGTTGCTATAACAAATTTTTAATCGTTATATTCTTAACTCATCAGACATTTCTTTAATTTTAGTAAACTTTTTATATTTACTATATCTTATACATTTTAATGTTTTTAATTTTTAAGATTTTTAATTAAAATTAATAACCTTAAGATTGCAGTCATATTTAACATATTTGAGAAAAATTTAATAACACTTATCTTAATTTTCTCTCTTTTTTTTACAACATATTGTCAAATATATTGGAAATAAATTTTTTACATCATTGACACTTGCTTACACTTGTGTATTTATTTATTTGATTCATGGTAAAAAATATCGAAGGAGAGAAAAATACTAGAGACGTAATCGATTTACATACACAAAGTATGTTTATAATAATTGTAATAATATACTAAATATTTACTATGTGTTTGTGTTCAATATTACACAAACAATACACACATAGAATCTGTATTCATATTCATACAAATTTATTATTTTTTAAATTGTCACTTTTGCCTAATATGTATATAAAAACATTTATTGTATTTGATTTCATTTAAGATTTTTTGTTATTTATTTTTTTTTAGTTTATATTGTCCTTTTGGGATATTTAAGTAGCTATTAGACATTAAATATAATTTACTTTTACTTATTTGCTTGATAATATTAATAAATATTTATTGAAGTCAATGTGAATATTGGAAGATTTGTAATCTCTGTTTATTGTTGAATGCACGCAAACAAACATATTTATGTGTAAAAGTAAACAAATTTTACATAACTAGTAGTACATTTTATAAAACACATGTAGATTATGTGCAATTACATGTGTTATTATGTAAATGGTGACATGATCGTATTTGAGATAAATAATTTTGTTTTTAATAAAGTCAACCATTTGTCAAAACTAAAATATTTTGTTTCATGATTATGTGTGTTTATTTTGTATAATAAAATATTTCATAAATTTTGTTTTGCAATAGAATTTGTTTCATACATTTTTTAAATATTTAAATTACTTATTAGATAAAATTGTAATCAATGCATCGTTTATTAAGTTAGTATAATTATTTTTGCACCTTTTCATAAATTTTAATTTGTAGAAATTTTAATGTAACTTTTTGTGTAAATCATTTATATTTATTTAAGAATAATTACTCTTGGAAGTTGCTTATTATTTCATGCAACTATGGGCTTTTTCAGTTCTAAAAATACTTCTTGCTTCTCATTTAGTTTATATTTTTGGTTAAATATGTACATAAGATTCCTAATGTAAAAACTATATCGGGCATGATTATGGCGTTTTATCATTCTGTAAGATGTAATACGGGTAAGTAAATCAATCGTTATAACTTTTTCTTTCTTATTTTTTTGGGGGGTTTTTTCAAGCACGAATTTGGAATGAAAAAAACTTTATAATTCTTGAGATTGATTCAATCTAAGTTTTGCTTAAATCAATCTCATTTTCGGATTATTTCAAGTACGAAATCGGGATTGAATATTGATAATTTAAGTATTTTGCGATTGAAAATCTGTAATTGAATCAATCTTTCTGTACTTGATTCAAGAAAATCGGCACTCACCGGATTGATTTGAGTACGGATGGATTGATTTTTCTTTTGTGTGTTAGATGCCGGATTTTAAACAAGCTTCTTTGAATGTTAACATATTACGTGTTTGAAAGATGTAAGATGAAAAGCTTAGTCAACCTGTGATTTATACATTGAACATGAAGTATCTTTAAGATTGCAAAAGTTATTTTTTGTTTAAGTATTCTTTTTGTAGTATCCTAGAAAAATCATCCATTTTGAGGGCTGTTTTGTAAAAGATGGAATGTCAATAAATGTAATGAAAATAAATTTTATGCATAGCTTAGTTTTTTTTATTATGTCTTCAAATATTTTTTTATAGTTTTTTTTTTTAAGTTTCGTATCAAATAACTATGGCTATGAGACCTCTCGCGAATATATGATTTAAAAAATTTGCGTGGGTAAAGCAAGATTAAAACACGTTTACTGTTGAAATGTCGAAATGTAAGATGATGATTTTGTGTCGCATTATGTCCAATTCTGCTTAACAGTTTGGAATTAAAATCAAACACAATTATTTTAGTTTAACAAGAAACTGTAAATATGCAATTGCCTTGGTTGGCCAGTGAAGGCAGAAACAACACATTTATCTTTTTTAGAGCTTTTTGTGAACTTTGTCATCGATTTGTTAGTACATATTTTTTGCATATATTTGCAGCATATTATTTTCTTTTTGCATATTTTAGTTAAAATAGCATTGCTGCAGCATTTTTAAGTTTTATAGCGCATATTTACCCTTTTTTAAGCATATATTGATAAATGTTTAATTTTTAAAATTTTTTTTAAATGTGATTTCGCAGCGAAACAAAAAAAAAACCTGATGGCTTTTCTGTTTAAATGTCCATCTCTGTATCCAACGTGTTGCTTCATTTCCACCATTTACATTTATGTTTACTTTACAACTGCGTAGGTAAATTGCAAAACTCGTTTGTTACAAAAATACAAGATTTCAAATGATTCTCACAGTTCTTTTGGCACTTTATGAGAAGAAATATACTGATTGCAAAAATCCATGTCCATGAAAAAAACATTAAGGAGGACATACATTAGATAATACAATTAGTATATTTCTTCTCATTAAGCGCCAAAAGTACTGTTGGAATCAAGTGTCCTCTATTATTTTTAATTTTGTAATGAACAAGTTTTGCAACTCACTTACTCATTTGTAAGCCAAAGATAAATGTTATTTTAAACTGTCAATAACTATTTATACATTTGCAAAAATTGAGGAAATACTTAGAAATCTTACCCATCATTTAGCATACCGATCGACTAAGAAAGGCTTTTAAAAGTTATTTTACGATGTCCATCCGTTCATTTGGCTGGGTGTGGTAAACTTTTGCGCAAAGTACAAGCTACAATTTTGTAGATAATGTGGTGAATATGTTTTAATTGCACTAAGAATGAAGCGTATGTTAATTATAATAATACAAACTTCTTTCTGCAATAGATCCTTTGTGTTCAAAAACCATCTAAAAATTTATGTTCATATAGAGATTAAATTCGTTCGAAAAATATTCTAATGCAAATAAATTTTTTCTTAGAATCGGTTCACATTTGACCATATCTCTCATCCGTAAAAATCTTTAACTACCTTTTAAATGTTAATACATATACTGTGTGTAATTTTGTAAGTAATGGAAAAATAACCATATACGGACAACTCTACGTGATAGAGCCGTGAAAAATTGCCCGAAAATTCGATTTTTATACCTTTTTCCCCCTGAAGCTACTTAAAAGGTGCTAAGAATCATTCCTAGGGAGTTCATATGTTCTAAAAAGTTGTTAACTTAGATCTTAGGTACATTTTTTTAGTTGATTGTTTCCTTGAATTTTTAACAGTTTGCTACCTAAACAGGGGAAAAAGGTAAAAAAAAATCGAATTTTTTAAAGTTTTTGGGGATTTTGATCTTGAAGATGAAGTTTTTTTGATTTTATATATTAACAATTTTTGTTATTTATGGCAAGAGCTACAACTTTGTCTTAGAGGGTAAATCAAAATTCCGAACGGTTTGTAAGATATGAGCCTGAGAAAATTATCACTTGTTTGCAAAAATGACACCGAGGCCCCAAATCTTTGAGGGCCCATAAAAAAAGTGCATGACTTTGGGCAAAACGGGGAGACACGGGTCTATTTTTTTTTTTTTTTTGTCTTTTATCACGTAGAGTTGTCCGTACATGGTTGTTTTTTTTTGTGTTGCACTGTGATGTTAATGTATAATTTATCGATTTATCGACTGTCCCTAAAGTCCCTTTAAGATTTAAATAAATCTCATATACATATATGGTGTATCTAGATAATATTTGACACAAATAACACTTATATGATTTTTGACCTCGCAATATAACTTTGTTTTATTGAGCTTATGACTGTCTTTTGGTTCTACCGTTTAAAATTTTTTCTTTTTTTATTAAAGCAAATGTTATTAAATAAAATATTTGATTTTAAAATAAGCCATTTTAGTTTTTGGGGCATATTTTCAATTTTTACTGCATATTTAATCCACATTAAACAGTATTTTTGAGCATATTTCTGGTTTCCTTAATAAAAAATATAAATATAGACAAACATTCCCAAAAATTTTATTTCGCTTCGGAATTCGTCAGTGGTATTTCATACTATTAAATAGTGTATTTTGCTGTTAACCGTTTTGTTAAAATTGTGTGAATAGAAATTGAAAAAGGTAATATGCTTTTTATTAGGTACTGTTAGTTACGCCTTTAATTTTTTTGTGTTAAAAGGTTGGAAAAGTTAAACACATAATACTTATATAATTTATTTGATGTACACCCACAAACAATTATATTATATATTTTCATTCAATTGTCATTTACATATATAAACAGGAAAACTACTTTTGCTTCAATTTTTCCTGATAATTAGGCGTTTTCTTAGAAATTACATTAATTAACTACTTACAAACATTTAAGTAAAATAAAGAAAACAAAGTTTGAGGAAAAAACAGAAACCCAAGCGAAAAACTTGGCTCATTAAGCTTTAAGCTGAATGCATTCCCTTGAGGCTTTTATTTTTTTAAGTTTTTGCTGTCTAGTTTTCGAAAGTGCTAGTTAACTATGTAAGCTTGTTAATAAAGAAGAAAAACAAGTAGAAAAGCTACACAGTCGGTAGTGCCGAAAGTTTGATACCCTCCACCGAAAGTAAGTATATTCCCGGAGTGGGCTTATATGGGATCTACAAGCAGAGAAAAAATATTGTTGGCCATGGTTACGGTAACTACACTATGTTTATTGTAACAATATATTGTTATCGTACACAAACAATTGTTATTTTTATTTAATATCAGCAATATTATAGTTACTGTAAACATATCAATGTTTATCGCAATTATAAATTTGAGTATTGTTGACTGAAAAATAATTATTTTTCTAACAACTAAATATCGATAACTTTGAAAACATAGCATGATAACTTTCTATACGTTGTCATAATATGTTTAAGATGCAATCAAAATATCTTTACTCTAATAAAATTTTGTTATCTCCATTTGTAAAATAATTTTCAATCAGTTGTGTCGTTTGTTTTAAATATGCCTATTGAATTATTTGTTAGTGAGTGGTTCAACAATTAAAAAAAATATCCATTAAAAAAAAAACAATTAAAAAAAAAACATTAAAAAAAATTGCAAAGTGGCACAAAATAAAAAATAAATCAATGCAAAAAAATTTAAATTTTTTTATTGTTGTGACAGCACCACTGTATCATAATATTTTAACTTCTAAAATTGTTATGATTAACATGACAATAATATGCTAACTTCTTAACTTATTATGATTAACATGAAAATAATATGATTACTTCTTAACTTATTATGACTAACACGATAAGAATATGATTAAGGAAAAATATTATGATGTTATATTACGAATATATTTTATCATAATAATCGTAATATGGTGGCTACAATCATAAATCGTATCATAATATGTGACTCTTAGAATATGTTTACCACAACCATGTATTTTCTTTGCGTGTATAATATTTTTAAATACTGACCTCACTGTAGCATAATTCGTTGAATTGCATATTGAAATCTGTTCCAAAAGTACGAATAAATGGGGACTATGGAAAATGATAAAGTGATTTGCACGAAATGTAGCAGTGTGTTTTCTAGTGTTATGAGCATATGACAGACTAAATTTTTTTTTGAAAGCATAATTTGTTACAATTTTTTTCATGGGTTTTAAGGTATTTTGCCACCAATTTAGGCAAGTTTTTGTTACAGAAATATAAATTTTTTAAGGCGTTTGTTCCACACATTGGTTGATAACTCTTTTCCTACTAAAACGATTGCACTCGATTTCAATCCAAAACTCCTTATGAGAACTTGAAACAATTCGACATTACACAGAAAATATTATCAGTAGTTTTTTATCAATTAAATTTTTTTTTTTAATGTATTTGAATTTAATTAATGTTATAATTGAAACAATAATTTTTTTGTTAAAAGAAAATTAAAAATTTTTTTAAAAATTTTAAATAAGCAACCAGTGAAATGCGCATAGAAGCTAGCTTTACCTCAACAATAAATTTCAGTGTATTTATCAAATGTGAAAAATTGGGAATTTAGCACGTCATACGGAAATCGTATTAATGATAAATTTTGTATTCCCGTAAATAACTTTGAAAATTTGATTTTGGTTTAATTAACATGTTTTTTTGAAATAAATTTGAATAAAATATTAATTTAATAACAAAAAATCTTAATTGATTTTTTTGTTTAAAATAAAATAATTTAAACTTGTAGAATTGTTGTTGGGAATTGTTAAACCCCGAGCTATATTTAACTAAAACAATTAACACATTGTTTAAAACGGATAAGTTTGCGATAATTTTTTTAATTTACAATAAAAATATTATTTCATTGAAAAAAAAAAATTTTACAATTTTAAGTTATCTATTTAATAATTTTGGTAATAGATATAAAATTAACATATTGTTTGCTTGATTCTATGAATTTAAGGATTAGTGACAATTTTTAATTTGTTCCTGTCTGTTAAGTCGTTGGAAAGCATTTCATAATTTATTTATTGAATATGTATATGAGAAAATGAACTAAAAGTAATAAATCATATCTTATTCCAATTCCTAAGTTTACTTTCTGCTGGATCAATTGTGCAGTTTCTCTTCTCTGCAAAAGTGAGCGTAATTTTAACAGACAAACAGGTGCTAACGGCTAAATCGAGCTAGAATTACTCAAGGGTCCAGAATATATGTAACTTTATGGGGTCATAGATAGGTATTATAAAAAGCCTTATACGGAATATTAAACTTTTACCACAAGTAACAGCTGAGAATTTTCGAGCTAAAAGCTGAGTGGAATATAGGCTTAAGGACAAGTCATAAATATTTTGAAGAAAAAGCTTTTCTGATCGGATTATTGTTCGAAAAACTTAATAACCTAACAACAATTTATCATGTCAGGGTTGCATTTTACTTAAAATCTTTAAGACTTGTATTATAGTGTGAAACTGTCTTTAGTTAAATTAAGCTTACTTTGCTCGTCCTTGCGATTGTTACTTAGTAGCTTTTTTTGTAGTATCAACGCCCATTTAAATAAATAAAGCCAGTTTATGCCTTCAAGCTTTATTTTAGCTTAAAAGCCGGATAATGTACACACTTGATAGCTTTAATTTTATCATATTTTAATCGAGGAAATCCTTTACTGTTACGAAACTTTTCCCATACTTGTGATTTACCTGGCCTAGCTCAGTGCTCATTTCGTGGTGGTTCTCAACCCTAATCACCAATGTTTTCGCACAATAAAAAAAATTTCCAAACATAATACAGAAGTAAAAAAAACTATAAAAACAACAGAAACACTTAACCGGAAATATACAACACAACGCATAGATAAAAAACTCCCTAATTCTAGGATCGGTGTACCCCTAGGCACGTCCTTGCCCTATTCCCTTCCTATGTCATACTATATTCTCCTTTCTAATATGACCCCTTTAACATTAATAAATCCACCAACACTTACGACAATTCCATTTTTTAATCATGCCACCAAGAACTCAGGAATCTGAAATCCTTTAAAAGAATTTAGCAACACAAATACATAATTTTTAATATTCTACGACATACTTTTATTAAACAAAAGAAAATTTTACATTAAAATAATTTACATATAAATTCGATGATTTTGTGGCATTAATTTTATTAAATTTTTTTTTCTCCTTATAATAGTATTCAAAATTTTCTGTTTTTTTTATATTTTCCATTTTTTTAAAATTCAAAAGTATTTTTAACGTTTAAAAAGTTTTTTTTTTCAATTTTATTCTATTAATTAATTTTCCTAACAAAAGTACCGGACAAGAAAGATAAAAGGCCTAGCACTAATTATTGGCCTTAAAAACCGATTTCCAAACCTTTTCGCTAAAGACTGAATTTTTCCCTCTGGACTGAATTTTTTTAGATTCTTTAAAAATTTTGGTAATTTTTTATACATGTATAAGTATGTATGTATGTATGTACATGTATAAAATATCTATTTTGCCTTAGTTTTTTTGAGGTTTATTCTTTCTAGTTTAAACAATGATTAACATACTTTTTCCCTAATTGCATTTTTGTCTTTTCTCTTTTTTTCAATGGCGTTCATTTCTTAATTGTGTTCACAAATTGTATAAGTAATTTGCTGATAGTTGTTGTAAATTTGTACTAAAATAAATATATTAAATTATATACTAGAGTTTTTCATTATTTGCCTTTCTTTCTTAAAGACTTATAAATGATTTTTTTGGCGCATTTTCTTGGTATTACTATGGACAATTAAGAATCTCTAAGACAATTTAATCAGTATTAATATGAAAGAAAAGCTAAAAAACTTAGGGTATTGAAATAAAATAGCTCGCAAATTAAAACAAAATTGTCTACCTGAAACTTAAATTAATTTTTAGAAAGTAATCTCAATTATTTGGCAAAAATAGAACTCTATTTGCTAATTTTTCATATCATTACATTCATGTTGGCAAAAACAATATATTGCAGAGAAATCTTGAGATATTTGAAGTAGGTGGTTTGTATACACTAGCTACCACATTAACCCGTTGGCGAACGTCATGATGATTCATCAAGAAACAAACTGACAATGTTAAATCATCAACGAAATATGCTGAATTTTCTTTGGCGTCATACATGCATTTTTTAAGCAATTGTCTAAAATATCATAGATGACCAGAACTGATTTTGTTCGTTAGGCTTCCACGTATAAGTGAGTCCTAACAGACAATATCATCGGTATTCAGACAACGTTGTCAAGTTTCAATATTATTCAATGCGGTGATAAACAAGAAAATAACACACAAATATTTAATAATCCGTTATTTAAGCATTGACGAATAGCAGACAAATTTTAGCAGAGTTCAGTTTTATATCGAGTGAAAACAGACAATGTCGATTACTCTTAATTTTCTTTTAAACAGTGAATCTTTCATAACAATGCTGCAAAATACTTGATTCTTTTTGTATTTTGAGGATTAAAAAAAAAACACCAATTGTAGATATCGGCAATATAAAAGTTGCTGTATATAAAAAAACTGGAGCAAAAAATTGCTCACTAATTTCTGCATAATTATTGATTCCAAAAATGCTCTTATTAATTGCATATTTTCTAATGTAAGCACACTACAAAAATCATGCGGGACTGGCAGAAAAAGGCATTTTGATACAGATACCAGTTTGCGGACAATTTGGACACACTATGCTTTTCCAACGGACAATTATACGTGGCATGATCTGATGTCGGCAAAACATTGTGTTTATTTGTGTTGCATGAAGACTTACTTACAAAAAATACCGTACACTCCATTGCTTTTCTAAATGAATATTGATTTTATATGTTTCGTTTTCGCATTTTAGGATAAAAAATATATTACTTTTTATACTTCAGATTTAGCGGTTCCTCTTGCTGTCATAGCTCCAATCCCCACACACTTAAAAAACATTCGATATTTTTTCTTGACCAACCAAAATAGTCACTAAAAAATATTTGTATGGCAAGACAACGTTTGCCGGGTCAGCTCGGATTTTAATATTTTTTTACAAGAAATTAAGATTTTCTAACGGCGAATTCACTTTACTTTTAATGTATTTTTTATTTATTGTAAAAAAAAATTTTGCTTTAATATCCATTTTTGAATGTTAACATTTATTTTTCGCTTAAGTGTTGGCAAATTTGTTTTTGAATAGAGAATAAAACTTGATAACCACTTGTATATCAAATGATTCAAATCATTTTCAATTTAAATTCAAACGTAAAAATTAAATAATTGAAAAGGGTTTGAGAATTCTGCTTGATATCAAATGATAAAGTCATTTCATATCAAAGGTTTGCTTCGTGTTTGTTGGGTTAAGAAGTAACCGATATAGCACGGAAAATAAAGCGGTGATGGGAAACGAATATTAGTTATAAAAACAGAAAGAGAGAGGTCAGAGAAGATAAAGTAAGTGCAATGCTCTAGCGCGATTATAATTTTGGTTTTTGCCTATAAATTGAAAATGTGCTTATTAGTATAATTTTTGTGAATTATTTAGAAACGCATGCAAGTTAAAAGTTTTTGCCAAACATCAATAAATCCACTATACTATAAAGTATCTGCAATAATTATTGCCAAAAATGGAGTTATTCCACAACAATTTTCAAACCAACGTTAAGTAAACTTCTGAAGAAAATACATCAGTGTTACAACTTTGATGAATGAAGCGAACTGAAAGCTTTGTTTTAAAGCAGGTAGGCAAAACTCTTTTTGCATTTCAGTGAATATTAAATTAATATTTACTCTCTTAGTTACCTTTGCAGATGAAAACGTAGAAGAGAAGAGTTTGCTCAATAAACTTTAACCAAAGCGAAACTTTCTAAGAAACTTTCGTAGACCTTTCGAACATATAAATAAACTTTGTAATTATAATATTATTTATTTATATGGAGAAAAAAAATTGATTTTATATGGAATTTGAATCCATTCACAGGGACATTCACTGCTATTAAAGATTCTTTTTCTTTTAGCAAATTTTGCTTTAAATAAGACTTTGTGAAACTTCTTGAAAATTATCCAATGCTTTTGCACGAAATTCTTCTTCTTCTCTTTTGTTTAAAAAAATTTCTTATTAAATTTATTACTTTTATAATAAGTAACAAAATAAAATAAAGTACTTTCAGTATTTTCGTTAAAACTTTTCTTTATTTTAAAATTTATTTGCTTTCTACTTATTCTTACTCGTAGATTTCCTGGAAAATCCTAATTAATATTTCATTACTGCCTACATTTTTTATTCATTCTCTTTTTATGTAGACACAATGACAAACATAATTTACAACCCATTATCCGGTAGATGTTTAACAAAAGAAATACGAAATTACTTATTATGGTTAAAAAAGAAGAGCAATGAAGAAATATAAATCATATTAATTATCATTAAATTTAACTATAAAAAGATTTTTGCCTTAAAGAATATATTTAAAAAATAATATGGTTATGAGTTTGTATTTAGAAAAAGAAAAAAAAAATAACAACATTAAAGTAATTAAAAAAGTAGAATAATTCTAGGTACATATCTATATCGTAGTCAGCCAAAGCTTAAATTGAGGTTGTGTTGCTGAGTGAACTATCCAGTAATTGCAATTTATTTATACAATTAAATTGTGTGTATTTATACTCTTCCCAACAAGCAAGGAGGTTTGATTTCAAATTGAAAAAGATTTGATATCAAACGTTTTCTCAAATGACAAACGTTTGATAGTGATTGGAATAGCACTTGAAAATCATAGCATTCTCAGCAATAAGGGTAAATTATATTGAAAAATGCCTGTATTTTAAACTTGTTTTCAAACGTGATTCTCAAACGTTTTTCAAATGTGGATTTTAATACAATGTGGAACATAAAAAAAAAATTTTAATTTTTTAATTTAAATTCATTATTTATTTAAATAAACTTTGAGATAAACATTCGGCATTTCGTTCTCTAATTCTTGGAAAGACGAAATTGTTGGCTTCCTTTTATTTTGAGGATTGTAGCACTGTGATCATACAACAAACTTATAATTGCTTAATTTTTCCGTTTTATTTTTTTTAATCCGTATTCTTAGTCATTGTATTTACTTTCAAATAATTTTTATTTTTCACAAGAAATAAATCGTTCACTTGTGAAACACATTTAACCACGAGGTAAAAAATTGTCTTTAATCGCCATTTTTAATGTCTACATTTCTTTTTCGCTTTAGTATTGCCAAGTTTAGTTTTAATTTAAATTAAACATTTGATACCAATTTGTCATCAAATTGATAAAACATATGATGTAAAATATTTATTTTCAAATCATTATTAATTTGAGTTTAAATATTAGAATCAAACTATTGAAACACGTTTGAGAATTGTGTTTGATGTTAAATGATAAAGTTATTTCATTTTAAAGGTTTAACTTCGTGTTTGTTGGGTCATGACAGGCTCTTGTTATTTAAATGTGTTTTTAAATGTGACGAACTTAACTTAACTTTTTGTGCTTTTTTAAACATAGGAAAAAATTAACGGGTTTAAGTTAATTATTAGTAAACAAAAATAATAACTATTGGTTTAATAAACTATCATATTTACAATAATTGGTTAAGTAAAAAATTTAATCAGACCAAAAAATGGTAACTCTATTAAAATAATTAATAATAAAAAAATAAAAGTAGTTAACCAATAATATTTGAGGGTTTAACTAATGGTTAAGAAAAACCTGGAATTATATTTTACTTGTTTCACTATTGTTATTAGCTAACTAATGACTCTTAATGATAATTTATAATTTAAAATTTTGGGAAATTTTTTGTCATATATGAGAAATTTTTTTGAAAAACTAGAAAAATCATCTAACTTAACTGGTTTTGCTGGATTTGTGTTTGACTAGTAGAAACAAGATGACAAAATTTTTCTTTTCTTTCGAGTTGTTTAAAAGTGAGCGGTTATTTATAGATTATAGTTGACAGACAGATAGACGGACATGGCTAAATTGACTTAGAGGGGGGGGGGGGGGGGTAGGGTATAAACAGATGGAGACACAGCTCAAAATCCCAATCAAGCATTCAATCTGTTACGAGACACATTCGGGGAACACAATGTTTCAAGAGATAGCAACATTGACTAGCAACATTGACTGGATATCGCATTTCCTGGATTAAACCGCACCCACAAATAAAAGATCAAAAACTATCTTCAATAAACGTATTTGTTAGAAATTTGTACTATTAATTAAATTCCGTACTGATTTTCCGCCTGCAAACAAATTGATCATATCAATTAACACATTTGTAAGTTTGAGCTTTTTTTGCTGTTCAGTTTCAATCAATAGGCTTAATTGAAATGTGACCACCAGCAAAAGAGGCTCTATAAAACGTAAACACAAATAAAAATATTTGTTTCAATCAACACAGTTAATTGAAACATTAAAAAAATCGTTTAAAACTTGAAAATATTTTGAAGTTTGTGTGTATGTTTTCATATTTGCAAATACACACATCAACATTATACTTTTTATTTTCAATTAAGGCAAATTAATTAGAACAATTAAAAAAATTATTTGATTATTACATTAATTGAAAAAATTGTGGTGAAAATTTTTTCTGTGCAAGTTTTAGCATTTGAGGGTATTTGAAAAACATTTATCCGTGAAAAAGAAATGCTGGATTCTCCACTCTAAAAGCATTTTCAAGATGTGATTCGAGCAAACAACTTCGACAAGTCATAACGAAGACTGAGATTTTTATGTCTAAAATGATTAAATCCCATATTGATTCAATGAGTGTAATAAAAAATTGAATTAAAGAATTTTTAGCCAATCCAAACTTCTGCATTTCTTTTAGAAAATCTAGTAAAACTCCATATTGAAGTATTGCCGTCTGCATGCTACTGAATATTATTTTTAACATAAATATTTGCTCAAAAATTTGTTGGCCTGGTCATCGATGTCGAACGATGATTTCGTTGGCCTAAGTTACATTTGAAACTTATTTTGAAATTTTGTTTATTTTTTTAGTACATTAAAAAAAGGAAATGTCATTTACCTTATTTATTACACCGGCAGTTTATTGCAGTCCTAAAAATAAAAAGACAAAAGCATAATTTAATTACAGACTAATAAACTTAAAAAAAAATCTTAACAAGTTTAGGCTTAAACTAATTAAATTAAAATATGTTGTTATATTCATAACTATTTTAAGTAGTTATTTTTTTACAAATAATAACCTTCAATCCCAGTATGCAAAAGAAGGGAAAATGGTTTCGAAAATTCATAACTTTGTCATAAAATTTCATCAATATCGAGTAGTATATGGAGGGCTCAGGGGGCAAATTACGGCATTCGATATCGATCGAAATTTCCATTTCAACTGTATTATATTTTCGATCGATATCGAATGCCGTAATTAGCCCCCAGGACGGAAGCGAACCAAGTAAAAAAGAAAAATTCGAAAGTATTTAATTTTTTTTTTTAAATTCCCTAAGCTTATCCCACGAAGCTCTATGCTTGTCTGCAGGAAAGAAACCAGAGTCTCTGGCAGGAATCGAACCTAAACCTCGGCGCTGATAGACTAGCTCACTACCAGCTAGCTTACCTAGGCACTTGTAAATTTCTGGAGCCATTTACTTGAGTTTATAACCGTTTGTTTACTCCGTTACAAAACTGTATAGTGTTCAATTGTGTGGAGTATTTCGCACCACATACATATTACATATAATATTTTTAAATCCAAAGTTTTATATTTTAATCAGGCTAAATTTCACTTAATTTAATTTTCATTAAATTATTTTTTTATGAAAGAAATTTTACAACATAAAATTTATTAAAATTTATTAATAATTTTTCATTCTTGATTGACCATGGGATTGAACCCACGTTTAGAAACAGTTTAATTTGACATGTTTCGATAGAAATTCACTATCTCTTCACCGCCTTCACACGTTTAACACTCACCGCCTATGCTGGCCGTCAATAGTCAAACATCAATCTTTATTTCCGGCCGTCGTCAGCCCTTTCTATCTATTTTCCAATTACAGCCTTTATATCGCGAATTAAACAACAGACGGCTGAGAACTGAATTGATTCGATTTATATATTTTTATCATATCATATTTCGGATTACAACAAAAACTTTAACCGCGCGTCACTTTCAAGTCAAATGTTTATTTCAGGGTTTAAAATGCTATCACCTGACTTCAAAGCCGATAGAAAGCGCCAAATATTTAATTTTGCGGGATTTTTTTTAAAAATACCACTAAGTCCTAAACATTTTAAAAATTTTATATAAATCTAGATATATGCTGCTTTTTTACGGTTTTACGCGTATCAAAGTTTTTTTCCCAAAGTAGGCTTTCTATTGGGCCAATGGTAAGTTGTAGACCGATCTGTATGAAAGTTGACATTGTAATTTCTAGTCATACAAAACTGTGACAGACCAAAATTTGTTACAATATCATTCTTTGTTACGGTTTTAGGCTTACTAAAGGTTTATAGGTATGATTTTTAGTCATATAGAAGGAATTTGTGCAAAATCTTATATCAATATGTGCATTCCGCCACTAGATATGCTAGTTTTTGTAACAAAATGATAAATTTTTAAGGGTGGTTGTTCCACATTTTGATTTATAACTCTTTTTCTACTGAACCAATTTTGCTTGATTTCAATCCTAAACTGCTTAGGAAAACTAGAAACAATTTGATACCAATATTTATCTTTGCTTTTAAATCGTTTGACAGACGGACATGGCTAAATCAACTTAGAATTCTCAATGACCTAAAAAATATATATGTTTGGGGTCTTAGATGAATATTAAAACAGCTCCACAGGGAATGATAAACCTAGTATACCCTCATCACAACTAGTTATGGTGGAGGGTATACAAATTCCTATATAAAACCGCAAAAAAGTTTTTAATATTTAGGCAATTTTTGGCAATTATTTTCCGTTTTTAAACAATTAGATAAACTTAGTTAGGTGAAAGTAAGAGAATTATATTGCTTGGGATCTATCGAGATAATTTAGATCAATGCCATTACTTTTGTTTCAAATTTTTTAGCAAGCATAAAGTTGTGAAACGTCACATACCGCCTTAACAAAATACTAACTGAAAATCGACAAAAAATGTCACACACAATCCTCAGTTAACTAAAACTATAAAAGTAAGAAAAACCGTGAACATAAACATTAAAAGGGGGATGTAAGAAAAGATAAACTCACTGTTTTTTGTTGGTGTTTTGTTTAAGCTTTGATATTGTTACAAGTAAGACTTTGAGTGTTTAAAATTCTTATTCGCTTTAGGGTTTTTTTTGTACACAGAGAAAACAGATTCGTGATCACAACCGAATTTGGCGCCAATCGAATTTCTTCGGTTGCATGTACTATCACACAATTCGGTTACAATTACTGAACATTTCGGTGCTTAGCACAATATTTTTGATAGCAACATTTGAATTTTAGTACACTATCAGTCAAAACAACAGATATTGTTAATTGTTAGTATGATTATAAGAAACAAAATTGTGCCTACACCCGAATATATGATAGCTGCAACTGAATTAACACATAATTGGTGTTCATAACAAGAGATTTGATTGTCGTTATCAATATATATTTTTTAACCGGTCAAATGTAGCCCATAAGGGGCAAGGACTTGTCAAAAGGTAACCCCAATGAATGGAAAAAATGGCTTATTAAACAGTACGATGTCCTAGGGCAGAACCATATAACCCAGCTTGCATTACAAAGGAGAAGTCTTAAAACTACTCCATGGTATACTTCAGAGGATTAGCTTTGAAATCGTGCCAAAACGAAAACATGTCGTTAAAAACGAAGGCATGTCGTTTCACTGCAAACTCTTTTTAATAATGACATGGTCCATACTTGTACTACATTGGACCAGCCCAGGATCAAAATGGATCAAGAAGTCCAATATAATTTGCAGGATATAAAAAACTAATACACACATACATATGTACGTGTATATGTTCATACCTATAAGAATACGTAAATTACTTACCCATATTAATTTAGTTTTTGCATATATTCCATTTTTGACTGCAAATATATTTTTTAAATATATAATTAAAAATTATTTTATTCTATCAAATTTTTTGACAGAAAATTTAGTAAGCAATTGGGGCTTATAACTATTTTTTGGTTGTGAATTCCGAATAATTATATTTTCATTTGTTGTACTCGAATTGAAACTATTCCAACAATCAATAATTAGCTGCAATAAATGAATTAACTTTTATATTACAAAATTTATTGACGGAAGCAAATTATTGATTGCAATGACCAATATTCAGTGTTGCCCTATATTAAATTCGGTTGTGATTCTAACCATTTGTACTAATTTTTAGAACTAAATTAAATTAGTAATCACAACTAATAAAAGAATTGAAGGAATCATATTTCAGTTGGAACATCGTTTTAATAATCAAGAGAATTAAAAAACAGTTAGAACCATACATTTTTAATAGTTGCAATAATAAATCATGTTACTTGATCAATATTTTATTACTGCAACCGTTTCCCAACCAATTTGTTTTCTGTGTGTATAAAAAAGTTTCCTGATGAGGAAAAGGTTTCCTGATGAGCTGGCCTAAGCAACCAGTGAAATGCGCGTAGAAGCTAGCTTTCCTTCAACAAGAAATTTCAGTTTATTTATCAAATATGAAAAATGGGGAATTTAGCACGTCATACAGAAATCTTATTAAAAATAAACAAGTAATTTTTAACCAAAAAAAAAGCAAAAAATCTTAATAAGAAAAAGTATAAAATCTGTAAATTAAAATATTGAGATATGTTTGTGTAGCGGAAATGAGCCGCTGATAGATGTTTGAAAATCGCTAGATTTCTCGCTTAACGCTAAAACGTATTTGTTCTAGCGATTAACATTTCAAAAACGCTAGATTTAGCGGGGAAATCTCTAAATTGGCAACAGCCTTATAGCAGATACTTCTTCTGCTTTAAGCACTTACTATCAGTATTGTTGTTACTACCAGCCAATGAAGAGTTTTTCTTGTTTGAGTTTCAGATTTTTCTTAGTTTTGCCTCTGTTCAACATTTTACGAGAAATGCTGTCAAAACGCATATGAAAAAAACTTGTTCGGTATACATATGAAATAATGTTGATAGAGTTGTACTCTGTTCATTTTGTAAAAAGGTCCGAAATGTTTCTGGCAACATTTTTTTATAACTACGAAATAATGCAAGCTGCACTTATTACACGTGAAATTTTAAGCAAAAGCAAAAAAGTATGAACTTAATATTAAATGAGAACTAAAAAATTAAAAACAACACAACCGGTAACAGTTTTTAATCCATATTTAATTTCTTTTTAATTAAAAAATCATTTTCAGTAAAATACATGTGGGGTTCGTTTACATACGCCAAACAATGTCGCATACTTTGAAGGAATAAAAACTTCAAACTGTGCAAACTCGTGAGATAGGTAACATTGATACATGTCAAAATTTTCGTGTAAAAGAATCAATGTCGCTCAACATTTTTCACAAACTTGAACAGAGTACTAGGCCTAAGTCTTCTTTTAGGTAAAATTAAAAAAGGGAAAAAGCGAAATAATCATTTTGCGCTTTTGCTTTTTTGGCGTTTTTGCACAAACTGAAATCAAAACATTAGCCATTGATAAAAATTTTAAAAATTTCAATGGCAGTGGCAAATAAAAAAATAAAAATAAAAAGCTTCTAGTTGATGAATGCTTTTAAACCGTTGATGTCAAATTCATTAAATTTCTTGCACAATTGTGCTAGCTCAAAAATCACACACATTCTTACTCTCTTTCATTCAGTCGTCGATTTGCCAGCGACGAAAGCACATGTATAGCGGATGTTTTGTCTTTTGTTTTTTTTTACTACCCAAAAAACCATACGTGCAAGAAAAGAAAAATTATGTGTGAAAAATATTTTATGATGTTAAATGCTTTTGGCAACATGCAATGTGTTTTGTGTTACAAAACATTTAAAGAAAGAAGAGACAAAGAAAAAATCCCTTAATTTCCAATAGCTTTTTGTCTATAAATTTAACAAAAGAGTTATTACGCTCTAAAGAAAAAATCACTATATATTTAATATTTTTCCTCTTTATCTTGTATTTTTTTGAGCGAGTTGTATATAATATTTTTATCTATAAAAAAGCTTTTAACGAAATTTTCGTTTTCTAGTTAAGTTATATCTCGCTTAAGAAATGGCTAGTTGGGTAATTGTAACTTTTTTTTACGCACAAATACAACTACATTTTATTTTTGACATCAATGTTTTAAACACTGGTTTGCTCTTCGTATTTTTATAGGCACATACACATTTGAATTTTAAAAAAGGTTTGTATACAAAATATATTGTATTATTGAAATCATTTATTAGCGGGAACTATCCTCTTCTTTTTGAAGATGTTTTCAACAGACGGACAGACGAATATGGCTAAATCAACTTAGAATTGCTCAAGGAACCAGAATATATATGTATTTGTATCGTCAGCTTAGAGTGTAAACCTGCTAAGTACACTTTTCAGATTATATGATATTTTGATACCGTTCGAAAGATAAAGAGGCGCCACATCGACTAAAAAATCATTTACTTCAATTCGGCACTCTATAGAATATAAGAAAATAAATAAAATATACATATATACGGTTAAGGTACGCTCAGACTGATGAAATATTTGATAGCGAACATCAAATATTTCATTAACGTAGTCTGAACACAAAATATTTTTGAGTGTCAAATAAAAAAACAGCTGATTTTGAGAAATTAAAGATTAGCCGGCAAACAAATATTTGTCCAATGTGAACACAGTATTACAAAAAAATTGTAAGAGCAAACAAATACAAATAATTCTAGCCATGTTCCCGAAAAAGCAATTTTTCCTGCAAGTTTCCGGATTCTTTACAGTTTAAGATTTAAAATAACACTACGTGACAATTTTTTGACCAAATGAATTTGACACCTAATCTTTGTGTAAAATTTTCCGCTGAATCCGAATATGAAATCAGAATTGTCAAAAGTAGAACAGTTTTTGAGATATTCCATAACCGTTATTTGTGTTTTTAAAAAAGATGATGTGACTAATATGCAAATATCCAAGAATTAAAATTTTAGCCTATTTCAATACAAACATTTTGTGCCCAATAGGATCCAGATCGGTGCAAAAATGACAAAGTTACAGAAGATTAATTGAATTAACACACAACAAAAAAATATACAAAGAAAAATTTTTAGTTACAATAAATATTAAAAATTGCTTAAAACTATTGAATTTATATGTGGGTTAATTTACTAAGTCTGCTGTAGCTTTGTCATTTTTGTACCAATCCATGTCTTGTTGGGCGCTCATTTTTAGTATTTTTGAAATATATTTTTATTTTTGAACTCTTCCATTTAACAATTATTTGATGCAAATATTTGTTTAAGTCTGAACGCATGGGCAAACATGATTTAATGAAAATGACAAGTATTTATAGACTTTAGAGTTTATAATGTAACAAATTTTTAACCAAATTATGTTAACTCGAATAGTTGAATCGTTTGTTTATGAAAGTCCTTTTGTTTTTTTTTTTAGCAAAAACCTTTTATTACAAAAATCGGTACTACTCATATGATAAAATGTCATTTTATTATGAAAGCACCCATTTTTTCAGTATTTTCAGTCCAGAAGCCTTAACATTGTCACAAAAGTTTAAGCGGCAAAAAATTTTATATAGGAAAATAAACAGTCTTTTTTTATTTCCTAAAAGTTTACTTTTTGTGACAAGAGGCTTTTCTTAAATATTGGATTCAGTTGCACACTGGGATTTTATATTAAAAGGATAAAAATAACAAAAATCTTTTTTTTTTTAATAGAATATTCGTACCATTATATTTTTTTTTAATATTCTCTGAAAGGTCTGTTGATTTTTTAATTAATAACTAAAATACTATTAATAATTACTTATGAATATTTATATATATTTTAAATTGCACAAAAATATTTGCATATTTAACATTTTTTTAAATTACTTTTGTTTTAATTAAATATTTTACTAAATAGTTTGCAAGTTAATTTTATTAAAGTTGTAATTTAAATAAAAACACACACACATTTAAGAAAACAAATTAACTTTAAGCAAAAAAAGTATTTATGTAAAACAAAATACAATACGAAACACTAACAATATAACCAACATCTCTAGAACGCATTCAAATAAAAACTAAATTTAATTTGCCATAAACTCTAGAAAATAACCGCACTACCCGAAAGTATTTAAAATACACAGCCACAACACTGCACTCAAACATAGAGTTTAGAAATGCAACATATTTAGTTGACATCAGACAACAAAAAATTTAAGGAGAGAGTAAAAAGCAGAAATGTTTATAAAATATTTTTTGTAAGAATTAAGTCGCATTAGGGGAACTGTATAAATGGAAAATTTTTTACTCTTGCAAAAGTGGGTGTAAAGTTTTAAAGTGCCATTTTTGATGTTGTTCCTAAATATATATTATTACTCATATAAAATTTAGGCAATTTGCAAGGTTGCATATTGAATGTTTGCTCAAATTTAAAATGTAGGGTGCTTAGTTTTTTTTTATTATTAAAATCCATTCCATATCCTACAAATTAATCGCTTTGATATGGTACGTGTAGAATCATTTCAGTCGCTTTGTTTGTAGTTTCAGTCATGTGTGTAAACATAAACAAGAGCAAAAGTAAAGTCAGTCGAAACTGATTATATGATACCCTACACAACCACAGGTTGTAAAATTTACTGATAAAATTAATCACTATAGCTTGTGCTAAAGTTTTTAATGCATACAAATATTTTTACTATGCCTAGCTTAAATTATAATAAACGGCTTAAAATAATATGTCCGTCCTTCTAGCTAAAACACTGGTTAATAATCCGAGGGAAAAGGGAACTAACGCCATGGACCGGCTCTAGTTGTAACACTTTATATAAAGGGGACGTGTCACTTTAACATGGCGATGTCCCTTGAGGGGGTTAATTGGCACCTTTTTGACACTCTGCTAAAGGCCATTGAAATAACCTACAAGCGCTGTGTCAATTACCTTTCCTCTTAAGTAACTACACTTTAAACCTATCATCACCAGTTAACCGATATATCTTGTTTTTACCTTACACAATTCGTTCCTTTTTATAATAATATTGTATTCACTGGTCTAGGGATAAGGGCTTTAGGATTAGTTGACACAAGTTTTCCTTAGGAAGGGTACAGAATTTGACTTTAAGAAATAATTAATAGAAATTAGTTATACTACCTTATATTGGACCAATAACAAGGTCCATACAAATTCCGAATATCGGTTGTCGATTTGAGCCAGGCCCTATGCAAGTGTTTTTTAAGGAGTAGAGCAATAATGCTAAGAACATAACTGGACGATCGAATAAGTTTTTTACAGCGAATATTCGTCGGCAAAAATATATGTGAGAATACACACTATCATGTCATCGGGAAAATGTGCCATACGCGTCAAATTCTGCAATAGATTTATTTATATTTTTTATATACAAGTTCTATTTGTCCATAGTCACTTTATAAAGACAAGCCCCGAAAATTACATGTATTTTTTTTCAAATACCATTTATCAAAAGTAAAACTAATTTTAATTAAAAATTTAATCAAGTAACTCACTACCTTCACTTATATCAACAAAAATACAGAAGAAAATGTTGTTAATATCAGAAGATATTTAATTGATAGTATTAATTTGATAACTGGTTCAAATTTAATTAATTTTTAAATAAATATCATAAGTTATTTAATTAAAATCAATTTGTATTTTTTCTGTGTAGGATATAAACCTTTTTATTCTTTAAGATGCTATCACCATAAAATGATAACATTATTAACCTCTACTTCAAAAATTCTGTTATGATAGTCCCATAGCTGACTTCACACAAAGAAAAACGCTCGGGATATATTAAGTTTTTTTATACCTACTTTAAGTACGAGTCGTACTCAAAAATTCAAGTACGAATAACACTTAAATGTACTAAAAACATTCCAAAATGGTATTATTTTCGAAAATCAATCTCGGAATTTCTTAAAATAAGTACAAAGTTCTTAAACCAATAAAAAAAAAATTAAGCTTTTCGTTGGTGGGGCCAATCTGAGAGTAAAATTTCAAAATTCCGCGTATACTAAGAAATTATATGGCGTTCAGTTTGATGATTTATTGAAAATAAGATCATTAATTTTCTTACATAAAATTATTAATTCCCGTGAACCTGAATACTTATACAATAGATTGCCATTTGGCCGGCTTAGTCGAACAAAGAATCTAGTTCAGTTTAAGCATCGCACTTAAGTTTCAGAGTGGCAATTTTATATTAATGTCATACGTCTTTGGAACATACTACCTAGAAGTATTAAAGATATAAGCAACGTTCTACAGTTTAAAAAACAATTATTTGAGTTATTTTCTTAATTTTTCTAAAATAAATTTGGAATTTTCTTCATTATTGATAATAAATTTATAATTTCAACATTTTATAAATTATTATAAAATTATTTAAGTTGTTTAATTTCGAAATCTTTTGTTTTTGAATTAATGTTTAAATTTTTATTGTCAAAATAATTTATAAATTTAATAATGAACAATATGTAACTCTGTGTTATTGTAAGACTTTTGTCTTGTTACACAGATTAACTATAAATAAAAAAAAAAGTGAGCGTTTGTATCTGATTAAACTTATCAAGGTTTGTTGCAGACTCGACAAACAACACCACACAAGTAGCTAAAAAACGATTGGCTTGTTGTGTGTAAAAACAACAAAAACAACAGAACAAGAGGAAAACATATTATTTTCATGATTAAAAAGTAAAATTGAGAACTCTTGCTTCTCATTTAGTTTATAGTTTCCGTTATATATGTCAATTAAGCTCTTAAAGTAAAAACCATATCAGAAGAGATGCTGGTGTTTTATAATTGAAATTCTGTATGGTGTAAAATAGGTAAGTTAATCAATCATAATAAAATTCACTTTCTTAATTCGTTTTTTGTTTATTTCAAGTACGAATTCGGCATTGAATCAACTTTATAATTCTTAAATCAAGCGCATTTTCAAATTGATTCAATTTTCGGACTATTTCAAGTACGAATTCGGAATTGAATATGGATAAGTAAAGTATTAAGCGACTGAAAATCCTTACTTGAATCAATCTTTCTGTACTTGATTCAAGACAATCCGTACTTACCGTAGTATTATGGATGGATTGATTTTTCTTTTGAGTGTGGAAATGGATCGACTATACGCCACGTATACCCAGAGGTGACAAGCATTAGAATAGAATCCGCAATAGAGACGGAGAAGTGTAATACCCATCTATAATATGATGACAAATAGTGGAAGGCGAAACGGATGCTTCGGGTAGTGGCTGGAACTTAATAAAATGTTAACCACTTAGTATATCGGAATGAAAATTTTGTTCTGGCCCTATGTTTCCCTTAGAACAAAAAAAAAAAAAACGAATAAATAATTATAATAGATTTATGCCAATTAAATCCGCTAAAGCCTTTGACGCTTGTTTCGATACTTACACTAATTTTGAATTTTCAACGATTTTTGGTAAAGTCCCATTTTCCGAAATGGGATATGGTTTTTATAAGGGATTTATGATCCCTAATGAAGGGAAAATAATATAAAAGTAAAAAGCTGTCTAAGTTGTAGGGTATTCATTCGGTTAACCGTCAATCGGTTAACCGATTATTTACTACCCGATTAACTGATCGGTTAATTTGAAATTGGCTTTTTTCGATTAACGATTAAACCGGTTAATTTCAGTCGATTAACCGATTAACCGATGTATTAAGATTTTGAATTTTTTGTAGTATTATAACATATTTTTTTGCATTTTTAATTATTTGTTTCGTCTCATATACAAAAGGTATGTGTTCAGAAAATATTTTTTCTTACAAACAAAGGTGTTCAGTGATCTTCATTTCAACCCATTTTCCGCCGACCGATTTCAATGTTCAATCAACAGGAATGTGACGAAAAATGGGTTAAATGTTTGATTGCCAACACCTTTTTCTTGTTTCACGTACTTTTTATATGTATGTGTTTAGTTATTTGTTTCTTCTCACACCTTCTCATATCAGTCTTTTAACAACATTATTCATCTTCGATAAGTGAAAGAATTTTTTCTAAATCAAGTTTTGTCAAAACAAAAGAAAAGAATCGCTTAGCTCGTAAGCATTTAAACCAAATAACTTTTTTATAAGATCTCCTTTAACTATTGAAATAAATAAAAAAATTATCTCAGTCTATGTTTTTTTAAATACATATTTGGGCGATTCACAAGGTAGTCATATATCTTTCAATAATTACTAGAAATATATATCTTAGGATTAATATGCAAACCGGCTAAATCCACTATTTATGTAAATTGAGATTTTGATGCCGTGGGGTAGAGAAAGAAAGATTTCTTCTATTTAAGTCTTGAATTGTGTAAAACTAATTGTATTTTTAATTTTCTATCAAGCTGCAAATAGAAAAAATTAAAAGTTTTTGGCTCTCCTGTAAAATGTGTTTGAAGGAAGTTAGCAGGTTTGCATATTAAGCCGACGATATGGCTGTTGTGGGCTAGCTTGAATCCCCCAATTATATATTAATTGAAAAATGCATATTACATATTGATGAATTGTTTTTTTGTTTGCTCGTTTTAGTTCAAGAATTTTAATGTTTTGTATGTTATTGTTTTTTTACTAATAAACTCCAAATAATAAATAATTAATGCATTCCTATATATTGAAATTACTTAATTTATGAAAAAAACTTTATTAATCGGTTAACCGATCAAAAACAAAATTACACGATTATTGACCGATTAAACCAAAACCTCGGTTAATTAATCGAGCGATTAACCGATAAAAGCAAAAGGTCGATTAAATGAATACCCTACTAAGTTGACATGAAGATGTTCCCGCATAACAGGTTACTAATAACTTTTTGAATACCTCCTATATAGATCAACTATGGACTTTCCATCCATTCAAAAGTGATTTATTCTTTTTTAATAATATTTTGTGAGATATTTGCCTAGCGGCACATTGTCTAATTAAAGTTCGTTATTTTGAGCAATTTTATTGGTTGTTGCAAACACCAGCACAAACGAAAACTACTCTCTCTCTTAACTACGGTGGTGTATCTACATATGTATATATTTTTCTCGTTAAATATTTATTCCTTGCCATAAAGCTATTTTATAATGAAATTAGTTTTATATGAGCATTTTTCAACTAATTAATGTACAAATGTGCAAACTTCAACTTTGTTTCATTTAAATCGCATTTAATTTAAATTAAAAACAAAATTGTATATTTCTTCAAAAGTCAACACAGCTGAAAAAGAACTGACAAAAATTTAATGTGACGCATTGTCGTAGAGACAATTAAAACCGTCTTAAGATCAAATAAAAGCGATACTTGTATGGCAAAATAAATTAGGGAGATATGCTCTCAAGTTGTTAGCTTCTTTGCTTTGGAAAATTTCAAAGTAATTTTAACTTTATAATATGAATATTTGTTTGTAACGTTTGTAATTAATTAAAAACATCACACCAAAATCACATGTTAAGTGTATTTTCTTTTTTTTCAAAAAATTTCTAAAAAATGTTTATAAATAGTTTAAATGTTTCCCGTGAATATTTGTGTTTTTCTGAAATAAATTCCTTAAATGTTTTTCATATACATACATGTTCCTTAATTATTTTAAACATAAATTAAATAACTTAATAAATGTTTGTTGGTTCATAAAATATATAAAAACATTAATAATTATTTTTTATTATTCATATTTTTTATTTTTCATAAGATATTTTATACTTTTCCCTCGTGTATGCATATAAATCCCCTTTTCCGTTTAAATGCTTTTCAGCGTTTCTTGTGCGGGAGCGACCCCTATAGCAAGTGTTTCAAACATAAATCAATTGTCGCGCAAAGCTAAATCCGACACCCTCCCACTAAATAAAAATGTACAAAATTTACATAAAATATAAAAAAACACACACAAAAAATATAAAAAAATAATAAAAGAAGTAGTCGCACACACATGTCATAAATTCTGTTTAAATGTTAACACTCGTATATTTTAAATTTAAAGCGCAAAAAGCATGAAATGTGTTTGATAAAACATAAACTTCACTTTGCTAAATGTCACTAAAGTTGTGTAGACACATTCATAGTATAATAAAATGACAAATGTACTAAAGGGGGCAAGATTACGTCTTGGATTTATAAACTCTATTTTTCTTTATTGGCATACAATTATTTTATCACGCCGTTTGAAGGGTATAGAAATAAGATAGATTTAAATATTTTTTAATCTATTTTATTTTTATGTGCATTAAAATATCTAAAAAATTATTTTTGAAGCTGTTTTTGAAATATACTAGGATTAAATGGCAATTGTATTTTTAAGTTATTAATTTTACCAAGTTTCACAATGCACAGAAGTAAATTTCGTCCAAAAATATAGAGGCAATATTAGAGCAAACACTATATCAGCCTGGCTCATGATGTCGAGCGACAATTTAAGCAAGCGACAATAACTCATTATCGTTCTCTTAATCGGCCAACTAACTATCGACTTGTCGGTCGATAGGTTTGACGTTTTTAACGTAATCCATTTATTTATAGTCAAAAGATTGTATTGCCACATCAGCAATTTCACAAATAAAACTCTAGTTTGAAAATAAAAATCGGTAAAACACATAAATTTAGCCATAAAAATACAACTCTGTGCTACAAACAAGGCAGAATGGAAAACAAAGGAGCAATCCAAAAACACACAAAGCAGTAAAGAAAAAATGTTGGAAAAATACTTTAAAAAACTTTGTTATTTTATAAATAAAAAATATTTATTTTGGAGTGTAAAATTAATTTCGTTTAATATTTTAACAAAATGCCTCTATCGGTGTATAGTAAAATCGTAATCTACGGAAAATTCTAAGAACTTTTCCTATAGAAACCATGGTTCTAAAATCAAAATCGAGCTTCCGGATTTTTACTTGAAAATTTAATGCTCGGGAAATATTTATGGCAATTGGTGAATAGTTGACCTACCTCGCTAGAAGAGGGCTTTCTATATCTGTACTCATTTTTAGAAAATTATGTACATACATAAATAATTAGTTTAGAAGTTTTTGTCGAAAGTTCACTAACTTAAAAAAAGTAACCGAATAAAATAATAATAACAAATTTATAGAAAAAATAAGGAATTTTTTAAACTTTGTTTTAGTTTTAATAAAAATTTACCCTTTTCCACGCGTTTTCAAAAAAAAGCCAGCAATATTTAAAAATGTGAAAAAACTCGTATTAAGCTCATTTGGGACCCAGGATGTCAGAATTTAATTCCCGGTTTGGCCACTATGTTTTCTCTTAAATACATTTTTATTGAAATTGTTAATTTTATTTTTTTATTCAGTTTCTTTTTTTAAAAGGTAGTGAATTTTTGAAATAGAAAAGTAAGTTTTAATAAAAAAATAAAATATTATTTTTTTTACCAGTTTGACTATCTGCCTGTTTTTTTAAAACAAAAAATAAAATTTTTCGCTTGGGAATTTTTAAAGAAACAGCATTAAAAAGTCAAAATTTTTTTTTTTCAATAAAAATTTCTAAACGAAAATTTTTATTTTAGTTTGAAAAACAGGTTGTATGATTATTTTGACAAAAACCTCTTAGCCAATTATTTATGCACAGAATTTTATTAAAATGAGAAAATTTCCTTTTAAACAAGCCCCTTCTCAGCAATACGGGTTAACTACTCACCAATTGCAATAAATATGTACAGCCAAATCCCGATAATTCGTAATAAACTGTCGGTCCCTTAAAAAAATCTTGTTAATTCGTAAATTTTTCATACATTTTGTTTCCCTCGCTAATTCGTAATTTTTTTTCAAATAAAATCTTCTTTACCTCTTATAAATCGTAAATGTTTGCTAACTTCCACTTATAATTCGTAATAAAAACAACGAAAATGGAAATAATGATTTTTGTTTACCGCTATTTTTTTTGCGTGGGTTTTTGCTTGTGTTTGTGTTTATTTTCTTAAGATCAGTTTGTTACATGAATAATTTTTATATATTTTATTTTTAACAATTGCCTTTTATGTTTTTTTTTTATAGTTTTAGTAAATAAATTGAAACCCCCCGTTAATTCGTATTTATTTTATTTTTACCCCTTTAAATTTAAACCCCGCTAAATCGAAAACCCCTATAATACGTAAGAAATTGATGGTCCCTTGCGATTACGAATTATCGGCATGTTTTTAACATCTGACTTGTCATCTTTTCAAGTCACGTGTAATTGTGCATGTCGGTCAAAACTGCGGTTTTACATAAGGTTTATAACATTATGTAAATAATATAAAAAAAAAGGTCACCCACTAAACGCGGTAAAGTTGGAAAATTATTTTTTAAATTTTTATTTGTACCTATACATTTAGCCAAAAACTCACAGTTCTTAAATTAAAAATTCACGTCCTTTAATAATTAAGAAACTTTTTTGCTTTTTTTTTATTAAATAATAAAATATTTTTTTTAGGGATTTTAGAAAATCGCTTTTGTGGGTGCGGTTTTTATTTTCAAACGACCCAAACAAATTATTTTCGTATATAACACAATATTCGCTACCGCGTAGTGTCAGGGCTAAAACTTGTTTTGTATCTTCCCGACATAGATTTCTGACACAGCTGATGTCAGATGTTTTTTTTAGAAGAAAATAGAGCACGCTCTTATTGAAATTTTGTGAGATGACTTTGCATCTGACTTTTATAAAGGTAACACACGGCATGTATGTACATATTTTGCAGTGGGAAATTTGACAAGTCAGATATAAAAAACATGTCGTGTACATGCTGCTTTATATTGTCGATCGACTTGTCGTGCTGAAAATTGTAAGTAGGCCGCAAAGCTGTTTATGATTGAAAATGAAGTCAAACTCTAGCAGTCGACATCGTGGGCCAGGCTGTAAATTTCGTTATTAGTTTTCAATACAATTATTTGGTTTTTTGAACAACAATATCGAGGTAGTAAATTTTTTGTTATAGGTATATCATATAAATAAAATTTTTTCTTCGGTCTCTGAATTTGGTTTTTATACCCTTCACCATAGGTGGAAAGGGCTTATCAGCAAAAATTTTAAAATTGAGTTGTTTACGGATTTTTATTCCCTATATCATAACGCATATGTGTGTAAAATTTTGAACATTTAATATTAGAGATAACCAAGTGATTCAAGTTTTTGTGCTTAGATGACCGTTACGCACTAAAAAAATTGATATTTAAAGTCAGTTCCAAAAAAGCCTTAGATATTAGCAAAAAACCACGACTGTCCCAAAAATACCTAGTTTGTTTTTGTATATCTGCAGAATGGCAAGAGCCAAAGTTTCCAAATAAGTTGCAATCGTTTTGCTTATCAAAACAGAACATGTGGCAAAATGTGGCCGGGCTTATAGAAGTTAGCGTGGCACTTCCAATACATTACAAAGTTTCCAAATAAGGTAAAAACAACTTGGTTATCATTGCACAACATCCGACAAAATATAGGCAGTATTGGAGAAGTGGGCTTCGCACGAAAGAGATTTATTTGTAGCTAAACAACGGTAGAAACAAAAAAATTTCAAAACACATATCTGGGTTATCAATACACAACCTCTTTAAAAAGTTGGCGGGATAAGAGAAGTAAGTGTAACAGCTCAGTATATCTGAGGTAAATAAGGTACAAGCATCTTGGTTAGCAATACATAGCTTCCGATAAAATGTGGGCGTGTTTGGAGAATTAGGCGTGAAACAAATATATTTGGTTATTTCTTTCTTATCGCAACATTGTGAAGGGTTTATAAGATTCGGCATAGCCAAATACTGCACTCTTACTTGCTATTTTAATATACAAATTTTGACCGCATCGTGTATATATGATTTGTGGTATATAAAATATAAAAAAAAATTTAACAAAAAAAAAAAAAAAAAAAAAAAATTAAAGTTTGGTAAGCTGCGGATCTTTTAAGGGGGTTTTTGGAGCTTAAAGGGCCCAAGCAAAGTGTAGCATTCATATATGAATTAATAAAAACTGAAATAAACAAAAATATATCTGTATTAAGGCCATTTATAATGATTTAAATATATTTAGTATTGGACAATAAGTGACAGCGTAAGGGGCACTATTTTAAAACGTTAGTGCAACGGCCTTCGTTTACTTCACCCACGTACTAAGCGTTGTTGCTTTACGAAAAGCCAAAACCTCCCACTGTGCACTGATACAATCCAATTTTCTTACAATGTTAGCACTTTAATTGTAACATGTTTGCGTTGTAGCAAAATTTTGTACTAGTTAATAGTTATAGTAAGTGGTAATAGTTATCATATTGTAAGAGTTGCCCGACTTTACTTTTTGTTCGTTAATCTGGCAATTGTGCATATGTTTGTATTTTCTCCATATTCGGCAATTTTATTCGCTTTAAAAATTTGTGGAAAAGATCATTGATTTTTTAAATAAATTTCCAAAACTTTAAAGCTTCCTTAAAGAACAACTTACAGTTAAAAATTACAAAAGTTATTTCTATTAAAAGATCCGACAAGCCAAAGTAACACCCCTTAGAAACAGCTGTACAAATATGTATTAATACAAAAATGTACGTTGAACAAAACTTTTGTCTTTATGAAGAAAAATACTTGTATATTTCTATTACATATGTACTTCATTTAACTTTCAAGATTTGAACAGTCATTTTTAATTATATTTACAAGTATTTGCACGTGTACGCGCTGATTCCGCGTACCATAATTGCACAGGTGCAGACAATAAATTATAAACAATATGTATATACAAGATTAATGTTAATACCCAGTTGGCCAAATTTTGGAGGATGTAAAATTGTCAACGAAAATGTCTAATTTATTTAACAATTTCATATTAAAATATGTTACCACTAAAGTATGAAACCACTCCGCCGAATTTCGTTAAGATCGGTGAATGTATTGCAATTCGGTCTATTTTAGCTTTTTTTAAATACTAAAAATCACTCTACCCAATTTTGTTTTGAATGCTCTAGAATTTAAGGGAGCTCCAATATTAAATCGCCACCTGAATATCACTTTAACACTCCTAATTAAATTTATGAAACAAATCATAATATTTTATTTTAAAATGGCAACGAATTATAATACTTGAACTCTCGAAAGATGGTATTAAAGATTCGGCACAGCCGAATATCGCACTCTTACTTGTCTTAAAATATGACTTATGTGTTGTTTCCAGGTGACAAGCAATTGATTGTGTTGTAAAATTTATATGAAGAGCACCCAAAAAGCTGAGTGATTTTGATATACATTTTTCTACACAATCAATTGCCTGTCACCTGGAAACAGCACATTAGTCATCATCCAGACTTGCAATTTTTGTTGCAGCAATTATTGAGTTTATTAGTGAGATAGGTGAGAAGATTCGGGTACTCAGATTCATGTACTCTGGAATTTTGTTTTGTTTCGTGTAACTTTTTAACTTTAAGTTGGCTGTAAGTGTATTTGTATTTATACGTAAAATATAAAAGGAACACGATAAAAATACAAAAATTGCAACCCTATAATTTTCTAATCTGGACACTAGTGCAATTTCTAAGCAAAATTTTAAAAAAATTGCACCAAAAAAATTTGCAAAGCGGAAAAGTCAAGACTTTGCTTGTCACATTGTCTGTAATAGTTTTAAATTGCTGATTATATAAGAGACTTATTTTGATGACAAAAAAGTTAAAGGTATATATTACACTCTGTTTCGTAGTGTAAATTGTCTTAAAATATTTATTTTATATTAGAGAAAAGTAATAAAGTGCTCCTTATGTTCGCAATTATTTTGAACATATGACAGCTTTTAATACAGAATCATTTAGATGTGAGCTATAAGCCCTAATTGTATATAACATTTATGACATTGTCATTCTTCTTATCACCAAGCGGGCACCATATGCGACAAATCAAAATCATCTAATCGCCAACAAAGATTTCGTTCCCAATTCCTTGGAGGAAACATAAACGATTAGACCCAAAATAAAAAAAATCCCTTCATAATTTTTCGATGACTATGTCGTGAACGGCTATTTGGCCAACTGGGTAGTTAACTGCTTAAAACAAAAGATGGTAAGAATTAAAACAAAACAATAAAAATGCTGATTTATTAGAAATTCTGTATAAACTTTTATATGATTTAATATGCAAAAATAATTTTCGTAATAAGAGAAAACATGTTAATCTTCTTCTGTTGCATGCTACAGATATTCCTTTTAATTTTTTTTAAGGATAAATTTGTGAAACATATTTATCATAGTATTATTAAAATGTATATGTATATGTTTGTGAACATGTTAAAAAAAATATGCATTCATTCTCAAAAATCGTTAGTCATTTTGTTGTCACTTATCAAACATAACAAGTTTAAATAATTATAAAAGAAGAGATTTGTCATCGTTTTGTCTCTGTCATAAAAGTTTGAAAATGTTTTATTTACTAAAACTTAACCCAAAAGATGAACATTTTTATACGCCAAACCATTTATCGATTGTTGCTCTAAATTTTAAATTATTTATTCTTTCTTCAAAAAAGTTGTAAGCAGAATATTTTTATTCGTTCCATTTAATTCAACGCATCTGCGGTATGCTGGAAGATGATAAATGACACAATTTTTATACTTTTTTTTCTTATTCACCCCTGTCGTTCCGTTGTTGACTGAACTTTATTATTATAATTTATTTCTTCTTAATTTTTCTCAAACATATTGATGTAGAATATATTCCAGATCCAGTCAGTGCTCAACTCATAATATTAGTGATTGGAGTTTATGGTTATTTTTTCCTGCTGGCTGAGTGACAATGACAGCCAACGCCTTTTTTAAATCTAAATTTTGGTACTTCAAATGAGTCTGTGTATTTTTATTTCAACAAGATGATTGCCTGGAAAGTGTGAAAAACGATTTAATATCACTTGGCAGACAAAGTCAAATCAAGTACTATCAACTGAACCACAATATGTATGTAAATGTTAAGGTTTTAGCAAATGTTAAGGAATTTATATTTGATTTGTTGTTGTTGCCACATCATGCATCATAGTTTTGTTTTTTATACGTAATGATGATTTGGCATCTTTACAACATGTACGTAACCAACATGTATGATGAAAAATTACCCTAAAAATATTATTGCTTCATAAAAGTATTTGTTCTGCCAAAAAGGGGGAGACGGCAATGAAATATTCACGTAGTCATAAAAAATGAAGAGGCAAACGTGCATGTAGATTTTTGTTTCGATGAAAGTGTTTAATTTTTTTCTATTAACATGCAGAGCAGTACTTTAAATAATTAAATCTTTCTGGTTTTTAAATTTAAAAAGATGTTATAAATCTTGACTTTCTCATACTAAATAGTTTTAAAAACAAAAAAGTTTCTTTGTTACACAGTACAGCAAAATGCGTGTCATTGCCTTCAACCTCAATACTTGCAATACGAAATGAAACTTTTTTTTTTTTTTTTTTTATTATAATTTATTTTCTATTTATTATTACAATATAACAATATTTTGCCTCAGCGCCAAATTGGCTTTATAGAGGCTAAGGGCAACTATTTACATTTTTCCACAAAGATATAAATATTATAATATTATAAATAAAAAAGATATGTTAACTACATGTCTAAATAAATATGTACATATATACAGTTTTTTAATTGTTTTATGTATTAATTTGATTAGATCTAAGAAGTGTTTCTGTGTGTTCCAACAAGTGTTCTTTTAATTTATTTTTAAAAGTTGATATTATAGTATGCAAATTACTTGACCGTCTCGTAATTACTTGTGTTATTGATGTATTCCGGGGAAATGAAATAGTATGTGAGCCAATTGCTTTTAAACACTTAAAAACATATAGCATTAACTGTTGCTTATAGAGTACTCTTACAGGAAGTACATTTTTGGCATAGTCTTGATATAGATTTATTGTCGGAAACCGTAATGGTAGATTGAAAACGATTTTCAGCGCCTTATTCTGAGCTGATTGCAACGTCTTTAAGCTAGTGTTTGTTCGCAACCCATAAATCATAGGAAGGTATGTTAAATGCGAATGAATTAAGGACTGGTAAAGTAGAAGTTTGGTTTTACTAGACTATTGGTATAGCAAATCTGCCAAAGAGTTTTGAAAAGTTATTTCGTGTTTTCGAAATTTCGGCCCTTAAAGTTTTTGAATTTTTTAAAGGGCGTTTGAAATAGTTAAAAAAATATACTACATGTACTTCTAAGCTAAACAATTATTTCAGATGACTGCATAAGAATTGTATAGCGATTCTTTTCTTAGAATACATTAACCCTCTTAATGTCATTTTAAGGGGTAATTTTTGTTCTTTTTCCAACTTCCACCCTCTTTAGAGGGTTAACATGTTTTACAAATTTGTTTTTGCATCAAATTTTTCTAGGGGTCTTATAAGACCGACAGTTCGTGTAATTTTTAACTTTCGAATTTTTGCTTTCACACGTTCGTGTTGGGTTTCATTTTCTCGCTCACAACAGCAAATTACATATATACTAATTTTAACTTCTATTAGCTTTTAATTGTATTTCAGTATATATTTGGCTATGACTAAAATGTTTGAAAATTACAATTCAGTTCTCATTGTTTGAGTGATGAGAATGGTAAAAAGAATTTGCGTTACCGGAAGGAAAAAAGGTCTTTACGTGTACAACGAAAGCTTATTCGATGCAGACCTCTAGTACTTAATAGCTTAAAATGAAACGCAATGTTTGGTAAGAAAATGTACATACATAGTTATACAATAATGATATTAAATGCGAAGATAGCCATTTAAACAGAACATTTTATGACATTATTAAAAATTTCTAACAAAAATATGGCAGATTTCACAAAAAAAAAAAAAAATTGAAGCGGAAAAAATTTTATTTGTGAAATAAAAAAATTCATATTAAAAGTAAAAAAAAAACAATTTTTCTAAAAAAGAAGAAATCTAAATAAATTGGTGGAGAAAAAAGACACAATAGTGTAAAAAGACTGACCTTTCTTCTTTAGAAAAAAATTAAAGCATTTACTGAAATTGGAGTTGAATTTAATTCATGTTTAGATAGTTTTAGGTCACTTGGAAACCTAAAGACGAAATATGAAGACCTAAACAAAACCGCTGATAGCTTCGACAAACAGAATCACTGATAAAATTATACACCAGCATATAAATGAAAATGATTTGAGCTAGCTATTATTGTTGGATAACACTTCCAAATCACTATATCGTTTCCTCTTCATCCGATTAAAAATGCATTTTTTTAATTTATTTTTTGAATAAAAAAAAACTTTTTCTATAAAAAATATGTTTTACTAGTGGCAAATCATAGCGTCCAAGGACATTATTGCACCACAAAAAGTATCATAATATCCATGGACGTTGACACTTTTAAAAGTGTTTAAATGTTTATGAACGGCGTGTCACAAAGTCACTGGATATTTTTGCTGTGTCCGTGGACTTTATGACACTAGACGTTATGACATGCCACAGTTTAACTTCCTTCGGTTTAAACGGCCAATATAGCTTGGTTAAACCAGATTTAAATCAAAGTAAACTTAATGTCAAAAGTAGAATTTTAAGGTTTAGCCACGTTAAAACTATAAACATCGTTGAACTACATTTCAAAAACTGGCCTTAAGCCGTTTTCATTTGGCCAAATTTCCTTCAAGTTGTTAAAAGCTCTGAGACAAAAAAATTTATAAATGTTGCATTAGCTTTAAGAATATGACTTTTGCATTAAAAAAAATTAAAATTTATCGATAATTTGTGTTTTTCGTTATTCAAAAACTTTTCTTATGTTAATTTTATTGCTAATTAAAATGTAATAATACAAACAAAATTATCTAGATTACACTATTATACTTTGTATTAATACATGTCAAAAACTCTAGTAATATGACAAAGTGTGATAGTGTGAATGCAATGTGTCACGAAAATGACAAGTATTATGAAAAAATTTTGACATCCCATACGACTTCATGGTTTTTTTGAAAAATTTCTAAACAATTCATTGGATCAGGGTTGCATTTTATTTCATGTGTGAGTGTTTATACTTTGTGTGATGGTGTGATCACAAACTGTCATGTTAAATTAGATTTTTTGACAGTCGCAACAAAACTCATTAGTATTATGGAATACGTAAGACTTTTGAGATAGTGTAATCTAGCCTTAAGTGCAATTATAAATAAATTATGTAAGTTTTTCCATTGATATTGATACGATTGTTGTAATAAAATCTTGTTAAGTCGATTGTTGTAATAAAATCTTGTTAAGTCATATTTTAGGCTTTTTACTAAAAATTTAACCATTTTTGTGGTGAAGAATTGGCAACACTGACTATTGCATACCATCTTTTAAAGATATAATTGCCATGGAATAAACCAGGGCTAAGTCCATGGATGGCATTTAAAAATAAATTTAAAAAAGTTGAAAGTTATTTAATAAAACAATAGTTTTTTACATCTCTGCTTAATAAGAGAAATGCAAATGCACATCTGAGCAAAGTTTTGTAAATCTTTTATGCAAATGTTTCGAAAAACAAACATACATACATACTTATGTATACATTTTATTTTATTTAATTGTATTTTTATCTTTAAGACATAGTGGTACTAATGCTGGTGCAATTTGTTTGTTCCCCTTTTTGCACTTGACATTTTTGTTCATTGGTTTATCACTGCGTAGTGTTTTTTTATTTTTTATTTTTTGTTTTCTTTTTTTATTTATTTCTCCCATTTATACTTTTTACATCATTTTCATTCACACATATGACATTGTTTTATGTTTTGTCTTATATAAGCTTGACATTTCATCAGCAGCATATCATGATTTCCTACAACAACATCAACGTCATTATTACAATAATCATTGTCATCATTATTCCCTTCGTCATGCAGTGGTCTCATGCATGTGTTTGAGAGTAGGAGGAGGGTGGATTTATATTGTGGTGAATGCTTTATGATGTTGCATTCACCACTCATTCACTCGCACTCATTTATTGTTGAGAAGTATATGAGATTTTCTTTTTTTTTCAAATTTAATTTCAAAATTGATGATGTTCGTTGGTTTTGTTGGTTGGTTTATTTAAGTTTATGACACTCATACAGGGAAGTGATTAATGATAATAATTTCTCAGGTTGTTGATATACTACTTTTACAATTTATAAGAATGATAAAATTTTTTTTTTTTGTCTTCTATTTTATTATGAGAAGTTTTATTGTTCGTAGAAAAAAAAAAACTTTTTATAGGTGGAATTATTTTATGCTGAAATTAAGATAGATAAAATAAAAAAAATTCAAATGGCAGCATTATTGATGGTGTATTCTTTTGTGAGAAAAATGTTCCATGTATACTACCGTTTGTGCGATTTTATGTTCCATTCGAAAAATATATGCACAAATGTGAAAGGTTGTCGTTTTCCTTTCTAAATATGTTGCACAGATAAATGATTAATATGTCTCACATCCTACCCCCAGCTATATTTTAGGGTGAGATAAAACCCTTTTTTTCAGCTGCGCCAAGTACTTTTTTGTGCAGTATTTTGCTTATTAACTTTATTTTTGTGTTTGTATACAAATGGTTTTATATTGTGAAAGTGTAATATACTGAAATAGATATAAAAGTTGTTGTTTCACTTTTTCTTTGAAAATTATTTTTTGTTTTTTCATACCATTTACCGAAGGGCTTATATAGTCATTCCATTTGTAATTTCTGTAATATTGATCTTAGACCTTATAAATACATATTGATGGGCTTCATGAGTAGCGAAGTTGATTTAATAATGTCCATCAGTCTATCGGTCTATTGAAATGGATCTTGTTAAATATTTCTGTGCTGTTGTTAAATATTTCTGTGCTCCTGTATTTTTTGCCATTGAAATTCAGCAGGATAGGTTCGTAAATAACTGAGAAAACCATGGCTGTCTCTAAATTTTACACATAAAATTCCTTGTTTTTTAATATTTTTAGTGTGTCGAATTTTTTTTTTTTTTTGCATTTTTTATACATAAAAACACATAGGGAAATGTGTCTAGCCGCCGAAACGCAGAACTGATCTTTATAAGAATTTTATAGTATATTACTGAAGGTCTGGAAGAAGCTATGTACAAAATATTTTTGAAATTTTAAGGGAGCGCTGCAGCTCCCATACAACGACAATACAGATTGCTTTATACATGGAGATCGGTAAGAGCCAAAGTTTCCAAATTAGGTACAAGCATTTGGTTATCAATGGACAACGTCCGACAAAATGTGAGGTTGGATTTACTATTCTTATCGCAACATGGTGAAGGGTATTTATGATTCGGAATAGCCGAACAAAGCACTTGTTTTTCTTCTACAAATCAGTTTTGTTAACGTGTATTGGCAACGATGGAAAATTTTGTATTGAAAATTGCTTTTACATACATTAGTGTTGAGAGTTAAATAGAGAATTATTTTTTTCCATTGAAGTACAGAAAAATGTACCACTTTCAACTGTTTCGGAGTTATTCAATTTTTCATGCAAAATTAGTACCATTTTTTATATTTAAAATTCATAAAAAAATTATTAGGCCAAACATTTTACTTTTTCATCATTTTTAAAAAAGTCGGGTGTATATAGTGTATCTAGACAATCGGTGGACAAATGTTAATTTAATTTATTATTCATTATAATGGGCATGACTAATACTTCGCCCACCCAGAATAACTTCGAAACAGTTAAAAATATAAAAATGTTTTTTGGATGAGTTAAGGCAGAATAAGTCTTTACTTTCTGTTCTGCTACGAATCAACTGATTTGTTTTTGTTATTAAAAAACATCTAAAATTGATTAGTTTTTCTGTTCTGTTACATTCTGTTGCGGTCCAATCTGTTTAAATCGCAAAACTTGTTAAGTAATTGTAAGTGACAGCAAAATAAACAATAAAAAAAATAAATATGTATATTGTAATAAGCGTTAATTTCTTCAAATTTATGTACATGAAAGTTATTAAAATAAAACAGTGAACGGTGCAAAATTAATAACTTTATCATTAGTCATTGAGTGCCTCGGTAGGCTAGCTGGTAGTGAGCTAGTCGATCAGCGCCGGGGTTGCGGGTTCGATTCCCGCCAGAGACTCAGGTTTCTTTCCTGCAGACAAGCGTAGAGCTTCGCGGGGTTAGTTTAGGGAATTAATAAAAAAAAAAAAAAAACTGATAAGTTACTACAGAAAAGTAGCTATTAAAATTTCGTAACTGAATGGCACGGAACAGAACAGAAACAGAAAGTTAAGACTACTTTCTGTCCCGCCCATAAAAAACTAGACGTGAAAGAAAATAACTGAAGCCGGATTTGAGTTGAGCGCCTTAAAATCTTTATATGGGCAAATCCCAGTCCACCAAACAAAAATTTTTCAAACTATTTTTTTTTTAATGGAATATAAGACTAGATGTATAATTTCATTTTTATATTAAAGAATATTTTTTACGATGATCATTAATACAATAATTTTTACCAAATTCTGTACCACTCCTGATCTATTAATGTAATGCACGAATTTAACACTATTTTGGGTGGTTTATGTGCTTAAAATAGCACTTACAGCAGACTCATCAAAATATAACTTCCGTTAAAAAAAATTCATATATTCATTCATACATTCATTAATAACACTATGCTAGTTGAAAAAACTGACAAGCCGGGCACATGGCGTTTTAACATAATTCGGAGACGCTGAATCCAGTGGTGCCCGCGGTTTTTTCAGATTGGCTCTGGTTTTTGAGATATACCGTTATTTCGAAAATGGAGGAGGTTGCACAACATATATTCGCGTAACTCAAAAACGGTTTAGTTTATTGAAATTACTAAAAAAACCGAAATTCCGCAATAAAATTTCATTTCAGAAAAGTAAAACTCTTTTTCTAATATGAGTAGTCGTTATTGAAACATAATTTTTTTTTGAAAAAAAAATTAATTTTTTTATCAAAATTTCGAAATTTTTGTTTTTTAAAAATTCATACAAAATTAAAAAATGCAGCTAGGCTTCTAATGTTTTGTAGACTTATAAAAAACGAAGCTACAAACAAAACAAGCCATAAATGATTAAAATCTGTTTGCAACTTTTGATTTTATTCACAAAAGTCGACAAATTTTGATTGATTTAAGAATTTCATAAAACGCAATATTTGTATGGGAGCCCCCTAAGGGAAATTTTAAATTAATGAAAAATTTGTCGACTTTTGTGAATAAAATCAAAAGTTGCAAACAGATTTCAATCATTTATGGCTTGTTTTGTTTGTAGCTTCGTTTTTTATAAGTCTGCAAAAAATTAGAAGCCTAGCTGCATTTTTTAATTTTGTATGAATTTTTAAAAAACAAAAATTTCGAAATTTTGATAAAAAAATTAATTTTTTATTTCAAAAAAAAATTATGTTTCAATAACGACTACTCATATTAGAAAAAGAGTTTTACTTTTCTGAAATGAAATTTTATTGCGGAATTTCGGTTTTTTTAGTAATTTCAATAAACTAAACCGTTTTTGATTTACGCGAATATATGTTGAGCAACCTCCTCCATTTTCGAAATAACGGTATATCTCGAAAACCAGAGCCAATCTGAAAAAACCGCGGGCACCACTGGATTCAGCGTCCCCGAATTATGTTAAAACGCCATGTGCCCGGCTTGTCACGAAAAAAAGTGTCAATTTCATGCACAGTGTAATCACAAAACTCGTTTAAGAAATGAATTTCATAAAAATATTATTTGTTTTTCCTTTCAATAATTTCTCAAGCTGAAGGTCCGTTTTATATAAAGAATATTTATTTAAAATTTATCTAATATTTCGCTATCTCAATGGATAGCTTCTTTAGGGATTTTTTTTGGTTTTTTTATATATCAAAAAAACTTTATAAACAAAATTGTCAATTATGAAAATTAATAAAAATTATAATATAACAGCATTAGGAAGGTCGAAGAAATTAAGCTAAATAATTTATAATTTGTTTTCTTAAAATAAGTGATTCAGAATTTCATAGAGATAATAAAACGAAGATTTCAATCATTTTAACAGAGAATAGTTTTCCTAAACAATTAATAACAGATTTATAAATACAACAAAATAATTGCGGATTAAACAGCCAGGATAGTATAAATATTCCAAAATTTTCAGAAAAATTTGCAAAATCAATTTATATATAAGATAACAAAATATACAAAATAGCTTATAAATGTGTCAACACAGAAGGTAAACTATTTACTAAAACGAAAGACAAAATGAAGAGGATGGAAATGTCTAATATTGTTTATCAGAAAACTTGTAAGGGTAATTTTAGTGGACAGTGTAATAAGGTATATATGTACCTATAAACATATACATATATATATTAGGAATTGCTGTTCGGTTTTAACCGAAACCGAAACCGCGGTTTTCAATGCCTAAAAACCGAAACCGAAAACCGACAAAAAAAAACCTCGGTTTTAAGCTTTTACTTTTAAAATAAATTTATGCTTAAATAAATTGCAAATCATATTTACATAATACTTGTACTTCAACATAAAAAAGTAAAAAAGCGAATCATAAAGGACTCATCAAGAAGAGTCGCGGGTAGGGTACAATTTTCTCCCAGCAAATGTATCTTTATAATCAGAAATTGAATTTTATTAAAATTAAAAAAAAATCAGAATATGCGCTGAAGAGTCAAAAAGACTCGAATATGATTAAAATTGTATCATAGTTAAATCTTTGAGGAATCAGCTTCACGAACAAAATAAATGCATATAAGCTCAATTTTCAATAATAAATGATACACTCGTTGTGAGAAAATGAATCACCTCAAAGAATCAATTGGGATACAATTTGCTGATTCCTTTTTTGAGAATATGAATAAATAAATGATTTTTTTCAATGATTTCATATTTTGAATCACATATGAATGCATTTTCAATCGCTCAAGTGATAAATCAGTTTGTAATCATCAAAAGTGATATGAGAAAACTCATTTAGGTAATTTTTACAAAAAATTTATAACATACAAAATATATACGGGGCGGGGCAATCCAAGTCAAATCGGACAGTTTGGAAAAAAAATATTTTTTGATTTCCCTTATTTTTTACTGTGTTGATGTTCCTTAAGCAAATTTTTAGATATTTTTGGCTTATAGGGTCAGAGATATCGAATATTAAAAAATAGTGTTATAAGAAAACTATGTTCAAATAAATACTTCTAACTTTTTCAATATTAGTCCAAATATAATATTTTTTGTCTACTATCCAATAAATAATAGCTAAAAAGTTTTCTTCATCAAAAAATGAAAATGTTTGTAAAAATTTTAAAAAAATACTTAATAAAAAAATAAAAATTATAATCATGGTTTTTTTAGTAAACAAAAAAATGTTCCACAGTGGTTTAATCGAAAATTTTTTTTAACAAAGTAGTTTTTTTAATCCCCGCAATCAAATGTGTCCTAAAATTTGAGAAAAATATCATAATTTAATACAAAAAAAAAAAATAAAGAAAATCAAAGGTTACAAACAGGGGAAAAAAATTGCTTTAAAATATTAAATCCAGAAAATCGCATTCAATCCCATTGTGCAAAAATTTTTTCTATTTTTTATTGGATAGTAGACACAAAAAAAAAAAAATATACCAAACAAAATTATTCTATTTGGACTAATATTGAAAGAGTAATAAGTATTCGATATCTCAGTAACCATAAGCCAAAAAAATTGAAAATTTGCAGAAATGTGCTGTCCAATTTATCTTGGATTGCCCCATATAAATAGGCTTATGAAGTTTTATTGGGATATTTTCAAAACCGAAAACCGAACCGAAACCGACCGGTTTTAATCATTTTAAAACCGAAATCGCGGTTTAACATTTTTACGGTTTTTAGCAAACTCTAATATATATACAACGTATTACTGCTAAGATACGCAAGTTTGAAATTTAGCGTTAATATTAATCCATGCATAACAAAGTTATCAAATGTGAAACAAAAAAACTGTAAATGTTATTTCGGTGATTTCGCTTATTGCAAAGATACACAAGTTGAACTTTTTATGTGTAATAAACACATTTGAGTAATTCCTTGAAGAAGAATCAAACACTTTTATAAGGATTCTTATTCACGCTGGCAAAATCAAATCAAATAGAGAACACAGAACAGAGTTGTGGAAACCTACTCACTGGCCATTGTCTGCAGATTCAAAATGATGCTACAGTTCAAAAGTTCTGAAAATTATAAATCCCGCATATTACGAACAGAATAGATAAAGCTATTTTTTCAAGATTATTTGGACAAGTTGAATAAGAATTAATGTCACAGATATAAACCTTCTTTGGCTTGCGATGCAATGAACTCTTAGCCTCTGCATGGAAAGTTGTACACTACAAACAGCAGAAAGCCTAATGTAGAATTCACTTTTGCTGCTAAACCTGAAAGTTTTACTTTTTACAATAAAACCAAAGGAGGAGTTAACAATATGGGCGTATGACTATTACGCGAATATTTCCGCAAACGCAGAGCAAATCGATTTTATAGTACTATAGATGTAGCAGCATTATCATCTTATATCATATAGTATACGAAAACCATTCACAATTGCGTTCCACAGACCGTCGTATACAATTTTTGAGAGTGATCAGCTTTGAAGTGTGTTAGTAAAATATTCAACAACATATCATAAACCCAAAAGTTATCTCAGTCAAATCTGCAATACCGAGTTTGCTGGGAAAAGATTTTAATGTACCCATGTGAAACATTTTCGGTTTGCAAAATAACTAATAAAAGCGAACGTACTTCCGTAGTAGGGAATTGTCGCAACTACGTATAAAGTAAATAAAAACAAACAAAGCTTGCACTTACTGTTCAAAACCAATTTGAAATGAGCATTCAATTCAACAAACTGTACAACATGAACAAATCGTACGCGAAGCGATCAATTAAAATTTATTTGTAGCTTAATGTTTATTTGTGGTTATTGTTTGTTTTTCTATATTCATAACGACATCCTTTAATCTTATTTTATTCCACTTTTTGTGGCGTGCGTCGCAAAACTTTTTGATCAATTATTTCGCAACAAATACCCGCTAGGAAATTATTCTATATGCCATTCGTAAGTACATATTAATGTCACTAAATACTATATATAGGTTGAAGCTATCTCCTTTGAAAGACCAAAAAGTGGTTATATATCAATCAGAAAATGCGTGCGAATGTAGCGCTCGTTACTATTTAAAACAATTTTTTTTTTGCCAACAAGTGTTAAAGATCGATTCTTAAAAAACATATATGGTGTTATATTTAGACATAATTATCTTGATTATGCCATATTTTAACCTTCATAAGGTCTTCGGGTCAAATCTGACCCATTTTAAAATAATAGTTTAATTTTTTCTAAGAGACTTATTTTTTTATATTTTATGACTTTTATTTAATTTTAAATGCCAACAACTACGTTAGGTTTTCAGAAAAAATATTGGCGAAAAAAATATTTATAAAATTTTTTGCACTTAAGGTCCTTGGGTCATATTTAAGCTGTAGCAAAATTCTTGAATTTTCGTTAGAAATTTCCAGTTGTTATTTATTTTTTTACCTCCTGTGACATTTGTTATTTTGAAGTTTACTAATAATGAAGGTAAATGTGTATTTGGTATTGATTTTGTATGTATTAAGATTTGACAATAAGGGTACTCGCAGCAGTTTGCGCCGATTTGTGAGATATGAAATCTATGGGTTGATTAGTTATGCCTGGAATATAATTCGTATAGAAGCAAATAAACAGAAACTTTGCCTGAAATAAACAAATGAATGCATGTAGTTCTTGATCCCACAGCTGGTTTGAAATGTCACTGTATGATTGCAGACAACTGTTTTAGATCGTACTAATTGCGGCAAAAATTGTTAGAGAATCAAATTACTTTAGTAGGAACTGTATTAAAAAACAAGATTGAATTGCCACGAGCTTTTGCCAACTAAAGCCTATCACAAACATCAGCTAAACATGGCTAGAACGAAAACTGTTTTGCCAAACGTCGACATTTCTTAGAAAACTTAGGTTTCCAACTTGCCGCGCCCTATATCAAGCAGCCAAAAAGGCTAATTTTCACGAAAAATTGCAAAAATTGCATGTAGTTGCTGAGCAGGAACAGCACCCGTCACCTTCAACCAAAACCTAGGAAAAAATATGTTTACCAGTCAAAAATAAGTCGTTGCCAATTATGTCACAAAACATATGCAACCACTTTATGTTAAATGTACTGTTGTATTCGCAATAAATGTTAACAATAAATACAGCTTCAATATACTGAAGAAATCTTTAATTGAAAAAAGGGAGTGTTTGTATAAAATTTTCTATTTTGGTGAAATTTGACGCGAAGACTGTTAGCGTCAGCAAATTTGAAGACCTTATGAAGGTTTAACAATAGAATTTTAGGTTTTAGGCAAATAAAAATGTTTTTTCAAGCTTTATGTGGCACCTTCAATAAATTATGGACTGATCAACTTAAAAGTTCGTACCATATATTATTATCTCACCAAACGAGTTTGGGCAAGACTTCACAACGATCGGTGCATTTTGGCACAGGTTTAGTACTAATTTTTCGTATTTTGTTACGAGAATACATAAAATTACATCAAAACGAATAAATGTTATATACATCAATGTTTATTTTCGATAAACTTTCGTCAAAATAACTCTTTTGTGAAGCTTTACCATAAAAACTAACTGGTCATAGGTCCAAAAGGGCTCTCTCGATACTATTTTGCAATACTCTCAAGTAGTGTGGAGTATCAAACGTTTAGGCTTATTCATTTTTCGGTTACAATGGCCACATTCATTAGACGTAACTGTTGCGCAATTGTTGGGTGTTTTTGTAGAAAAAACAAACAACAATGATACTATGTTCACATTTGGGTTCTTAAACGCGTTTAAGCACCTCGAACATGATTAAGCTCTAATCACATCAAAATCGAGATGATTACCCATTAGGGATGCCAAACGGGAAATCCCGAATCCCGATTTTTCAATTTAACAACTTTTGTGTATCAAAAACTTTTATATGTATAAAAATATTCGTTTAATTGAATTTTTATACTTTCTAATTATTCATTGTTTTATGGCTGTTTTCTCTTTATTTACTGTATTCTGTCGCAAAGCAACCCAGCACTCATCTGGCAATTACACTATGCCACAAAAAAATTAACCTCAAAAATGAGATATTTTCTAAGCTAAATTGGTGCTGCTGAACACGAATATGGCATTCATTTATTTTTCCCAAGAACCGTTTTCGATATATACGCGAAAAACGTGTTTTTCTGCAGTTGTTTTAGGTATTTCGAAAAATCTTGAGAACTGTATAACTGAATTGTACAAGATTTAACATTTTGCATAGATATCTCTTTCAGCACATATTTATGCCTTGTCGGTCGGATAAAGATTTACTAAGCTACAGGACTTTAAACTTGAAAAAAATTAGATTTTTTATGTTCTTTTAAAATTCACATTTTTAATCCGCTCCAGTAATGCAATAAAAAAATTTTAAATTTTTTTTTATAATGTATCTTAAATAATATTTTGTTTTAAACGTAGTAAGCGTTAAATTGTTATCGTCGCACAAAAAATTAAACAATAACAAAATAATAAAATTTTTATATAAAATGAATTATTTTGGTAAGTTTTCTTTTTTAAAAATAAAAAAAAAATATATATGGGGGATTTCATGTCAAGTGACCCAATTTTGAAATCGATGTCTTCCGATTTGGATGAAATTTGCACCAAGGTTAGTCCTATTGGATAGTAGTTTAGACACAAATTTTCAAAAAGATCGGTCTAAAAGTTTCTGAGTTAGTGGGGGTCAAAATTTGACATTTTGGCCATACAGGTGTTCTTTCTTATCCATGTAACTTATTACCTATTGGTGTTAGCAAAATTTGTCCCAAGTAGCTTCGATAGCTATTTGATCCATCTTTTGAAAAAAATTTTTTTTGTTTTTTTTAAAAATTTTTTTTATTTTTTTTTTTTAAATTTAAAACTTTTTTTTATTTTTTTTTTTAGCGGGTATGTTTTTTTTTTTTTTTTTTTTGTTCAAAAGAAAGCTTATATCTTTTCCTTTAAGGTAGTTTTGGTCCCTTTTTGGGATGCGAGCGGCTTATGTATAAAAAAAAATAATTTCTAACTCTAGACAAGGGTTTTTCAATTTTTAGCATATGCAGTGTTCTTTCTCATCCATTTAACTTATTACCTATTAGTGTTAGCAGAATTTGTCCCAAGTAGCTTCGATAGCTATTTGATCAATATTCTGAAAATTTTTTTTTTTGTTTTTTTAAAACTTTTTTTTTTAAATTTAAAATTTTTTTTTAAAATGTAAATTTTTTTTTTTTATATTTTTTTTTATCCGGAATGTTTTTTTTTTTTTTTTTTTTGTTTAAAAGAAAGCTTATGTCTTACCCTTTAAGGTAGTTTTGGTCGCTTTTTGGGATGCGAGTGGCTTATGTATAAAAAAAATTATTTCTAACTCTAGACGAGGGTTTTTAAATTTTTAGCATATGCACTATTTTGAATTTTTTCCTATTTGTGTTTAAGTGTTTCTAAAGCCTTAAAAATAAAACGTTTGCAAAGAAACTAGACAAATTAACCTTTCCGACGGTATGTTACAAACCCAATTATTATTTTATACCTTCGATACTATAATGCCCACAATATGTTAATCCCAGGAATAAAATCACTTTTTTCTGTAGATATGTTGACAAATAATTCTTTTTTTAATTTTTCCTACATAAATTTTATTAAATTATTTATCTTTATCTTTTTATTATTATAATTAGAAATTATTATTATTATAATTATATATTAATTTAATTATTATTACAAATTAATAAAAAGAATTTAATTTGTCAACATTTCTACAGAAAAAAAGTGATTTTATTCCTGGGATTAACATATTGTGGGCATTATAGTATCGAAGGTAAAAAATAATAATTGGGTTTGTAACATACCGTCGGAAAGGTTAATTTGTCTAGTTTCTTTGCAAACATTTTATTTTTAAGGCTTTAGAAACACTTAAACACAAATAGGAAAAAATTCAAAATAGTGCATATGCTAAAAATTTAAAAACCCTCGTCTAGAGTTAGAAATAATTTTTTTTATACATAAGCCACAAACTACCTTAAAGGGTAAGACATAAGCTTTCTTTTGAACAAAAAAAAAAAAAAAAAAAACATTCCGGATAAAAAAAAATATAAAAAAAAAAAATTTACATTTAAAAAAAAAATTTTAAATTTAAAAAAAAAAGTTTTAAAAAAACAAAAAAAAAATTTTTCAGAATATTGATCAAATAGCTATCAAAGCTTCTTGGGACAAATTCTGCTAACACTAATAGGTAAAAAGTTAAATGGATGAGAAAGAACACTGCATATGCTAAAAATTGAAAAACCCTTGTCTAGAGTTAGAAATTATTTTTTTTTATACATAAGCCGCTCGCATCCCAAAAAGGGACCAAAACTACCTTAAAGGAAAAGACATAAGCTTTCTTTTGAACAAAAAAAAAAAACATACCCGCTAAAAAAAAAATAAAAAAAAGTTTTAAATTTAAAAAAAAAAAATAAAAAAAATTTTTAAAAAAAACAAAAAAAATTTTTTTCAAAAGATGGATCAAATAGCTATCGAAGCTACTTGGGACAAATTTTGCTAACACCAATAGGTAATAAGTTACATGGATAAGAAAGAACACCTGTATGGCCAAAATGTCAAATTTTGACCCCCACTAACTCAGAAACTTTTAGACCGATCTTGTTGAAAATTTGTGTCTAAGCTACTATCCAAAAGGACTAACCTTGGTGCAAATTTCATCTAAATCGGAAGACATCGATTTCAAAATTGGGTCACTTGACATGAAATCCCCCATATATATTTTAACTTTTGTTTATATAGGTAAGAAAAAGTTTTTAATTTTTCAAAATAAATAAAATTTAATTAATTCAAAAAAGTTGCTTATGAATTGTTTTGTTGTTTTCTTTTTTAAAAATTCAAACATAAATAAATAAAGTTTTGTTGTTTTTTTTTAAAATGTTGTACAAAAGAAACAAATTGATCCCGAAAAATTCCGAAATCCCGGAAAATCGCGGGATCCCGAAAATCCCGAAATCCCGGGATTTGTTAAAATCGATCCCGTTTGGCATCCCTATTATCCATACATTGAAGTGATTTGTTATTCACTTCAAATTGACATGATTACAACTAAATCCCTTCATTAATCACATAGAATCCACTGAACATACCTCAAACTAAGTATAATGTAGAACCGGCCAACACGACGTGTTGTTAAATAAATTATAAATTTTCACAATTTCATCAATAAAATGATTAAAATAATCTTCTGATAACTTTATAAAAGTGGTTTTATCCATTTTTAATACTTTAAAGAAATATAAATTTGTTTGTTGTGTTTTTTTTTTTTTTTTATCATCTGTCATCTTAATCATCTCAAATGTAATGTGAACGGCTTTGATTAACTTAATCAACATTTTGAATTAAAAATTCATATGTGTTAGTTAATCCGTAGAATAAAAATAATTTTTAATTTTTTATATGTTCAAATATTATTTGCGAATGGAAGCAGGGTATGTGCCAATAAAAGATTTAAAACCATAAAATTTCATAATTAATTCGAGTTCTTCGTGGAAAAATCAAATTATTTTTATTTCTTCTAATTCGTATTAAGTTTAAAATTTTTTTTTATAGCATTGCACTATGGCCTTTACCAAATATTTAGAGTATAGTCTTTTTAGCTTGTACCAAAGAACTCTAAATAGCATTAATTGGAATTAAATAAAAATAGATGAAATTCTCCCTATTAATCAATTTTGTGCAAATAAAAGCATTTTCCTGAAAATCCTATAAAATCAAATCGTCGGAGGTTTTTCTAAAGTTTTTTATTTTAAACCTCCAAGGTGTTTTAAACAAATTTCTGGTGTGCAAATCTCAATTCCCGATTTTGTTGAAGAACATTTTTTAAAATTTGAAATTAGAGGTTTTAAAAGTACCCCAAAAATGTTGTTCGTATTCGACATCACCTAAGCACATATTTACGCCATCCAAAAATAAACCTTTTTCAATATCTCATAATTCTGATTGATTTGGATAAAAAAATTAAATTACAGAAATCAATTTCAAAAATCTTTAAAGTGGTCGTCTGGGGCATTATTCATTACTGGGCTAAATCTTAGCCAATTTTGGGTTTTTATAGCTTTTTGAAAACATAATTGTATTTTCATCTCGCCTAATTTTATCATCTAGGAAAAAACTTTTACGACACATAGAAAATTGGGCATACACTTAGAAAAGTGATTTTTTCGCCTTGTATTCACTTTTCAAATTTTCAAACAATTTTCGCCTCGATAAGTCGATAAATCGGCACCAAACTTCATATAAAATATTTTTATATACAAAGGAACTAAATTATGACATTCATTCACTTAAAAACTTACTTTAATTTTTTTGGACCAATATAATGCCATTCTCTCCAGTAATATAAGACCCCTTTAGTTTCGCAAGTCACCTGCCGAGTACAACAAAGTCTGTACTAAATTTGTTTTCCTTAACTCACCTTACCGCTGAAATCTACAAGCCAAGAGTTGCGCAAAAGTTTTGCGCAAGTGAATTGCCGAATCTGAAAGGGAACTAATTACATTAGTCGCACTGTGTAATCCATATTTAAAAAACCTATTCTATCAAATATTTAAAATTTTTTTTAAGTTATATTCAACATTTTTTATTTTTCGAATTTATTCTATGAGTTACATTTCAGTTATGTATTTTATAAAGCTTTTTTGTAATAGTTCTATTCCTTAAATTTTTAGGAATGACTTTTATACACTACCAGACTATTATATTATATTTTCTTGTTACATTTTACCTTAGCTATCCTTTGGATAGCAATGAAGTATATAGTATGTACAGAAAAATTTACAATTATTAGATAGCTAAGGTAAAATGTAACAAGAAAATACAATATAATAGTCTGGTAGTGTATAAAAGTCATTCCTAAAAATTTAAGGAATAGAACTATTACAAAAAAGCTTTATAAAATACATAACTGAAATGTTACTCATAGAATAAATTCGAAAAATAAAAAATGTTGAATATAATATAAAGTAACCTACGAAAGGAGATAATTCCCAGTTTCTATTTTTTTTAAGTTTTAAACAAATTTTATGTCTTAAAACTTTAAAATATATTCGGGTTAAAAATTCAAAATAGATTTTATATATAAGTGTAAACTTTAACAGTCTTTTATACGTTAACAAAGTTGCCAATTATAAAAATATAATTTTATTCTTTTAATTTCAAATACTGCAAATGGACAATTTTGCCGCAAACTGCGAAAATCTTCCATAGTGCAATGTTAAAACAAAGAAGTAAAACATTTAAGAAAATATTTATATTTAAATGTTCTAAGAATCACTGTTTTGCGGTTTACGATGTTGCATACATATTAAATTAAATATTTTATGGCATTTTTTTTTTTTAAGAACATGTACATGAATGACTTAAAAAGAAAACAGAAAAATTTCTTTTAAAGGTATGGTTTCTAAGAAAGAGTCATACTGATTTTTCACCAGGGATTTAATGCAAATGGAAAACGACAAACACCATTTCGAAGCAATCATACAAATAAAATACAAACTGACACCGAGCGGTATGGTAAAAAGAGATATTTAAATTGCAGAAGAAAAAACGACTAGTATGGAAATGGTTATTTTATGTTGCTGGCATAAGGCACTGCTGAATGTGTGTTTGTGTTTGAAAACATTTTTACTGTCTGAGCACTCTTTCTCTTACTGGTGTGACTTATTATGTTTATGGCCTGTGGCGCAAAGGCGTGCAAAACATGGTGATGTTTCATTGGCTTTTCAAACCAAGTGTAACGAATTGGAAAGAATTTTGCCTGTTTAGGTTACAAGTGCTCTACAGCATACTATTTGTACCAGAAGAACTCGATTGATGACACTAAGATGAGGGTAGTGGTATAAGTAGTAGGGGATAATACGGCAGTGAAAATAATCAAATGCATAAATTAGTAAAAAAAACTTTTAGCTGCATATGCTATAAAGTTATTGGAATATTATGGGATTATTTTGTTTTGGCAAGAAGGAAAATTAAAAATCGTATGAGTAGGTGAAAAACAAAATAAACATGTGTTTTATTTATAAGCCTTTAGGGGAAATTTTTGTAATTTAGAAGCATATGTATAAGCTGCTAATGGACAGACCCTATAAGGTGTTGTTTATATTTGAAAATATATAAAATTTGCTTGTAAACATACATATTTTAAATCCTATTCATATTATTTCATTGCCTACAACTTTAAAATAAATTAAGAGTGTTAAAGGGAAAGACGAAATATTAAACTTTTTGACGTTTCTTCCAAAACTTCCAACCCCACTTATAGAAACTCTAAATTAACTTTTCCCCCTTTTAAATTAAACCCAATTTCTTTTTGTATTTATTTTAAATGCTTTAATTTTAATAACATCTTTGTGTTTTAAGTAACAAATTTCATTTCAATTTTATTTCTTTTTAAAAAGTTTTCAATAACGATTCAACCTTTTATTTTGTTCCTTTACAACTTTATACAAAACAGAGCTGTAAAAGATTGCAAGCGACTTAACTGCAAACACAAGATTTCTTGGTAATTACTTGCTATTTTTTTATTTGTACTCAAAATTGGAAAATTAATTGTAAGATTTCAATTTTTAATAATACAATAGATTTTCTGAATGCAATGAATTTTTTTTAAATAAATTTACATAATAATTAATTGCAATCGATTTGATTGTTTTACTATATTCAAAATTAAATTAGAACCAAAATCTTTGTTCTCTTCAAATGAAATTCCTTCTTCTAGAAATAAAGCTGCCAACAATGTCAATTTTAATATAGAACCCCTAGATTCCAAGTGAATTTTATTTCGTTGGACTTTCACCTTAGATGTGATTGCAAAGGAAGTTGAGCGAACTCGCATGATTTCAATTAAAATTTCATTGCAGTCGAATTGATTGCAATTAAACTTTGATAGATTTCAATAATTTAAAAAAAAATGGTTTTAAAATATTTGCAATCACAAATTGATTGCAATATTTTGTAGCTCTGATACACAATTATAAAATCCTTTTAAAGCCTTTCAGGATTAAAAGCTTTCAAACAATCAAATTTTCGTATAGAGTACAAAAAACAAAGCACTCTTAAGTTCCGAAATAACTTTGGACCTAAAAAACGATGAAATTAAAATAGAATACAAGAGAAAAAGCTACACAACACAAAACTACTTAATTAAATTCCCTTCCATATTGTATACAACCAACAAACGCGCTTTAACTTTTCTATGTTATTGGAATTTTTTTCTAGTTAAATTGTTTAATTTCTTTAGATGGATGGCAACATCTTGAATACATTAGTATGCAGACATGAAAGGCGTTTTGTTTTGTTGTAGATCTGTATAGTTTGTTGTAGTCGTAAATGTGCTCTCTAATCTGCATGGTTGAACAAACGTCAAATTCTTTTGCTTTAGTACATTTTGCTAAATAGTACTACCTCTCGTTTTAATCAAAGCTTGCACAGTGGTTTTAAAATTAAAAAAAAAAAACTGTAAACATTTTATATATGAATTTATTGATTTTATTAATTCAAACATTGTGATGTTTGAGTCAAACTAAAATTCCTTAATACTTTACATGCTCTTGCTTGAGCCAACTTTTGGTCAGCAACAAAGCCGAAAATATGTATTCTAGACACTACCAGAATGTTTTGTATCTGCCTGATACAAAAATCATCCACAGAAGACCGAATGACTGGCTGGCTATTTCGCTAAAAATAAGGTCTTAATGAAACAAAAAAATATTATTTTTATTTTTCAAATTTGTGGACTTGAATAATAGATTATTGCTGAATGAAAACTTAAAGGTTATTTCTGGCATAGTTTTCACAAAGAAAAATTTTAAGCAGCACATCTTTTCTTTAAGATCTTATCATGGGACTTTTATTTGGACAAGAAGTGAAGGCAATAATAATAATCGATACTGACCTTGTCCAAGAAAATTATTTGGAATTGATCTTTAAAGAATCAACTGTTAATAAACCCAAGTATCTGAAAATAAAGAAAAGAAATTCATTAATAATCTAGAGCTGTGAAAAGGCTTAAAAATATTATTTAATTTAGCTTATTATTAAAAATTACCCTTTAGACCAAATGCATGACAATTGCAGAGATTTTGTGCTATAATTATTTGGCTTTAGTATTATTCTTGCCACTTTTTGCTTAATTGGTGCGAATTGTGCGTATTTAATTTCAGCTGTCGACATTTTTTTTTAACTTATTTTGTCCCTTGATTAAACATTTTTTCAAGCCTTTCATGTAATAAACGTCTTTGGGGCAACTTAAAAAAACGTTTTTAAAACCCAATAAGGTCTTAACCCTAAGAAAATCTGATTCAGTCAAACTTTATTTAAAATTTTAGACAAGAAAATAAAGACTATCAAATCAAAATGAATTTTGCAGACTAAGATTTCTAGAGATTGCATAAAATAAAATATATAATTACATATTTAATAATTAGTATTGTGGTTATTTTGTTGAACTATTTATGGTTTTTAATCCAAATTTTCATATTTTAATTAGGCTAAAGTTCAACAAATTTAATTTTCATTAAATTATTTTTATGAAGAAGGAATTTTACAATATAAAAATTAATTAAAATTTATTGATAACTAGAGAAATCCTGCCCGCGTTGCTGAACAATACAATAACATATGTTTACGTCTTTGTATTAAAAATTAAATTTTCTAGACAAAATGTAATTCTCATAAGGAAAAAAAATACATTTTATATAGGGAAAACACACTATCATTAAAGTTTTTTATAAACCATCAGTGAAATGAGACCTTTCCAACGCATGTACTCGTTTGAAAATCGGTTGAGTGGTTCTTGAGTTATAAAATGACGAACATAGGTCAACTTATTTTTATATATGGGCATTTCTCCAATGTCGAATGCGACATTCGTACGCCTTAAAAGTGAAAAAAACATATACCAAAACATTAATTTTATTTTGACAAAAGGCGAAACTTATAGCTCTCGATTAGCACTATAATTTGTGCTTAGGTTGATTTTGAGCAATTGTTCGTTTTCAAGAAAATTAAAAAAACCCAAGGCATTTGCATGCGACAAAAACAGAAGTTGTTTTTACGGCAAACAGTTCAAACACTGATTTCAGCGAAACCTGATAAAATATTTTAATGCGACTAATTTTAAAATATTATGCATTGATGTATCTTAACAATGGTTTTTATTTAATTCAAAAATATTGTGTAGTTTATTTTTTATTTAATTTTAATCACTGTCGCACGCTACATGTTGCATGCGACATTTTGTTCCATCATACTTTTATGCTTATGTTTTTACTTTTTATGTAATTTGGCATGCGTAAGATGATTCTACATTATTTTTAATTAATTCAATATATTCATTTTCTCAACAAAAGTTATAAAATTATAAAGAAAGATACAAATCCCAATTTTTAATATTTTTAATTAGGCTTAAGTTCATCAAACTTAATTTTCATTAAATTATTTTTGTGAAGAAAGGAATTTTACAACATGAAAATTAATTAAAATTGTTATTGATAATCTTTCATTTTTGACCGTGGCCGGGGCTCGAAACGCGGCCGACAGGTTACCATGACATTTTAATTAATTTTCATGTTGTAAAATTCATTTCTTCATAAAAATAATTTAATGAAATTTAAATTTGATGAACTTAAGCCTAATTAAAAATATTAAAAATTGGGATTAAAAACCATAAATAGTTCAACAAAATAACCACAATACTAATTATTGAAAAATACAAATATAGAACAAAAACTATCTTAACTGAAAATAGTATTGCTAGTCTCATATAAAGTTTTTTTTAATGGAATAAGCTGTCCTTGATGCTTGTAGTTGTTGGCCATCGCAAATAAAGATATTTTAGGACAAAAAATTTTTTGAATTTATGCATTTTACACTTACAATGTCGCACGCTACAAACTTAAAATAAGTACCAAGAAAAAATCACCGAATTTTTTCCAGCAAAATTTTTTTAATTAAATTTGCAATAAAAATATCTGTTTGTTACTAATATTAAAAACGCATTGTCCAAATACCCTCGACGCACTGATAACAAATGTTCTTTTTCAATGTCGCACGCTACATCGAAATATACGGTAAAGCAAAGAAAAAATTTGCCGTAACCGGCAATCGCATCCCTCCGTTTACATTTTTTCTTTATTATTTGAATATAAACTGAGATTTAAAAAGCAATTGTCAATGCATAATGTTTCCCATTTAGATCATTTAGCAAAACAAAACGTGCAATAGAAATGTTCAAAACAGAACTTTTTTACTTGTTCGACTTTGCATTTAAATATTTCAAAGTGTGTTATGAATAAATGTAAGATTTGTTTAAATCATTGAGAGTTGATAGATTCCCATAAAAATATGTTAAAACAACATACTTTTATAGACTTTGAATTATTTGGATGCGGTTGACATTTCTGTGGAAATGCCCATATGTAGATTTGTCATTCTAACCTGCTGCTGGGATCGAACTCAGGCTTTTACGGACAGGTTACCCTTACATGTTTCGATTGCAACCACTCAATCTCTTCAGAAGGGTTTGCCGTTTAATACTCGCAGCCATCGACGACTGCTGGCAGTCAATAGTCAAACATCAATCTTTAAGCCACATTGTATTTTAACCTTTTGGTAGATCATAATTCGCTTTGAATGATTATCTATTTTAATTAATTTTACCTTCATAATTTTCCTTCTTCATAAAAATAATATAATGAAAATTAAATTTGATGAACTTTAGCCTAATTAAAATATCAAAATTTGGTTTAAAAAATAATTATTTTATGTTAGATATTATATCTTTTTTAAGTTTTTTAATTATTCAACCTTTTTTTAATTATAATTTTTTAAATAAATAATTTATTCAAGCTCGAGGTCAGTTTTTGCTTTTAATTCTTTATTTTTCAATATTTCGACATCTTTTGGATGCCATCTTTAGGAATACCGAGTCACAAAAATATCCAACAATTAGCTTGTAGATCTATTATTGTACAATAATAGATGACATCCAAAGGATATCGAAACATTGAAAAATAAGGAATTAAAAGAAAAAACTGACCTCGAGCTTGAATAAAACTTATTTTAAAAATTATGGTTAGTTATTATATATAAATCTAAATCAATCTTCTAATAGAAAACAATTGATGTCCATTTTCATACCACTGTTCTTATAAACTTATGAAGAAAATGTTAATATTTATTAAGTTTGCTTCCCTCTTCTTTTGTTTAGTTTCGCATTGTTATTTTTGTATTCTTTTGTTTTTTCCGAACTTGTGCTCAAGGATGCCATAACATTTGCTCTTTATTTATTTATGCATGTATATAAACATCCAGACGCAAACAGCAACATCCATACGGATATATAATAAATAAAAGTATGTAGTTATATAGATACATATATACAAGAGCGTTAAAAAAAATTTTCTCAGCAGTATGAAAGTATTATTTTGAAAATGAAAAATTTTGCTGATATTGTTTCATATAGCAACTGCTGTTGTTGTTTGGTTTTGTCTGTTATTTATTCTCACGCTTGACTTGACTGCTACTACTCTTATTTTGGCCTTCATCTATGCATCCATCCATCCTTTCCTTTATTCATTTTGTTCATTAACTTAGTCAGTTTTAGTTGTTCGTTTCGTTTAAAATTTGTTTTATTCCAACTTAAATCAATATCAGTTAAATGAAAACAAACAAACTAAACAGCTGGGAGAAAAAAAAACTTACTAAACATTAAAGTGGAAAATTATTATAAGAATTTGAAGTATTTTCTATAAACATTTCACTTTGCTGCTTCAATTGCATTGACTTCAGTTGTTCCCATGAACAGATTTTGCAAAGTGGCCAAATTGTTATTTTGCGTTAGGAAAGGTAAAAAGGTTCACTTAATAATAAATTTTTGTTAACAAAAAAAAAAAAAAAAACTGTAGGTGAAGAGGGGTTACAAAGTCGAGGTATGATTGCTTGTATTCGTGTATCAGGCATGTGCAGGTTGAAAGAACACATTGCAATAATTAAATTAAAAAGTCAAATTCGTAATATAATTTAATTAATTAAAATTTAATGTAATAATTGGATTAAACTTTAAATACTTTTCTAATAAAGAAGAAAACAAAATATGAGAAAAGTTGTACATATCACTAGAGGAATTCTATAACAAAACGTCAATAACGAGTATTAGTATCACTAAAGATATACATTAGGGTTATAACTTTTTGACATTTTTGCAAATATAAGTTCTCCCAAGGTAAAATCCTGTAGGGCATGGAAAAATATTAAGAACTTTTTTTTTAGTTTTTCGCTATCGTTAAAAAGTATATGCGCCAAACGCCATGAAGTTTTGAATAAAAATGTTTTTTTTTTATAATGAAATTATATAATAATAATGTGAAACTACTTTGCTTTTCATGTTATTTTGTCACATGCTTTGCAGTTAAATGAAAATAAAGTTGGTGACATTCAAGGGCAATATTTGCTATTTGGTCCTATATTCTTCTTCAAAATTAACAAAAAGTTTTAGAACCTATAGTAATATATGCGTATTACGTGGAATTAAATAAGTGCAAGCCATATATCCACTTTGTAAAACATTCCATACAATGAACTTGAAGTTTATTTCTGTTAGGTCCTAGCTAGACATAACAATAAATCTTTAGAGTTATTAAAAAATTGAATACATTTTAGAAATCGCTTTTGGCGCTTGAAGTTTTTTAACCAAATTAAAGTAAAAAAATGCTTTTTATTATCAAAACAATATTGAACGTAAGATGGATCCTTGGGAGAATGACATCCAAAAACAGTTATAACCCTAATATAAATAGACAAAAACAGGCAAGGTTCCAGCTTAACCTTTTGGGGAGGGAAGTTTCAAGAAATTTATTTAAGCAAAAAAATTTTGAGCTAAATAAAATGTGGTTTAAATGCTTAAGTTACTTAGTTAAAAAAATAACAATTAAGTAAATATTTCATAAGGCAACAATATAACTCAACCAACTACATACATAACTCAGACATATTATACATCAATATGTAGGAAATTATGTCTGCATTTCAAAAACTATAAATTTTTAATAATTGTAACATTCATTGAAGACATTTTGCAAAAAAAAGCGAAAAATTGCATTTTTGAATTTTGGTCTATAATGGAAAGTTTTATTTATGGAATGAAACTAGTTAATATTTCGGAAGTCCCTGGAGCCTGCAGTGATTAAAATTTTTTGCACAGCAATATTGTACTTGAAGTAGGTTTTCAAAAAAGCTAAAATGTGATATCAATTCGATGCCACATTTTGTGTATTGTTAAAATTATTTTCATGTTTAAAAAGTAAAATAAGATTAAAAATTCCCATGTTTTATTTGTTTAAATTATTAAGTTAAACACATCAAATTTTCAAAGCAGAATGATAACGAAAACCGTATCGGGCATGCTGCTGGTATCTTATAATTGAGAGTTCTTCTGCGAACGAAGGGAGGAATATAATAAAAGTGAAAAAAACATGTGTAACGGGTGGGTAAATAGTAATATTCTTCTTAACTTAAGTTAATCCAAATAACTTAATTTGATGGCAGTTTGTCATTGAATTCAGCCTTATGAGTACTTTTTCCGATGTTACCGATGTTTAAACCGTAGTCGCGTATGACAATTTGGCGTTTTTAAATAAAAACGTAAACTATTTTATATAATAGCTCGCAAGACCGTAAAAGAAAACACTCCGGATAAATCGAGTTTTTTTTTTTGATTATTTAAGTACGAGTCGTACTCAAATATTAAAGTACGAATAACACGAAAAGGTACTCAAAACAATCCATAATGGGATTTCTTTCGAAAATCAATCCCAGAATTTCTTGAAATAAGTTTAAAATTCTTAAATCAAGTAAAAAAAAAGATTAAACTTTTCGTTGTGTTTAACCCTCCGGCTTACGTATGTTTTGATTTTCTATACACATTACAAAAAAAAGTCTGGTACACATGAGTCTGGTACCGTGGAGGGTTAAAAAGTAAATTTGAACGCAAGAGTCTCTTTTAGTTAAAATTTTTGGTTAAATATGTACATAAGATTTCTAAAGTAAAAACCATATCGGGAATGATGTTGGTGTTTTATCATTGTGTAAGCTGTAATACGAGTAAGTAAATCAATCATTACAAATTTTTATTATAATTAGGGCTAAAATCAATTTTATAATTCTTGAATTAAGCGCATTTTGAGATTGATTCAATTTTAGTTTTACTTAAATCAATCTCATTTTCGGATTATATCAAGTACGAAATCGGGATTGAATATGGATAATTTAAGTATTTTGCGATTAAATCAATGCGTACTTGAATATATCTTTCTGTACTTGATTCAAAAAAATCCGCACTCATCGTACTCTTAATACCGCTTCGGATTGATTTTAGTGTGGATGGATTGATTTTTCTTTTGAGTGTAGAAAATAAATAAATAGTTAATGGTATAAAAATAAATTATTTTTCGTTCATTTACTTCAACTCAAAAACTTTAATTTTGAAGTTAGTGGTGCAGAATTGTTTGCTATGTTTTTCTTTATGTTGTGAATAAAATTCATCTTTATATCTAGTATCTAATCTCCATTTAAAGCAATTTTGTCTTATTTTTTTAATGCGTTTATCTCGAAATGGATTTTTTTTTTTGAGTTATGAAACTATTGGACTGACTGAGCGATATGCAAATAAGGAATTTTTTATGATACCTTGTTTAATAAACCTTTGAAAAATTAAAAATATTTATGTACATACATATATGTTGTACAAAAGCGAAATTCCTAATTGGTAAATAGAACAAATTTTCTATTAAAGAAAGTTTCATAGAAAATTGCTTTTGTCAAATTTTTAAAAACGTGAAAAATAATGATCTAAATGTTAAGTCTGCTATTCAAGCTATAAATTTTTTAAAGAAATTTAATTTTCTTTCTTGCTGTATTTTTTCGTGCACAACATTCTTCGTTGAATAAACACACACACACACACACACACACACACACACACACACACAAACTTAAAGATGTCCTTATAATCGGGCTGGTATTTATTTAACATTCCCAATACACCAAAGGGAATATGAAAATTAAGAAATGCTTAAAACAGTAATGCGTTATTAAATGCAAAGAATTACATTTCTCGGTGGTATAATTAAATTAGTTGAGCATCAGTTTTTAATGAAGAAATTTAAAAATTGTATTGATAATCTGTTTATGGGTTTTTTATTGTAATTAAATTTATAGTACACTAAACGACTCAAAATAAGTTTATAAATCGATCTTATAATGTTCGTCCGTCCGGCTGGCTGGTAGGTTGGTTATATGCTAATGTTAACTTTGTGCGCAAAGAACGGGAGCCAATTAATGAGATAATTCAATTATATTTTTTACATATAATTAAACTATCATTAAGAGAAAGCCTGTTGATAATCCGTGCATAATTATGCATAGCCCCAAATAATTTTTGTAAGTTCACATTGTTTTTCCCAAAGAGAATATTAACTTAAAATTTTTATTTTTCCCTTTTTAGAAGAAATCGACACGAAATATTTGAATCTAGCCGCTGTTAAAATATCATGCTATTTGTCTATCTTTTGATAACGAAAAGGTTGCTATAAAAATTATTTTTCATATATTTTAAATGTAAAATTAAAAATAGTTTTGCTTTCACTGAAAATTTTTAAATTTCGAATAAATACCCTCTTGTTGATTAAGTGCGATATGTTTTGTGCAATTTGCTAAATTGTACGGGAGTATATTTGTACCCTACCCTGCCATAGTCTGGGAGGGATTATCTCCTTGGGTTGAGCTCTGTAGCTATAAGAAATAATGGTCGTGTTCCAACCTTTTATAAAAACCTAGTTTCTGAGCCCAACTAAGAGTTGCTGTTTACCTTGCAAATTAATTTGCAGAGAGCAGATTGAATATACATATACACTTATGATGCCTATTCATAAATTAATTGCTATTGCATTAGCTTAAGTCGACAACAATAAAAGAATTCATTGCTTTGTGTAAAGCGGCCCATGCACTTGAACTATAATTGTTTAATTTTTTGTTTTGTACAATTATACCGCCAATGTGTATATGATATACGTAGGTTGTACAATATATTGGCAACAATATTTTTATTTATATTGCACAACGAAAAGAAGTGCAATAAACTGTAACCCACAATTAGTTGTGAAGAGGGTATACTAAGTTTGCCATTCCGTGTGAAAATTTTTTTTATGGCTCCTTGGGTAATTCTAAATCGATTAAGCCATGCCCGTCTGTTGATAACACGCTCACTTTCGAAAAACTAAAAAAAAATGAATTGACGTGGTTCCAAATTGCTTCTAGTCATCGTAAGCAGTTTTGGGATTGAAATCCAGCAAAATCGGTTTAATAGGATCAGAGCTATGAATCAAAATGTGGAACCACCATCCTAAAAAATTGATAATTTTGTTACAAAAACCAACATAAATGGTGGAACAATGCACAAAATGATCTAGGTATGACTTTGCAAGAATTCGTTTTATTTGACAGGAAATCACACTCTTAAATTTTGTGAAGATTGGTCCATAATTTACGCTAGACCCCATATAAGCCCTACTCCCGGAAACAGCTTAGTACGCCTAAAACCCTAATTAATAATGCTTTCAGCACAGAAAAAATTAAAAATTTTCTCTCATCACCAATTTTATACCAAATTCATAGAATCAAGCAACCCATTTGTTGATTTTGTATCTATTACCAAAATAATTATATTAATTACTTAAAATTGTAAACATTTTATATATTGAATATTTTTTTTTTTTTTTCAATAAATGATTTTTTAATTTTAATTAAAAAAATGATCAAAAAACTTTGCCGTTATAAACAATGTGTTGATTGACTTTAAAAATTTCCAACAACAATTTCACAAGTTTAAATTATTTTATTTTAAAAGAAATAATTTTTTGTTATTTAATTATTATTTTAATTCAAAATTTATTTCAAAACAACTAAAATGTTAATTAAATCAAAATTATTATTTTAATTTCCTTAAACAAAAAAATATTTGTTTCAATTATCACATTAATTAAATTTAAATACTTTTTAAATAATTTTTTTAATTTGTAGAAAACTACAAATAATTTTTTCAGTGAGAATAAAATCTAATACTTCACAGTCTAATAGGACTAGCAATCACACTAATACATTTCGTGATAATCGGTCCGTAATTTACTATAGGCCCTATATAAAGTCCACTCTGGTAAAGTACCTATATGTATGTATATCTTGCAAGCAACCAGTTTTGTTTAAGTTTATGTATTTAAAACAAGTAATAAAGTGCGAAGATATTTTAGAAAAGAAAACTTTTTCTGCAATTGTCGTTAAAAAATGTATGACTTTCGTAATTTCACTGGGGATTTTTTCAAACAAACACCAAAACTATGTTGTTAAATTTTTGTTCAATACAGTTTATAAAACATATATTGGTTCTACACTGTGCAGACATTAATTCAATCAGCATTTAAACCATTTGCTGCTTTTGGGAGTATAAGTTTTTATTTGTATCGGATATGCAATGCATCATAATTTTTCCTACACCAGTTGTGTAGTTGGGTCCATTATATAGCTCATATATATGCAACCTCCGGTTAAGAGCTTTTTCGGTCATAAGGCTTCTGAATATATAGTTTAATTACTGTATATATATAAACTATTACACAAACTTTAGCAGAGAAAAGTTTGCTATTAGGTATAACTCCGATTTGATCCCATAAAGTATATGAGATGTTATCAGTTATTGATTATTAGTTAATGTGTTAAATCAGAAAAGAGCTTACTCATTAGTATTGTTAGGAATACGTTTAACATATTAAAGTCCAACAGAAGTTGCAAAGCTTGCACTGTGTTTTAAAATGCTTGACATCTTCATCAAATCTCTAAATGGTTTCAGGAAGCAAATTTTGAAAAAATACATTGGAGTTTACTTTAAGAAACATTCGATCAAATGCTGGAAGATAGTAGTTCAAGCATTTGCTTGACTCAGAAGATCTACCCTGCCTCATTATGTAAAATATTCAACAATGTATCTGTCGGACATCATATCATTGTTCTCGTTTGTTCTTCTCTATAATGTTGATAAATTGCTTGTACTGTGAAGATTTTTTATCTTATGTTAAAAACTAAACTCCATTTTCAATGAGTAGATATAAAAATCGGCTCCGCAATTTGAGTTTAGTTCTAAATAATTTCGATTATTTTACGCCAGAAAGATGAACGAGTAGTGATTAGTCATTAGGTGTCACAAAAACTTTAATTATAGTTAAAACTGTGGGAAAAGTTACTTAATTTTCTGGTCTAAAAGTTTTCTAATATTTCTCCTGGAATTTCTAGATCGCATTAACTTTTTGTATCATCAGACACGTTATAATATAGCCCGCAACTGTTTTTTGGGCCACGCTAATATGCATACTTTATTTCATGAAGTTACAATTAATATTTTTAGCAAAATTTCTTTAGTCCTATTTTTTTACAAATAAATGTACATAATAAATTAAAAACAGCCACAATGAAAAAACATAATATACAAATACTCGTTAGGATTTCCTAAATCTATACGAGTATTGATTTCATGTTTACAATAATAGTACTTGTTTTATAAATATCTATACATTTATGCATAGAAATAAATCAAATAAAATACAATGGCCAACAATTTCTGGCCCAATAGACAAACTCAAATGAATTTAGCAATTCAATTGTATTAGAATGCTGTCAAATATTTTAATACACCTATCACACATTTATGTATATACAAAAATAAAGAATCAATAAAATAAAAAACTTTCAACGTTTTTGAAAAGCATGGTGTGGGAGGGAGTGGTGTAATAAATATACAACCTTTGTTGCTGCATTGTTTGTTCACCATATCACGTTTCCTGTGAATGATATTCATATGTGGAAAAACTTTAATGCAGAATAAATTTATTTCCTAAAACAAGTTAGCTTAATTTTAATGAAACAAAAGTCAAACTATATTCATATCAAAGATCTACTAACGGGCATCTCTTTTTTTTGTACTACAGCTATGAAATACATACGGCAAGATCAATGAAATGGCCAATAATTTTTAATGTCCATTTTCTGGATCTAATTGAAATACGATAAAAGGAAAGCAAAAATACCATTTTATCAACGCCACCGATGTTTTGGTTGTAAATGGAAACAGTATTTGGTTGTTCAATTTCAATTTTCATTTTTTCTGTCGTACAAAAATGTCTCACAAAATTGATGCGTTCTGGACCATAAAGCTTTGTTCACAATGAGAGCAACAATATTGTTTTTTCTTATTTCTTACCAAAGTATTTCATATATTTTCCTTTCATTTTCAAGCAAAAATGTAACCAAAGTTTTTTTTAAAAAGTTGGGTCAACTTCTACTTCAGCAACAATTTATATGAAATTGTTTATGATAATTTTATTTAGTTTTGAATGAAAATTTGAACAAAATGTTACAACAAATAATAGTAAATACGTAATATTGCTCTGGGCAAACTTGCAAACAGTTTCTTTATTTAAAATGTGTGTGGTCGCGAAAAAAATTTTTGCTCTACTATGAACACCAGTGAAAATGATGCTCCCTATTGTGAACGTAGCTAAGTTGTTGACACAAGCTGTAATAATCAAGCCATCTTAACACGATAAAATTGTCGGTTCTTTATATGTGGTAGTCAAAGCCACCTCGGCCAATTTTTTAAGGTCTTTTTCGAATTGAAGCGAAACTCTTCCTATTCTAGTTGTTTTGATTTCTCCTGTTGTCTATATTCCGTGCTTTTTCAAATATTGTCCTAAGGCAAATGTTGTGAAACAATTAGCGAAAAATATTTTAAAGTTTTTATATGCGGGAACTGTTTTTGTCAAATGAATGACAATAACAAAACAGAAACCTATTTTTTTCCCAACTATCTTAATCATAGATGATTGCTTTAGAGCTGCAAAGGCAAAATATTTTCATGCCTCCTTCTATTGGTTTCTTGGGCATATGTTGTCTAAGAATGGAACTTCCTTGAAAAGGTACCATCATTTCGTCCACACAGAGATTTTAATATTTTGGTAGAAGTACAACTTCTGGCAGAAAACATCCGATAGGGACAGAACCTTTTAAGCTTATCATTTTTGTTTGAGGTAGAAGTGAAGTTCAAGGTGTTGCGCAGGGAATGAAATCGGCTTCTTGACATACAGTCAAGAAAAAAAGGAATCTCTATTGCTTTAGGCCAGTACATTTTTAGACGAGGATAACCAATTGAACCGGTCATTATTTCGAGAGCAATAATATTAATTAATGCTTTACTGGTTATTTTTTTAGCTGTACCCGTGCTCATGAGCGGTGCTTGATTTGTGGATGTGACAATTTTAGTAAGGAGCTCCTGCGTAAAATACTCCAAAATATATTGTATGGGGTGGGGTCTAAATACTATTTTTGGGTAAATGATGATCGAAGTGTGCTTCCGGGGCGGACCAATTAACCTTCCTCCATTTATAATTGTCAAGCTTCTTAAATGGTTCCAACACTTCCTCCTCATCTACTAATTCTTCTTGTATATTATTTTCGCCAATATCTTCTAAATTAATATCAACCTGATTCTGTCGAGATAGCTCTTCCATAACAAAAGAATTATTTTTCTCCAAGGCTTCAATTAGGTCGTCTAAAATGTCGGAATCATCTGAGTTCTCGATATTAGAAATATCCGACTCATCAAAATTATTTAAAATATTTTTAGTTTCACAGTCTTTAATTTCGTTCGGCATATTAACTTCTTTGTTGTTTTACAAAAAGCACTAAAATGAAAGATCTTATTCATCAAACGTAAAAAGTCGTTATTTCTTGTTACATGCTTTAGCTACTTTGAGTAAGTTTTAATGCTATATGGCATCATTCAAATGAAAACAATATCACACGGCTATATGAGTTTTTTTTTTTTAATTAAGTAGTTAATAATTTGCATACTTCTGCAAATAAATTTCATATGTATTTTTTTTTTAATTTTGTAAAAATCGTGTTTAGCAATGCACGTTTTTCAATCTGAGAAATCAACCACTTAGAAGAGTTTTAAAATAGCAGGGTTTCATATCAAAGTGACAAAAATTTTTTTAAAATATTGTTTTTAAATGTTTAGAGTTTATTGGAAATTATCCAAGGTACATTAACACAAGGTAGACTCATTTCGGAGTGTAGACATGCTGCTCTATTAAAAACGAGTTGTCAAAATTGTCCTCATTTAAAACAAAAACAGTTTAACGCACTTTAACGCACACACGTACAAATTTTGGCTCATATACACGAAATTTGACAATTGAGTTCTAACTGGGGTAAACAGCTGACAAACATATGGGCCAACGATATCCCCAACCTGCATTCATACCCTGTATTCATAGCCATTTCTAATTTTCCACTTATATTACATATACAATTTAAGAGAAATTGGTTTGAATTGGCAGCAAATTAAATTAAGTAATTTTGCAAGGATCGGGTTACAATTGGGTTGATCTGCATAAAGCTCATTTACGAAAAAGTCCTTAAAAAAATCTGTTAGTATTGTCATGGAATTCGGTACACTTCGTGGTCCAGACGACAACATTCGATACCGATCGAAATAACAACACACAGAAAGAAAAACACTCCGGATAAATTAAGTTTTTTATACTTATTTTAGGTACAAGACGTACTCAAAAATTCAAGAATACAACCAAAGCGTACCTAAAACAATCCTTAATTTTTATGTAAAAAATAACACTTAAACAAAATACATACAAACAAACATACACAAATCAAACAACAGGGGCTATATTCTGGCAGTCGTGATCGAGTACTTTCTCGATTCGAAAGCAATTTAATATCTAATTATTTCAGTCAATACTGAACGAATTGGAATTATTTTATTGTAAAGCATTCATTTAAGTTTCACAATACTGAAAAAATAATTTCGATTCGTTCAGTATTGACTGAAATAAAATTGCTTACGAATCGAGAAAGTACTCGATCACGAATGCCAGAATTAGGCCCCAGTTTGTTTCTTTCTTCCAGCAAGTGATTAAATACATAGTAAGAAAACGCTGTTTAAACTGAAAAAAAAAAATTAAACACAAAACAAACACAAACACACATCATCCCATCTGCGTAAACTTCGAAATTAATTAAAAGTTTAATGGCCATTTTCTCATTAGGCGATTATCTTTTTTTCCAACGAAAAACTGCACATTAAAGAAATTTGGTTTTCTCAATGTCTCATTTGCTTCTATTTTGTCGCAATGCTACCCGGCACTCATCTGCCAATTATTTGTTTTCCTTTTATTTGCCGTACAGATAAATTCAATCAGCTGACTCCCAACGTTTACATGTTTTTTGAATGGTGTTTCCAACTCAAATCAATGTTTTTTGTCGGTATATTGAGAAACCCAAAATCGTTAACGGACAGTTTATCAGTATAAAAAATTTATGTTGACATTAAGTAACAGACAGTTTGTCGATACATTGAGAAAATGGCCATAAGTCAGTCGCACCAAAAACTTCCGAACATGACGTCTGCCGAAGTTCTTTGTTGTGTACAACTTTTCGTTTTTTGCATTTACTTTGACTTCGACAGTTTACATTTAATAAATCAGAAGAAAAAGCAACAGTTTATTTTTGTCCCATGAAAAATGAAAAAGTCGACGTTTAAGCACAATCTTATGACTTTTACTATTTCAACTGCAGTTTTTTTAAACACTGGTTATAAACTAAGACAAAACAAAACCAACAGAATAGGACGAAAACACATTACTTTAAAGTTTAAAATGTAAAATTGAGAACTCTTGCTTCTCATTTAGTTTATATTTTCAGTTATAAAGGGTGGTTAAATTTAAAGGGCCGATTAGGAAATTATTGTCATTTCTTTTTATTATGATAATATTGGTATGGTTCAATTATGTATTGAACAAAATATCGCTTAAATGGCAGCCGCGAACTCGGCAGCACACCTCCATCCGATGGTCCAAATTTTCGATGACGCTGAGGCATAATTGAGGTTCTATGCCACATCAATTTTTTTTTAGTAAAAACCATATCAGAAATAATGCTGGTGTTTTATAATTAAAATTCTGTTTGGACTATTTTTGGACGAATTCGGGATTGAATCAACTTTATAATACTTGAATCAAGCGCATTTTGAGATTGATTCAATCTTAGTTTTTCTTAAATCAATCTTATTTTCGGATTATTTCAAGTATGAAATCGGGATTGAATAGGGATAATTTAAGTAATTTGCGATTGAAAATCCGTACTTGAATCAATCTTTCTGTACTTGTTTCAAGAAAATCCGTACTCACCGTACTACAAATACCGCTTCGGATTGATTTGAGTTTGGACTGATTGATTTTTCTTTTGAGTATACAACTAAAATATGAGTTTCGGTCAATATCGAATGCCATAATTTGACCCTAGTTTTAATAAACAAGATATCACTACATGATTTAATAAGGCTCGATTTGAAATCTACCATAACATAATATAAAGGCTGCTCCCGAAAAACGCTTTATTACGCTTAAAATCATAATGGCTAACGATTTTGCAAAAGTTCATTTGAATTGACTGGAAAATGGATTCTTAAATTTTGCAAATATCATTTCGTAATTAGCTTAGAGTCCTATTTAAAGACAACAGCTAAAATGCTTTTATAAACCTTATGCCTTTTTGAATAATTTTGGTGTAAAAAAGTTAGTTTTATGATATTAGAGAAAAATTAATAATGAGATTGCGAAAAAATTTAGATACATTTTTATGGAGAAAGGTTTTGGAAAAGGTCTTGTAAAAGGTACCATATACCCAGCAAAAAATTATCAAGATTTGGAAGCAGCTAAAGTCTATAATTCCAAAATAGCAGAATTGCTTACAAGATGCGATAAAGTAAGGGAACGATTATACAATTGTTAAAGAATTATAGGTAACAAACAGAAGTAATTGCTTCCATGCAGCTCATCTCGAACAAAAATCGTGCCTTATAAGTGCGCATTGGTAAGTGATTCCGTAAAAGAGTCTCCTTACAAAATTGCTTCTAGGTAAGCAGTGTTTTTGCTAGTTAAGTCCACTTTCGAAAGATATTTAAATACTTAAAATAAAGTTACCTTTATCGTTATTATCATAAAATAAGGGATAAATATAATTGCAAATGTATTTCATGGTTAAAATTTTCTTAAAAAATATTTTGGGTTTCCAAAATTTTCTATTGTTTTACTTTGTCAATATTAAATATGGTTATTCATTGTAAAGGGTATAAAAGAGTCGGCACAGCTTACTTGTTAATTTTATTAATTTCTTGTTTCCCAAAAATATGTTTAGTATGTATTGACAATATTGTAAGCATTTTTATTTTTTTTTTTGGATTTCAGTTGAATTTAATATGAAATGGCAGAGTTGCTAATGGAAAAAAATATAAAGATTCAAAATTGTAGCAGCAGTCAGTCAGTCAGTGTGTTGTTCTCAACAAAATTGTCTCTCGCATTCTGTGCATATGTATGTATAAATGAATAAATAATGAAATGTAAAGATATTTCTGTGGTTGATTTCTTTTTTTAGTGATAAAAATAAAAACGAAAATAATAAAAAAATATGGATTTTTCTACGTGATTGCACTTTATATAAAAATATAACGAATCCAATTAAAAAAATGGTCGGGCAAGTCCGAAAATTTTACACCTTACATCACAGTATATAAAGAAACATTTTCGAGACAAAAAAATATTATATTATGTTATAACAAAAATTTGTTTGTATTGAGTTCTTTTTGCCGAATATAATTATATAGATATCTATATCAATATAAAAATTATTCGTCTTATAGTTATTTTAGAGAAGGGTTTAGTGGCTGTTACAAAAGATTTCTGTGCTCAATTTTGTAGCAATACACAACTTTATGGCATTAAAAGCTATTTTCGTGAGTGGTATCTGCATGAAAACATGGTCAAATATGGATCGATAAAAAAAAAATTGGTAAGACGATATATGGTGCAATAACATATTTTTGGATTTAATTTAATTTAAATACTGAAATAATAAGACAGTTGCTTATGAGCACAAAGACTATTCCAAAAAGTAGCTTGTATGGAAGCCAAGTGAAATGATGGAAAAATTGTGATAAATTTTAATAGACATTTATCTTACAACAATTGAAGCGAATGTACGAAATTTCATGATATTATTTTTAAAATGGCGACCTGAACTTTGCGCACAAGGTTACATGGACAGACAACCAGCCAGCCAATCGGACGGACAAAGATCGTTAGATCGACGCAGAAAATGATTTTTAGGCCATCGTTATACTAAAAGATTAGTCTAGAAACAATACCTTAAGGTGTTACACAAATCAGCACAAACGCGTAGTAGCTACCATCTTGACTGTTGCTGTGTGGTTATACTAAATGTTTAGATAATCATCCCAACCAATTTTCCCACTCCACACATGTGGAGAAGTTTTTATGCTTTTTCGCTGACGTTTGTTACATCCTACAACATTTTTACGTTTTTCCTTTGATAAAACGAGTTTCGGTTTATTCCCGTTATAAATCCTTGAGTTCTTTGAGTTCTTTATATGAACCTTAATTTACTTTATCGCTCACTTTAGGTTAAAGTAAAGTTTTTATAATGAAACACTTTTTGAAGGGCTACATTTTACACGCGTGTTTGGACAAGTCATATTATTTGCAGGGTGCAAATGTACCTATACTACGAAATACTGTTCCCCAGTCAACATTTCCATTAAATAATCAACCAGTATGTGTATATAAGCTTAATAACCGTACAAGTGACTATTTTAATTTATTTAATTTAATTATGCTGAAAAAGCAATAGACCACTAATAAAAAAAAAAAACTTATATGTGTATGTTCAAAGACTTAGCAAAACGCTTCTCTTTTGATACGTACTAAAGAACCACTTAATTTTAAGGTTTTGCATAACATGCTCCAAGCAATTTCACGCGCAAAAAAGAGAATTTTTCAATGCATGTATATGTGCAAATAAAAAAAAAATATATATGTTTGTAAGTGTACGTGAGGAAGAAGGAATTATAAAATACTCGTATAATTATAATTGTAGCGTAAAACTAGGCAGACAACTATTTAAGCAGCTTAAGTTGTCTGATCTGCAGTTGCTATTGTATTTATTCATTTAAGTATTCGCTTGAAGTTCTGTATAATTTATGCTCCTAATGAAAGGACAACATTTTATTTATTTATTTTATACAGTAATTTTGCTTCTGTCTGTGCTGCTGTTCTGATATAAACAATAGTAACAACACAAACAACCACAAAAGCCACACAATTTTTAACACAATTTAAACTAATGATTAAAAATTTGTCAGCATTAAATAAAACCACAATTTATGTTTATGTACATATGTATATTTTTGTATGGGTATGTAAGCGAATAAGGACTATCCCAGCTAGCATTTTGTATCATAATCTAATCATTTATGAATCAGCTTCACGAGCAAAATACCCGTATATGAGCTCATTTTTTAATCATAAATGATACTATCGTTGTAAGAAAATGGTACCCTACAAATGAATCACCTGAAAGAATCATTTGTGATACAATTTTGTGATTCCTTTTTGATCAAGTAAATGGTAGTTTTTATAATCATTATTGAGTCGTTTTCGTCTCATTTTTCAATCGTAAACTATATAGTTTTTGATTTATTTCATATTATTTTTTAATTGTCATGTTTTTATTTTTTTTCCCCGAAAATTATGGCTTTTGATTATTAATTTTAAAACAAACAAAATTAATAGGATTTTTGCAAAGAAGAGAAAAAACAATTTGCACTAACATTTATGTTCATAAATTTTCTATAATTTTTGGACTTTTTTCTTAGCCAAGCTTCTTATTTATTTAGCTAACATGAATGTTTCAATTTTTATTTTTTCCATTTGGTAAAAACAAAAATTTCAAATATTTAAAAATCATTATTTAAACATATAAATGAATCACATATGAATCCTTTTTCAATCACTCAAGTGATAAATCAGTTTTTAATCATTAAAACTGATCTGAAAAGAATCATTTGGGTGATTTTTACAAAAAATAATCAGCAAAATGCTAGCTGGGATTGCTTGTATATGAATATGCTTATCATGTATGATTTTAATTTTATATCCCTTTGTTTAATTTTTTTTTTGTGTGTATGAGATATGAAGCGTATGTGTGTTTGGATGTGTAAGTATTAAAACATGTAACTTTTGTGTAACAAATGCTTGTAATTTGCAGGCCATTGTTTTAACGCTGTTTTCGCTGAATTTATGTTTTATAACCTTTGTAAAAATAAATAAAAGAAAAATAAAATAAAAAAAAGTGACAAAAAAGTAAACGACCTATATAACATTCTTACATGCACACATTTCAAATACATAATTCTACGTGAAAATGTGTATAAAATACACATCTACATATGTACTAAATCAGTTCTTGTACCCTGACTAGTATTTTTAACAAAACTGTTTTTTGTATTTATTCTTTTGTTTTTCTGTTGTTTTTATTTTATTTTTACGAGTATGTATTTTCACTTAACATTAAATATTACATATGTTATGGCATTAAACAAATTCACACAAAATTTTTATTGTACTTAACAAAATACTAAAAGCCTGTTTTACAGATCTTTTTTTTTATATTTTTTAAACATTTTGCGGTAAAAAATAAATGATTTGACATTTTCACATTTAACATTAATATTTTTATTGTATTAAATAATGTGGTGATTTTTTTTTGCTGATAATATATTTTCGACTACATGTGTAAATTGGTTAAAAACCTAAATGAAAATACTCATGTATATTAATGAAAGCAAATTAGTTAAAAACAAAAACGGGTTGCAAAATTAAGTATACGTACAAAAGTAGAAAATTTTGTTGATGTCTTTTTACAATTCAAACCAATTTTTATATACTATACGAAGATGATTAAAATTGTATTACGAAGCGAAATATTCGGCAATTATAAATGAAAAATGATATCTGGCAAATATCCACTACGAGCGCGCTGACAGATGTCGATTCTTTCATCAAAGTTTTTAACCAGTTTTTTGGCAAAATTACGGGTCTATTAATTACATCACGGCTTTTGAGCTTTAAAACTGCAATCGATTGGCTCCGTTAAGACTATGTCATTCATAGTCCCACAAAAATAATACGATCTGGCTGGCCACTTAACAGCTGATGTTCGTAAAATTATGTGATCGGAAAATTTGGTTTGCAATAAATTTATAGTTTCATTGGCTGTGTTTAACAGAACCGCCATTTTCATAGTGAATTTTAATTTTTTTAATGCGATTTTCGAGTGAATTGAATTCAAAAAAACTAAATGTCAAAACTATCATCCCAACAAACACGGAGGATTTATTTCAAATTGAAAATGATTTGAAATCAAACGTTTTCTCAAACCACAAACGTTTGATATTATAATGATTTGAAAATCATTTGAAAATCATAGCGTTCTCAACAAAAAAGGGGATATTATTTTTAAATTGAAAAATGCCTTTATTTTCAACTTGTCTTTAAACGTAATTCTCAAATGTTTTTCAAATGTGGATTATAGTACAATGTAAAACATATATATAAATATTTTATTTTTTAAATTTTCATATTATTTGAATGTGTATTTTAAGTCAAATTACAATCCTCAAAAGCTTTTATACTTTAATAGTCATATTCCTTCAATATTTTCAATATGAAAATTTATAAAATAAATGTGAGAAATTAATTCCCAGATTCTATTTTATTTTTTTTTTTTTTTATTTAAATTCATTATTTATTTATTAAAAAAAGTGTGAGATAAAAATTCGTCACCATATCTTAAAGATGCAATAATGGCCTTTTCGTCCTCTAATTCTTGCAAAGACGAAATAATTGGCTCCCTTTTATTTTGAGGAGGACCTCTTTCCTGTTTTATTTTTTAATTCGTATTCTTAATCATTGTAATTACTCACAAATAATTTTTATATTTCACAAGAAATTAATCGTTCACTTGTAAAACACATTTAACCACGAAGGAAAGATTTAACTTTTATCGCCATTTTTAATGTTTTCATTTATTTTTTGCTTTAGTATTGCCAAGTTTAGTCTTGATTTGAATTTAACATTTGGTACCAATTGGACATGAAATTGATAAAACATTTGATGTAAAATGTTTATTTTCAAATCATTATCAATTTGAATTCAAATGTTAAAATCAAACAATTGAAAAACTTTTGAGAATTGTGTTTGATGTCAATCGGTAAAGGCATTTCATATCAAAGGTTTGACCTCGTGTTAAAAACTTTAAATTCAAATAAGTTATTAAAAATTTTAAAAACCCGGCTGCAACAAAAACTGTTTTTAATGCAATAAAAAAAAAACCAAAACAAGATTAGGAAATACAATTAAAATAAAATTTATGTAAACAAAGTAAACGCTAATACGGTTTACACACAGAGGTATGTGGGGATCGTCTTAAGGATTTTTCAACTTTTAGTGTTGTAACCGCAAAAATTCGCTTTTCTTTTAAGGGAAAAAATTTTTTACATGTCAGTTGTGCTTTACTACCTAAATTCGCGGAAAGGGGGGATCCTGAAAATACCGCTAAAGCGCGGACTTTTCACCACTAGTGGGAAAGTTTGGGCAGAACCTTTCCTAGTTGCTGTTGCTATTCAACAAAAGCTGCTAGCATATTTCCAAAAACAACGTAGATGATATAGTTCCAGCTCCTAAATAAAGGACCAAGTGAATAATTTTGCCGGCTCCTGGTTGCTCTCACACACAGGGGCGATTGGCAAGCCCATGCTTTGTCGCCCAATGATTGAGATCAACCATGAGGTGAGCCTTTGGTTTAACAGACTATGAAATGAAAAACTTTTTAAATCACTTTATTATTCTGGTAAAGATAGGAACTCAAAAAATGAAGTATATTAAAGGTTTTTTTATAAACTAATAAAAAAGGATAATTTTCAAAATATATTCCATTTAAATTTCACTCGTATGTTTTCAATTTCCAGAACCTGGCTTAAAGGTTATACATGTGCTTAATAAAAAAAATGCATACATTTTCCTATGGTTTCTTTTTAAATTGTAAACTATAAAATCTAAAATTACCGCCTTTAAAAATCGCTTTCAATCCTGAAAATAGTTTTAAAAATATAATAATACTGATTTACTTTCCCAAGAATCAGGTTTTTGAAAAATAAATAAAATTTACAAAAAAACAAATATTAATTATATTAATAATCCATTTCATTAGTACATTAAAAGAGAAAAACTATTTCAGCCCCATATGAAATATGCAAATTTTACTAGCGAAATTTTTTATATAGTACTACGTAAATATATTCAATATAAAATTAGTTTCTTCTACCGTATTTTATGTGTGTTTCCCTAAGCAAAAAAGTTATTATAACATTTTTAGCTTCCAACAAATAGCGAAAAAGTCTACGTCATATTTAAAAACAACTTCCATATAAATCTAAAATAAGCTTCTCCTTAAAATGAGTTCCTGCTTAAACTTCTCTTACTTTGGCAAATGTTGTCATGCAATTTATCAAAACTTTTGTAACAAAGCTAAAAATTTTCTTGGATAAAAAAACTAACCTAGCCCCCGCTCATCATTTCACTTGTCAAATCAACCATGTGTCATAAATGTTCATTAAACATATAGCTTAGAAATAAGATCCAATTAATGATGAACACGTGTGAAACAAAAAGTAATTTATTCAAAAAATATATGAAAATAAAATGTTTTACCTTGGCAAGACGTATGAGTAACATTACGAGTAATTGATTTTTCTTGAACGCTGAGGCGTATGATTATTTTGCTTCTGGGCTTAATGCGAAATAAATCGTGCCATATTACAATCTACTAAAAAGTAGAAAAAATATGTAAATAAAGAAAATATTAAATACACTCAATTAATTTGTACTTGTCTGGTATGCTTAATTAAATTAATAAATATTTAATCAAATACAGGAGCAGTTTATAATATAATTTTTTTTCTCATTCTTTGTCTTTTTCTAAAATAACAAAAAACGAAAACACAGTTGGCTGAAATTACACATATACATTATTTTCATTCTTTAAAAGTAAAATTAAGAGCAAGAGTTCACATTTAGTTTATATGTATTTTAAGTTAAATATGTACATTAAGTTTTTTTTTAAGTTAAACCCATATCGGGGATGATGCAGATGTTTTATAATTGAAATTCTGTAAATTTAAATTCTGTAAGGTGTAAAACAGGTAGGTAAATCAATCATTATAAAATTCTCCTTCTAATTACACTTTTGGTTTATTTCAAGTAAGAATTCGGGATTGAATCAACTTAATAATAATTGAAGCAAGCTGATTTTTAGATTGATTCAGTCTTAGTTTTACTTAAATCAATATCATTTTCGGATAATTTCAAGTACGAATCCGGGATTAAATATGGATAAGTAACGTACTGTTAATACCGCCTCGGATTGATTGATTTTTCTTTTGAGAGTAAGTTTTGAGCCACTGTGAAATACTCGACACCTTAATGTAAATTTTTGTTAATGTGAGTTAGACGAATAAAGATGGCTTTTTTACTTTAAATAAAAATTAAAAAAAAATTATATATTTTATAGAAACAGGTTTCCATAAACGCATTGCGTATATTTTATTTGATTACTACAAAAATGTGACATATCTTAAAAAAACCTTCAAGTTCTTTTCTTCTGTTTTCACAAATAAATGTCTCATATTTAACATGCAACCTTTTTGATACAACAACGAGTGCTAAAGTAAAATAAAACATGAAATAAATTAATTTTTATACAAATTCATGTTGATATAAGAACGACAGAATACAAACGAGATGTCTTATGTTAAAATATAAGTTATAATGAACATTTTCTTTTTTCTTCATTTTTTGACTCCAGCTCTCCACAATCAACATAAAGCCACAAAGATAAAAAAAGCTATGAAAAGTAGAGGAGAATAAAGTTATTAAATATTAATGTATAACCTACATAATACATAACTAAAAATAAAAGAAAAATGAAGAGACAAAAGGGGTAAACATGAGAAACCAAAGTGACATTTCCTTAAAAACAAAAAGAAAAAACTGCCAACGAAGGATAAATAAATATTACATACATATGAATGTAGCATATGTACATATGTATGTATATATTTTTTGGTTACTTGTATGCATTTAAGACCAACAAAAGATGTATGTATATTAGCGTGTCCCAAAAAAAAATGCTCAAGCATAACTTAAGAGCTTATAGGGTAAAGTATTTTTGAGATTTTTTTTAGATTTTTCGGAAGAGGTTCAGAGGTCGCTCAAGTCAAGTTTTTGCCAAAAATCGTGTCTGCCGGCCTTTTTTTAAGTTTTCTTCATAACTTTGTCAAAAAACCACGATTTTCTTCACTTTTACACGCAAAGAAAAAACATGGTTGTGGTAAACATATTCTAAGAGCAACATATTATGATAAGAATTATGATTGTAGTCACCATATTAAGATTATTATTGAAACATATTATAACTCAATATACTCGTAATATGTCATCATAATATTTTTCCCTTATTCATATTATTATTCTGTTATTCATACTAAGTTAAGAAGTAATCAAATTATTGTCATGTTAATCATAATAAGCTAAGAAATTAATCATATTAATGTCATGTTAATCATAATAAGCTAAGAAGTAATCATATTATCATCATGTTAATCACAATAAATTTAGAAGCAATCATATCGCACCTGTTCATCAAAAGTAACACAACTCAAAAAACTCTATTTTCCACTTTTTTGACGGAAACAGTGTATGATTACCATATGGAAAAAGGAGGAAGAGAAATAAATTTTGTGATTTTATTGAAATATTATTGAGTTTCCTTTACAACGGTATATTTGTTTATAACAATAATTCCCTTATATTGGCGGAATTAGTTTTTTGCTTCTACTGAAAACTTGTAAATTTTGAGTTGTGTTACTTTTGATGAACAGGTGCGATATTATGATACAGCACCTTTCATAGCTGTCATAAAAATACAAAATAAATTTAAATATTTTTGAATCGATTTTTTATTTTGTGGCTTTTTACAATTTTTCTTAATGTTAATCAAATAGCGGAGTTCAATATAAGGCTTGCAAAAGAGCAAATGAAAAATCTGTGGTTTTCATGGGCAACCGCGTGTGTCCACTTTTTTGATTTTAAGATGTTGATGCCATATTGCCTAATTTTGAACGCTCTTTATATGTATTTCTTTGAAAAAAGATGGATCAATTCCGTTTTGTAACGTAATGACAAAGTTTAAAATGTGCAATACCTAGCCCATAGTTTGATCTAGAATGGGTTTTCGGCTTTCCTGAACAATTTGTTTTAAGACATACGCGGTTGCCCATGAAAACCACAGAAATATCGTAGCACTTTTATAAAATATAACGAAATCTCTGTGTGTTTTGTTGTTGGATTTTACAAAAAACTATGATATTTTGCATTTGCACTATTACATCACTAATACTTGAATGAACTCCGCTAATATTTTAATTTTTTAATTTCTTTAAACTTATTTTTTTTATGGAATTTTATCTTTTAATTGTTTAACCGCTCACAATAAAAAAAAACGACACAACTTATTCAAAATTATTTTACAAATGGCGCTAACATAATATGATTAGAGTAAAAATAGTTTGATTGCATCTTTAACATAATATGATAAATGTATAGAAAGTTATCATGTTATGGCTATTAAATATCATGATATGGTTGTGAGAAATATAATATGTTTAGAAAGTTATCATAATCAAGTTGTTAGAAAAATAATTATTTTTCGGTCAACAATACTCAAATTCATAAATGCCATAAACATTGATATGTTTACAGTAACTATAATATTGTTGATATTAAATAAAAATAACAATTATTTGTGTACGACAACAATATATTGTTACATTAAAAATAGTGTTGTTGCCGTAACCATGGCCAACCATATTTTTTCTCTGCGTGTAAGGAAATAATTTAAAAGAAAAATGTCCAAGCTTTATTTTGGTGTACAAGGACTATAAGTTTTTGCAATGCATGTGCTCATTTATGCACCCTACAATAAAATTTTTCGTAAAGATCAATTGATTCTAAATTACTTAGAAACAAATATTTTTGAATTTGCTCTACCGTTCCTGAGTTATACCGGTTTTCAGCTTTGTACCCAGGTTATGATATTATTACTCATATCCAACAAACAATTAAAAATCAAACGTTTTGCTTTTGCTTTGTTTAAAAATCATTTATTGGGATCCTGAAAACCAGTTTCAGAAGTTGTGACATTGAAGTAATTGTTAGCCAAGCCACACCTCGTTCTGCCACAAAATCTGAAAAAATCTCAAAAATTCTTTACCTTATAAGCTCTTAAATTATGCTTGAGCATCCATGAAAATCTAAAAAAAATTTTTTTTTGGGACGCACTAATGTATATGTATATTTATATTTATACGAATAAAACTAAAAAAATTGTATTGAATATAAAACTGTGTCTTTCTTTAATAGGAAAAAATGGACAAAATTTGATATGTGTATTAAATTGACAATAAAAGTTAAAATTAAAACTAAATAAGAGGAAATAGTTTATACTAGTTTTACTATATTAAACATAAGTATTCTTAGGATAATAATTTTCACCCAGCTCTATGTGAGCCACCTTTAAGCTAAACCATCTTACGATTGTTTAATATTTTATTACGCTAAACTTTTACCACCTTATTTATAAAATATATAAAACAAGGTTTATAAAGGGTTTATTAAACTAATTTTCATAGAAAATCCGTTCCATAAACCTTTTACAGACCTGTTTTATTTTTTATAACTTTATACATAAGGGGGACTTCATGTCAAGGGACCCAATTTTTAAATCGATGTATTCCGATTTGGATGAAATTTGCACCAAAGTTAGTCCTATTGGATGGTAGTTTAGACACAAATTTCAACAAATCGGTCAAAAAGTTTCTGAGTTAGAGGGGGTCAAATTTTGACATTTTGGACATTCAGGTGTTCTTTCTCATCCATGTAACTTATTACCTCTTGGTGTTAGCAAAATTTGTCCCAAGTAGCTTCGATAGCTATTTGATCAATCTTTTGAAAATGTTTTTTTTTAAATTTAAAACTTTTTTTAATTTTTTTTTATATCCGGAGTTTTTTTTTGCTCAAAAGAAAGCTTATGACTTTTCCTTTAAGGTAGTTTTGGTCGCTTAGTGGCTTTCGAAGCTACTTGGGACAAATTTTGCTATTACCAATAGGTAATAAATTACATGGAAGAGAAAGAACACTGCATATACTAAAAATTTAAAAACCTTCGTCTAGACTTAGAAACTATTTTTTTTATATATAAGCCACTCGCATCCCACTAAGCGACCAAAACTACCTTAAAGGAAAAGACATAAGCTTTCTTTTGAGCAAAAAAAAAAACAAAAAAAAAACATTCCGGATATAAAAAAAAAAATAAAAAAAAGTTTTAATTAAAAAAAAAAAATTGAAAACACAAAAAAAATGTTTTTCAAAAGGTTGATTAAATAGCTATCGAAGCTACTTGGGACAAATTTTGCTAACACCAATAGGTAATAAGTTACATGGATAAGAAAGAACACCTGTATGTCCAAAATGTCAAAATTTGACCCCCTCTAACTCAGAAAATTGTTGACCGATCTTGTTGAAAATTTGTGTCTAAACTACTATCAAATAGGACTAACCTGGGTGCAAATTTCATCCAAATGGGAAGACATTGATTTAAAAATTGGGTCACTTGACATGAAATCCCCCATAAGTATATGACTTTTTCTACTTACAACACAATAGTAGAGAGGGTATTATGCGGTTACGCTGATGTTTGTAAGACTTAAAATATCGGTCCTTTTGGTCCTTTAGTTATCGATCGACTCAGAGTCATTTTCTTAGTCCATATAGAAATGTCCGTCTGGAAGGCTGGCTGACTATCCGTGTAAGCTTTTGCGCAAAGTAAAGCTCGCAATTATGCAAATAATTTAATAAAACTTGGAACATTGTTTCCAATTATCACAAGGACCAATCATATTGAAAATAGTGTGAATAGGTATATAAATTCACATAGCTGCTTTCCGGAATAGCGTATTTGCGCCCATAAACGAATTTATTGTGTTGGAATAAAGAATAAATTGGGTCAAAGCTAATTTGATTACAAGCTAAATTATCTGGCGAACTTTTATTGGAATCGGTTTATATTTGACAAATACTCACGAAAATAGCATTTAATGCCATAACTTTCTTATAAATGTTAGTATTTTCAAAAGAATTGGTAACAATGACTTTTATGATGGCTACGCATATAGTGGGCACTTATAGGGTTTAAAAAACTTTGGTGTAGGGTATCATATAGTCGGGATTGTCCAAATATACTTTCTTCCTTTTTTAACTAATAAAAGTTGTAAGATTGGCCTTAAATTTAAATCCTTTAACAGTTAAAGTTTTAACTAGGAAAACAATTTTTGATTACCTAATAAATCAGTTGCAGCCTAATGTTTACACAACTACACAATAAATAACAACAATCGAATAAGTGTGACTGGCACGTAGGCATATAAATAGTTTAGTGTTACGTTTATTCAAAGCTTCTTTTAAGTCTGAAGAGATTTTATGAATTAATGTCATTAGATTGTCACGTATTCTTTCATAAAAGTAAGCAGCATGTGTGGTGGACAAGCTAAATGGAAACTGTATGCGTAAGAAAACAAAATAAAGAGATATTTAATGCAGAACGCGTCAATATATACCATTAATGTATACACATGCATGCTAAAGGCAGAAGCATACGCACCTACACACATAAATAAAAAGACATTCAAAATATTTTTATGATCGCATAGGCTTCCATTAATACGTGCTTAAAAACTTGTATAGAAATGAATTGAAATATATTGGAAAATATAAATTAAAGATATGGAGCTATAGGTTAAGTTAGAGGTAATAGTCTAAGATCAAAAATCTGTGACTTCTAAACGGATTAAAGCTTTTATTCTTCGTGAACTACTTTTCACTTTAAGCACTATTTTCTATAGAAGACAAGAAAAAAGGGTGCAAAGTATTACACAGTGCAACAAATAAAACGCAAACTCATTTACGTGAGGAATTTGTAAAGTACTTATCGAAACTAATAAGCCCCTATTTGGGTTTTGCTACTTTAAGCTGCTATTCGCATGTGATGGCGACACAAGTATTTCGGCTAAAACTTGATTTTCCAAAAAACATGTAATTTTTCTTATGTCATTTTCCGTTTCCACAAAAATGTGACCTAAAAAATCATTTTAGTACAGGCAACATTTTTTGAAACTAAAATTAACAAAGCAATCATACAAAGCCTTTACACATAATATAATTTTCAGTAAAGAACTTACAGATCTTCTAATTGTAAAAATAAATTTTTGAAACCGATTTTCTCCGATAGGAATAAAATTTGCAGCAAGATTGGTCCCATTTCGTAGAGGGTCAAGAGACTTTTATTTGAAGTTGTCTAAGAGGACACTTTTAACACTAGCTTCTTAGCAATACTCGAATATGGTTTATGATGTTAACCCTTTTCTGCACTTAATAGCATTTAAATTTAAAGAATTTATATGACAGACTTCGTATGTACTCTGTATATATAAATAGAAAGCCATAAGCACCGTGTAAACCTCACCACGCCAGGTTCAGCGTACGTACAAAACCAAAGACCCTCTCTGCTGGAAGATCAATTATTTCAGCTGGGCTCAACACATACCTCCCGAAAAAATTTCCGCCTAGAAGACCACAAGGCTGGACAGCAGCAGAGAAGATGCTCCGACGTCTCGTCATCAACCCCAAAAAATCGACATAACTTGGTATCAACATTAGCCGTAATAAACTAATCTGATACCACAGCTCCCAGTAAACAGTCCGTTAATCATTGCATAAAACACAATAGATAAAATAAATCCATCCTACAATGATGATTGCCATTTATAAAAAAAGAGGAGTAAAAAAAAGTTAACAAAAAACCAATTAATTTAACCAGTTTAACGGTCTTAGAATATTGACTTTAATTAAGAAACCTGATTTCATTGTGAATTTGGTTGTCTTTAATTTTGCTCTTCAAACGATAAATCTTCAATCCCAATACGCAGCAACATTTTCACTGGTGTTCATAATAGGGCAACAAATTTTTCGCGACTTCACACATTTTTAATAAAGACTCCGTTTTCAAATTTTCCCCCGAACAAAATTACGTATTTATTATTATTTGTTGGAATATTTTGTTTAAATTTTCATTCAAAACTAAATAAAATTATTATAAACGTCATAAACAATTCCATTTTCAATTGTTGCTGAAGTAGAAGTTGGCGCAACCAAGGTATATTTACACAAGGTAGACTCGTTGGCCCATATGTTTGTCAGCTGTTTACCCCAGTTGGAACCCAAACGTCAAATTTCGTGTATATGAGCCAAAATTTGTACATGTGTGCGTTCAATTGTTTTTGTATTATATGAAGACAATTTTGACAACTCGGTTCTTTTTATAGAGCAGCTTGTCTACACTCCCAAATGAGTCTACCTTGTGTAAATGTACCTTGGGCTCAACAAACAACTTTAGTTACATATTTGTTTGAAAAATGAAAGGAAACTATATGAAATACTTTTGAAAGAAATAAGATAGGAAAAAAAAGAAATTGTTGCTCTGATTGTGAACAAAACTTAAATATTTTGAACAAATTTTTTTAAAAGGAAATTTTGATACGTGGACAAGCTCATGATACAATTGCCACTACTACTGGAATATTTAGGATAATCGTAATACGTTTTATGAAATTTGGAGCAATATTGAAAACTTTTGAACAAATTTTTTTAAAAGGAAATTTCGATACGTGGACAAGCTCATGATACAATTGCCACTACTACTGGAATATTTAGAGATAATCGTAATACGTTTTAGGAAATTTGGAGCGATATTGAAAACTTTTAAAAGGAAAATAATATATTATTGAATGCAATGCAAGTTACAAAAGAAAAAAAAGAGACTCTTTTAATAAAATTTTTTATATTGAATCAACTTAAGGTAAAAGCAAGTTTAAGCATCTGCCTGATGATATTCCCTCAGTAATAAATACCATAATTTCTAATATCGAATACCGATTCGAAAACCTTCCATTAGCTAAAGCTGCAAACAACTTCTTTCAATACAAAAATCTTTTGCTAATTGATTGTGAGTCTATGAAAGCCGAATCACTAGTACTTAAAAATATTTTAAAAATACATCCAGCGAAAAACAATTTAACTTTGATATGCTAAAATCCAAAATTGAAACGAGTATCTATCCAAATATAAAAGATTTTGTTATTCGTGCTTAATTCCCAGTTTTTATTCTTGATAAAAACACTTGAAATTTATTGTTGATGGGATAAGCTATTCCTATGCGCATTTCACTGGTTGCTTAGGCCAGATCATCAGGAAACTTCATCCGTGAAGACTTTAGAAAAACTAAAGATATTAAACCAAATAAAACTGTTAAGCGTATAAGAATCATAAGCAACAGTTCTACTTGTAACAATATCAAAGTTTAAACAAAAACATCAACAATAAATAGTGAGTTAATCTCTTCTTACATTCCCCACTACAAGATTGGACTTCTTCCAACATTAATTGTAGTTGTAAGTAGGGTATGAAAAAACAAAATGCAAAAAAAAACAACTTGCAATGCATGTTCTAAAATCTTTATGGATGAAGTTTCCTGATGATCTGGCCTAAGCAACCAGTGAAATGCGCATAGAAATAGCTAATCCCATCAACAATAAATTTCAAGTGTTTTTATCAAGAATAAAAACTGGGAATTAAGCACGAATAACAAAATCTTTTAAATAAGAATTTTGTATTCCCAAAAAATTACTTAAGCCCTTATGACACTACATTTTTAATGCATTGTTCAAGTTTTGGTGAACAGTACAAATATAATGTAATACAAAAATTTACCAAGTGCAAAGAGTTAAGCTGTACTAAGATAAATGGCAAACTGTCAAAAATATTACTAAAGTTATCGATAAAAAATGAAGTTATGTCAAACAAAATGTAAAATTGTTTAACTTAAAATTGACATTTCCAGCTTGAAATATTAAAAGTGTTGCTGAATCAGCGGTTTATAAGCAAATTCAGCGATTTACCGCTTTTTGTTTTTAGGTTTCTCATAAACAAAAAGTTGGCAACATTTAATAAAATAAACAAAACAGGGATGGCTATGTTGTTTCAATTGTACTCTTTTGTTGATACTTTTTAAACTAAGATTTATAATACCTTTTTGTGGTGTTTTTCATGAACAAAAATAAAATTAATTTCAACTAAAAAAATCTTTTAGTACAATAAGGGTAAAAAAGTAAAATTTTTAAAGGTTGTTGGTACAATTTTAAAAATTCTCAACCCCATCCCTGAAACAAAACCATAACAAGAGAAAAAAAAAACTAAAAAACTTTGTTTACATTTTTTAGTTTGCTCTTTCTAACATTTACTGTTTCTTTCTATCAATTCTATATCAATTAATGAATAAAAAATGTAGTGTCATAAGGGCTTTATGATAATCTATCCAAATATTTACAAAATTTTACAAGTGGCACTTAGCCTTTATTAGTTATATTAGTTGCAAAAGAACGATATGTAAGTTATTAGCGTTAAAATTAAATTCTGAGTCCATTAGCCAGGGCGTATGTCTTAAGGGATAAAACCTTCTTCAGCCTAGGAAATCTTTTAAATTCTGCCGGCACGTGTGCCACTTAAAATCTAGGCTCTTAATTGTTTAATTAACGTGGGACTTCCTCCACCTTATTTTAATTTAAGCTTCTGCAATTGGAAGTTATAAGCGGTGTCTCAGTAAGAATGCAATTTTTCAATTCAAAATAAAATCCCGTATTTCTTCACAATTATAATGCGTTCTTTTTTTGTAAAGTTCTCCATTTTTAAAAATTGGAATCAACATATGTGACCCCTGCCAAATTTCGGAGTTGCCTCTTGCACAAACAAAAATTTGACACTCAATTTAAAAAATGCACTCCTTCTGAGAATCTTGTTGCTTTAGTTTTTAATTACTTGGAGGCCACACGATCAAGTTTTGGCTTTCAATTCCTTTCAATTTGCAATACACTCTCACTTTCTTACTAACACACTTACACTCTTTAAATTGACCACGAGATTGCTTTCAATTTCACCTTACCATTTGTTTGGCAGTTTTGCTTTCAATTTAATAGATGATTACATGTTTGTCTTTATAAATGGTTTTCTTGATGATATCTTGAAAGTAAATTGCTTACAAATTAAGTGCAGCCTACGCCACAGCTTTCAATTTATGTAAATTTTGACAAGCGGTATATGTAAAAGACTGTCAAGAACAACTTGATCGTGTGGCCGCAAGGTTAGCTAAAAACTTATGCAGAAATTTGTTGAAAATCTTATTTTCTACATCAATCGAACTTTAACCTCCATTAAAAACCATCATTTTATGTTCCTTACTAGACTTGATGTTTCTAAATGTGTAACTAATTTTAATTAAGGTAGTCTCAGTAAAAAGACACTTTTTAATTTAAACGTGTTTTTTCACAATTAAGAGGCGTTCTTCTTTCGTAACAATCGGAATAAACATACATATGTCTAGGCTTGCCATTTCTATTTTGAGAAAAAGAGGACGCCAGCATAAAAAATGTAGGACATTTGTTCGAAAAAAGAGGACACTTTCTAAACAACCTAATCTTAATAAAATTAACGACGGCATACAAATAAACAACCAAAATTTGTTTGTACACAAAAATTTAATTTGGGTAATTCCATGTAAGTCGACCAAGAGTGGGACTCGACCCCTTTCGCTTTGAATGCGATTTGGCGAGAGGGTTTATTTGATCCCATAAAGAATACATATCAACGAAAAACAATTTTTTAATTTTTTTTCAAAAGTTATGTCATATTTAAATTGTCATAATATCGCCGAATAAGCCGAATGTGTTGAGTTTATTCTTTTAATATCTCGAAAACTACTTTACATACGAAGATGATTTTTGTCAGTTTAAAGAGAATACTTGAGGCTACAATAAATATGTTGAAAAAAATGTCTATGCAAAATATAAAATTTTAAAAATGGACTAAGTCAAAACCCTATTTTTTGCTGATTTTTTTTTTTATATAATTCTTCAAAGTGTTTTTTAAAAATCCTAAAACTTTGAAGGATGTGCTTTTTTTTAAGATATGATTTTTTTTTTCTTTCTAAAAATAATCTTAATATAAAATTTTAATATAATCATTTGAGCAATAAGTTTTTATTTGAACAAAAGTAACGACATTGATAAGGTTGCTTTTGCTTATTTGTTTCATTTTTTTTGGGAGCTCCCTTTTGGGCACATTCAAAGAAAAGTACTCTTTTTGTCACGTTACGTCCCCAAAAATTAAATCATACCTATCTTAAAAAAAACCCGAGCACGTAAATCTTTTTTTTTAATGAATTTTGTGAACTGTGATTAAAATCCAGGAACAAATTTTCAATGAAGGTGTAAAAAGCCGGACAACCCCGGACACTTGATGAAAAAGAAGTAGGACTGCCCCGGATACCCAAAAAAAAGAGGACGGTGTCCGGGGAAAAGAGGACGGATGGCAACCCTACATATGTCACAGCTGCCAATTTTCAAAAAAAAAAAAAAAAAAAAATACACTAAATTTTAAAAGTTGAATCTTACTGAGAAGTTTTTTTAACTATGTCCCTTAAACAATTTAAAATTTTTGGCACAAAACTTATTTATTTATTTTGTCTTACATGTTGATTTTGTCTTACATGTTTCGATTTCTCTAAAGTTAAAATCATGTAAGAATAGCTGTGTGTTGCTTCTTGCTTTAGAAAACATAACAAAATGTTTTGACAATTCTGTTATGTTACTCACGTTTTCCTATAAAAACAAAATTTTTATTTGTACGTAAAAATATGCGTATGCTTTTGAATATATAAAAGGACTTTTTTACCTGCAGTGTAGTGACTACGGTTTGCTGTTGATATTTATCTTATTTTTTTACTGTTTTTTTTTTTTTTTTGGTGACATAAAAATAAATTTTTTGTTAAATTTTATTGTCCTTGTTAAATTTTTTTAACATTGCTGCTACGTTTGCTTGTTTGTTTCAAAATAAGTAAATAAACAACACGGAGGGATGCATCGTTTGTTGTAGATGGAATTGGGTAAACAAATTTCTGAAATACGACAACAAATATTGGTTTTCCTAGCCCTGGTATTTCTAAACTCTTTGTATATCACATAAACCATAACAATAAAAGTTTCCAAGTCAATAATTTAGCAAACAATTCTATCCGTATACCAGATGTCATTTAAAATATGCAGCTTCTATATATCATGTTATACAAAGCAACATATTTAAATTCATTTTCAATATAGAGCATTGCACTGTCGTTACCAGGCTTATTCTCTGTAAATTTTAATGAATGTAATATCTTGTCGTTTGCTTTACACTTTTAATTAAGTTTATAAGTTTGTTGCATGTCGTTTCAATATCTAATTGTACTTACTGAAAATTGAACATAATAACTAAAGTCATATAACATTATTTTTATGTTCAAAGTTTCATATATAATGTTTATTCTTGAAGAAGATGAAAGAAAATTTGTTCAAATTGTATTTATAAAAATAAAAAAAAGATTGTTTTCCCTTGTAAATAAATCTAATTACTATTAATAATAAACTAAAAGTTCGTGTCTAAGTTATAAGAGGAAACTTATAATTACATTGATTGATAAGGACGAACATGTTGAAACATATTAAAAAGAAAGCAATAGGAAATAACTAAGAAAGTATAGTAGATCAAGCCCAACCATATGATACCCTACACCAGTTCGTGATGAAGAAGTTTTTGGGTATCGTTCTTTTTTTTAGAAACTATTAAAAATTGTGGATGAAGTTTTGTGGAGACATCTTTATTTTTATAAAAGTAAATCATGATAAGTTTTGCCATAATTCTAACATTTCTAAGCATTACATATAGTGGTTAATGCAAAATCAGGACCTTATCCACCATTTCCAAAAGCCTGTTTCTTTATGCTGCAAAAAACTCATTACCCATATTTTGCTAAATACCAAATCGACAATCTTTGCAAAACTGGCGCTATTGGCAAGATGCTGTTTTGTGAAAAAATCATATTAATTGTCCTAGTAAAATGCATAAAAATATCAAATACGTTCGTCCATTAAACACGTTAAAGCCTACATATTTTTTGGACAAATTTCTTTTTCATTAAAAATATTTGACTGATATGTGAAACGCTGGATTTCACATATGTATCTTTCATAGAAATGTGCTGCTATATTATTATTCCAATGACTTAAAAAAAAAACAAAAAAAAAACTCTAGTAATAATACATCATCTCAATTTCACAAAAAAGCATAACATTTAGCGTTAGAAAGTACATTGTATATATATAAATATGTATGAATTTTACATATTTCTTAAGGACCCTTCATTAAAACAAGCTTAAAGGTATTCTACTGTAAACATAAATCCCAACACAAAAAATAATTAGAATTTGGCTATATGCCTTTAGAAGCGGTACCACTAAAGAGGGTAACGCCGTATGACCCTAAAGGGGATTTGTTATATGCTTGACATCAAGCTCGCATACGTGTGCTTAACATTAAAACTACAATTGTTTGATTTTCTATTCAGCATCGTCGCACAATACTTTGATGTAGAACAAAATTGTGCAAAAACAGAAGGAGTTGACCCAGACTAATATTATTTTGCATGGAGGTATATATGATAATAATAAACAAAAGTTTAAAAAAAATCAATTCGGCAACACTTTTTATGTTGAATTGTTAAAAATTAAGAAATCTTTCTAAATATAATGTTAAATTGATTTACTTAATTTTTTAAACGATTTTTGTATTTTAAATATTTGCTCGACTTTTAGTTTTTACCCATTTTATAATAAAAATAATTAATGAACCTTCGATTCTATATCATCTTTATGAAGTTCCGAAATTCCTATTTAATTCAACATGAAGTTAAGTAACACAGATTCCCTTTTTTTTGAGGTGCTGACAGCCAGCAATCGACCAAGTCACGATTTTTTTGGGATAACACTAATTTTTTTATATTTTGTATCCAACCGTAATAAAAACTATAAGATAAAAAAATAAATAAATATATAGAATCACACAGGACCTAAGATTTTTAACACTGGAACACTTGATCTCATAAGAAATTAACAGTTTAAAGTATATACATATTTTTAGGATAATATATACTTACATACATACATAAATTTTCAAGGATACAAACAATTTAAATATTTTATAATTAAAATTTTTCATAAAAGTCAGATGAAAACTGTTATATTTTGATTTTTATTTTTTTGAACAAAAATAACTGTTATGTTTGGATTTTCATTTTTTTGAACAAAAATAACTGTTATTTTTGATTGAAAAAATAAAAATCAAAAAATAACTGTTGTTTTTGTTCGAAAAAATAAAAATCAAAAATTAACTGTTATTTTTGTTCAAAAAATAAAAATCAAAAAATAACTGTTAATTTTGATCGAAATAATAAAAATAAAAATTATAAAAATCAATATATTTTATCATAGACAAGTTTATAAGGATCAATATTGTATTCTTGAGTCAGTTCTTCGACATTTACTTCTTGATGCTTTTTTTGTTTTAAAATTCCAATATAACTGTTATTTTCGGCCCTGATTAAAATATTTCATACAAAAACAAGTACAATTTGGTGTTTCGGAAAAAAGCACAAAAAATGACGCTTAAACTCGAAATGTGGTAAATTTTCTTTTCTTTTCATCAATAACGGAGCATATATTAATTAAAAAACTGAAAAAATGGTGCACTCAGTTTTTTTTTTAATTTAAAGTAAATATTGACCATTTTCATATTTTTTCCAAAAAAACCTGCTGTTTTTTTACCGCTATATAATAATGTCTAATAACGGTAGAGATTTTCTTGAAGTTAATTTCTTTCGAACGTTAATTTTAAAACACAGTACAACGAAAATAGGATAATTTTATCCTACAGAAAAATATTAATGGCTTCTAATCTAAATTATTAAATTATAAAAAATAATAAATGCGTTTTGGGCCTCTAAAAAAGACCATGTAGTGTATGTAGTGTATCCATACATTTAATTATAATATACATTTTTTTTTTGAAAAAAAAAAAACTTATTATGAGTACATTCTTTCAAAGTAAACAAATATTAAGTCAGGTCAGTAATAAAACTATAGTGCTGAACGTTGTCACAATCATAAATTCTTTTGAGTAATTCAATATTTTTTTAAATAAACAACGGTCAACGTTCGCTTGCCCATATTGACAACCATAGTTCAATGAACATTTTTCTGTTATGCTGAATTAGCAAATTCCTAACTCCACAATACACTACTAAAACAATTACACATGATTAATGGGGAATGACTCAAACTGCTCTGCCTGATACAATGCAAATTAATTTTAAGTATGTACGTCTAGAAATATTCAATGTTAGTATATAAGACTTTAATTTTCAATAAAGAGGAATCAATTAATTTTGATCAAGAAACGGATCAAGACCTTCAAATTGTTTTTCATTACAGACCATATCGCACTTGTTCAACAATACTGTATTAACTCAAAATTTAAAAATTTTCAGCAGAAGCAAAAAAATTTTTAAATTTACATTCCAGGCATATGAAAAAGAATTTTTAAGCCAACCGTTTCGTTCCCAAAAAGTAGACAATATGGCACAATAATTTTATAGCGGTTAGATATGAGTATTACATGTCCATTTGTTTCAAAAAGTGAAAAAATAAAAATTTTGACTTAATGCATTATTGTTGAATAGATGCGATATATCTCTTAGTTAGAACTAAAATGTGGCTAGTTTCTCTTTTGATTCTTAATGACGTACACTTGGTTTATTAAACGGCAGAGAAAATTGAAAAAAGTATTCAATCAGTTTTTTTATTTGTCCATCAAAAAATTTTTTTACATTTTTTTTAGTTACGGCAACTCTTTTAAGATTCGTCCAGAGCTTTACTAATACATACTTTAAATAAAGTGTGGGCTCATATCAAAGAAAAATGTCATTTTTACCAAATATGTACTAACTTAAAAATTGTGGTACTTCTTTAAAATTAATTTTTAATAATATATTCCTAGTACATGAATTAAGTTTAATTTTTCTTGTAAAATTTTATTAAAAATTAGGACAAGTTTAGCGACCTCTAGCAGCGGCGAAACGCATTTAACATAAAAAAAGATTCTTCCTACCTAAAATATATTTAGATACGAATACAGTACAGTAATTTTTTTTTAACATTTGAACTACATTGTTTCACCTTATTTTTGTATATGGAACAAAGTACTGTGCGTCGGTGTTTCACTCATAAAAAAAAATTTCACTGATACAATCATAACGCTTGATGTGAAATTTGACTAATCTATTTATTTGACCATTAACACAGAAAAAATTTAAGTTCACCTATCGCCAAAATTACTATATTGATTAATTGGAATTGAAGAAATTGAAATTGTGATTTTTTTCAATAAATGAAATTTTCAATTTGGATTACAAGAATTATCCAAAAACTTTGCTATTTCAAACAATCTGTCAATTGCTTCAATTAAAAAATAGTAAAAAAAATAAATAATAAAGTAATTGAATTGAGCAAACAAGTAAGCAAATTGTTTTAAAGATTCAATTAAAATTTTTAAAATGTACGCAGAAATAATTATCAGTAGATTTTAGTCAATTGAAATTTTTTTAAAAAAAGTACTTCAATTTTATTAATGTGACAATTGAATCAATTATTTTTTTTTTTTTGTTGAAAGATAATTGAAAATATTATTTCGATTTAATTAACATTTTAGTTGTTAAGGCATACATTTTAAATTAAAATATTTTAAATTTGTTTTGACGTAAATTTTTGATTAAAATATTAATTAAATAACCAAAAAATTCTAATTGATTTTTTCGTTTTAAATAAAATAATTTAAACTTGTAGAATTCTTGTTGGGAATTGTCAAAACCTGAGCTTTATTTAATTAAATCAATTAACACATTGTTTTAATTGGCAAAGTTTTTGGATCATTTCTTTAAATTAAATTAAAAATATCATTTATTGAAAAAAAAAAAATATTCACAATTTAAAATTTTGTTAAAAGGTGCAAATTGTTTGCTTAATTCTATGAATTTGGTATGAACTTGGTTATTAGAGACAATTTTTAATTTTTTCTGTTTTTTTATGGCTAGAAATACCACTATGTATTTTTTTTTAATTATCGGTTAATCTATTGGTTCCAAAAAAATGCCTTTCACAGGAAACACGTAAACACGTCCTAAACTGTAAGAAATAATAATATTGTGGTGGAATTTAGTCTAATTTAGTTTCATGGGACTAGAAACACTATTTTTAGACAGACTAGTGAAATTCTGTTTCTACATGCCAAATAAGTTTTTAAGTTGCCATGATGTTTGGTTTAGCAATCGTTTTGCAGAAGCAAATAATTTTATAAAAAAAATATTGGTTACGTGTAGGACGTCAAATATTTAATATGTGTGAACATAGCTTAAGTTTAAAATTTTTTTGTTGGTGTTCGAAAGCAGTATCATCGCACAATAAAATATTTAAATATTATTTAAAACATTGTAGGCGCTTAAGGCCTTGTCAGATAAAACTTTTGCTTTGCGTTGCGTTACAGATTCGCTTTGACATCCAAGATGAAATATTCATGCTTTTACAAAACATGTCACATAAAGTACTTTTAACGCAGAGCGAAGCGAAAAGTTGGGTAACTTTCATCTTTTTGCGCGATTTGACAGTCTGCCAGTATAATTTTTGTTTTATATATTTATTTTTAACAAACAATTCGTGTGTGTTGTCAAAGTGTTTATTGTGACATACACCTTTTGCGTTACGCTTTTCTGTCAAAGTTAGAAACGTCGCGCAAAGCGATGAAGTTTTATCTGACATGGCCTTTAGAGAGTTTAAAACAATATATCAACCGAATACTGAAACATAGGAGCTGGAGTGTCTATTAATTATTTCTCCTTATTTATATTAAGATTTTTGTTTTCAATCATGTGCGACGTAGGCAACAAGTTCGCATTAATCAAGAATTGACAACATGGGCAAAATAAATAAAATTTAAAGAAAAGCTTGGCGTCTTTCTTGGACTCTGCAAAAACAGATTGCAAATAAAACATTGTACACATATAAATACTCAGAAATTAAGATAATTTGGTTTTTTTTATTTTTTATTAAGTCCTCATTTTGTTGGAATGTATTGCCATTTCCAAATTTCGATTTTCCATCTCGGCATATTAGAGTTTCTCCTATATTCGAATGTAGGGTAGAAATAAAAAAGCCACATCAACATTCTTTTATAGTCTTCTTTAAAATCAGTTTTTTTAGCATAAGTGTTTTTTTAACAGTAACACATGATGCTGTGCACATATTTCCATAATGTTTTGCCTACATTTCTGGGTGTCAGCATTTCAAAAATACTTTTGTATTAAAAGAAAAATGTTCTCGGAAATAATACTACTTATATATTAAAAATATTAAACAAAAAAAAAAAAAAAAAAAAAAATAGCTAATACCACAACTCCAATCTTAGTTTTATTGTAATTTATTTCTTATTGACCCGTATATTTGCTTCCAGCTCTTTTGAAACAATATTATATCACTTTTAGCATTATAGTATTTTTACTAAAATAAATGCCAAATGAAAATAAAAAATAGCAAACACTTATGAAATGAAATCACGTTTTTAGCTTTCATCTACAATGCAAAAAATGCCAATTATTATATTAAATAAAAACGAACAAAATAGCAAAGAAAAATATAAAGATCGTGACAAACGAAAATAGTACAACACAACATACTCATACATATAGTGTATGACGTGCAGACTTAAGGGTCAGTTTTGCTATTGGCAGTTAAATGCTCCTTTCTTTCAGAATCAAAAAGAATTTAAAAATGAGTAAAATATTTAAATAATAAAAGATTATGGCCATATTTATATAAAACGTAACGCAACGCCAAAGAATTACATTGAAACCAAAAACAAAGTTATAAATGTGAATTTCTGTAGAAAGCAACAACAAAATTATAAAATATTATTTAGGGCCTTTTTTATGGACAGTTTTATGGGGTAAGTTAAAAAATTGTAATTAAAAACTTCCTATGTAAATTCGATTAATGAAATATTAAAAATAGAATCTGGGAATTTATTTCTCATGTTGAGTAGCATTTATTATACAAATTTTCATATTATTAATATTTCTATGCATAGAAAATGTTCCTGAAAAATATTGAAGGAATAAGCCTATTAAAGTATAAAAGCTTTTGAGGATTGTAATTATTCGAATGTGTATTCTTAACATTCGAATAATATGAAAATTTATGAAATATAAAAAAATTAAGATATTAGGTGTGCGTTAAACGTAAATATGCGGGGAAAACAACAGATTTCGAATCTTTTAAACTTGTCACGTTAGCATCGGCAGGGTTAACATCTCTCATATATTCTTACTTGATGTTTACAAAGAAATGGTGTTGTGAACAACAAGCCCCCCAGGCGTTTGTAGGGATCACCTTAAGGATAGTCCACCTTTAACTGTTACATCCTCCGGAAAAAACAATTGCAGCCAATACTTGCGATTTGGCAAGTGTTCAAAATTGACAGATCTTAAAAGATCTTTGCAATCCCTTGCGATTGAGGTTGACCAGATATCCTTACTGGTATCACGGTAGTCAGTAGCCCCTGGTGGCACGGCACTGACAACACTTTACAACAATTTCGAACTTTTTCCAAAATTACTTGGTTTTGACAATGGATTCTGGTAAAGGGGACCAAAAAATTGTTTGTGTAGGCGTTTTGAGAGATCACATCTGAATTTCATTTTAGGAGGGTTATGACCTATTCGTGCAGCATTTCAGTATATAAAACTGTGTGTTCTTTACCTCTTAGGTTCAGCAATGCTGTAGAAAATTTAGCGGCAAATATTGCGGAAAATATTATTCCTCTTACTGTTCTTAATAAGGGTAATTTTCGGCTCTTTTCTAACAAACAAGAGAAATCTTCACTAAGAAGGGCGAGGGCGGGAATAAAATGTTCTACAATTTAACTACATATGTCAGAACGCACAAAAGGCCAAATCTTAACACAAATAGCAAAAAAGATGCCTTTCCTACACAACAGCTGCTGTTATCATACCCTGCAAATAATATTGTACTAATTGATCCATTTTGATCAAATGGACTACTTACAACATGGTCCGATGTAATGAAATCATGGACCATGTCATTGTTAAAAAAGAATCTGTAGTGAAACGACATGTCTTCGTTTTTTAACGACATGTTTTCGTTTTTAAACAATTTCAAAACTAATCCTCTGCACTATACCATGGAGCAGTTTTAAGAATGTTCCTTTGTAATGCAAAGCTGCGTTGTATGGTGCTTCCCTAAGACATCGTAATGTTAAATAGACCATGTTTTTTCCATACATTGGGGTTACCTTTAAACGTGTCCTAGTCCATTATAGGTTGCACTTTATATGAGTGTATGAACTAGTCGCATTTTTTGCAGGGTATTTCCAAAAGCAGCAGATGTTCGGTAGCTCCAACTCCTATACAACTAGCGAGCGTATAATCTTGCAAAAAATGCATCAAAATTGCGGTTAGGGTGAGCTGGTTACGTTTACACACGGAGGCGGTAGTTATGCGAATTGTTGGTCACCTAGTCGATAAGATCCATCATGGAGTAGACGTACCGGCAGGTATCCATGAAATCTTTTTCACCCTGTAAACCACAAAGTCCATTTTTGCTTCGAAAATTTAAAATTTTGTGGCAACAAAGTAACATTTACCTATTTATTTTAAAAAATCCAGCAACTACTGGAGTAGAAAATAGAAATCTAAATTCTTATTGTTTATCTCTCCTTATCTTAAAGTTTTCCTTCAGAAAAGCTATTATAATATTCCTACAAAGAGATGTAACAACAAAAAAATGAGCTTTCGCGATACATGCCTGCCAAATCTTTGTTCCATACCTAGCCTCTTTGAAAGGGACATATTACCCTAACTTTTTTCTTCCGTGGCATTTGAACTCTTCTTTTATTTTTAAATAGGCTTTCAAAACATTTCATTGAAATCGGTCCAATACCAATATAACTTCCTTATAAAGCTTGGTATTGATAATTTGGCAAATAAACATTTTAAACACTCAAAAGAAAATTCAATCCATCCGTAATAAAATCAGTCCGAAGCGGTATTAATAGTACGGTAAGTACAGATTTTCTTGAATAAAGTACAGAAAGATTGATTTAAGTACGGATTTTCAATCACAACATACTTAAATTATCCATGTTCAATCTCGATTTCGTACTTAAAATAATCCGAAAATTAGATTGATTTAAGTAAAACTAAGATTGAATCAATCTCAAAATGCGCTTGCTTCAAGATTTATGAAATTGTTTTAATCCGAATTTGTGCTTGAAAAAAACCAAAAAAGAAATTAGAAAGAAACAATTATAATTATAAATTTACTATTTAACCATATAAACTAAATGAGAAGCAAGAGTTCAAATTTACTTTTTAAATCTTCGTGGTACACATTAGTCAGACCAGACCTTTTTGTCAATATCTATAGAAAATCAAAATATGCGTTAGCCGGACACAACGAAAATGTTAATCTATTTTTTACTTGATTTAAGAATTTTATACTTTTTTCAAGAAATATAAACTAAATGAGAAGCAAGAGTTCAAATTTACTTTTTAAATCTTCGTGGTACACATTAGTCAGACCAGACCTTTTTGTCAATATCTATAGAAAATCAAAATATGCGTTAGCCGGACACAACGAAAATGTTAATCTTTTTTTTACTTGATTTAAGAATTTTATACTTTTTTCAAGAAATATAAACTAAATGAGAAGCAAGAGTTCAAATTTACTTTTTAAATCTTCGTGGTACACATTAGTCAGACCAGACCTTTTTGTCAATATCTATAGAAAATCAAAATATGCGTTAGCCGGACACAACGAAAATGTTAATCTTTTTTTTACTTGATTTAAGAATTTTATACTTTTTTCAAGAAATATAAACTAAATGAGAAGCAAGAGTTCAAATTTACTTCTTAAATCTTCGTGGTACACATTAGTCAGACCAGACCTTTTTTTCAATATCTATAGAAAATCAAAATATGCGTTAGCCGGACACAACGAAAATGTTAATCTTTTTTTTACTTGATTTAAAAATTTTATACTTTTTTCAAGAAATTCCGGGATTGATTTTCGAAAGTAATCCCATTTAGGATTGTTTTGAGTATGTTTTAGTGTTATTCGTACTTAAATTTTTGAGAACGACTCGTTCTTAAAGTAATTATAAAAAACTTGATTTATCCCGATTGCATTTCTCTCTGTGTAATAGCAACTATGTCACTATGTACATATGTATATATCTAGATAATATTCAGCACAAATAACTCGACTATCTAATCTTAACCCGACTCCATAATATTGTTTTTCTAGGTCCATGATTGCCCATGCGTCCCAAATATATTACACTGTCTAAAATTTTCCTTTATATACTCTGTGTTGTAGGGCATCAAATGGTCGGGTCTGACCAACTATATTTTCTTCATTAGTATTTGGAAATTTATCGCATACTCAATTACCTTCATGTTACCTTCGGTGCCAAAACAGTTTCTTGAAAGTCCAGCGAAATATGCCAAGACTTGCCCAGGGTTATTACAAATAAAAGCATACCTTATTAAAAGTAAATGCCTTTTAAGCCTTTTGAGAATTTGTTAGGCAGACTTGTGACCTACTTTTATTAATTTATAAAAGATTTTGTTGATAGGAGCAGTCTCTATAAGAAGGCATGTTTTATTTTTAGTTTCATATGTGTAAATGTACATAAAAATCGTCATCTTAAATGCAAACAGACTTGACTACACAAAAATTTGAAAAGTGTTTTTGTTTGATTATGGTTTTATCAAACTTCATGTTAATGGCGACTTTAATAATAAAATTCAAACGCCAAGAAAACTTGATTATTATTGATTTTCTTAAGTAAGTAAATGTAATAAATGTGTAGTTACGCACTTTTTATTGGCATTTGAAGTTTGTTTAGTTTTTTTAGGCTTAATTAAACTTCAAAAACTTTTGTTACAAACTCCCATTTGAATTAAAAACTTTTAACTAACTTTAAAAAATAAAAGCCAGCCCTAGAGGAAACCTTTTTGCCCACTTAAGAAATGTAAAATTGAAATAAGAAATTTAATAAATTAAAATACACATCGAATCCTGAAGAAGATATAAAACAAACGAAAAAACTGCTTGAAAGTCAAGTCAAATATATGGATATGAAACACAATAAAGCAAAGATACTTTTTAAAGAAATAAAATAACAAAAACCCATCGCAGCAAACATGCAGAAGCACTCGGCAAATAAGGAGCAAACAATTTAAAGCCTTCAATAAAATGGACAGTCTACAAAAAGACTAAAGGACTTTTTAGGGTCTTAGAGTATTTGCTAGAGAAAACCTTGAAAGAAAAAAAATTGTACAACATATTGTATTAAATAAGAGGGATTTACTTTTAGCTTGTACTACTTAACCTTAAGTAAATTTCAGTGTGGTAAGAAAAACAAATTAAAAGAAACAAAATCCACAAACGTTATAAAACATAATAAAGTAAAACAAGATTTCAAATGTGATTTTATTGCTTATTTATATTTTGGCCACAGTCTTGGTACAGTCAAAGTTACATTTATATTAAAAAACACATTTGATCCTTCCGTATATAAACAACAGTGAGCTGAGTAATAAATTCGAAAACCATTTGAAATTGTTTGGTCATTATTAGAATAAAGTAATTTATGCTTAAGAAAAGTGTTTAAAGTAAGTAATTCTTTTCATAAATTTCTTTAAATGTTAAATATTTAAAACTTTGTGGTATAAAATAGAAATGAGAAAAGTTGAAATCCTTTATTCCGCTAAATCTGTTAAAACAATTCAACATCAATTATAATAATATTTTTTTATAATACAGGAACTGGGCTTTACATTAGAGTTATGGTATTTTACTAACGCAACGACCATAACAAAGTTATTTTCCAACGGATTTATTTATTTTTTTTTTTTATTTTAAAAGTTTATACTTTTTTTTAATAAAGAAACAATTTTTAACCCATTTACGCCCGCTGTGCCAATTTGGGAACACTTCATTATTTCCGGCTTATGACAAAGTTTTTGACATTATTCAATATATGTTTACCTTATTGATAAACTAAAATTTCAGAAATTTCTATAACATCAAAAAAAATTTTTTTTAAAATTTTTTTTTTTAGTGACCGTAGTGCCAATTTGTGTACACCTCTTTAATTCCAAAAAAAAAAAAAAAAAATTTTTTTTTGTTTTTTGTTTATATGTAATGAATTAAATAATAAAATAAACAATATTTTATTTTTTGTCCGGTAGTTTTTGTTTGGGCTTAAATGGGTTAATTTATGAATTCTGTAATTTAAAGAGAAGTACCATAAACTTAGCTTTTGTAAAAGTTTTGACATTAATTAAATGAATTTTTCAATTAAATGTAAAAGAATCGAAATCCGTACGTAACTATTTTTCTAATGAGAAAAAAAAGAAAAAATTTGTTTTAAAAATGTTACAGTAATTAATATTTCCACACGTGTCTCAGACCACTTAACAAGAAATGTAAGAACAAAATTAACACATTTTGAGAAATTTTTGAATAAGAGCTTAAAATATACCCGTATTCACTTGTATATGAGTTTTTGTCTTCGTATAATGCCGTTAACCTATTCGCAGGTATGACCAAAAACAATTTCATTTAACGGCAGTTTCAAAATTCTATTTTGAAATTTTTAAATATTTTGTTAAACAAATTTCAGTTTTTTTTTTGTTCATCACATTGGGCTTATTAAGCATATAAAATGGAATAAAAATACGAAATACTTTCGTCAAGTCCTCCCATATTTTTCAGTGTATGCGATTTAAATTTTGCGATTTTCGGGAAAATTACATTTTTTGGCTATATTTAGGCGAATGATCCCTGTTGCCTTACTGTTATGAATTTTAATTAAAACTTATTTAGAAAATTACAGTCCAGATAATTCTTAATATACTCTGAAGGTTTTACTTAAAACGAAAAATATAATAACCCCAAAATCATGAAGGTCTAATTTGACATTTTGTGAAACTGGCTAAAAATATACCCTTAAGTCATACGAACACAAAACAGTGCAAAAATGTTGATTAAACCTACCTTTTGCATATGCAATTAGTTACTTGCAAGTAGGCTATACGTATTAACATCGAAAATGTCGACCAAATAATCGAATGTCATACAAGTTGCATGAATGTTTACACAGTCAAGTGGAAGTTACTTATAAATCAGAGTTACCAAGTGCGAAACAGAGCTTAATTTCTAAATAAAATGGTCGTATTAATAACACTGTGCCAGTTTCAAAAATAGACAAGCCGGGCACATGGCGTTTCAACATAGTTCGGGTATGCTGAATCCAATGGTGCAAACCGTTTTTTTAGGTTAGCTCTTGTTTTTGAGATATACCGTTATTTCGAAAATGGAAGAGGTTGCACAACATATATTCGCATAACTAAAAAACAGTTTCTTTTATTAAAATTACTAAAAAAAACCTAAATTCCGCAATAAAACTTTTATTAGATAGGTAAAATTTTTTTCTAATATGCCGAGTCGTTTTAAAAACATATTTTTTTTTTTTTTTTTAACAATTTTTTTTTATCAAATTTTCGAAATTTTTGTTTTTTAAAAATTCATAAAAAATTGCAAACAAAACAAGCAATAATTGATTAAAATCTGTTAGCAACTTTTGATTTTATTCACAAAAGTCGAAAGATTATAATTAATTTAAGAATTTCATAAAACGCAATATTTGTATAGGATCCCCCTAAGAAATGGTGATGAGGGGCAAGTTTGTCTCGAGAAAATGTTAAGGACAAAAAACTAATTGAGGTCGGTCATACATTTTATCCCACTAGGGACAACTGCTGGGCAAATATAACGAATTTCTAAGAATGTTAATTCTTAATAATTTTAAATTATTTGTGGTCTAGTGTAAAACTCTGCAATTATATGCATCAACATATATTAAGTGAGTTGTAGAATGATTCAAATTGAAAGATTTTACAAAGTTTAAAAAGTTTTGGGTCATTTTGAGCTCAAATGCTTTTAAGGGTCATTATCCATTTTTGCACTGAGTTGTCTTCGTATAGCTTAAGGATATAATTTTCTCCAGCTCAAACAAATCGGCAAAAAAAAACAACATTTCGCTATATTTCCTTTTGAAATTCCAAATATGCGAACTTCGACGTTTGGCCTTCAGGATTTATATGAGATTTTAGCTTTTATAGGATTTAAATTCAAAACTCAACTTTCAATAGGTCAAAGATCAAATGAAATATTGAGAAAAAATTTTAGTCTAATTTCTAGTTAACTGTATAACTGAACTCGAATAAATTTTTTAAAACGCAAAAACTATGGACTTTGACTTCAAGCAGAATTCTTGATAATAAGTACGAAAAATCAATTAAAATAGATAATCATTTCAAAAAAACCAATTTAGATCTACCAAAGTTAAAATACCATTTGGTTTCAAGATTGTGGTTTGACTATTGACTGACAGCCGTCGTCAATAGTGGTGAGTGTTAAACCGCAAGCCCTTCTGCAGATATTACGTGGTTACAATTGAAACATGTAAGGGCAACCCGTCCGTGAAAACCTGAGTTCGATTCCCAGCTCAGTCAATAATGAAAAATTATTAATAAATTTTAAATCATTTCATGTTGTAAAATTTCTTTCTTCATAAAGTAATTTAATGAAAATTAAATTCAACGAACTTTAGCCAGATTAAAAAATATAAAAGTTTTTTTTTGAAAGTGGACTTAAAACAAATTATGGACAGTTAACCACAAAATTTCGTTGTATCATTTATACAAGTGGACAAAACCACCTACTATTGTAGGATTTTGACATTGCAACGGTTTGTAATTTGTCAAAGTTAACCATAAACAAAATTGTCTCTAATATGTCCAAAATTAACCAAAATTTTGTCAAAATCAACTATAATATGGTCAAACCCAACACTAGGAACAATTTCATAGAAGTATATGCTTTAAGCAGGTTTTAAGCGTATGAAACAGCCAAATTTTATGACAGTGATGAATAGGGATGAGATTTTCATGCACTTAAACATCGAAAATATGCGCATAAAATATGCACTAAAAACTCCAAAATATGCATTAAAAAAATAAAAAAATATGCATTTAACATTTTGAATAAAAAAGCGTTTTTTTTAATTTTATTATAAAGGTGCAATAATTATTAAAACTAAATTTAAAATACTAATTTAAACGTTTGTTTGCATAAACAAATGAATACTTTTTATATTATCAAAAGTAAACCTTTTCGGACGCAAAAAACTTTTCTACATGAGAAATAATCCCTCAACCAAAGTTTAAAGGATGCCAATTCATTTTAAGAATATACATATATTTTCTAATTCAGACCCCACATTTGATTCCAGATCTAAAATTGTTGAAATTTGTTTAATTTTTGAAAACCTATATTTTTCTTTGCAAAACGTCTTGGATTTTTTTTAATTTGTTGGGATATTCTTCATTCCACATTGTTAATTTAATTTCTGCTATATCAATTAATTTTAGCTGACTATTAAGTGAACTAAACTCCCTCCAATTTAGTTATTGCTTCACCAATATATTCGTAGTTGGAAGCTACAAATGCTAATTGATATTTTACTTTCAAAACTGCATAAGCATCGGTAGCAACAAGTTTTTTAAAAACATTCATAAATTGCTCAAGTTTTTTGAATAGTAGTCTACAGTACCTAGCCAGGTTCCCCATCATGTTAATACTGCTTGCAGTGGTAACGGTACCAAAAGATACATTTCATTAAAAATTGCAATTCGTGAAGGAGCCTTTAAAAATATTTTTTCCCCGTATGAAACCAAAAAATCAATATTTTCAAATTAAATTCTTATTTCCTCTGCAACTCGGTGTCATGTGCCAAGCGAGTAACATGTAACAGTTTTGGATAAAATATTATAAGCCCATTGGCAGCCTTAGCCATCTAAGGTGCTGCATTGGTTAAAAATCTTTAATTTTAAGCAGAGCTCCAAAAAAAATTTTTTTTTGATATGAAAATTTGTTGGAAGACTATTTTTGTTTACATGAATATTTCTTGAAGAATAAATCCTAAAAATATGCATTTGAACCAAAGTATGCAACAATATGCAAAAACAAATCGATGCCATTTTAACCCAAATTTAATGATTCGGAAAGATAATTGGTCAACATCGATCTTAGACTATCGACAAAAAACATGCATTTGCATGGAAATCGCATCTCTAGTGATGAATAGTTCAGTGCGTTCTGCAAACTTTTTATAACTGCTGTTTTGTTAAGTTCTGCGGACGGTAGCGTGCCTTCAAGACAAAGACGCACATTGCTAATGCCGAAGATCGATCAGTCGCTCTCGCCCGCATTACATTTCTGTGTTCAACGCGCCAACACGAAAAGAGATAAAATAAAAACTTAAAACAAGAAACCAAAAATAAACGTGTTACGCAAAAAAAAAAGAAAAATTAAAATAAACAAACTATCGGTGCAACAAACACATAGATTTATACCAACAAATTATAAACAAATAAACACAACAATCAAACAAACAGTCTACTAAGAACGAAATCATTTTTTTGCTAAGAATAAATTTACAATATACATAAATATCACAAAGACAAAAAAATATGTTTTCTTCAAACCCAACTCCATATTAATCAATTAATTAAATTAATTATTGTTGTTAATAAATTCATAATTTGTATATTTTAATATATGCTGTTTTGCTCTGCATGGCACCAAGGAAGTATATTCAATTCCTTTGGATCCAATAGAAGCTGAAATGCAACACCGCTGTTGTATCCTACATTTATAACATTGCGCGTAATAAATCATCAATGCTTTTTTTCGCTTACGCCAAGTAAATACAAAAATTTACAATTGAAAACTTTTTTTAGCTAAATCGATTTGGGATAAATCTAGTAGACGAAATATGCATACTTCATGGGCACTTTGATGAATTTTTCTTGGTGTTACACATGCAATGATAAACTAACTTTGCGCTCACGAATAATTACTAACAATAAGAATGAAATACACAAAAGATAATTTTTTAAAAAAGTTAAAAAGAAAAAAAAATACTTGTGTTTAAGTTTGCATGTTTGGAAAAAATTTTGCATTATGTTTATTTGTAATTTTTTTTTTTTAAGAATAATAAAATAGCAACACACATACATTAAATGTACACGTGTACGAATAACTCCATTAAGGTTGCTTTTTTAAAAAAATTTTTGCTGGTTGGAGTACTAAACGAACATTAAAAAAGTTTCACACAGAGGGGAGGGTATAACAAAAAGTTGTTTTGCTTTCATTCATTTTTACTTTTTATTTCTTTTATTTTCTTATACATAAGTATCTAATGTATTAGCCCAACCTTTAGTTAACATTGTTTTGCATTAGTGATATAATTTTTTTACTACCAGGCCCACAATGTCGACAAGAACATTTCTTTCGCGTATTTATATTGAAAACAATAATAAAAAACTAAAGTTTGTTTTTGTTTTCAATAAAAAATTTACGAAAGAAATTTTCTTGTCGACATTGTGGGCCAGGCCGTTAATAATTTCCTTGGTTTTTGAAAAAATTTTAATAGATATAAATTTAAATTTTTAATTGTATGTGAAATTAAGATTATTAGCTAATTTATATATTATTATATTCGAAATGTAGCTAATAAAAAACTCAGTTTAAACTTAAAAATTAAACTGGCTTATCATTGATTTTGCCACGTTATTAAATACATTTGAAAAATACCATTCATTTTCTTTTTATTGATTTCTTAATGTATAGATACAAGAGTTTTTTTTCCCGGACTTTTTCGATTCCCGGGAAAGCGGGAAATTTTTTTAAATTTCCCGGGATCCCGGGGTCCCGCTCCATATAAATAATACAAAGTAAATTTTGTTATTAATTAATGAAAAAAACTTTTATAAAAAAACGTAAGGGAACTTGTTTACAAAGAAAGTAAAAGAAATGGTTCAATACTAAAAAATTAATTGAAGATTGAAGTAGGAACTTGAATTATTATCACCTCACGCCTTTATTCCCTATTATTATGCTTTTATTCAGTATTATTATGCTCTGGATACAAGATAAAAAGATAACATAAACATAACAATTCAATTCATAAAACAATAATAAAAACAAAATAAAAATTAAGGTATTCAAGATATGAGATCAAAAAGTTAATTAATAAAATAGATAAAATATTTTAAAGAAAAAAAGGTCAAACAAAAAGTTATATATACTTTAAAGAAATATATAACATTTTTAAATGGCTTAGGAAATAACTTTCTGACACACTCAAAGCACTTTGTAAGTCGTCAAAAAGTATATTCCTGATTTTATTTACTAATTATCATGTTTCTGAAAAATTTCGTTCATTTTTTACCGAGGTTGGACAAATAGTTAAAAGTGCACCGTTGTAGCATGCTTCTGATTAACAATCAGAAGCAATTTTTTCTTTTTTATGAACAACGTCTATATCAGTCAAATGTTTGTCAAGGTTGATGCAAAAAAAGCATCAACCGGACTGCTTCTTACAAACCTTTTCATTTCAATAGGTCCATTTGTAACCTTTAGGACAATGTGTTTTTCAAGTCGTATGTTGTAGTATTTTACACGAGTTTCCAAAATGTGATTTTATTTCGGTGTCCCCGCAGTTCACGGGTATATAAACCAACACAAATTAAAATTGAAAACTTGTGTTTATCACCTAATAAACATATCGCTCCTTCATTGCATCATAGTCACATATCAAAATTTGAAGTAACTTTAGCAAAGTTTTCCTTCATACCTTCTCGTATTATATCTGAAACTGAACCGAAGTTATAGCAAAATATATCTTTAAATCGGTACATTTGGAAAACTTTAATCGCTTTTTGCCAAGATCGTTTGTTTTTGTAGATATGACTATGTTGCAATAAAGGAGCGATATGTTTAGGTATCTCCTATTTTTAAGACTTGTTCATGGACAATAAAACTTTACTGCCTGCATCTTATTTTGAATTAATGTACTTTATTAACTCTTCACTTCACTTCACATTCTGCTTTTAGTAGATTTATTGCATCAGGAGACATTGATTTAAATACATGTACACACTTCTTGCAATTGATCTAATCCACAAGCCATCCACAGATGCTAATTTTTAGAGAAAAGAAAACTAAATTTCAAAGTATAAATAGCTATTTTCTAAAGTTATGAGGAATTTTTTATTTCCCGGGATCCCGCAAGAAAAATCCCGGGAAAACGGGAAATAAAATAATTGAAATTCCCGGGATTTCCCGTCCTAATAGATACTGAAACCCAGTATGTATTTTAGTTATTATACTAGAATGCAAAACCTGGTGCACTTGTGTACACTAGCGACCTTAAACTTTTGTAGCTGCACAACCAATACTAATAGAGTATTGAAGCTTCGGATCTCGAAAGTTAATTTTTTTACGTGTCGTTTTATTGGCTCCTATCGAAATTTGGTTCAGTGTTTCCATATCTGTAAAGCTTCCAAAGATGATAAGTACTTTCGCAAACACATAACAGGTTATATCTTTGGCTATGTATTCACGATAAATCATTACGAATTATGTTAAAATAATTCCCGATTTTAAGGGCAATACAAATAACTTTAAGCAGGTTGTTCATGTTTAAAAACTAAAATCAGAAGCAAAAATTCCCGAATTCTATATGTTAAAATTATTAAGTTAAATACATAAAATTTTCTGATTAGAATAATTACTTAAACCCTGTCGGGCATGCTGCTGGTGTCTAAATTCTTTGGAAAAAGGTTTCCTGATGATCTGGCTTAAACAACTAGTGAAATGCGCATAGAAACTAGCTTTCCCTCAACAATAAATTTCAGTGCATTTATCATAAATACAAATTGAGAATTTAGAACGTCATAAAGAAATCTTATGAATAAGTATTCATAATTTTGTATTCCCAAAAATAACTTTGAAAATATTTTTTTTATTTATTACAATTTTTATACACTTTTTGACACGCTCATCTTTTATTATTGGAATGAACCTACCTAAATTAGAGCGTTTTTGAAACATGAAAATTATATTGCCAATGCAATTTCAATAAAACAAACCAACCTAAGGATCTGACAAATAAGATTTTTCAACAGGATGACATTGATTTCGCGATCTTAAGGGTTGTTTCGCATAAATTGTATGAAATTAAGAAATTTTGACATGAAACACGCTTGATGCTTTTATTTAGGCTGCTTATTTATACGGCTGAGCATTTTACGAGTTGTAAGATAATCCCTACATGAGTCTCAAGTCATATTCTTGACTTGCTTTCTAAAAGACTCATGAGATAATCTTTAAACACATCCTAAACAATTCCCTCTACGATAAATATAAGCGTCTTTCGCTGTGTTGTAAAACCATCTCACGTACTTTTTACGTCCATTTGGTTTCTAAACCTACACAACAATAGTGGTGGAGTGTATTAAGCATTTGTACTAATATTTGTAACACTTTAAAATATTGGTTCTAGACCCACCATTAAGTATACCGATCGACTCAAATAGTGATTCTGATTCTGAGATCTAACGAACTCCGTTTGGCAGGCTGGCTGTCCAGGTAAACATTGTTCGCAAAGTACAGGTCGCAATTTTAGAGATAATTTGATGAAATTTGGAACATAGCGTCTAATTGCTAAAAGGACCAAGCCTATTGTAAATTGGTCAACTATTTTACATAGCACAAATAAACTAGCTTATTTTCGGAATAAAATGGTTGTGGCTATAAGCCGTCGCGGCGCACCGTTTTAAGTTGGTATTTAGATTAAATTTGGTCCGAACTTATTTTTTGGCAATATGAATCATCTTAACAAATTTTATTGAAGTCGGTCCATATTTGACCATAGCTGCCATATAAAAACTACAACGGAAAAAAGCGTTTAATGTCATAAATTCTTTGTTAATGTAGATAATGACATTAAATGTGTCTGCAGTAATTTTGACGAATAGTCATGTCAAAATATTGTGTTGGATTAAAAATAAATAAACCAACCGGTCTTTTTTACTCTGTTCACCAGAATAAAAGTAAGGAAATATATTTTGGGTAAAATATTATTATATATCTCATCGGTTCCTCTAAAAAGGGTCAACCCAGTATTTACAATTCTCTACTTTTTGCAAGAAAGCGGCATACATGCATATACGACGCAAACTGCACTCTTTCGCTAAATAAATACAGTTGTATCAGTATTTGTAATATACAATTACATATAAAACAATTTTTTTTTTGCCTCTCCTAAAAATTTCCAAAAACATTTTTTAGCTAAATGAAGCTCCAATACGTTGAGCAAACGCTACCTTTAATTAATTCTGAAATTAAGTTAAAAAAATTATAAATCTTAGGTATCGAAACTTTTTGGTTTTAAAAAAATAAATGGACTTAAGTGTGTTTTCCACTTTTTCCATAATCTACAAACAACAAGTGGTAAGCTTTACATTTTTTTTTTTATTAAGGGCGTTTAAAAAAAGTAGGCAGATCAGGTCGTTTTAAATTTCACTGCAGACTTGAAATTTCCAAATTTTACAGATGATAATTTTTTATGTTTTAAATTAGGAAATAATCTTTTGAAAAGAAATCTTTCTTAAAAATAAATCGATATATTTATAAAGGAGGACCAAAGTGTTCCTAAACTTTAGATTTGTAAGTTTTTATTTCATATCTTTCTTTTTAAATTAAAATATTTGTAGGAGCTCATAAATTAAACAAATGTTCACATGTTGACAAGTTACAAAATCAAAGACAAAAAAATTTTACCATTATGGTCCAAACATAACTGCAGGGTAAATAAATATATACAAATGTTAAATGATCCACAGTTAAATGTAACAAAACTATATATAAAATATATAAAATTCTCGTGTCATGGTCTTTGTAATTAAACTCCTCCGAAACAGCTTGACCTATTTTTATGAAATTTTGTATGTGTATTTGTTATGTATTAGAATAGGTCGTAAGGTATATTTCATATCGCTATAGGGCGTTAAAAAAGGGCAAGAGGGGTAACAGCTCCCTCTCCCTATATATTCTTAACTAATCAACCGTTTAGGGCAAAAAAGGTTTTAAGCTCTCCCTTCCTATATCTTCTTAACCAATCAACCAATTTTTTGAAATTTAGCAGGCAAATTGTGTATCACCTGGAAAAAACTACAGTCATATTTTTTATTATTTTGGGCGCGTAATAGGGCAAGAGGTCTGAAAGCTTCCCCTCTCTATATCTTCTTAATCAATCAACCGGTTTTTTTAAAACTTGACACGCATAAACTGTAACATCTGAAATAAAATAGGGAATTTGGCGTGAAATAGGGCAAGAAAGGTAAAAGCTCGCCCTTTCTATATATTGTTGACTAATCAACAGGTTATAGAGTAGCCATCAAATAAACTGTGATACAATTTTTAAATATTATGTGTTTTAAAAATAATTCCATGTTTTATGTTTTTTGTATTATATATGTTAAATGTAAAATTTTTGTTTTAAAGTTTGTTTTTTAATGTAATGATATATAAAAAAATACGATCCCCAGAAGAAGTCGACAAAAAATCGACGAAACATCGGGAAAAAATGTATTAAAATTGTGTTTTTAATTACATAAAAGATTATAGGCCGTATAAGCTTAACAAGGAAATATAAACAGATAAATAAAAATTGGCCAAATAAAAAACAACATAGGTTTTCTTAAAATAAGGCACGCAGACACTGTAACATCTGAAAAGAAAAAGGGAAAAGGCGTGAAATAGGGCAATAGGGGTAACAGATCCCCATCCTTATATCTTCTTAACTACTCCACCGGTTTTTTAAAATATGGCATGCGGATGCTGCAACATCTGAAAAAATAAGTTATACGGCAAAACAACGTTTCCCAGGTCAGCTTGTTTTGTATTATAAGATTTGCATCTGACATACTAATAGATTAATATAATAATTATCTTTATAATCGTTTTTTCATTCTCATTTACTCATCAATTCTAATGATGGTAGACAGATATACCAAAGATTCAGCAGGGCTTTAAATAGCCTTCTCACTTCTCTTATTTAAAATATGTATAGAAATAGTCCTTTAATTTTTTAACAAAGTTTTAATAATTAGCATTTTCTAAACATAAAAGCTCTGCATGTACTGTTCATATTTTTTTATATATCATTCCCAGTTGTCCTTCACAGCGCTTTTGCGCAACGCAGCGTAAATTGATGTTTCTAAAAATGTTATTTACCAAAAAATTTTATGCAGATGATTTTTTAAAACATCTCTTTTATAATAAAGCAGTTTCTTTTAGATTTTTTTTTTTTGTTTTCTTCCTCTATTTAAAATTACTAATTAAATAATGGCATTTTATGCACTTAATATACACATGTAAATTAAGTTAAAAGACTTAACAAACAGCCATATAAAAACACAACCATGCGTACATAAAAACACTGTATATATATTTATATGTGTTTGAGCAACAAAAAAAAAAAAAAATACTAAAAAAATCTTATATTAAATATACTCCTTTTACATGCAACGCTAAAAAAATTTATTATATTCTTGATAAACAAACAAAACTCACATTACACTTGTGTATATAATATAAATATATGTATGTGTCTGTGTGTGTATATGCAATAGTATTTGTGTCTCTGTTAAAAGTATTCGATGCTGCTGATGATGGTAATAATGATGTTACAAAGTTTGAATGATAAAAATTGTAGTTTGCAAACAAAAATTTAGTTAATGGTTAAAATAAGCTGCACTCATAAAAAATATATTAACATAATCGTTATGCCTGACGTGTGCATAATAGATATTTTTGCTATATGCATTTCAATGTTTGTTCAGAAACACTGTTTAAATAGTTCATCTACACATTTTGTACATGTGTATGTGTGTGTGTGTGTGCGTGCAGGAATAGTGTTTCTAATAAGGACCACGGAATATCGTTATGCGGTACTTTTTGATTTTTTTCTCTCTCGTTTATTTAAGTAGGATGATAAAAGAAAAAAAACAGTTATTACTGATGGCATCGTATCGTGGTCTGCAGTGAATTTAATAAACCTAAGCTGAAAGTTTACTCGTGCTAGTATATTCTTATCGTTTAACGTTTCTTGTTTTAATATAATCAACAACTATAAAATAGTATAAGTATAAACGCACTAATATTTTCAAGGGCAGTGGTTCTTAACTTGGTGTTTTTTTTTCATTGATATTCCGTTTCAGGGATAAAAACCCAGGGATCCCGCACATTTTTCGAGAAAAAAATAATCAATAAATTTGGCAACTTTACTGCTGATAATTTGTCTTAGAAAGCTTTAAAACAATAAAATCTATTGTATTTTAATAATGTTTTTTCTTAAGCTCTCAGGTATGGATGCTCATTCTCCCAACCATAATCTCATTAAATTTCATACCTTTTTTTAACAGAAAATGAAAAAGAAAAAGAAAATTAGAAGCTAAAACAATAAAATAAGAGAGCATTTGAAGGATTAATTCATAGCTCCTCAGCAACAATAGTGAGATACACTAAATTTGATGCGGGAACTCTTTGATCAAACTTGATGTTATAACAAAATCTTGGGGTATAAGAGGGGGATACGGGTGCCCCCATACAAAAAAATGGTTTTTTTTTCTTATATCTCAAGATCTGCAATAGTGAAGCATACTTAATCTTAGAACAAACTTCATGTTCCAACAAAACTATGGAGCTCTAAGAGGATGGAGACGGGTAACACCTTATACAAAAAAAATATAAATAAAATAATGAATTGATGATTTATTCACGCACAATCCTGCTTAATTCCCTGCAATAAATGACTTCACATACGTATTATGTACAAAATTATTTTTCATTAGTTCTGTTTTAAATACTTCTTATAATAAAAGTATTATTGGAAACTTGAGAGTAGCCCTCCGATTGAGCGGTGCGTTTCTTTATTTTTTCTTTTAAATAGGTAATTTTTTTCATCAATTGAAGCACAGCCGCGAATAACGATGTAAAAGCCACTTTTTGCATAAACTGTTTTTTTGCAGATAACCGTTAACATTCTCTCTAACACTGTTTAAATCTCAAATCACCCAAAATTATGCACCATAGCGCCTTCAAAATAACATACAAAGAGTCAACTACTGGTAAGAACATTGTATGTTACTTAAAAAATGATACAAAGTAAATGGTTGGTTTGGATGCAGAATTTTGTGCACTTGAACTTTTTTTTAATTAATCCGTGAAATCACTGCCTTTGGCTCCTGTGTGTGTCGTTTTAATTATGGGCTTCTGAATTTATGCCTTTTTTAACTACTAAAAGTGAGGCGGAGCAGCCGCATTAAATATTTTTTCAATTTAATTTTGAAAATGTAATTAATACTATTTCTGTAAGAGATAATTTTGAAAATTTTTTTTTCATAAAAATGTTTAATTAGCTTTCAATAGATACAGAAATAAATAAATTTCCTTATAGTTTATATTAAGCTCCAAATGGGTTAATGCTAGTAATAAAAAAACATATTGCCTTAAAATATGTTGCCTAATTTTTTTTAACTTTAGTTGTTAAAATTATAACAAAAATCCATATTTAAGTTACACAGAAACTAAAATTTATTATTATTTGATTTCAATCACAAAATTCATAGAATCAAGCAAACAATATGTTAAATTTTGCACATATCACCAAATTTTTATATTTTTTACTAAAAATTTCAAAAATAAAAGATGTTAATGATATGATGATAAATTTTAACAATAATAATAACAACAAAATTTTTACTTCAATTTGCTCAGGTAATTAAATATAAATAATAATAAAAAATTAAGTGATTGAATTGACAAAACTAGAAATGTAAAACATTAAGAAACTCTGTGTTTTTCAACAGTTTTATTTTTGCAACATGCATATAAAGATGTAAACGTATCTCTATCTGTTTGCCGGTATTAAATATTAAACTTGTGGAAATGCTTTAATCGGCTCTGTTGAATCTATGACGCTCACAAGGATCAGTTGAACCAAAACGATGTAAAATTATGAAAAACAAATAAAAAAAAACGATTGAACAACTTTTTAGAAATATTTTCAACTAGTAGGAGTTACAAATTTTTAAACAGTGCATATTTGTGCATGGGCAATGTGAAATAATAGATCGAACTAGAATGGGGGTATTTAAACCAAATTTTGTTGCTTTTTCTCTAGCTTCTATTAAGCCAAAATTCTTATCTCGGGGAGAAATGTATATAAAGGACTATATCATACACATTTCGTTGTGGGTCCTTGCTGTATTTTGCTGTAAAAGTAAACTCTATAGATTATAAAACTATCCAAATTTCTTGCACAATATCGTTTAAAAAAAAACAGTAATTTTAAATTAAAGATTTTCAAAATCATAAGTTTGTTGCTTAAATTTCTAAAATTGGTTCAAAAATTGTAGAACTTGTAAACTCTACAACATAAACTCAAAATAAAGTCCGTAATTGCTAGCTGAAGTTTTATTCCAACCGGAGTAACCGCAAGTGCGACGTGATATCAAAAATAATGAAATTTAGCTAACCAATAGAATCTGGGAATTTATTTCCCACAGTGAGTAACATTTATTTTATAAATTTTCATATTTATTCGAATGTATATTCTAAGTCAAAGGACAATTTTAAAAGTTTTTATACTTTAAAAGTCTTATTCCTTTAATATTCCTAGAAAATATTTAAGGAACAAGACTTTTAAAGTATAAAAGCTTGTAGAATTGTATTTTGACTTAGAATACACATTCGAATAAATATGAAAATTTATGAAGTTTAGCTAATTTATGTACTTTGGTAGAAGGGAAATGTTATATGAAAACTCCTGAATATAACTTGTGTAGCGCAGCAAAATTTTTTTTTCCAAATTTCATCTCTCTAACTTATAAATTTACAGCCCAGTCGTGCCTTTAGCAGAAAGATGGACATTGCGAGATCGGCTTAGATATTTAAATGAACCCAAGAGATTATTTAAATTAATACCCACGTTATAAGTAGTGGGTACAATAAGTAATATTTTTTATACCCCTAAACTTTCATTCATATATGCATGTGTAGTTATACAGTGGGAAAATAAAACCTCTAAATAAGTACTGTTATTATTTTTGTAAATTAATATACATTTGAACTCATTTTTAAATACGATTAAAAAAAATTTGAATAGGTTGTGTTTTTCTATGGTAATTTAAAGAAATTTAAATTCAACGCAATCGAAACAAAACTACATTTAATTTTTGCTAAAAAAAAAAACAACAACATATTTTTTTTGAGGTTTGTAATGCGTTTTTAGATCTTTATATTTCCATTTATAAACTCTTAATGATAAAATGTTTATAATTTTAAATACTTTACAAATAAAAATATATATCGTCACCATAACATGCAAACATAACAAGTCCATTTTTTTCGAATTTGATAGGAAGCACCAAAAGCTCCTTAACTTTTTTTGTGTTTAATAATTTTTTTTTTCTGCAAACTTCATTTTATACTCCGACTTATCAGTTTTCAATATCTGTGATCAAACCTGTTCAAAAGTATGGTCCTTTGATAGTAATATCTCATTTAGGACTTTTGCACATTTGCTATTTATAAAAATATATCCAAAAGCTAGCAAACTCTTCAGTTCCTAATCCACTTTCTACTAAATTCCAGAAAACAGTATGCCTTTTGATTTTTAAGGTTATAGAAAACTTAATTGTAAACTTGTAGTTTTGTACAGTTATAAAAGCATGTGATGTTAGAGACGTACATCTTAAAGATCAACTGTAAAAACCAACGTTTCTTCATCTCAGTCTTTGTTAATTCCATAATCCGTCTGTGTCTTTTTCTTGCTAAATAATATATTCTTCTTTTAAGAGATTTCATGTTTTATATCTTGTACGTATTACACATTGGTTTTTTTCTTAGGTGCCAAATAAGGCAACATTTTTGGCATCAAATGTTTTATAGAAAATTGCAAAAACTCAAATAACGAATTTAAGTGTAATTATTTATAAAGTTTTATAAAATAAATTCATTAAAAAAAAAATATATATATATAAACTAATTCTTTAAACCAAACTCCCAGTAATTATATATTTTCCGCCTTTTTGCTCAACTATTGAAGTTAAGTAATATCATATATTGATATTGATATTGTTGAATGAATTAGTAACAGCAAACATAAAGATTACATGTTTTGCTTTACGTTCTTCTTAAATTCCAAAATAGATCACGTATTATTTTATAAATTTCTTTCTTTGTGGACTTTACACATTTGCAGTAAGCATAAGCCTAAGTTGAAATGACGTAATGATAATTTTTTTGCAAAAATTGTATTTTGAGCTATGTAATCTTAAAACACAAAACTACCAATTTTGACAAAAAAAAAAAAGGACACGGTGCAACTCTACGTGATAAAAGACCAAAAACAAAGACCCTTGTCTACCAGTTTTGCCCAAAGTCATGCATTTTTTTATGGGCCCCCAAAGATTTCGGGCCACGGTGTCGTTTTTGCAAAAAAATGATAATTTTCTCAGGCTCATATCTTGCCATAAAGAATAAAAATTGTGATTATATAAAATCAAAAAAATTCATCTTCAAGATAAAAATTTTGCAAAAATGACACCGAGGCCCCAAATCTTTGGGGGCCCATAAACAAAGTGCATGACTTTGAGAAAAACTGGGAGACATTGGTCTTTTTTTTTGGTCTTTTATCACGTAGAGTTGTCCGTATATGGTTGTTTTCCATGACTTAAAAAATTACACACAGTGGGACTTATCACGTTTGCACGTTAAAGTGACGATATGTTTTAAAATTTTTATTATAACATCTTTTTATCTAAAAAAAAAAAATATTTAAAGTCTTATAGAGTAACTTAAACTCTTTAACACAATTTGACTTAGTTTTTTACATTTTCCATTATGATTTTATTTTCATGTTTAAATACATAAGGAAAAATTTATATATGAGTACAAAAATATATTTTTACTAATCCTTAAAGTATCTTAAAATACTTGGTAATGTTAAGATGTTCGAGTGCAAGAAATAATATAATATAAATAAAAAATGGCAAAGTATTTTTTATTTGTTAAAATTAAATTTTTATGAAATATGTATATAATTCTTGCACACATTTAATATTTATAAGAACAAATATATTCCAAAAATAAAGTGAAAACAATATTTATAAAATACAGAACTGTAAACAAATGACAGTACTTTAAAACAAATAATAAAGAATAGTCCGGCAAAGTACACCTAAAGATTCTCTATATCACTTATAATCAATTAAATTTAAAATATTTAAATATTGCCGCAATTATAACTGATAAACTAACTTAACGAAAATTTTGTAATATGATTCTGATGCTTTCTTTATATTAGTTTTAATGTTTCCATTTAAATTGGTGCTAGTTATTGGCTCAAATATATTATTAATTTCTTTTCATTTACACAGTGACACAGAAGTTCAACTAAAAAATAAGAGAGCTATATTCAGCTATGCCGAATCTTATATATCCTTCACCGTGGTGCGATAAGAGCAGAATGTTATACAAATACCGTTCTATAAATATAAATCAATCTATATTGTGCCACGTTCTCTTCTACAATTTCGCCCACATATTTATTAATGTTGGATATCGGATTTTGGCTGTTGCCGATCTCCAGATATACAGAAATCCATGATATATTTAATGTCTTTACATTTTTCTCTTACCGTTATTTAAATATAAATTACGCCTACCTTATTTTTTCAATTGATCGCCAAGATACTTGTACCTAATTTGAAACTTTAGCGTGTGCCGTTCTCGAGATATACACAAAAAAACAACAACAACAAGCGATTTATGGGTAAAATTAGAGGCAGGTGCAAATTTTTGCTCATATTGCAGCCATTTGTGAACCGATCAGGCTTATTTTCAAAAGCAAAATTAGGCAGAGCATATTGTTACGTTTTTCCTTTAATAAACGCGTTTGAGTTCTTTTAATTGCAAATCCGAATAAAAACCCACACTTATTTAACTTAACAAACTTTATTAAATATTTTGTTCACAATTATTAGTTACGAACAGAACCGTTTCTCAAAACAAACTAAACTAATTATTCATGAGTCACCCCTTTTTATACTTCATAACTATTTCTTGAAATTTCCTGAACCTTCCTGTAAAACTACTTATTATGTTCTAAAACCATTTCAAGAAATGACTGGGAAATTCTTGTAATAATTATTTTAAAATAACAGTTGTGCTCAAAATTATACATGACAATTTTAAGTAACTACTATAACTTAAAAGATAACTTATTACTATAACTATAAATAATGCTTAGATAATTTTACTTTCGCAACAATATGTGACATAAATATTTATCAACGAAGCTCTTATCATATCTGGGGCTTTCGCAAAACCCATTTCAACAGACAGACGGACTTCGTCAAATCAATTTCCTTACGCATAAGGACACGGAATATACAAAAATTTTAGATCAATATTGTAGAAATAACAATTTTTTCATATCCTTCCTATTTTTTCGATTTAATAAAATAAATCTCGGTATTCAAAGAAATTCAAATTTTTCACTTGTTCAAAATTTAAGAACATCAAACATCTCCTTACTTATCGGATTTGAACTTATCTCTAGTTCTTGACATAACTTATTTACAATTATATCAGCAGTAAAGTTGCCATTCCCGCACAAAGTTTCCGGAATTTTTCCGAAAAATGTGAGAGATCCCGGGAAATCCCTTATGAAAAACACTGTCTGCTACACAAGCCGTCTACATCTGTGTTTTTTTTAATCATAGCCGGTGTTATTAAAGGTTTTCGTCAACATTTTTTAGCACCTTCAAGCAATTTTGCAAAAAAAAACATGCCAAAAAAATTAGTTCCTCAGGGCTAAGCAGGGTTAAAGAATTGTTAAATCCATTTATAAAATATTTAGATACGCAACGTTGGACTATATTTTATTAAGTCCATAATATTTTGCGTGACCGCTTAAGTTATGTTGAAAGTTATAATCAGTGTTCGAAAATAAACATCGCTTCTTTGTGTTCGGTTCAGTAGATTTTTGGAAAACACAAACGCTAATAGGGTTTGTGTAGAAAATCATTAAAAAATAACGGTTCCCTGTTTGTCATCTTTCGAACACAAAAATAATACTGTTTTCATAAAACTCAACAAAAGATGAGAACATTTAATTCCGCTCGGTTTTTTTTAAATCTCCAAACTTCAGTGTGTTCGGTTTGGCTCGTTACTGTTCGTCCCTTTTGGCTTTTTTTACACAAACAAAACATATACACAATACACACAAGCTGTTCGTGGTGCGGTCGTTGCTAAAAAATTTTTTTAAACATTAAAATATAATGTTTGTCTACAGTATCACTACAATTGTTTTTTTTAACAAAGAACAGAACAATATATAATGTTCGGCCCTTTCTTGAAAATAGTTACGAACGGTATTAAGGGTTAAGTTCGTCTACACAATAATTAAAAAAATAGATATCGTTCTTGGGTGTGTGAGCCGAACGCTAAATAATGTACTGTTAATTTTCGAACACTGGTTATAATTAGCTATCAGCTATAACTATCAAAAACATATTGTTAACAGGAAGTTAAAGTAATGGATAGTTTTAACTAAAATTGGTGAAATCTGTCGTTAGCTTTATATTTAGCTAATTATCGTGGTGGTATATGCTCATAACTACATTTAGATAAAACACAGCTTTCTATATAGTCCCCTCCAACAACACTATTTTAAAGAACAGTTTTTAATAAAATATGGCTTCTTAATCATATTGTTTTCGATGGCAACCATATTATGGGTTTATTATGGCTGTCTTTGATCATGTCTTGGAAAATAATAATAATCATTGGTCTTTCATTGATAATTGTATGGTTTTTAGAGTATCCAATTATTCGAATTTTGGGTTTGTTCGAGTAAGGAATTAATGTTTAAAAGTATTAGTAATGAAAATTAATGCGAAAGGTAACAACATATATTTTAGTTTTGAGGTTAGAAATCTAAACAATATTTGTACATTAAAAAAGTAGAATTTTCTAAGAATTTAATTTTAATCAATTAATTGGCATAAATTGTTCGAGTTATTCGTTATTCGAAATTGGCAATTTTTATTATCCGATCAAAAAATGGCAGACAAATTCCTCGATTAATTAAACAACGATTACTTGAGTGGATACTCTAATTGTTTCCCTTTTTTCCAAGAGCAATTTGTTATTATGGAAAAACAATCATACTTTTATAAGTGTCTTCTTGACGGAGAATTAATTCCCACATAATATGGTTGCTATTAAGAACAAAGTCGTAAAATTAACCATAATATGTATGTTTAAAACTGGGTAACTACCCAGTAATACCTTCGCCTACAGAATAATGTGTTGAGTAATCAGAAAAACATAAGAGCACTTCTTACAATTCTACTGAAAAAAACAATAAATTTTACATGGGATGTCCCAAAATGAACGCATTCAAAAGTAAGTCAATATTTTTTTACCTACATACATCCAGAAAAAAGTAGTTGTAGAAGTTTTTATAGATGTAGTTATAGAAGAAAGCTACTAAATAATGAGTTAAAGAATCTATTAATTTTTAATCCAATTTATTTTATATTTTTAATTAGGCTTAAGTTCATCAAATTTAATTTTCTTAAATTATTTTTATGAAGAAAGGAATTTTACAACATGAAAATTAATTAAAATTGTTATTGATAATCTTTCATTCTTGACCGTGGCTGGGGCTCGAACCCCGGCCGGCAGGTTACCATGACATGTTTCGATCGCAACCACTCGATCTCCTCAGATGGATTTGCCGTCTTACACTCGCAGCCATCGACGACTGCTGACGTCAATAGTCAAACATCAATCCTTAAACCAAATTGTATTTTAACCTTTGGTAGATCGAAATTTGCTTTTTTGAATGATTATCCATTTTAATTGATTTTACATGTTTTTCCTTACTTCTGTTTTTTGCGTACTTTTTGTCAAGAATTCTTCTTGAAGTCCAAAGTAGAGTTTTTGTTTTCTCATTTTTGTCTTTCTTTTTCTTGTTGACCTTTTTCAGCACAACTTGAAGGACAAATGCATACATAGAGCTCGTGCCTTAGCTTTACCAATAATTAGTATTGTGGTTATTTTGTTGAACTATTTATATAATAATTTAATGAAAACTAAATTTGATGAACTTAAGCCTAATTAAAAATATAAATAAATTTGGATTAAAAACTATAAATAGCATTTTTTATTTTTCGAATTTATTCTATGAGTTAAATTTCAGTTATGTATTTTATAAAGCTTTTTTGTAATAGTTCTATTCCTTAAATTTTTAGGAATGACTTTTTATACACTACCAGACTATTATATTGTATTTTCTTGTTACATTTTACCTTAGCTATCCTTTGGATAGCAATGAAGTATATTGTATGTACATAAAAATTTACAATTATTAGACACCAGCAGAATGTAATGCATTTTCTGGCCCGCTACGGCCTTCGTCAGCATTCTTTGTGTCACACTGGATAGTGATACTTTATAAATTGAATGTATTTAACTCAACTATTTTAACAAATAGAAACTGGGAATTATTTCCTTTCGCAGGTTACTTTATATTATATTCAACATTTTTTATTTTTCGAATTTATTCTATGAGTTAAATTTCAGTTATGTATTTTATAAAGCTTTTTTGTAATAGTTCTATTCCTTAAATTTTTAGGAATGACTTTTTATACACTACCAGACTATTATATTGTATTTTCTTGTTACATTTTACCTTAGCTATCCTTTGGATAGCAATGAAGTATATTGTATGTACATAAAAATTTACAATTATTAGACACCAGCAGAATGTAATGCATTTTCTGGCCCGCTACGGCCTTCGTCAGCATTCTTTGTGTCACACTGGATAGTGATACTTTATAAATTGAATGTATTTAACTCAACTATTTTAACAAATAGAAACTGGGAATTATTTCCTTTCGCAGGTTACTTTATATTATATTCAACATTTTTTATTTTTCGAATTTATTCTATGAGTTAAATTTCAGTTATGTATTTTATAAAGCTTTTTTGTAATAGTTCTATTCCTTAAATTTTTAGGAATGACTTTTTATACACTACCAGACTATTATATTGTATTTTCTTGTTACATTTTACCTTAGCTATCCTTTGGATAGCAATGAAGTATATTGTATGTACATAAAAATTTACAATTATTAGACACCAGCAGAATGTAATGCATTTTCTGGCCCGCTACGGCCTTCGTCAGCATTCTTTGTGTCACACTGGATAGTGATACTTTATAAATTGAATGTATTTAACTCAACTATTTTAACAAATAGAAACTGGGAATTATTTCCTTTCGCAGGTTACTTTATATTATATTCAACATTTTTTATTTTTCGAATTTATTCTATGAGTTAAATTTCAGTTATGTATTTTATAAAGCTTTTTTGTAATAGTTCTATTCCTTAAATTTTTAGGAATGACTTTTTATACACTACCAGACTATTATATTGTATTTTCTTGTTACATTTTACCTTAGCTATCCTTTGGATAGCAATGAAGTATATTGTATGTACATAAAAATTTACAATTATTAGACACCAGCAGAATGTAATGCATTTTCTGGCCCGCTACGGCCTTCGTCAGCATTCTTTGTGTCACACTGGATAGTGATACTTTATAAATTGAATGTATTTAACTCAACTATTTTAACAAATAGAAACTGGGAATTATTTCCTTTCGCAGGTTACTTTATATTATATTCAACATTTTTTATTTTTCGAATTTATTCTATGAGTTAAATTTCAGTTATGTATTTTATAAAGCTTTTTTGTAATAGTTCTATTCCTTAAATTTTTAGGAATGACTTTTTATACACTACCAGACTATTATATTGTATTTTCTTGTTACATTTTACCTTAGCTATCCTTTGGATAGCAATGAAGTATATTGTATGTACATAAAAATTTACAATTATTAGACACCAGCATTACATTCTGCTGGTGTCTAATAATTGTAAATTTTTATGTACATACAATATACTTCATTGCTATCCAAAGGATAGCTAAGGTAAAATGTAACAAGAAAATACAATATAATAGTCTGGTAGTGTATAAAAAGTCATTCCTAAAAATTTAAGGAATAGAACTATTACAAAAAAGCTTTATAAAATACATAACTGAAATTTAACTCATAGAATAAATTCGAAAAATAAAAAATGTTGAATATAATATAAAGTAACCTGCGAAAGGAAATAATTCCCAGTTTCTATTTGTTAAAATAGTTGAGTTAAATACATTCAATTTATAAAGTATCACTATCCAGTGTGACACAAAGAATGCTGACGAAGGCCGTAGCGGGCAAGAAAATGCATTACATTCTGCTGGTGACTAATAATTGTAAATTTTTATGTACATACAATATACTTCATTGCTATCCAAAGGATAGCTAAGGTAAAATGTAACAAGAAAATACAATATAATAGTCTGGTAGTGTATAAAAAGTCATTCCTAAAAATTTAAGGAATAGAACTATTACAAAAAAGCTTTATAAAATACATAACTGAAATTTAACTCATAGAATAAATTCGAAAAATAAAAAATGTTGAATATAATATAAAGTAACCTGCGAAAGGAAATAATTCCCAGTTTCTATTTGTTAAAATAGTTGAGTTAAATACATTCAATTTATAAAGTATCACTATCCAGTGTGACACAAAGAATGCTGACGAAGGCCGTAGCGGGCAAGAAAATGCATTACATTCTGCTGGTGACTAATAATTGTAAATTTTTATGTACATACAATATACTTCATTGCTATCCAAAGGATAGCTAAGGTAAAATGTAACAAGAAAATACAATATAATAGTCTGGTAGTGTATAAAAAGTCATTCCTAAAAATTTAAGGAATAGAACTATTACAAAAAAGCTTTATAAAATACATAACTGAAATTTAACTCATAGAATAAATTCGAAAAATAAAAAATGTTGAATATAATATAAAGTAACCTGCGAAAGGAAATAATTCCCAGTTTCAAACTATAAATAGTTCAAAAAAATAAGAACAATACTAATTATTGAAGCTTATTATTTTGAAAAAGTAAGCGAAGTTATTTCTTGGTATATCGAAAAATGTATTTTCTTTATATGTAGAAGATATATCTGTTCTATTGTATCTATCAGCCGTGTTTTGGAATTCGAATTCGAGTGAAATAGAATTCGAACAAATTGTCAAAACGATGCTGTTTTAAAGGTTCAAAAAAATATTTCGTTTTATACACGTTATCCTTTGAGTACCACTTATATTTATTAGAATTAGTTACACTTAAAATCATGTAAAAATACGGCAATTGAACAAAATATGTAAATAAAAATTCTCATCGATATGAATTTTACTCGTCTTAGATTTCCCAAACTATAAAACTGCACAAGAACCCTGAAAAAATTTAATAATACGTTTTGTAAAAAAACAGAACAAAGTTTTTGTTATGGGGGACTTAAAAAATTACTTTTTAATTTTATTATTATTCCTTGTCCAGACCTTCTGCAAATTTTAGATTGTATACTAAAGAACCAGCATTTAATTAAAAATTTAAGAACAATAAACGAAACAACGCACAAACACACAGCTTCAATTCGCTGCTGTTGTTTTCATTTAGGGTAAATACATACATTTTAAAAATAATGGAAATTAAAATTGCCAACACTGAAGAAAACATACAATTATATTAATATTTCACACAGAAAAAACAAACAATTAAATTTTAATAAATGTTTAAAGATGGTTTGTTGTTTTCATTTTTATTTGTTTACATGCATTCATCATAAATTCAACACATTTCTTACTTAACAGCCGGTATGATGTTAAACAACAATTATTGTAGCTCTTAACATATGCCTTACAGCAAGAACATACTTCTGTATAAAACAAAATGAATTAACACCTGCTTACAAACGTATCTTTCACTATAACAAAAAGAGAGAAATAGCGAGAAAATTACCTTAAGGATTGATTCAGACATCTGTTCACGTTATTATACATAGCATATATAATTGGGGCCATTCATCACTGAAACGATAAGAAAAATAAATATTTAACTACATTATTGCGTAAAGCAGTAGAATTAAACAAAAAACTAGTTTAATAAATTTAATTAAAATATAAAACTTGGCATATCGATTTTATATTGATTATAATGGTAAAATTGTGTAAATTGAAATTAAAAGTCAAAAAGTCGTAAACATTTTTGAAATTTTTACAATAACTTTTAACATTTCATATAATATTTTTAATAAAATTTCTGCCATCATTAATTATCGTATACGAAAAACTTGCAATAATTTTTCACTACCACATTTATTAACGAGTGTTGTTTTATGATATAAGCTTTGCAATAACTCTTAACTCTGCTTCCTTCTGTACTGGTTCTGTACTGGCTTATTGTCTGCATATGAATTTTTTGCAGTTTACCATTACCATGACGCCACATATGAATTTAAAAGGAAAAAAAAACAAAAAAAAAAAAAACTCTGTGACCATAATACGACTACCGTGGTTGTGAACCATATTTATTTTTTTTTTTTTTACAAATGTGTACATATGAGATACAAGCAAATGAAAAATATTTTTTTCATATACTCTTGACAGTTTATACTGTTCAGAGATTTAGAAACTTTTTTGACAACACAATTAAAAAAAGAAATAAATTCGGATCCATATTATACAAATTGCATTTTAAATAATCTATAGAAATTTTTTTCACTAGAAAAATTTACAGAATTTCACTACTCATCGGCAATTCTTTGACATATTACTATTTATAGGGAATTTTTAGAAACTGTACAACACTCACATGGCGTTTTTGAAAAATTTTAATATTCATAAGAAACTTTGCCGAGACTTTTTTATTTGTAGTAAAAATTTCTCTTTTTATAGAAAATTTTTCTAGTTTAAGGAGTTTTTTTTTCAAGTTTCACTAAATTTTAAATGCTTTTAATTAGAAACATGTATATGTGCGCCTAAAAGGAGTAGGATTTTCATGTAAAGACGGATTATCGATTTTTCGGTTTCAACAGAAATGTTAAATAAAACACACACAAAGCTATGATTTTTATGAAACGTTAATTTTACCATAATGTTTATACCTCTCCATTACGTATAAAATACAATGTCATTTAACCCATTTCTGCTTAATGGGTATTTCAATGCCCAAAAAATTAAAATTAATAATTATAGCAAAGGCGAGATAAGAGTTAACTACTGTAACTTATATTTTTGTTTAAAAAAAGATATTGATTAATCTGAAAAAATTAAAACAGAAAATTTTTTTGATTTCAAATTCAGTTTCATATATGTAAAATAAAAGTTTCTTCTATTTTCCGAACCACAATTTTTGCATAATTTATCGTAAATGCATCTTGTTGCTATATTATATTTAAGAATGCATATAACTTTGCATTTTATATAATTTTTGTTAAAAAAAAAGAATATACAAATTTTTTTTATTTTTTTGTTTTTATTGAAATGATTTTTGGTGTTACCACTCAAACAGAAAGAATAACTTTTTTGTAATGCTTAAAGTAGCATTTTCGATGTGCAAAATGACCGTTAAATAAGTATCTGCTCTATTACTAACAATTATTTTCTAGACGTTTTTGTGTATGACAAAAGTCTTTAAATTGGTGGTTCAATTTATGAAGTGACAAATACACAAATTTCAGTTGTTTCCAAAGAGATAAAATGCATGACATAAAATTTCTCCAGAACAGATTGAATTTTTGTAGCATTTTTTTTTAATAATGCAAAATCTTAACTGTTAACTGCTTGCTGTTTGACTATCTTGTTAGACAAGTAAAAATTCCCCATGGGCACGGACTTTGATAAGAAATTCAAAGTCATATTTCCGACAAGGCGGGAATGGAGCAGGGGAATACTGGCCGAGGAATACCGCACGAGGGATTTCACAAATGGGTCAAAGATGACTTGTGGTGTCGGCTCTGGGGTCTTCTCGGAGGAACTGCACGTGAATCACTCTTTTCGTTTGCCGGACTGGGCCAGCGTATTTTAGGCTGATATACTGGCGATAAGGGAGGAATGTAAAACACTGTACAGTAGGCACATCAGCGGCAAAATTTGCATTTTCGTCGATAGCCAGGCGGCTCTGATGTCACTGAAGTCACATAAAACAACGTCCATTCTCGTCAACCAGTGTAAGGAGGAACTATCTAGACTGGGCTGCCTATCTGACATTATCTTGATTTGGGTTCCTGCGCATAGGGACCATTACGGCAATGAACAGGCGGATGGGCTGGCCAAGACTGGAGCCGCTCTTGATATTTCACAGGGTGTGCCAGTCGCAACGCCCCTGGGTACTATCAGAAGCAAAATCTTCAGACACTATCTGGATATGGCTGAAGATAAATGGAAGGCCCACATATGACATAGGTCGCTCTGAGCGACTTCTCAACTTCAATCGGAGAGACGTGTCAAGACTTATATACGTGCTTACTGGTCACCGGACGATCGGTAAGCACGCTATGAGACTCGGCTTCCCTTTTAATGAATGCTGCCGCAGCTGCAGGGAACCTGTAACTAAGGAGACAGTATTTCATCTTCTATGTGCTTGCCCAGCGTTTTATATAACACGACATGGACTATTTGGGAATAACCTTCTACAAGGACTCTCGGAAATATAGTGGGTGAAACTCAGCAGCTTGCTGAAATATCTCAACGCAACAGGCTGGCTCTAGCCACCTCGGTATTGCCCCTGGGTCAAGTTTGAGTGGGGGTTCCAATTCTTGACAAGTTGTGTGGTGTCAAAACGGAGTCGCTGTTGACTCTACTTGCAGCACGCCTAGATCTGTGCATGCTACCACGTTAACCAACCAACCAAGTAAAGGTAACCTTAATTCTTTTAAAAATTATTCTGAATAATAAATGCATAGAATCCCACGCCCTAACTTAAAATCATGCTACTAAATATCATAAAAATTGGTTCATTATTTACCATTACTCTTTAACTTTACTCTCTCAAACCGTAACAGCTAACGCTTTCGTAGTAACATTAGATTCCATAAGCCCAAAAATCATACTTAAAAATTTCATGAAGAATGGTTTTTAATTTACAATATAAAGCTTGCTTTTGGAAAAGACTTTATTACGCGTAAAACTGCCGCAGATTCAATAATATGAGGTGAAGTTTTTAAAGATTTATTCATAATTTATAAGTCCCATATAAAGCCAACTTCTAAAATATTCTCACTCTCGGTAAAGGATATCTAAAGTTCGACACAGCCGAATATAACGCTTTTACTTTTTTTTTTAACTGGTTTCTTTTGAAAAAAATTATTAAACCAAAAAAAAAAAAAAATGAATAAAAACAACCATAAAATACTTTAAATGGCGCAAGCATTTATGTGGAAAAAATAGTCAACATTTTAACCAAAAAACGCAAAAATATGTAGATAAAAAAGTACATACAAACATGTGCTGGTATTTTATTTTCATATATGTTTGTACAATATATTCTCATACTTTAGTCTATATTCAAAAGCATACTGCTTACCACGAAAATATGTATATTCGTTTTTTTTTTTGTTTTGGTTTTTTCTTCCTTCTGCAAAAATAATCCTAACAAAAAATGTGTTATGAATTCACACAAATATATATTTTTACAGTGTTGTATTATTTCTAGCTATTAAGTTATTGAAAATCTCGTTATTAAAACTAAAATACCGAATCGGCACTTTTAAAATTTTAAAATTGTCTGTGTTAAATAAACTTATTTAAGAATATTTTCATAATTGTGAATTTGCTTTCTTTAGTTTTTCTGTTAGGTATTCCATTTTATTAACAATTAATAATCCCTATTTATATTTCCAATACTGTTTTAATCGAAATTTGTTCTTGTTTTTTATATTTCAAGGCTTAAATTGTTCATTGTATTTTTGCAGATATATATGTATAAGTATATATATAAATATATATATTTATTCCTGTCTGTCTGTGTGTTTTTTTATTATTGAATATTTGCTAACGTGTGAACATACTTTACCAAATAATACATATAAACACATTTTTATAAAATTATATAGATAAAATACAAATTCCATATTTTGTGCACTAAAATGGAAAAATAAAGTATATAAATGTATATAAAGAAAACAAATCAATAAAAAATTTCCTTCTCTTTTGGGGTTTTTATTCAAGGTTTAGGTGTGAAAGGAAATATTTTCTTTATACGCTATATTAAAATGTCTTATGCGCAAGTTAAAGTACTTTAGGTATGTTTAACTTAAATAAAAAATAAACAGGTTAAGGGAGCTCTAGGCTTATAATAATTAAAAAACTAATTATTTGAAATATATTTATATATCCAATATATCGATGGCTTAATATAAAAGAGGCGTAACTTGATATTTTTAAAAAAAGCTGTTTTTATTTAGTCTGGAGGCTAGTTTCACATGGTATCTTGATTTAAAATTTTTAGGGGTTGTAGTACAACATTTAATGGATAATTTTATTAAAAATTGTGTAATAACTTTTTATCTAAATTTGTTCGGATTTTATTAAGTTTTTTTCTTCCCTCGTAAACAACCAAAAAAAACCGAGCTAGGCCTTTTTTATATTAAGCCATCGATATATATAATATTATATCTGTGCGAATATGGCAGAGTAGCTTATGTCAAATGTTGTAATGGGTGATTTTGTTAACGTAGCTTTTCTAAAAATCTAATGAAACACTCAAATTTGCATCATATATTCAAAATTTTTATTGGAATCGATAAATTGGTATTTGCCATTTACTTTTTAAAATTTACTTCATGTAAATGTTGACCGCGGCTCCGGTTCAAATGGTCCATTCGTAAGGTCCAACTTTTCACCACTTTTTCGAGCATTTCGGCCTGTATTCCATGAATAACACATGTTATGTTATACTCTATGGCTTCAATCGTGTTTGGCTTGTCCACATAGACCATCGACTTCACATAACCTCACTAGAAATAGTCAAGAGGCATCAAATCACATCATCTTGGCGGCCAACTCACAGGGCCATTTCGAGAGATAAGCGGCTCACGAAATTCATCCTTCAATATGTCCATTGTTTCACGAGGTGTGTGGCATGTGGTACCGTCTTGTTGAAACCACATATCAACTAAGTCCAACTCAGCCAATTGGGCAAAAAAGTGTCGCGTATCATGGCACGTGGTTAAGTAACACATGCCCAATACCTAAGAACGGCTACGAACTGACATTTCACTATCCTCATTAACACTGGTCGCTACGGCTGCAATATTCTCTTCGGTACGCACTCTACGAACGCGAGTCGGTGGTTTAATATCCACCAAAGTAAGTTTGTTGCGAAATTTGGTGATAATTGCACGAATTGTTGATTCACTAGATCGATTATGACGACCATAAAATTTTTTTAACAAATGATTGACATTTCTCACAGAGCATACATTTTGATAATAAATTTCAACGATTTGCAGTCGTTGCTCGTTTGTAAGTTTCTCCATGGTGAAATGTCAGAGTATGCTGAACACGTTTCCCTTTTACAGATGTAATTTGGACACAATAACCAACAAGTGCTGCCCTTTAGTTTGTAAATTTCCTTAGTTCGTATTAAAAATTGTAAAGGCACATTCAAATATGAAAATTAATAGCGAATATATGTTGTCTGTGTAAACCAATTTGTGATGAACACATAATGCAGACTACAACATGTATTTCTCGCCAACAAATGCAATAAATAAACACATTTTCCAAAAAGAGGTTGACGGTTTAATAAAATAGTTTAAAAGTTAACTTTATTTTGTTTTATTAATTTGTCCTCATTTAAAGTCTTTGAAGGTACAATTTTACATGTACAGACTTTTAATGGTGTAAAATCGATTAGCAACTACATCAAGGGAAAGGAGTTGAGTTTTTTGCTTTGAAGTTTAAACATTTTTGTTAAAACTAAAAGTATTAAGATGTCAGAATTTTAAGTATGTGTTGTTTATGAAAAAAAAGTTATTGCAATTTCGAAATGTAATATGTACAATTATACTTTATCAGTTCGACGAGGGTTAAAACATTAATAAAGGCTAAAAGTAAATTGCAAGCAAAATAAAATAAATTTGATAAACATTAACGATTATATACCTTTTCTTATTCTAATAACTTAACTTTGTCTTATGTCCATCTTAAGCTAATCTTTCATGTGACCTTTAATATTTACATAACTAACACATATTTTGCAAACAGAACTGATATGTAAAAAATACACAGCTTTTGAAACATTGTCCATCATTTGCCTTAAATCTTGTTCTTCAAATTAATCTATTTTATTAGCTGAAATCAAATTGCAAATTGATACAAAAATGAAAATGCTTTATTAAGGCTGACGACAGAGGGCCAAAGATACCTTCCTATATGACAAAGACACTTGTATAAAAACAAAATTAAGTAAAATTTAATTTCGATCAGCGACAATTTTTTTAATAAGAAAACTAAGGCATATTTCGTTTAAACCAACCAATACATTCAGTGTTCATAGAATTCAAGTATAATTCCAGTCCTGTTTTTCATATGCAAGACTTGAATTATACTTAAATTTTACGGGAATTTAATAGCATACTCCAGCATAATGAATACTGAAATTTCAGTTGAACATATACAATTTAAGCTTTGAATTACAGTGGAATTTCAGTCTCAAACGCGTAATAATTAAACTTGATTAAAAGTATTGTAAGGCAAGTAAAAATCAAAGTTATAATGCCAATGTAAATCAATTTTAATGTAAATCAAATTAAAAAAAATTTTTTAAAAAAAAGTTGTATAAAATTCTTGAATCAAGCAAACAATTTTCCACCTTTTACCAAAATGATTATATAGATAACTAAAAATTGTAAAAAAATTAAAAATTGTGATAATTTTTTTTTTTATTTCAATAAATGATATATTTAATTTTAATTAAATAAATTAACAAATTAATAAACAAGTTTGTCATTTCAAACAATGCGTTAATTGATTTTGGCAGTTTCCAACAACAATTCTACAAGTTTCAATTATTTAATTTTATATGAAAAAATCAATTAATGCTAAGTTTACACTTAGGTTTTTAAACGCGTTTAAGCAATATGTTGATTTAGCTAATCAAAGCCGTTCACATTACATTTGAGATGATTAAGATGACAGATGATTAAGAAAAAAAAAACACAACAAACTAATTTATATTTCTTTAAAGTATTTAAAATGGATAAAAACACTTTTATAAAGTTATCAGAAGATTATTTTAATCATTTTTATGATGCAATTGTGAAAATTTATGAATTATTTAAGGAAAAAAATATAAAACATTAAGCAGAAATCGTGGCCGGTTGTACACGATTATGTTGGCGGTTCTACATTTGAGGTATTTTCAGCGCATTCTATGTGATTTATGAAGTGAATTAGTTGTAATCATGCCAATTTGAAGTGATTAACAAATCACTTCAATGTATGGGTAATCATCTCGATTTTGAAGTGATTAGAGCTTAATCACGTTTGAACTGCTTAAACGCGTTTAAGAAGCCAAATGTGAACAAAGCATAAGATTTTTTGTTATTTAATTAATATTTTAACTGAAAACTTATTTCAAAACAACTAAAGTATTAACTCAATAAAAAATTGAGCTTCCAACGAAGTAGGTTTGTAAGAGAGAAACATAGAAGTTTCGCTTACCACTGCGCTAAGGGAAGACATGAGTTTTGTATGGCGATTTCCCAGTTTGAAGCAAACAATTTTTGACACATAAGGCGCATTATTCAGCGCATTAAAAAAAAATTGTTGTATGTAACTTTACACACTGAATGTTTTGATACAGTTATTTTTTAGTATTCTCTTTTACAAACCTGCTTCATAGTAAGAGAATGCCGTGGCACTTGAAATGTTATTTTTTTATAAAAGTTGTTTAGAGTTCTTTCACTTACTTCACTGCATTTCTGTATATCGTATTGCGTAGCGCATAATTCAGCGCTTATTTTTTTTAAATGTTCCGTTAGTGCTTCGTAAAATGATAAAATTTTTTATTGGGAATTAAAGCAAAATGTAATTTTTAATTTTTTTTCAACAAAAAAAAAAAAAAAAAAAAAAAAATGGATTCAATTATCAAATTAATTAAAAATACTTTTAAAAGAATTTTTTTAATTGATAGAAAACTGCAGATCATTTTTTCTGTGTATAAAGAATCTGTATAAAAATGTGATAGTATTGGGAAAAAATTTTAAAGGACTAAACGAATGTACTTTTTTACAATAACGTAAATGGTATCGTTAGACTTACTGTTAGTGATTTTACGTGATACCACATATGACTATACCAGAAAACTTTCAAATTCAGCACACAGAAATCTTCGCAATTCAAAAGTAAAAATTATTTTAAAAATTTTTTATGAACTGGAATATACACATAAAAAAAAAAAAACAAACGTTATTAAGTTATTAAAGAAAATTTGTTAAATCTTTTTAATATTTTTAAAAATTTTTTTAATTAACATGTTTGTAAATTGTCATATTAATAATTTGTTTTTTTTTTTTTTTTTTTTTGTAGAAAATTAATGTGTATATCATAGAAAAAATATTTTGTGTCAAAAAGTTATAAACATAATATAAGAAATTCTGTATTTTCAGTTTTAAATCTTTAAAAGAATGAACGAAGTGGCGATTTTTCTAAAGTTTTACCAATCTATACTGTCAGTTTAATTATTATTTAATTATTTATAAAGAAATTTTAACGGGTCTTCTTTAAATTCTAGTTTTCCAAAAAAAAATATTAATGATGGCAAGATTCCGTTTTGTGTTAATGTCAGAAGCTCATAGTGCATTGCATGCAGGTCTATATTTGTTCCTTAATCAGTTATAATGTTTTTGTGATGTAATTTTTATTAAATTTTACTAAAAAGTTAAAAAAAAAAAACTTTTAAATGCATCTTTAATTTTAATTTAGTTAGTAACAAAATATTATGGTTATATGACAATTTTGTAATAAAAATTTATATTTTATTGTTAACAAATAAATTATTCAATATTACATACTCATTGTTAAAAATATTTGTTGAATTTTAACAATTTTCATTAACAAAATAGTTTTTTGTATTTACAAATTCAGTTGTTGGTGCCATTTCAATTCAAAAATTTAATCGTATTGACGAATATGGTATTCAATATGACAATTGATTTGTCGTGATTTTTTTCTGAAAAAATTATAATTAGTTTTTAAGCAATTAAAAAATTGCTTAAAAAGTATTTCAATTTAATTAATGTGATAATTGAGTCAATTATTTTTTTTTTTTTTTTTTTTTTTGTTGAAAGAAAATTAAAAATTTAATCTTGAGTTAATTCGCATTTTAGGTGTTGTGAAATAAATTTTTAATTAAAGTATTAATAAAATAACAAAAAATCTTAATTAATTTTCTCGTTTAAAATAAAAAAATAATTTAAACTTGTAGAATTGTTGTTGGAAATTGCCAAAACCTGAGCTATATTTAATTAAATTAATTAACACATTGCTTGAAACGCCAAAGTTTTTTAACATTTTTAAAATTAAAATTAAAAATATCATTTATTAAAAAAAAAAAAAAAAATATTCACAATTTAAATTTTTTACAATTTTTAGTAATTAGATATTATATTCTACCTTAAGGGGAACTCCTAGGAAATTGTAAAATCAATCCCGCTTTCCCGGGAAATGAAAAAGTCCGGGAAAAAACAACTCTTTGTAAAATAAAAATACTTAAATGTTTAAAACCCGTAGCATTAAGTTTGGCCTACCGAAGTAATAAAGACAATGTTTTATTATATATGTATACGTGGCGTATGATTGATGTTATATTCGTATGCTTCAGTGTTAAAGTATCTTTCAACATGGCGTATGAATATCTAAAAATTTTGCACTTAGTATGGATAAAATGAAGCATACTTATATGGTTAAAGATAATTATGTGTATAAATTACAAGCGTATGTATGCGTGTAAAATTTTTAATATGATTAATTGAAAATATTTTACGAGTTTGTATTTTAATCCAATTGAGATTAAAAACTCACATACATACCTATGAGCATTTGCATGTATGTATCTTCGATGCCCGTGTTGTAATAATTTTTTTAATAAATAAAATAAAGGTTAATATAAAATTTCTTTAGAATGACGTCAAAGAATAAATCTTAAAATGATAACTTATGATATACATAAAATTCAATTAGACAACAAGTTACGAAATTTTAAGAAGTAATTACGTTTTTAAGAAAAATTCACACTTAAAAAATTTAATAACATATTAAAAAAAAAATCTCATTATATATTTAAATAAGTAGTCATAGTTGATCTGAAATATACATACAACATTTTTACTTAATAAAAAAATAAATAACAAATGTGTAGTTTATTTGATTTGGTTTAATCAACAGTATAATGACTTTTTAATTGCAAAACTATGTGTACCTTATAATTAATATTTGTTTACACTTTATATATTTATAAATTCTTTAGTTTTGTATTTATAATAAAAAAAACATATTGATAATACAAATAATGTTTCGCTGTGTAAAAATAATCAGCTACATTTGTAAAATTTGCCAAGGATGCACAGTGATCAATAGCTGAAATTAGTTAATAATAACATCTGAACCCAAAGTAAAATGTTGAACATACATTTGCACGGGTAGACCAAGTCCCAAATGAAAAAAAATTTTAAAAATAAACTAGCACACGATAGGATGTTTACAGACATATTGGACTTTTTATCGATAAATGTGAGAGTTTACAAATATTTTACTATCCTACAATCCTAAAATCTGTTTTACCACTTCTGTTGTTTAGACCAGACTTTTTCGTAACCAAATTGCGTTTCGTTCAGTCCATTTAAAATATGCTAAACAAAACACGTTCTAGTACAATTTAAAATATTCAAGTGAGACTTGATTTGATTCTGAACTCAAAAGATCAACAGTTTCTCTTAACCAAGTTCCATTTGTAGATAGAAATAAGTGAAAGCTAAGTATGATCCTTTGATTTTAATCTTTGTTGAATAAAGCTAAATTATTTACTTTAAAAGAGAGGATGTCAAATTTAGTAGTGAGATAGGGTATGGGTGCGAGGCCTGCAGGCTCATCGCCCTAGTATCATGCTTGGCTTTCGTTTAAATCGTATTTAAGTAGTGTCTAGTAGGGAATTTTATATCACTCCTATGGTGAATTATGGCACGCGCATCACGAAATTAGGTAGAGTAATTTTCAATAGTAACATAAATTAAGATAAATTTCAACACAGTAATACAACTTTTGTTAAGCATTTTAAGCGCTTTAAATTGCTCTTTGGAAGTTTGCTTTTTATTGGACCTTTGGTTAATTATTGACCGATTATCGCAAAATAACATTGTGTTATTTCTAGTCATATAAATATAAACTTAACCAAACTTAACCATATCTGTATTTGTTACGATTTTGGAAGGACATATGGGTAATTCCATGTCAAATCGACCAAGAGTGGGAAACGACCCCTTTCGATTTTAATGAAATTTGGTGAAAAGGTTCTTTTTATCCTATAAGGAACATATATGAACGAAAAAAAATTAATTTTTTTTTTTTCAAAAGTTATGTCATATTCAAAATGTCATAATTTCGCAGAATTAGCCGAATGTGTTAAGATTATTTCTTCAATATCTCGAAAACTACTTTAAATACGAAGATGATTTTTATATCATAAGTAACTGGTGATTTGAGCAAAGTTTTACATACATTTTTAAAGAGAATACTTGGGGCTACAAACTATATATTGAAAAAAAATATTTTTTTTGAAAAATGTAATGTCTGCAAAATATTAAATTTTGAAAACGGACTAAGTCCAAAACCTTTTTTTTTATTTGGCTGATTTTTTTTATATAATACCTTAAACTGTTCTTCAAAAATGCTGAAACTTTGAAGGAGGTGTTTTTTTTTTAAGATATGATTTTTTTCCTTTGCAACCTCCTAGATGAGTCAAATGTATGACCAACCCCACTTTTTTATTTATTGCGGAATTTCGGTTTTTTAAGTCTTTTCAATTAACTAAACCGTTTTTGATTTACGCGAATATATTCAGTGCAACATCCTACATTTTCGAAATAACGATATATCTTGAAAACAAGAGCTAACGTAAAAAAAAAACGGTTAACACCACTGGATTCAGCATGGTTAAAATGCCAGGTGCCCAGCTTGTCTGTTTTTTGCAATTAGCACAGTGTACCTATTACTCAAAATTACAATATTAAAATTCTATTTTAAGATTATTTTTCTAAAGGTTGCGAAAGAATAAAAATTATATCTTACAAAAGAAAAAAAAACACCACCTTCAAAGCACAGTTTGAGGTATCTTATAAAACAAAATCAGCCAAACATAAAAAATTGGTTTTTGACTTAGTCCGTTTTAAAAATTTAATATTTTGCAGATATTACATTTTTCAAAAAATTTTTTTTTCAATTTATGGTTTGTAGCCATCAAAATAATCTTCGTATGTAAAGCAGTTTTCGAGATATTCAAGAAATAATCTCGACACATTCGGCTAATTCTGCGAAATTATGACATTTTGAATATGACATAACTTTTGAAAAAAAAATTTTTTAATTTTTTTTGTTCATATATGGTCCTTATTGGATAGAAGGAACCTTCTTTTTTTATTAAACCAAATTTTACTACAATAGCTCTGTTCGCAACGGTTTTAGGCATATTAAAGTAGTCTCTGAGTGTGGGCCTGATATGCGGCCTATGGTAAAATCAGTATGTAACGTATGTATGTAAAACTTTGCTCAAATCACCAGTTACTTAACAAAAATATACATTTCCTTAACGACCGCTATTTTCATTGAAATAATTTTCTTTACAATCGTAAAATGTTCGTAATTTTTGCTTTTGTTAACTCACCGCAAATATTATGGTAAAATTTTATACCCTCTTTGGTATTTATTTATAACCAGAACATAAAGTACGTTTCCCTTAAATATATTTATGGATTTGTTTATGTTTTAATGCAGTCTGTAAAATATTTAAAACTACATCAATCAATGTCTGCCGACGTATTTGTCACAATGAATTTATTTTAACAGTTTAACTTGGGTAAATATGTGTGCGCATGTGTTTGTTTACGCCTTTCTTTCAATTTAACATTTACTGGATTTTTATATTGCAATGATGGAATTAAAAGTGGGTAAAAAGTAAAAATTTAATATGTATGAGTGTGTTAGTGTAAGTATAACAACAATTGTAAGCTTATGGATGTTTTAAAATACACGATAGGTTGATGTGTCCTAATTTGTTTTGTAAGTGTGTGTGCTGTGAAAGTGAAAATTCATTACAGCAATTTTTATAGCTGCTGTTGTTGTTTTTATTGTTGTTTATTTTGTATTTAATAGTATTCAAAAGCACGTCTCCTAAACTGCGTCAGTTGATGGGTACATGCTGTATGACGAGCATAGAACAAATATTACTTAGATATATGCGTATGTGTATTGTAGTAGGGATCTTAAAACTAAATAGATAAATCTGTGTGTCTGTTTATATTCTGACATAAAGATATGAACATACATAAAATGTTACAATTCATTTCATACAATCACATTCGTGCAGAGATAAACAAATACATTGTTTGGAGGGTAATCTTAAAAGTTGTTTCCAAATAAGTTATTTTTAATTTTTTTTAAATCCATGTTTAACGAGTATTTTATTATTAACAAATGATTTATTTTAAATTTATTCTTCGTAATTATGGTTGGTAATAAAGAACTAATAACTTCCTAAGGTTTTCGGAGGGATGGCGTTTATTGGTTATTTAGTCCAGCATTGACGTTTTGATAAAAAGGTTCCATTTATTCATCAAGATCATTAAACTAATGTTATCCAAAACAATTAAGAAAATACTTCGTTTTTGAGTGAATTAATTTAGCTGCATAATTATTGATTTAAAAGCCCAGATATGTAAGAAATTTTTTTTAAGTCTATAAGTTATAAAATAAGAGCCAACTGGACCTGGGCTTACAAAATTATATTTGCTTAAATTAAAATTATTATTAAACTTATTACACAAATCAAAAAGAAATAAGGTCGTTATGAAATAGAGAGTGACTCGGAAGACAATCTATTAAATACTCAACTAGAACTCACAAATGTATGTCATTTAAGCCCTCTTCAGTTTATCCTCGTACATTAACAAACATATAACATTCATTTTGTTGTTATTGCTGCCACAGTCACCCAGTAGTATTATATTTATTACACAAGATGAGAGCGAATGGAAAAACCACTCTTTGCAAAATATCTAGAGTACAACTATCCTTGACATAAATTTTGTTTATGTTTATTTTTTTTTCTTCTATATTATAAAAAATAATGTTATAAATATGAAATGTTTATAAAAAAGTTTTTCCGACATACAAATTTAGGTAAAGCACAAACTCTTAAATCGAAAAAGAAACACAGCAATACACAAGTTTTGATCAATAAATTGTTTCCAACTTTCTTAATAAATTTGTATTAAAGAGTGAACAGAGAAAAAATAATTTTGTGAAATTTTGATAAGTTTTGTTGCTTTTTTTCATAGTTTACCATTTATTTATGCTGTTCGATTTTAAGGGCTTAGTTATAAACACTTAATATATCAACCGAAAATTTAGTTTTTGCTAGTAAAATCAACATAATTCAAAACAAAACAAGTCATAATTTACCATCGTAAAAATATCATTTGTCAGTCAACCTTGTGCCATCAGCACTGTCATTTGTATAGTCAGTCGTATTTATCATAATGTCAATATATCAGGCAAAATTTTATATATTGTTACACAAACACACTTTTCCTTTTTACTTTTTTTTTTTATTTTCTGTTGTAATATTATTATATACCTATATTATACGTTCATAAATTTATATGAAAAATATTTCTTTTATTATATTACCGTGTACATGGTTGGAAATAATTGATAAAATAACTGAATCATAGTCAAATACATTATTTTAATTGATATAAATTTTTTAGAATTTTGTATTAATACTAATGGATATCACACAAGTCTTAAGTATTTTGAGGAAAATACAACCATGTCATAAATAAAGATCCTGTGGTTCCCAAAAGGAATAAAGACTCAGCCATGTCATGATAAGTTGTTATTAATTTTAAGAATTTTCAAACAATAATTAGATCAGAAATGTATTTTCGTCAAAATACTTAAGACTTGTGTGTAAAAGCGTAAAAAGCCTTAACCAGCTTTGAAACCAATAAAAAAATATCCATTGAAAGAGGTTTTAGATGGATTGTTTTTTTATTCATTACTTTTTGAAAATATATTCTTAGCGGTTTAATTTTTTTACTTAATCCTATATTAAAATCATTCGTATAGTAAATTTTTTTCAGTGTACCTAATGTTACGAAAACAAAAAACTTTTTCATAAATTCTGTAACGAAATGTAGTCCTACATATAGTCCTATGTTTCAATGTGACAAGTGTGTCATTTATAGTCACACCAAAGCTACCGAAATATCCTTTCATCAAAGCCATAAATTTTATTTTTACGAGTTATTATTGGCAAAGAGTCGCATAAATAGAATAAAAGGAGTAAACGAAAAAATAAATTCATATTAAACTACATAAACTTACATACTCGGTAAACATACAAAAACTTACAAATACAATAAATTGCGGATAAACAGGAGAAAATATAACTATCAACTATACGACAGCAATAAATCCCTTTAACATTAATAAAAGAATATGAAGAGTTTTCTACTCGTATCAAAATTTTCTATTTATACAATTTTTAGGGTCGTTTTTTATTACTTAATTTTCAAGCAACAAAAATTTCGATATAAAATACACATTTTTTGAGTAAACTAATTGCTGCACTTAATCTTGGATACAAGAAAAAAGGTCATTCCTGTAAAAAATTGCTTAAATTTATTAAAATATTAAGAAGAAAAATTACTTCAAGTTAAAATAAAAGTCTACAGTTAATTAAATTTAAGGGTGCCCAACAAAAATTTTTTTTTTCAAAAAGTTGATTTAAATGCAAAGAAATGTCACTACTACTAATTCAAGAAAATGCCGACATTTATAGTATCCTACAACAGCAACTTTCACACATGAACAAATCGATTAACCCATGAAAGCATGTCAAACTGCATACTTGCTGTTTTATGATCTTTTCAGTTCCCCTATTTGAAAGGACATTAAAGTAGAAAAAGGACACATTAACAAAAAAATAAAAAATTAAAAATAGCTATAATAAGTCGACTACAAGGCTGCTTTTTACAGCCCGATACCAGCAAAGGTAATTTAAGCCATGTCTGAGTTTGGTATAACTTCAAAGCTAATACGCTTATGTTGAATGACGTTTACTGATACAAGATCATTGGTTAAAATTTGAAAAGAACTCTCCGAGATGTTTAAAGCCAAACGAGGTTTTACGTCTGTAATTTCTGAAAAAAAAAAAAATTATTTATGGTGTAAACGCTGCCATATTTATAAAGAAAACTCAAGGTAAAAACACGTAGGCCAAATAAACGCGCGCTCTGTAGACTTCTGTCAAAAATAAGTTTAATTAGAGCTTTTTTTGTAGAACAAGTTACACAAAAAACATTTTAAAGCGTACGAGGCAGAAAGTTGGTTAACTTTGAACTTTTTAAAACGTTGAGTATTTTTGACAAGTAATCAGCTGACAATAAATAAGAATAATTAAGCAAATTTGTGACTCATGGAAAAGTTTACAAAAGATACAGTATTGTATAAAACAAAGTGCTGAAGCTTGGAATTGTATAAAAAAGTGTTAAACAAAAAAAGAACCAGCTGAAAGAAAACGCGCGTTGCGTAACGTGTCATGTGTTATGTGCTCAAGTTTTTAATCGCACAATACTAGTCGGCGAATAAACGCGTGTTATGTACTTCTACCTTTAGATATTAACACGACCAGCTTTCTTTTTGTAGAAATTACGGGCATTAGGGAATATTTTGTTGGAAAAAATCCTGCTTGATAATTAATAGAGCAGGCACAATTTACAACAGACAGCATCTGCTAATCGCTTATGCTGATGATATTGATGTCATGGAGCGGCCTGTACGAGAGGTTACTGCATCATTCTCCAGTATCGAATAATTGAAGATAAAATAAAGTTAATGGTATCAACAAACAAAGAAGCAACAAGACTGGATCAATTTGTGAACGTTGGTGACTATAACTTTGAGATAGTACACAACTTTATCTATATCGTTACCAGTGTTGCCAATTAAGTATTTTTCATGCTATATCTAGCAGTTTTTAAAGTCAATTGGCTTGAAGAAAAACTGATTTAGCATCTAGCATTATTTAAAAATTTCTAGCACTTTTTGTTCTTGTGGTATTTTCAGTATTTTCCATTAATGTTTAATTCAAATATTATTGAAAAAACCAACGAAAGATTCTAACATTGAAATAGATCAAAAAAATGCAACAATGTAAATGCTCATTAATGTGAATATCAATAAACTGAAATAAAAATTAAAAAAGGAAAAATTTTCAAAATTAAGGAAAATCTATTCAAAACAGAAAGAAACAACCTTTTGAAATTACTGCAAATGCTATATTGTTTCTAAATTAAGTGGCCTGGAGCAAAGGCAATTTGACACCTCGTCGCCAAAGCTACACAGAGAAAACAGATTCGTCATCACAACCGAATTTGGCGCCAATCGAATTTCGTCGGTTGCATGTACTATCACACACTTCGGTTACAATTACTGAAAATTTCGTTGCTTAGCATAATAGTTTTGATAGCAACATTTGAATTTTAGTACACTATCAGTCATAACAACAGATATTGTTAGTTGTTAGTATGATTATTAGAAACAAAATTGTGCTTATACCCGAATAAATGATAGCTGCAACTGAATTAACACATAATTGGTGTTCATAACAAGAGATTTGATTGTCGTTATCAATATATTTTTTTTAACCGGTCAAACGTAGCCCATAAGGGGCAAGGACTTGTCCAAAGATAACCCCAATGAATGAAAAAAATGGCTTATATAACAGTACGAAGTCCTAGGGCAGGACCATATAACCCAGCTTGCATTACAAAGGAGAAGTCTTAGAACTACTCCATGGTATAATCCAGAGGATTAGCTTTGAAATCGTTTCAAAACGAAAACATGTCGTTAAAAAACGAAGACATGTCGTTTCACTGCAAACTCTTTTTAATAATGACATGTTCCATACTTGCATTACATTGGACCAGCCCAGGATCAAAATCGATCAAGTAGCTGAATATAATTTGCAGGGTATAAAAAAATAATACATACATACATACATATATACGTGTATATGTTCATACCTATAAGAACACGTAAATTACTTACCCCTATTTATTAAATTTTTGCACATTTTCCATTTTTGACCGCAAATATATTTTTTAAATATAAAATTAAAAATTATTTTAATCTATCAAATGTTTGACAGAAAATTTAGTAAGCAATTGGGGCTGTTAACTATTTTCTGGTTGTGAATTCCGAATAATTATATTTTCATTTGTTGTACTCGAATTGAAACTATTCCAACAATCAATAATTAGCTGCAATAAATGAATTAACATTTATATTACAAAATTTATTGATGAAAGCAAATTATTAATTGCAAAGACCAATATTCAGTATTGCCCTGTATTAAATTCTGTTGTGATTCTAACCATTTGTACTAATTTTTAGAACTTAATTAAATTAGAACAACGTTTTAATAATCAAGAGAATTAAAAATCAGTTAGAACTATGCATTTTTAATAGTTGCAATAAAAAATCATGTTACTGCAACCGTTTCCCAACCAATTTGTTTGCTGTGTGTAAAGGGCATAATGTAGCATATTATAAAAAATGTGCTTGGCCCTTACTTTAACGAAGATTTTCCATTTTTTTTTTTTTTTTTTATAAATTTTTTTAGTATTTATTTCGCATTTGTTTTATTTTTCACTCATTGATTTGACTTTTATATTACTTAAAACAAAACAGTAATAAACACTTAACATTCTTATTAAAAAATAAAACTATTGTGTAAATCGGATATAAAAAGTTCTAAAAATACGCTACATAAAACAAATGTAAACTTCCTTCTGCTTAACATGTTGTCGGTAGGTTTGCGCTTGATAGGCATAGGCATATACAGTTGTTGGTCAATAATATTTGAATATAAAATTCTTAAATTTATTCTAAATTATTTTTCTTATCATTTTCCTTGCCCTTTTATAAAATATTCTTGGTTTAAACAAAAACATTTCTTTAACAAAAAAAAATCTAAAAGTTTTGTATGCAGACATATTGGCGTCTTTGTATATATTTTATCAAAATACGGAAGCAAGTATGCATATTAGGGCGGGTTGATTTGTATGGATTGAAAAAGAAAAATAAAAATCGTATAGCAAAAACGTAATCTACATAAAATTCTCCGAAGAAACCATGGGTCTAAAATCAAACCCTAATCCGCACCTCTCGACTTGAACATTTTTTTACTTGGGTGAATATTTTTTTTGATGTAAACAAATTTTGAGTTTAGCAAAATATAAAGTGCAAGAGAACTAGCTTCTAAAAAATTTTATTCAGAAAATTCGATTTATTTTTGGGCAAAACTCATTTTTCAAACATTTATTTTTTTGCCAAAGGCGGGCATATACATTTTCAAGTCGTTTACGTTTTTGCTATACGATTTAAAAAAAAAAAATCGACCCGCCCTAATACATATATATATATATATATAAGAAAAAAATTCGACAAATTTAAGTTGTTTTTATATATCGTATACTACACAACTCCAAAATCAAAAATATTTAGGAAAGGCTGAAAATTTATTTCAAAAACATGTTTGCAATTTTTTAATCAAATTGAGTTTCACAAATGTTAAAGAAAAAAATTTTTTTTGATAAATTTTGATTTGTGCCTGTTTATGATTTAGTTTGCGATATGTATCTAACATACAGAATAAAGAAAAAAACACAAGAAATGAATATTTTTATTAAATAAATTCTACAAAACAAAGAACAAATTATTTCAAAATCATAAAAACAATAAACGAGAACAAACACAAAGCCATTAACAATAAAAATAATGTCAAAATTTATACACAATCTCATACATGATCATGGAATATGGATAAAATACGAGTATTTTTGTTTAGGTATTTGAATAAGAAGAGAAAAAATAAACAAAATAACAATTGAAACTCAAATACAAAACAGCAATAACATTAGAGAAGCAAACAAACATTATTTATGAAATATAGACAAATTTATACCGGAATATGTATTTTTACAAAAATGAAAAAAAAAAAACAAAAAGAATTTGTATTTGAGTTACATTATGAATAACCAAACAAGCAATTTTATTGGAATTCAAATAAAAGTCAAGTTTAATTTCATTTAATTCTTCCATTTTCAAGCCTTAACTCAAATTTAACTTGAAAAAAGGGTATACATTTAAGCTGAATTTCAGTAATTTTAAAGCACTTTAATTTTTAAAATGTGTGTCCTTATTGTGATATATGAAAACATTTATAAAGGGTAGTCCAACCAAAACGCACTATGTTAATTTTAAGTAAAGCAAAAAGTTTTCAGAGAATTATCTTAATATTTTGTATTATTATCTATGAGCATTATTTATGAAACAAAATATGTATAGGCCAAAATTTTTGTCTGTTTGTTTGTTGGTTTATAGACTCATAAACTACTAAACCGATTTTCCTGAAATTTTTACAGTAACATCACATGAGCCCCAAAAATAAAAAAAGGCTATCTATTTTTTCGATAGGGGTAGGGCAAGTGGTACCCTTCATAGGATGACCATATTAGGTATCGAACATCTTAAGTGCCGCTACGTAATTAAAGAACTATTTTAGCAAACGTCTTTAAATGTGGATAAAGCCACTATTATGGTTAACTATACATTTTTAAATAAAAACGGGCGTGGTAGACGGATGAAGAGCAGTACACTCCATATATCGAAAATATTAAATACCGAATATCTGAAGACAAAAGACCTTTTTCAACCTTTGTAGGAACCACTCCTATGGTAAACTACACCTTTCATAATAAAAATTAAAGGGGTAGGTCCAGGGGGAGCAATACAATATATATTAATGAAAAGGCGTATGTAATTTTGTTTCCTATAGACTCCTAAACTATTGAACTGATTTTTCTGAAATCAGTATTCCAATTTGGTACAAATAGCTTACATAATTATACACAACATATTTTAAAAGTAGGTTCAATGGGAAAAGTAAACATGGAACCTCCCATACGAATACACTTGAAATTTCTGCATATCTGTAGAAAGGTTACAGTAAAATCATTAAAATATCCTTTGTTATCAACACACGAGATCTGTTTTAAATAAGGTTTTCTAATTTTATTTCGATGGGGGTAGCAAATCGCACCAGGTTAAACTAGTACTTTTATATAAATACCCTAGAGGGAAGCGAACTGATACCGAAGTAGTCCTGCGATAGGGGTTTGGTGGTAGAGACCGGTTCAAGTTCTAACACTTTATATGTATAAGACCTATCACTTTTACATGGGGTTGTCATTGGAGGGGGTCAATTGACACCATTTGACCAGTCACAGGTCTATTCTCCATGAACATACTTAGTGTCAGTTACTAAAATGTAGTATTATTTCAATAAAACAAGTCCTAGAATTAAATTCAAAAACCAAATTTAAGAAAGTACCAAAAAATGTGTCACAGCACCGGTAATACTGTAATTCATTACTTTTTCTACCTTTTTGTTCTTCAGAAACCAGTTAAGGGATTGGTTCTTCTTTTACTGGTCATGAGTCCTTTTTTGTACTTTTTGTACTTGTTCTATTTTCACAAATCCCAGGACTAGTCTCTTGGACCAATTGACACAAATTTCCCGCAGGGTACCAATTCCAACACAATTATCTTTAATTTTAAGAACTTTTTTAATTTTCGGGCATGTACTGAAAATCGAAATCACGTGAAATTAAAAACGAACCAACTGTAAAATTATCCTTGTTCAAAGTTCATAAAAATAATTCCTTGAGGACCACTTTTCTCTACCTAAACTACTTTTGAAATCAGGAAAAGCTACGTTAATTTTTAACAAAAATTTAAGCGTTTTCAATTTCACTTGATTGTTGTTCAGACAGAAATTTTTGTTATAAATTTTATTGAAACTTGTTTTTTTATTATTTTCAGATCTTATGAAATAAAAATAAACCAAACTATGTTTTCGTTTTTATAGATTAATGGCCAATTATACCAAGTTCATTTATAATTAACTATCACTATAAATATCAAACAACCTATTGTTAACTGGCAGCTGAACTTGGTAAAATTGGCCGTAAATAATTTAAAAATTGTTTGAAATTAAAAAATTAATTTTGGAAAACATTTTCTCAAATTCTATATCGCACTCGTTCAACAATACTGTATTAACTCCAAATTTTTTTATTTTATCTTTTTGGCAAAAAACAATACATAACACTTATGTTTACCTATGGTTAAAAATTCCCATAGTTCTGACTATTCTTTCTTAATAAAATTACATATTGTGACCTTTTTGTTGGTGGAATGGTTTATTTCTGTGAAACAAGAAACAAAATTATTTTGAGTCATTTGAAGTGATTGGCCTTAACAAATGATTGTTTTTTGCTATAAAGAGTAGTATTTTGAGTTATGTTGTTATTCTAATAATAAAAGTTTATTTTAGTCAGGTAGTATTTTGAGTTGCAACTGTTTAATTGATTCAGGCTAAGTAAATTTTTTGTTTTAATTCAAAATATGATTGTTTTCATGAAATAATGCTTTTTCTTTGAGTTCTTACTGTTTTCGTGAAATAATTGTGTTTTTTGTTGAGTTATTACTGTTTTGATGAAATAGTTTTGATGACACTTTGTAATATTATCACTTTATTTTTTTGCATTGCAGCAATATAGCATTGCATTTTTGATCAGCTAGAAATTTTATTTTTAAGTTTATTAAACATAATAGTGAATACTTGAAGTCAAAAGGTGTAATAAGTTCAATTAACAAAATGAGTTGTCCAAATGAAGAGCACTATTCATTATTAAGCAAATCAAGCTCCCCAGATCCGCAGCTCTCCAGAAGCTCTCCAGATCCGTTCAGTAACAATTCGGACAATGATTTTGATCCACGTACAGTGTATGATAGCAGTTCTTCGGAGTTAAAAAATATAGGTAGTGAAAGCTGTAATTTTCAAATTCTAATACCAAACTTACATGTTTGTAATTATTTCAGGTTATCTTGTGTTTATTTGGGAAAGCTGCCACTGTCGTAAAATAAAATAAGGATATTATGGACCTAGTCAAGAAAAACATAATCCCTAAAAAGTATTACGAATCATACTACAAAAATATAATAGGGAATTAATTTAATAAAATATATATTTTAACCTTTTTAGCAGTTGTTAGCATTTATTTAGCTTTAAAAAACTTTGTTTACTTTACTCTTTTCTCATTTCATGTTTAACACTTTTATTGAAAAATGTATTAAATACAGCAATAAATTTCATGTAAACAAACACAACTCAAAATATTTACTTCTTATTAACAAAAATAATTCAAGAAAATTATAATAACTAAAAAAATCGCGTTTCTATCTCCAAGCAATAAACAAATAAAAAGGTTATGTGGTGCAATACAATAATTGATGGGGTTTTTAAATATTGCCTAACTTTTGTTAATGGAAAATTCCTTAAGCATTAAGAAAACAGTTTGTTGTCTCTCCTGAACACTTTGAAGTTTATGAGTTAATACAGTATTGTTGAACGGGTGCGATATGATTTGTGCAACTATGTGTGTGGCGAAAACTTCGTTAAAACCAATATGTTCAAAGAAAATCCTACTAAGCAAAACAAAAATGTATTTTAAACAAAATTGTATTTTTTTAATGGTTAATGTAAATGTTAAAAAGATAATTTATAAATCATATGTTTTTGCACTATGTATTAGTATGGATCATTTTTGTCTTATAAAGATAAATTTTCTATTAAAATGCAAAATCTACATTTTTATATGGAAGTAAAACCATACTTATAGCCGCTAGGGAACAAATAAAATCCACAAAGAGCTCGGTATGGGGGAAGATCCAGAGGATCATGGCGAAGAAGTTTGACACAGGCAAAAAAAAATATCGTTCGACGTTGTTAGGGCAACTACACTATGTTTATTGTAACAATATATTGTTGTCGTACACAAAAAGTTTTTGGTTTTATTAAATATCAGAAATATTTAAGTAACTGTAATCATTTCAACGTTTATCGCTTTGAGTATGGTTCACTGAAAAATAATTATTTTTCTAACAACTAAATAATGATATCGTTGAAAACATATTGTATTATTTACAACCATTTAATGATATTTAATAGTCATTACATGGTTACTTGCTATAAGTGTATTAATAGTATGTTTAAGATACAAACAAAATATATTTACTCTAAATAATATTTTGCTGTCACCATTTGTAAAATAGTTTCTTATCAGTTCTATCTTTTTTATTATACAGAATTATTTGTTAGTGTAAACAAAGCGGTAAAACGATATCCTATAAAAATAGAAATAAAATTATATTAAAAAAAGTAAACAAATTGCTAATTAAAAAAATTGTTAAGTGTCACAAAATAAAATAGCATTACTAAAAAATTTAAAAAAATGTTTATTATGGTGAAAGTGGGAAAATGTTGGAGCGAAAATATTGACCATTGCATGTAAGTTAAATTTTTTTTCAATAGAAAAAGAATGACAATTCTATAAAATAATTTATAAGTAACTGCGACCTACGATAACAACGATATTATGATAACCTACGATTATAATATGATTACAGAAATCATATTTTGAATCATTATATGATTCTTTCAGATATCATATTATTGCTTCTTAACGTATAATGATTAATTGCTCTATATGTTTACCACAGCTATGTTTTCTCTCTTAGTGCAAAGGAAATAAAGTCAGCGAACAAGGATGTCAGCTGGACACAGATTTAGAAAATATATCTAGAGATCTTAATAAATTTCAAGAATTTCGTACAGCACTATGAGCCTCCTAAGCCGGCGCTACAGTAATAAATAATTAATATGCATTTTTATATTCAAATTAACATTAGCGCAATATAGCAATATTTTTTTGTCTTTGTAAACTTCATTGGAATTGAAAGCATTTTGAGTTTAGCTTGAGTAAATTTTTTAAAGTGTATTGTGCTAGTAAATTTTGAAAGTTATCAAACGTTGCCAAAAACTGCTTGTATTTCAACTTAACGACAGTTTTCCAGATAACTATTTCATTTGTTGATTGGCATATTTTTGGATATATTTTTGTCAATTAATTAATTTTTGTATGCAAAAAATTTGTTTAACCGCAATAACATTTTTTTTTTTTTTTGCTGGATAATGAAGCATTTATATTGGTAAAAGTATAACAAAAAGATTTGTCAGGCCTTCAAAATAGGAATTTGTTTGTGGGATGATTTCAACGTTGGCGTCAAATCTCTTAACGCTAAGCCATTGCTTCTGGTTTGTAAGCATGAAACAGTCACTTAGAGATAAAAAACGGATATTAAGGCGGACGATGGAGAAATTCGTAGACTTATTCATGGAAAAATTAATGAGCACACGGAATTCACTTTTTTCAATTTTGTCCTTAATCACTTATTGGTCTGCTATTACTGACTGAAACACATCCAAATGACGCAGTGTATTAAAATTTTGACAGAAGTCAACAGACAGATGCTTGTTGATAGGAGCAGTGTTGTCCTTTCAATTTAGAAGCAGGAAATTTAAACACTTACTGACTTATTGATTAGCCCACGTATTACTTTTTGCATTTATGTATTAGTTTAGTTGTAAATTGTTGGAAACTTTTACATTAAATGTACATATTTGTTTATAAACATATAGAAATCCATTTTACATGAATACTTTTGTAATCGTTTCATTTAAATTTACCGTGAGTAAACAAAATTTATTGAAATTAAAAAAAAACCCAAAACCAAATTTACTTTAGCTAAATCTGCATGTTAGAATTTCATATAAAACACGGTTATTTGTGCTGCCATTGAGAACATTTTAATTTCATTATTTAGAATGCTCGAATAAACTAACAAGCACTCCAATGAAATTTGTTGACTTTTATTTTGGACGAAATTCAATTAATGTTTATTTTTTTTTTTTTTAAATTACTTACATTTAACTTAAAAATTCTCGTCAAAAAACTTTTTTAATTGTTGTGTATTTTGTCTTGTGTCTGTTAAAGGTCCTAAATAAACATACAAAGTTTTTACAAATTTAATACGTAAATTAAAGGTCCCTATTCTCATTTATTTGTTGCATTTACGACCCTAAAAATTACTTTGCAAATGTTGACTCTTGGTGATACGAGCAAATCAATATCAATTGAATTTTTTGTGCTTAAATAAAGACTCCAACTTGTTTTAAATAAGAAAATTTTTGTATTAATTTAGCTGTATGTAGTTAATATTACAAAAGCACTTGAGAAAAGTTTATTTAGTTTTTAACTACATATACAAATTTTATGTTCAAAGTCACAAAAACTAAAAAAGTACCTAAAAAAGAGAAAATAAAAGTTTCAATTATGGAACCAAACGTTTATACTCATACATTATTAAATACAGAATATACTTTCCCTTTTTGATATACAAATTGTTATCTTTATCTGTTGTTTTTCAATAGCAGTTACGTCTCTGTTTACAACTCATCGAATATATAAACTTTGTGCAAAAAATATAGTATACATTTTTTGTGACCAGTTCTAGTAGAAGTTCAATTGTATACAACTTATTATTATTAGATTTTCTAGATAAAATATTCGTTACCATGCCATACGAGCCTGATGCTCTTTTCAAATCATTAATAACGATTTTTTTGCTTTACGAATATCAGCACAAAAAAAAATTTAAATATTGAATTTCAATATTCCTTACTTTTTTGTTTGCTTATTTTGTATACTATTTCATCTCGTACTTAATTGAAAAATGCAAGCGAGGGGGCTAAAGTCGGCCATTTCGAATCCTTGATACACACTACAGCTAGTTAAACCCTATGTTTTCCCACTTAGCTGGGTATGTTTTTCATTTTTAAATTGATATATGTATGTATATTGAGTTCAGCATAATGTTCCGACTTAAAATTTTTAATAGTCTCCTAAAATCTTTTTTTCTATTAAATCTAACACTAACCGAGTAATTTTTGAAATTAACATCTTTTATTTACACCCAGCATACCCAGGTATGCTTGTAATAGAGATTGGACACTGCTCTTAGAAATTAAAAAAACAAATTTTTTGTTGAGAGTCAGTTTAAATTTTAATTGTTTTATATGAAGTTTTGTCCAACCCAAACGCACGATGTTAGTGGTAAATAAAACAAAAAGTTTTCAGTGAATTATCTTAATATTTTTTATTATGATAAAAGGATCTCTGACAATTATGTGTGAAACAAAATATCGGCCAAATTCTCGCCACGGCTGCGGTGGCATAAATTTTCAATGACTTTGACACACAATTAAGGTTCAATGTATTTACTGTGCCGAATTATCTCATCCTTTAGCTTTCAAATTATTCTTGGCTTATTGACGTACACTTTTTTTAAATATGGCTGAGGAAAGAAGTCCAACGGTGTTTAATCACATGATAGTGACGGCCAATTTACATTACCACGACTTAAGATAACACGGGCAATGAAAATCTCGCGCAAAAGAGCCATTGTTTCGTTGGCTATGTTGCAAGTGGCACCATTCTGTTGGAACCACATATCGTCCAGGTTCATATCCTCAATTTCTGGCCACAAGAAGTCCGTTATGATCTAGCGATAGCGAAGAAAAGTAGCCCGATGACGCCACCAGCCTGAGCGAGTATGTACAGATGTTTTGACATTTTTTCACATTCGGACCCGGTTGGCTGAAGTTTGCGCACAATCTGATCAAAAAAAATCACAAACAGCACAAAATGCATTTTAATTTGAACACCTATTTTCGTAAAATGCTTCAATTGTGTTCTTCACTAAAACAAGGAATTATAAAATTAAGTTGGGCAAAAAACATGACGTTAAGGTGTGACTCACAATTAACCACCCTTTACATACATATAAAAATATATATTATAATGTAAATTATGCACACATTTTTAAGTTTTCCATTCAGGTTACCATAAATGAACTTTTGATTGACACATATTCATAGTGTGGGGCCCCCTTTTTATTTTTAAAATAATAAATTTACTACGATTGTTATTTTTAAATATTTCAATGTAAATGAGTAGCAGAGTACCTAGCTTAGCGGTTAGGTAAAAACCCTGCAAATAATATTGGATCACTTTAGATAAAATTGACTACTTGCAACCTGTCCAATGTAATGCAAGCATGGATTATGTCATTGTTAAAAAAAAGTTTGTAGCTTAACGATATGTTTTCGTTTTTAAGCGAAGTTAAAACGTATCCTCTGGAGTATACAATAGAGCAGTTTCAAAACTAGTGTACAGGGACTGTGTATGAACATGGAGTAGTTTTACGACTACTCCGTTGTCATGCAAAGCCGGGTTCTATGGTCCAGCCCAAGGACATCGTAGTGTTAAATAGACCATGTTTTTTCAATACATTTGGGTTTATTTTGGACCAGTTCTAGTCTCTTATGGGCTAGATTTTACATTAGTGTATGGACTAGTCGTACTATTTGCAGGGAATACTAATAAAATTATGTTTTTTAATGGACTTTACACCTTTTTTTTTATCTACTTTCAAGTCCAAAAATGTACAAACTATCTTAAAAAAGTGCATTATACTATTTAACAACAACAACTCGTAAAAAGTAATATATTCATTACTTTTTTTTTGCATTAAACGATTATAGAATAATTATTCAATAAAAAGTATTTTTTTTTCGCACGAGTAAAGTTTATTGATATTTTTAATTTTTATTTGCTACAAAAACATTTACATAGCCGGAACAAAAAGAGAGTGGCAAAATAAATTTGACAAATATAAAATTGTAAGAAAAATGTATATACTTTCTAAAAAAAATTAAATATATCGTTAGCTAAAATGCAAAAAGGCGTAACTTACAAAAATATAATTTTACAAGAGAAGCAAAAAACTTTATAAAGAATTCTTCAAAAAATTTAATTTTTCATTATATTTTGTTGAAAATAAAAAAAAAAGTTATTACGTAGTTACGTCCCTTTATTTTTTGTGAATAAAAGCGTAATTTTTGATCGCAGAAGTGTAAAGTTTTGTCAGACATGTAGTTCAATGGCATTCATAATAACCAATTAAAAACACGATTTTGAATTTTTGTTAGTTACGCCTTTTTGCATTTTAGCTAACGATATATAAGTATATAAAGCTATATGCCAAAATTAACTTTTTGCGAAAAATAACTTTTTTATTGCTGAAATGGTTTTTTAGGGCTTCAGCAGCAACTTTTGTTTTGCGACTTTTTCATAATTCTGTTATTTACAAAATTACCGTTATTTTTAGGTTATAGAAGAAAACCTAAATTTTGACCATTAAATTTCAAGAATTCGACCAAATGATGTTTGGCAGTTTTGTACAAACTCCTTTAGCGAGTATATAATATTTGCAAATACAGGGTGTTTTGATGCATTTTTCAATAAACATGAATTTTGCGCAATATAGCTATTGTGGACAACACGACATTTAACATCACGGTATAGAGTTTGAGTGATTCATATTGCGTATGAAGGGTATCAAATGCTTTTTCAAAATCGATAAACAACTGGTAAAGCGGAGAGCGAAGTTCTGTAGATTGCTCTTTAATAATTCTAAGGCTATTAATGTGGTCTACACAGGATTTTTGGGACCGGAAGTCAGCTGGTTCGGGCCTTAGATCCCTTATTATATTGTCGGATATCCTCCGGTTAATGATATACGCTATGATCTTATTTACTGCACTAAGGATGCTTATGCCTCGCCAGTTCTTACAGTTTGGCAGGCCACCCTTTTTGGGAATATTTACCATAAAACCTTCTTTTAAATTGGAATCAAATTCATGTGTGAGCCAGAAGTTCTGGATAAGGGAAAGCAATATGTTCCCTGTAGTATGGGGGTCAGCTTTAAGCATCTCGGGCGATGTATTTTTGGCTCCAGGGGCCTTATTCGGTTTAAGGTATTTTACAGCATACGTAACTTCTGCGATATCTGGGCATTCAATTATCCCCATTGAATTATTCGTGGGAAACGCAGGTGCATATGTTTTGGTAGTTAGAAGTTGTAAACGAAAGCATACCTTTCACAGATGTTATGAACTCCTTCGGCGTAGGTCTTAATAACTAATTAATAATTCATTTCAGTAGCATAAATGCCCATTTTTTTTATTTTTTTTTTTTTATATTCACTTTGTTTTTTAAGTGAATAAATAAAATTTTCCGAAAATAGGATAAATTTTATGCGTTAAAAGTCAAAAAAGTTGTTGATGGCATTCCTACTTCAAACGTTATATGTGAATGAAGGTGAAAAGAATGCATTTTAAAAATTTTTTTCGCTTTTTTACCATTTTACCATATTCCTAATTTTCTTGTAAACGAAAAATACGATCGTTACGCACCACCGCAGACTTTTAGAATTTAAAATCATTAACAATTTCGTTGAATGGCAAGACATAATATTCAGTCCAATTTGTGCCGCGGTAAATGTTAGCAGTAGCATTTTTTTTACTTCCAAGTTTTGTTGCTGACATTTTTTTCCTCAGTGTATTATTACAACAATATCCAATAATGGAAGTTTACTATCCAAAGTAACTATACAATAAACAAAATTAAATTCATAAAAAGTTAAAAAATCCAAGTTTTAAAGGTTACTCTAATTAGCAATTAAGGTAGCTGATTCTCCCCTTGAAGCATTGAAAATCATTCGGCATTCATGGCTTAAAGATGAAAAAGTCAATTTTTTGGTATATTGCTAAGAATATAACGAAATTTTGCAAGAATTTCGTAGAAGACAAAATTTTAAGAATGATTGCAAATTTTAGATTGTGAAATACTCACTTAGAAAAATGTCTGAAATATTGACTTATCAAATTGTTGAACTTTGTTTTGAAACTCAAACTTAATTCTGCTTGAAAGGACCATTTTTTGTTTTTAACATTACTTTCGTCACGACCAATAAAATATTGTTTATTTTCAATTATCAAATGTTTAACTCGCTGGAAGTTATAAATATGGTAAGTGGCAACAATAAATTGATTAAATTAAATTTAGCTGCAGCTATAGGTATTATGAAATACAATTGAAAAATGCGATTTTGACAGCGCGTTTAAGAGTTGGCAGCTATTGTTTATAAGCAACAGCAATTTAGCTATTTATTGCTCCATAGCGGTTTTATCTCCATTTTTTATTTTTTTTTTTATTATGCGTATTTAAGTAAACAAGAGAGTTAACACTACTGTTCTTGACACAACGTTGACGCTCTTGTTAAGCCCTTATGACACTACATTTTTAATGCATTGTTCAAGTTTTGGTGAGCAGTACAAATATAATGGAATACAAAAATTTACCAAGTGCAAAGAGTTAAGCTGTATTAAGATAAATGGCAAACCGTCAAAAATTTTACTAAAGTTATCGATAAAAAATGAAGTTATGTCAAAAAAAATGTAAAATTGTTTAACTTAAAATTGACATTTCCAGCTTGAAATATTAAAAGTGTTGCTGAATCAGCGGTTTATGGGCAAATTCAGCGATTTACCGCTTTCTGTTTTTAGGTTTCTTATAAACAAAAAGTTGGCAACATTTAATAAAATAAACAAAACAGGGATGGCTAAGTTGTTTCAATTGTACTTTTTTGTTGATACTTTTTAAACTAAGATTTATAATACCTTTTTTTGGTGTTTTTTATGAACATAAATAAAATTAATTTCAACTAAAAAAAAATCTTTTAGTACAATTAGGGTAAAAAAGTAAAAGTTTTAAAGGTTGTTGGTACAATTTTAAAAATTCTCAACGCCATCCCTGAAACAAAACCATAACAAGAGAAAAAAAAAACAAAAATCTTTATTTACATTATGTATAGTTAGCTCTTTCTAACATTTACTGTTTCTTTCTATCAATTCTGTATCAATTAATGAATAAAAAATGTAGTGTCATAAGGGCTTTAAGGTATGGCATATTGGCATAAAAGCTTAGCGGAAGAAAGCATTCCATCTTAAGCTTTTGTTTAGGTACGGCTGTAAGACATGTTTTTTTTTTTATTTTGCCCTTTGCTTACAGAAAAACTTTAAATTATAAGACACCAGCAGCATGCCCGATATGGTTTTTGCAATTATTCTTCTTTGCTAATTTGAGGTTTTGAACTCAATCATTTTAACAAATAAAATTTGGGAATTTTGGCTTCTTATTTAACTTTTTAAACATAAAAAAATTTATGTTTTTATTCTTCTACTTTTGTAGTCTTGTTTTTTTTACAGTTTTACAAACAGGAGCGTGCATATATTGGTTCTTGAGAGTTATTCCATTTTTGATTGTTTGAAGTACTTTTAAGTGTTATTTGTACTTTAAATACTTTCGTACTTAAAGTACGACTCGTACTCAAAGTTGATAAATAAAATATATTGAGTACCAGTTTTTTCTTTCTCTGTACTGTATATAAAGTTAAGCATGTAATACAAAAATCATGCCATTTCTATGAAAAAAAGTTTACTTCATACAGGATTATAAAAATATATAAACACGTACATAATAAAAACATTTTTTTATTTTTCTCCCTGGATTAAAAAAAGGAAAAGAAAAACTACCAAAGGATATGTATAGACTTATTGTCGCTGCAAATACATTTATACTCATAACTTTGTATACATATGGGTATTTCCACAGAAAAGTCAAATTTTTGTGACGTTACGCCACCAAGCTTTTCAAATTGTTTCTTAAAGAATAATTTATTTACTATTTAAAGTTTTTGCGAAAGCGAGGAAAAATGTAAGCAGCTTGGGTCTTAAATACAAGATTAATTTCTTGGTGGCATAACTTGATACTTCTGTGGAAGTGCCCATATAAAAACATCAGAAATGGAATTTGTTTTCTTAGTTTTTTTTTACAATGTCATATTGAATATAAAAAACAGAAATTACTAAAACTTTTGAAATGGTCAATGTTTCCATAACATTTTTTACGACACAGTTGAAGTTATATGGATTGTATGTGCGATGAATCAATAAATAAAACAACGATTTATTACATGGAGATGAAAAATTATTAAATAGTTTTGCAGGATGTGTTCCGACTAAGGAATTAGGTGGTAAAAGTTTAATAAGTTCAGAAGAAAGAAGTGAACAAAATGCCGGTAGAAATTTGGCGCGTGAAGCAAAATAAAATTAAAAGAACTTATTAGTATAAATAAATTTAATAGCGTTTGAAATATTTAAATAATAATGTATATTCGTTCCAATCGTGTCTGAACATTGTCTTAGGCTTATTATTTGATACACGCAGAAAACAAATATGGTTGGAGGTAACCATATTCTAAGAGCAACATTTTAAAATGCTAGTGGATGAAATTAACCATTATTTGGTCGAAATTAGGCATACTTCAGTCAAAATTAACCATATTATGATTAAATTAACAAAAATGTTATGGGTTTTTATTTCAGACATTTCTTTAATCGTGACAGTTGTAATTTTAACAAGTACGCTCAAAACAAAAATCAATCCATCAATCCGAAGCGGTATTAATAGTATAGTAAGTACGGATTGTCTTGAATCATGTACAGAAAGATTGATTCTTGTATGGATTTTCTATCGCAATATACTTAAACAATCCATATTCAATCCCCCGTACTTGAAATAATCCGAAAATGATATTGATTTAAGTAAAACTAAGATTGAATCAATCTCACAATGCGCTTGATATAATGTAAGCTGCACTTATTTCACGTGGATTTTTAAGCAAAAGCAAAATGATATGAACAGATTATTTATTAAGAAATAAAAAATTAATATAACACAATAAAATAGAACGTCGAATTGTACAAACTCGCAAGATAGGTAACATTGATACATTTCAAAATTTCGTGTGAAATAATAAATGTTGCTCATCATTTTTCACAAACTTGAACAGAGTACTAGGCTTTGATTAAACACCAGAATCATGGCCGATATGGTTTTTACTTTAACCCTTCTGCATCCCTTGGTTATGCGCCCTTCCTGTGATTCTTTGGGTCAATATGACCCAACATTAAAATGTAAACAAAATTTCATATTTAATATAGGAAATTTATTTTTTTTTTGTTGTTTTTTTTATTAAGTATAATAAAAAAAAACAATAAGCCCTACGTGTGCAATTATAATAAATAAATAAAATTAAATTTGAAATTTAGCCTTTTTTGAGAAAACTAATAAAATACACAGTAAAACCTTCGCTTACTTTTTCAAAACGAATAGCTTCTTTCACTCATTATTCATTAGCTTTCTTTTATAAATAATTTTACAACTTATATAATTAATTTTTTCTGGACGTGTGTAGGTAAAAAATAATGACTTACTTTTAAATGCGTCTATTTTGGGGCGTCCCTTGTAAAATTCATTGGTTCTTTCAATAGAATTGTAAGAAGTGCTTTTAAGTTTTTCTGATTACTCAACACATTATTTGGTATGCGAAGTTTTTACTGGGTAGAAATTGTACTTTTAATACCGGCGACGGCAACAAGCCAATAGGTTTTTTTTAACATTAGGTCTATCATATGAAATCAAAAAATCAGAACTGTTTTCATATCCAGAAATTTTGATGGCAAAAAACTTTTATTTTTACGGAATGTGCCAACTAATGTAACATTCCGACCAAGAAGTTGAATGGCAAAGATTGTATGTAGTAAAAAAAATATCACATGTAATTGTGCATCCCTTTGGGAGAGAATCTGATAACGTTAGCACCACTCTCTCACCTGAATTAAAAATATGGAAACAAATCTAATGTAATACGAAGTACAAAAGTATGACCTTGATTTTTTTCTGGCTGGGTATTACTTGCTTTGCCTGTATACACTTCCATATTCCAGGCATAGTTGTGAATTCGTAAAGTGCCCAAATTTATATACCATATCTGGCGGGCTTTGATAGAGTTTATTGCCTAAAACTGCACCTACCTTGAAATGGAACCATTTGTTCATCTACAGTAACATTTTCATGTGGATTGTTAAACACCTTCAGGTGATAACTCTTCATGTCCCAAACGTTTCTTATCGGTGGTACTTTGTCACAAAGTCTAATTGCTTCTCTATCTTTAGAGCTGTCAAACGTGGGCACTTTGATATGTTCGTAAATCGCTTAAGACTCATTGTTGCTCAAAAAAAGGTCTTCCGCTTTTTCCATTCCACAATCTTTATAAGGGCAGTAAAGCATGTATTAAAAAATAAAATTAAATACATACATTTAGTGGCCGTTTTCTCATTACGCGTTCCCAACAAAAAGCTGCACATTAATGAAATTTGGTTTTTGCAAAGCTAACCAGCACTCATCTACCAATTATTTATTTTCATTCTATTTGCTGTACAAATAAATTCAATCAGCTGACTCCCAACTTTTTTCACTGTGTGATGTTTTTGGCTGCAAGAAAGACACTGTTCATACATGTATGTATCTTTTTCTATAATTATGTATATCTTAATAACTTATCTGTTTCAATAAACGTATAAATTTTGCAAGGCAGCAAGGCCTTTTGCTACCTGAAAAAAGTTTTAATTGTCTTGTAATAATTTAAGTTTCCCGATTAACTGATGCTCGCAGACGTAAAATGACGTGAAGAAAATGTTTTTTTCTTTATAAATACACATTGTTTGTTTTGACAAAAAATTAGAGAATGTGTTTTAAGGCAAACAAAAATTATGTTACTAAACATACCTTTTGTGTGCAACTTATATTATGATTTTAATTGTATAGTTGAAAAAATATATATTATAGTAGCAAACATTTCACAAAATTTAACATGTTTAGCAAGATCAGAATAACTTTTTAAGTGTAAACACCATATGTGACCTTCTCCGAGAAAAGAGACCTAGTGTGTGAAAATTAAGTTTTGAGAAAAATGCATTTTAAGTTTCATAACGTATTATCACTGTGAATACACCTTCAGTTGGGAGATGTTTTTATGGGGTAAATAAATTTTTCTCGGAGAAGGTCACATATAATATTATTATAGTGAATTTAAAAATGTTAAAGAAAAAAATATTTGTTCAAGTTATAGTAGGACTATAATAAACTTATTAGGGAAAACATATTAGGCAAATATGAATAAAAATGTTCGTAGTGACCACTTATAAATCATGTTTTTTCTCTGCGTGTATATAACAAGCGAGTCCTTATCATTTTGAGATTTTCAAAAACCCCATTTCAACATACACACAAAAAGACGCACAAACGGACAGCCGGACATAGGTAAATAGGCGCTACTCATAAGGACCCAGAATAGTTATACATTATAGGTTCCAAGATCAATATTGCAGAAATTACAAACGGAATGACAAACTGCAAATACCGTTTTCCGCCTGTGATGAAGGATATAAAAGCATAGTTGGGGGTAGTGCACTAAATATTGATTTAAATCAGCATTGCACTATCACTAAATAAAACTGCAAAGAAATTAATTTGCACTCTTTTTTACCAGCTTTAGTGATGATTGTTATTTCTTAACTACCACTAAAACATTTTGAGTGATATTGCAATTTTTTTCACTATCACTAAACGCAGATTTGAATGCAAAAATCTGCACTCGAATCAAATAGTGCAAAATTTGGACATGCAATCAAAAAAGCTGCATACAAATATTGTCTCACTAAAAGTTAAAAAACGTTACTTTGTATGTGCATGGTTTTTGATTTCTTTTGAGGATATGCATAAGTAAAAAACATTAAACAAAATGAAATTTTGTCAATAACGGTATAATTATTGGCTTCAATCATGAAAATACAAGTTTTTAATTTTAAATTTAGTGCAACAATTTAAGGTGCACTCAAATGAGTGAAGAAGAAAAAAGTTGCAATAAGCTTATGATTGCTCTTTTTTAAATCAAACTACTTTTTTTTGAGTGCAAAATTTTTAAACATCACTATCACTCATGTTGAGTGAGGCTGCAAATTTTCAATTCATCACTCAGCATCAACAAAATGATTGCAATATTTTTGCACTATCACTAAGTGTGAGTTGAAACTGCAAAATGAATGCACTACCCCCATCTATGTATAAAAGCACAAAAGTTTGCTTCTGTATATAACATGTTTAAGTATAAGTATACTTTCACCATGTTTTCTTTACGGGTGTAGCAGCATGCTTCTTCTTTATATTTAAATCCTTGCTTTAGTCTCGTTTCTTGTGAGGAGCCTTTTAAAATCACGCTGTTGCTATAGTTAACACCTTGACCACAGAAATAGACATCTTTATATTTCGATTAAAATCTTATTCTTACCCGTTTAAGAATAATTAGATCAGGGAAGCATTTTTGAAACGTACTTAAGACTTTGTGGGATAGTGTGTAACGGCCTTAACAAGGTAAAATTCAACACGCATCATGTAGTACCTCCTGTTATTGTTTAAATCGCAGAGAAAGAAAGTTTTGAAATTTTTAAGTTTAGGGTCTGATATTTATCCGTTACCTTAGTAAAGGTCAACAAACAAATAAGGTTAAAAAACCTGAAGTTTTTTTGAAAATTGTCTAGCGAATCACTCAATAAGTTTTTTACCTACGTCTCTAAATACAGATTTATTATTATACTCATTTGGGGGATTAACAAGGCAGTCAAAACGTTGCTAAGTCATATGTCCTAAAATAATTACAAGAAATATATATGACTGCTGTGAACCACCGCTAATAATTTAGATTTCTACTGTACAGTTATGACGAAATTTTAAAATTTTGATTTTATTTGAAACACACCAATATATTTTTTTAAACGATTGCAAAATTTTAGATAGTACATTATGACGATATGATTTGATAGCACACCTTGTAAGTCCCCCAATTGTGAAGATTTTAGTAGACACGATGTCAAGAACACTGTGAGGTTAGGCCATAATAGCAGGTGCTCAATCTTGAACCAACTTGGTCTTAAACACACAAACTTGTTTTTGAAATGTTTAATTAAAAATTTAACTCTCTTTAAGTTATATCTCTTTAGAAAACAAATCTTTTAAGTATTTAAAAGTATTATATATAAACATACATTTATAAAATTGAGCATAGCAAAAAACTGTTTCCTTGAAAATCTTGTGCAAAACTATCCTATTAAAATATTAAACATTTTTTTTAATACTCAATTTACAATAATAACATTTTTTCACAAATAAATTGTTTTCTAAATAAAAATCCTTAAAGATTTTTCTTTGATAGCATTACGTTACAAAATATATTCAAAGCAAAATGCTAACAAAGTACAAACATTGTAAAAATAATTTAAAAAAAAAATTCTTTTCTAATTTAAATCATAATTGAGAACACACAAACCACAACTACCACTTTAGCACATGTATTATTCGAATTTTATTTTAATCTATAAAATCCTTTATATTTTTCATTTTCTTAAATTGGCTTTAATTTAGAGCATTTGCCAGACCAATGAAGCGTTAAGTACAAACATAAATTTTATGTTTGCAAAAAACAATTTTATTTTTCCAACAGTTTATTTAATATGCCTATATATGCATACACATATGTATGTGTGCTTTTAAATATTTGTGTATACATAAGCATATGTAAAGAATATAGAACACATACTTGCAGAAAATTTATATTACGGCATTTAGCCAAGGAGCATTCAAGAGACCTCTTGGCTGTGGGTTGAAAGAAAAAAAACTTCATACGAAAGCTTTTTCTTTATAGTCAAAGCTTAGTTTTACCAAATATGTATATTTTTGTAAAAACAGAAATATACTAAAAGATTTTTATCCATCACTATGGCAAACAAGAGTATTAAAAATTTGGTTTTATGTTACAAAAGTGTAAGAGAAGAAGTATTAAAACTTAAAAGTTGTCATAACAATTGTATCCGAAATTTCATTATAATTACATGTATGTTTACAAAGTATGAAAAAGTAAGAAGGTGTAGTCGAGTCATATCCGACTACATAATTGTGCTATTTGAGCCGATAGTGGGATCTTAGCTTTAAACATAACTTTGTTATTATTAACCATAATATAGATGTGGCTTCTTGACCGAGGACCTATTAAACCATAATATGATTGCCGGTGACAATAATATGGTTAACTTAACCATAACATGTTTAAACATTTTCGAAAAAAAATAAAACAGTTTTGTTGGATGTGACCATATTAAAACATATTTTTTCTTTGAGTGTACTACGGGCTTGGTTTTAGAATCGCTACCATAGCTTAGTTAATAAAAAATAAATTTTAGTGGCATGTGCCTTTTTCAATGTAAGTATTGGTAAATAATTTGATACAAAGTGTTTTTGTGTTTGACAAACTCGGTTTAAAGTTTTGTGCCTATTATTGTATACGTGCATTTGATTTGCAAAAATATTTTGGGCAACTAAAATTTTCGTATATAAAGCTAAATTGCATTATCAATTGATCTAAGGTCCAATATAATTAAATAATTAATTAATAGAGATTAATAGATAGATGTTTGGAACAGTTGTCTATTAAACCTAAAATTATGACAAAATATGTGGATGATTTATTTTGCGTAATTAAGGAATCAGAAATAGAAAAAATTTTACATACATTTAATTCCTTTCATGCGGATATAAAATTTACAATGGAAAAGGAGTTTGAATCTAAATTGTCTTATTTAGACACTTTGATAATTAGAAAGGGAACAAGTTTATTAATTGATTGGTGTCAAAAACCAACATCGTCTGGTAGAATAATTAATTATTTTTCAAATCATCCTAAAAGGATTATTATTAACACAGCTAGAAACTTTATAGATAGAGTATTGAAGATAAGTGATTCTTGTTTCCATAGGAATAATAAGGAGAAAATTTCTAGAGCATTAAGAGAAAATAGTTTTCCAAAGGAAATTATATCTAATTTATTAATACAATATAATAACCATAGAATAAATAACTCGAACGGTAATACGGAACCAAAAGTTTATAAATCGCTAACTTATGTACCAAAATTTTCGGAGAGATTAAAAAAATCTAATATTTATGATACGGAAAAGTATACAATTGCGCATAAATCTTATAACACAATAGGTAGGTTATTCACTAATATGAAGGATAAAATAAATAAGTTGGAAGTGTCGAATGTAGTTTATAAGATACCTTGTGGGGGAAATGTTAATGGACAATGTGGTAAAATATATGTTGGTACAACGAAGAAGAAACTGAAAACTAGGTTAGCAGGACATAAGTCAGATCAAAAATATAGACATATTTCATCCCAAAAAAACGGCTTTATCAGCTCATTGTGCAAATTAAAACCAATATCCTGATTTTGAAAATACAACAGTTTTAAATACGGAAAATAATTATAAACGTAGGCTTATGTTAGAAATGTAGCAAATTATAAATGTACCGACAATATCGAGAATTAATTTTAAGTCAGATACTGAAAGTTTAGCACAAAATTATAGGCATTTAGTTTATAAAAATATAAACGGAAGTTAAAAATTTATTTATAATGTAATTGATTAGTTTTTGAATTGGAAAACCTTTTTTTGTATGTAATTGAAATTTGTTTTTTGATTTTTTGTTATATTTATTTAATTTGTTAAAAATTGTTAATTTTGTCAAAAATTCAAGAAAAACCCTGAAGAAGTCACACAACGGAGTGCCGAAATATTGGTTTAATAAATTTATTATATAAAAAAAAAGACCTCAAGCTTCATTAAATAATAATAATAAATTTTGTAAAGGTCGAATAAAAGTCTATTTATAATTAAATAATTATAATTCGTTCGTGTAAAGTGAGAGAAATAGTGTGACAATATAAAAAAAAATAAAACTTAAAAAATAAAATATTTATAAAAAAACAACTAAGAACTATTCTTATGGATAACTACTTTGTATATTTATTTTAAATGCTATAAAAAAAAAAAAAATTATTAAGTGAAAATTAACTTAGTTTGCTAAAAACTTGAAAACTAAAACCAAAAATGGTCATCTGGTACTGATTTGTTAGTCGTTTGCCGGCATATGAAATAGAAATAAATCTATTAAAAAGTCGTCTCGTATGACGAATTTCGAAAATTTTTCTTAGAATTCTTCTTAGATTACGTTTCTGCTATAGTTACTCTTTGTCAATTTTATATAGCAATCAAATTTTGAAAGAAAACTTGAACAATTTTGTTTTAATATGATTGGTTATTATTTCATAGAAATGGAAAAATAACAATTATTATTAATTTGTATTGTTACTACAAATGCCAGGAAACAACATATCAAAATTTTGTATTGAAAAGTACATACATACATACTTACGTACATAAATATGTACTAGGTGTTTCAGTAATAAAAAAAAAAATTTTAAAAAGAAATTTTAGACAAATAAAACAATTTTGTTTTGGAAAGTTGACTTTTTAACACAACCATCCCCTACTGCGCAAACAAAAAAGGTTTCACGATAATTTAAAAAAAAGTTTATTTGGTTAGCAGGAAGTTTAAACAACTTTTATTTTCATTCTTATTCTTTTTTATTTTTTTTATTACTTAAAGTGAATCTTGTAAATTTCAATAAAATCCTAACATTTTTGCTAAAAAAATGTTTTGTAAATATTTGCACTTTGTCACGTAAATATTTTAAATAAATGTCAAAATTGTCAAGAACTCAATGTAAAAAAAATTTAAAATACTATGTCAACATAAAAAAAACATGAATGTTTTAAAGAGGTTGGTTAACATTTTAGTTCATAACTCTATTCCTACTAAGCAGTGCTGGGTTTTATTTGCAAATTGCTTAAAAAATTAAAAATAATTTTAAGCAAATGTATTATTTTTTTTTCTAATTTTTATTGTAATACGAAGAGAAAAGTAAAGCAATTATGAATGAAAAGTTATATCTGGCAAATGTCCACCACGAGCACGTTGACAGATGTCGATTCTTTCTACAAAGTTTTTACGTAAATCACTTTTTGACAAAATTTATATTTCGTTAATCACATCACGGATTTTAAGTTTTAGGGCAGCAATCGATTCGATTGACTTTGTTTAGACTCTGTCTTAAAGATAGTCCCACCAAAACCTATGTATCAGTATAGGTTTTGATGCTGAAACGTGAAGAGCTATTACTCCTTTATTGTGGTTAATGTTAATTTTAATTAAACATTCTCTGATGATGATATTCAAAGAATATCGAAATATCGGAAACAAATAAAGAAAAATTTTACATACAACAGACCTCGAGCTTAATCATTTTAACTAAATATTAAAAGATCAACTTTTATTTTTTATCACTTATATGAGCTTTATTTTGCGTGTAAATATATTGAAACAACAATTTTTTTACTTAAATTAACCTTATAAGAAAGCTAAATTAGTGTTGTTGCTTAAAAAAATTATTAGCCGAAATAGTCTTTGAAATGATTAAAAGATTAACATACTAATGTCAAAAATTTTACTTAAGTAAAATCACTGAGTTTAACCCTAATCTTACGAACATGTGTCTGTGAGACACATTTTGATGTTTAATCCAATGTAGTACCGACAGTATTCGGTATATTGCAAACAAAGTTGTTCACTTTTATTTCAAATATGTTTTGTACAGTTAAAAAAAAAAAAATAATTAAAATTCTTAAAAAATAATAATTAAAATTCTTAATTATTTTATTTTTTATAAGCAAAATATATAAGTGCAAATATGTCTAACAGAAGCTAAAGCACTCATTGGCCTCCAAATCCGCCAAAAATCACGAAATTAATTACAACGGCCTATAGTTCCGTGCATGCAGGAAGTTCTTTAGGAAGAAGCTTCACCGAATGTAACTGCTGTCAAAAATTTTATAAAAATGCTTGTAATGAACATGGTATTTAAGCTTTTGCAAAGAAACTATGTGTTCAATAAAAAAAATTCTCTGAATTTACTGGTTTTTAACTAATTAAAGCTTTTTTTTTTAATTTTTCACGTACATATGTATGTGTCTTAGAGACACATGGTGGTAGGATTTGTAATATTTTTAGCCCAATTATAAAAAAAAATTACCCGGGAGTTCTCTGCCTTCTCCCATTTTTGCTATGTTAATTCAATTGTAAAAATGAGTAAAGGGAAAAAACTCCCGGGGACTATTTATTCATAATTGGGCTGTTTATGCCGGTGTGAAAAGGGTTAAGAGGCTGCGATGTTTTTACTTAAACGATGCCGTCCAACACGACTCAAATTTGTATTAAAAAGTCTTAATAGCAATCTCAGGAGGACTTTTTTTGAAACTAACTTTATTTCTTACATAAGTTGGCTTATCAAACTGCTTCTAGTCTTGGCCTGCATAATTAATGGTTTCCAAGTACTTCGGTATTGTGCGTGCTTTTTTCAGTTCGTTATACCAAGGATTTGTGTGTCTTTTTTCACTTGGTCCTTCCACCGGAGTCTCGGCCTACCCCTTCTGAGCTTTTCGTGGTGATTATCAGCCAACGCCTTTTTGGCTTTCTTTTACGCAGTTTTTAGTAATATAATTCCTTCTTAGCAATTTTTTCTCCATTGTGAATGAACATATCAATAGGTTTGTATTTTTTTTTTATAATTCTGTTCTATAGCTATTATTTTGTTCTCTGAATAGACTCAAACAAACAAGTCAGAAAGTATTTAAAAAAAATCATTAATGAAAGTCTTTATTGAGAACATACCAAACACAAACAAAATGTGGTGTACTGTGGAAATATATAACAAACGTAGATAATAAAATAAGTGTCTATGAAAGTAATTTTATTTTAATAATATACTAATATTTAAATAAAATTTCACTGTGTATTCACATGAATAAAATTGTATGCCACATATTTAAATGAGTTTAATTTGGTTGTAAAGATAGAAAAAAAAAATATTATCAATTCCCTTTAACAATCTCTTTCTACTTTTTTTTAAATTATTTGCTTTATTCTATACAACATCTTTTTTATTTCATATTTCTTAATCATCGTCATCAGCACATGAGAAGTCCTTATGTCAGATTCACACATACAGTATTCTTTATTATTTTATTTACTTGTGTATGTTTTTTTTTTGTACTTTTTGCACACTTTTGTAATTGGAAACTCTCTTCTGGGTACCAGGGTTTCCACTAGGCTTACGGCAGTGTGCACGGGGTTTCTACTCTTGGTATAATTAAGAGTGGATTTGCTTACAACCAGTTTATTTTGACTTTGTTTTTTCTTGAAAGTATTTTCATTGAGATTTTTTCTGTTTTCATTCGGAAACTATTAATTGGTGCCAGAAACCTTAAATTAAGTCCTCTATCGCTACATCCAAAATAAAATCCCCAAACTGGGGACAATTCCTCTAAGTTGACAACACTGCTTGAGACTTCTGTCGTTCTGAAATACTGTATTTGGTTTTGCACTTCGTTTTATTAAGGACTTGTTCAAGTGCAATTATTTAACGTTTGACTTTGGTGGTGGCTGTCAATGGTTACTACACACGCCCACACACATAAAAACATATGACATCCTTAAAAACCTTTTTTGTGTTTTTAAAAATTTCTGAAGCATAAATTTATTTGGTTCTTTAATCATGTTAGAGAAAAAGCATCAAGGGAGCTTTAATAAGAAATAGAATTTTGAAAATATATAAAAAGGTATATAAATGTATGTTTTTTTAAAATGTATTTAAAAACTAGATAATAATGCCATCGAGGTTTGCATTAAATTTTTAAAACATTATGATTGTAACAACTTTATAAAGGGAGAATTATATTATAAATGTTTTCATTTATCATTTTTAACCCACACCATTTTTAAAGAGGATTCGTGCAAATGTGTGTAATACATTAAAATATTTATTCTTGTACCACCTTTTAGTATACCGATCGACTTAGAGCACTCTTTGAGTCCGCCGATCTGGCTGACTGGTTGTCTCCACATGTTTACTTTGAGTGTACATGTTATAAAGCCACAAGTAAAATACATTTGAAACAAAAACAAAACTGGTAAAATGTTTGCTTCTTTAAATGTATTTTACTTGTAGACTTGTCACTTGTAGTTTTGAAAAACAAGGCCCTAATTTGATGAAAGGGTGAGAATCGGTTTATATTTTTGCTTAATCCCAATACAAACTTCGTTCCCGGAATAGATGCCTTGTGCCCATTAACCATCTATTTATATGGGAATTTGCAATAAATTTGGCTCAAAAATATTTTGTTGCAACCTAAATTATTGCAAAAAACTCATCGAAATCGTTTAATTTTTGAAGATAGCTCGTAAACAAATATCGCTTCCCAAAACAGCTGGTATGCCATAACTTCTGTATACGTATTTGTATTGTTATTAAATTTGACGACGAGGACTTTAATAGTAGCGATCCTATATCAACACTCTCCCTAAAATCACTTTTAGACCCAAAAATTTCATCTAGATGTAGATATCTACACACAGAAAATTATCAATGTAAAATCGTCAAAAACAAGGTTGATTTCTGATTTCATGTAAAGTTAACATAATATTTCAATAACATGCGAACAACCTTTTTTTCTTTTAAAATGACTATATTATAATTTATTATATCGAGCCCTTACCGCAAAAAAAGCTTAAGCGACATAATTTTCAATTTTTACAGTAAAAACAATTTTATATCAAGCGATAACCTTCATACAAAATTTTTATAAAATAAAATAAAAAAAACTTACTCCTGTCAAATTTTGTTTTTGTCGCTTAAGCTTTTTTTGCGGTTATAGCTTGATATGATAATTTCACATACCAGTAAAGTGAGGGCAAAATACATTGATATTGAAATATCATTAAGAATCACGTTGAATATAAATTATTTCATGTTAAAACAACGTGAATTTCATATAAAATCAATTTGATTTTAGTGTGAAATAACAGTAAGAAGAAACTTCAAAGAGATGTTAAACTCCCTGTGTTTTCCTTTTCATCTTTATATGCATTCATTAAAATAGTAGTTGAAAACTCGGAACTTAAGTTCTGCAAGGTCAAATAAAAAGCAATTGCAACACGCTCATTTGTTTTTTAACTACAATAAGTTAAGTACCCAATAATAATGAAACCAATGATAAAACAAACAAAAAAACACATTCAATTCAGTTAACTCAAGTAAAATCAGTTAAATCTTCTAATATATTTTGAATGTAAAATTATTTGAATTTTTTCTGTGCATACATATTATATATGTATGTGTCAGCTAAAATCTTGTAAATAAAAAAGCTTCAAGCCCTCACACCTACTATGTCAATGTACTCAAATAAATATAAATTCAATAGTTCAAACATTTGAAAATGATCTGTAAACTTGCTCTCTATAACGGTTCATTGCAATTCAATTCATTTGCTCTTATTGTTGTATATGGTTTACTTTGATCTTATCTCTTTGAGTGTTTCATATTTGAATAACTACTGTGCACTTTGAGTAACGACAAACAAGTTAGTTATTAAAAGCAGACCTCTACTGTGAACTTACAAATATGACTCAAAGCAGCAACGAATCATTCACACCCCACAGAATGGATTCACTGTTTATTTTTGTTTGCTTTAACATTCTTATCATCGTCACCATTTTGGCTTTAATTTTCTGTGTGAATTTTGTTGAACGAAATAAAAATGAATATTATTCTTTTACAAATTCGATTTAGTGTGGAAGGTTTTTGTTCCGAATTGAATTCAAAAAACACTTTTTAAAATCAGAACAATATGGAAGGGCCCTGTTATTATACCCACACCACAATAGTTGAGGGGGTATTATGCATTTGTGCTGATGTGTGTAACGCCTTAAAATATTAGTTCTAGACCCACCTTAAAGTATACAGAATCACTTTCTGAGTCGATCTAACGATGTCCGTCCGGCTGGCTGGCTAGCTGTCCCTGTAAATTTGTGCGCAAAGTTCAGGTCGCAATTTTGGAGATAATTTGATAAAATTTGGGACAAAGGTTTTTATTGGCAAAAGAACCAAGCCTATTGAAAATGGGCCGAATCGTAGGACCACGAGGGAAGATGGGGGGAAATTTCTTCCTCGCAGAAACTATCAAACCGATTTTAATAAAATTCAAAACATAGATAGAACCATATATATATGGACACAAAAAGTATGCATTTTTTTTTAAAATAGGACCACAAGGGGAGATAGGTGCAATTTTTGCCTCTCAAACCGATTTTAATGAAATTTTAAACATAGATAGATCCATATCTATACATAAGCTATACAGTTTTTTCAAAAATAGGACCACAACGGGAGGTAGGGAGAAATTTCTGCCTGTCACAAACTTTCAAACCGATTTTAATGAAGTTTATAAACATAGATAAATCCATATTTGTACGGACACATAAGCATGATGTGTTTTTAAATACAGTGGTGTAGGGTATCATATGGTCGGGCTTGACCGACTATACTTTCTTACTTGTTTTTTCGTATATAAAAGTCATAAAGCGGCCCATACCCTTTAAGATAACTGTTAAATTTTCAATAAAAATATCTCCCTGAAGATGTTGGGAGTTTCTAACGAAAAGTCGAAAGAAAAAAATATGGTATAGTATTTTTATTTCCATAGAATACAAGACCTTAATAAGCCCGTTAAGGGTTTTCTTAAAAAAAAAAAAAAAAAAAAACAATAATATTAGGAAAAGGTCGTTAATAATTAAAAAAAATTTAAATTTGAAATATCGGAGGTGGCACAGCATATTGGCAACAATCAATAGACTTTCGGTTTTTATTTCCACAACGAAAAAAGTGCAATAAAATGTGAAATTTGATGGCAACATTGTGCAATGTTTTTTTGCTTATAGGTACATTTTATTTTTTTTTTTTATGTTGCGCCATATTTGAATTGCAACCATTATGCCGCTTATTGCATAGTAAAGGGCAATCTAGAAATAATATGGCGAATAAAATATACAATAATATGATAAAATGTTAATACATTATGCATAATATTTTACAATTTATTTTTATTTTCAATATTGATTCCCAAAAATTCTTCTTTTTTTTCAAAAACATTATTAAATTATTGTGTATCGAATTTCTAAGCAATTAAGGTTTTTCCTACATTTTATATTTTTTACTGTCTTAGAAGCGTGTGTGTTTCTTACAGATAATAAAATGTTCAAAAAAACCATCATTAACAAGATCCTTTTTTTAAAGTTTCCCATAAAAATTTATTTTTGAAATAAGTAATTTTATACAGATTTTGGAATGGGTTTTAAAAACAAATTTTATAATGAATGAGTATTGTTGCGAACATGCAACAACAAAAACAACTCATCAATTTTCCTTTCAAGAAATTGGTTTTACCAATTCGTTTTTCGTCTCTACTTAATCCAATTCTTGGTATTTGTTAATATTTGTACATCTAATTTATGCTTATACAATTAAACAAAACGGTGTAATTGAGTTTCTAAATAACGCGTTATGTATCACTTGTTACACATTCAATATGACAGGTAAAAAAGCATCTGTAAATGTAATCATATTACATAATTCTGAATTAGTATAGCTATTTTTAGGTCAACAGATAAACACACTCGTATAGTTAGATTACACTGTGCTCGAAATTTATACTTTTTTTAGACAAGCCAGGCACATGGCGTTTTAGCATAAGTCGGGTACGCTGAATCCAATGGTGCACATCGTTTTTTTTATGTTAGCTCTTGTTTTCGAGATATACCGTCATTTCGAAAATGGAGGAATTGCACAACATATGTTCGCGTAACTCAAAAACGGTTTAGTTTTTTGAAATTACTAAAAAAACCGAAGCTCCGCAATAATTTTTTTTAATACCAGCAGGAATTTAAAAAACATTTTTTTTAGAAAAAAATTACTTTTTTTTATCAAACATTCAAAATTGTTGTTTTTTAAAAATTCATAAAAAAAAAATTTTGCAGACATATAAAAAACGAAGCTGCAAACCAAACAAGCCATAAAAAAATAAAAAATAAGAAAAAGATCCTTCTTATATACCGGAAAAACCAAAACGAAAAAGAAAAATAATAAATATATATTTTGATATAAAAGATGTAAGTAACGAAATTGTAAAATAAGCTTCGATGTAGCTTGATTCCAGTTCGCCGGTTAGATTTTTGTTCCTTTATATTAAAAAAGTAAAAAAGACAAATTTGGAGCGACACACTTGTATCGTTAAATTTGAAACAAACTTTGCCCCCTTATAAAATAGTCAGCCTGATTACGGCTGGCGTATAAGCCAGAGTCGTTTTTTCGAGTAGATTAAAGAGTGAAAGAAAAATTTCCCGTTAGTTTTCTTTATTCTTTTTCAAATGATGTTTTCTTTGTTTCTAGATGCAAATGCAAAGGTTATTACACCATCTGGAAATGAACTATTTTCATATCTCTGTGATATTGATGTATCTTTAAACAACTTAAAGAAATATCCGAGAATCTATGAAATTTATTTAAAATATAACACACCAATTACATCTTCAGCACCAGTCGAGAGACTTTTTTCACTAGCAGGATTATTGAATAGGCCAAGGAGAAATTCTTTAACTGATGATCATTTCGAACAACTATTAATTTTAAAAACAGTTCTGAAAACAAACTCCTGTATTGTTCTTCAAGACTAGAATGTTTTGCAATTTTAATAAATTTAGTTAAAAAATAGTAAAATTAAATAATTTGTTAAACATTTTTTAGAATAAAAAATTTAGATTTTTTTTTTTTAATATCATGTATTCAATAATTTATAATTTAAATATTTTTAAATTGTTTATAGTTTGTTTGAATAAAATCATTTAGTTTGTATTAGATTTCTTTACATTTTAATAAAATTAAAATGTATATTATTTAAATTTTTTATATTCAAATATATTAAATTTTATTATGCTGCAACGAATATTAATAAATTGTAAATTTAACGTAACAAGATAGTTCAATTTACAATTATTGTTTTTCATTTTAAATACCTTACTATCGAATTTAAATTGATTCAAGAAAAATAAATTTTCAAAAATTTATATCAATAAAATTTGAACATAGATTGATTTTATTTACAGCTAAAATATTAACTAAAAATCCAATTAAAAAAAATTTAGTTTTGTATTTAATTCACATCTTAAAGCTATGCCATTATTTATTAAAATCTGTTACCAACTTTTGATTTTGTTCACAAAAATCGAAAAATTTTAATCAATTTAAGAATTTTATAAAACGCAATATTTGTATGGAAGCCCCCTAAAATTGGTGATAAGGGCAAAAAACTAATTGAGGTCGGTCATACATTTTATCTTACTTGGGGCGACTCCTGGGTATTTATGGGAGCTTTTTTTTTTTGATGAATTTTTAAAAACTAAAATTTCGAAATTTTGATAAAAAAATATTTTAAACCAAAAAAAAAAAAAAAAAATTATGTTTCTTAAACTGCTCATATTAAACAAAAAAAATTACTTTTCTTATACAAAATTTTATTGCGGAATTACAAAAAACCAAGCCGTTTTCGAGTTACGCGAATTTATATTGTAAAACCTCCTCCATTTTCGAAAAAACAGTGGGCACAATTGGATACAGCTGACTAATAATTTTCACTGTGTAGTAGTTTTTTATCAATTAAAAAAATTATTTAAAAGTATTTAAACTTAATTAATGTAATAATTGTATCAATTATTTTTCTTTTTGTTGAACGAAAATTAAAAATATAATATTGATATAATTAACATTTTAGTTGTTTTAAAATAAATTTTTAATTAAAATTATCAAAAGTAATTTTTGGGAACACAAAATTTTAATTTAAAAGATTTTGTTATTCGTGCTTAATTCCCAGTTTTTATTCTTGAAGAAAACACTTGAAATTTATTGTTGATGGGATAAGCTATTCCTGTGCGCATTTCACTGGTTGCTTAGGCCAGATCATCAGGAAACTTCATCCATAAAGATTTTAGAAAAACTAAAGATATTAAACCAAATAAAACTGTTAGGCGTATAAGACTCATAATCAACAGCTTTACTTGTAACAATATCAAAGTTTAAACAAAAACATCAACAATACACATTGAGTTTATCTCTTCTTAAATTCCCCACTACAATTGATTGGAATTCTTCCAACATTAATTGTAGTTGTAAGTAGGTTAAGAAAAAACAAAATGCAAAAAACAAATTGCAAAAGCATGTTTCCAGGTAAGTTTTTTTAGGGCGTGCACTTGCCAGTGCAAGTTGTTTTTTGCATTTTGTTTTTTCTTAACCTACTTACAACTACAATTAATGTTGGAAGAATTCCAATCAATTGTAGTGGGGAATGTAAGGAGAGATAAACTCACTGTTTATTGTTGATATTTTTGTTTAAACTTTGATATTGTTACAAGTAGAGCTGTTGCTTATGATTCTTATACGCTTAACAGTTTTATTTGGTTTAATATTTTTAGTTTTTCCAAAATCTTTATGGATGAAGTTTCCTGATGATCTGGCCTAAGCAACCAGTGAAATGCGCACATGAATAGCTTATCCCATCAACAATAAATTTCAAGTGTTTTTATCAAGAATAAAAACTGGGAATTAAGCACGAATAACAAAATCTTTTTAATTAAAATATTATCAAATAACAAAAAAATATTTCGTTTAAAATAAAATAATTTAAACTTGTGAAATTGTTGATGGAAATTGTCAAAATCAATCAACACATTGTTTGAAACGGCAAAGTTTGTTGATCATTTTTTTAATTAAAATTAAAAACACCATTTATTGAAAAAAAAAAAATATTCAAGATATAAAATTTTTACAATTTTTAGTAATCAATAAAATCATTTTGGTTATAGGTCCAAAATCAACAAATGGGTTGCTTGATTGTATGAATTTGGTAGAAATTTGGCGATGAGAGATATTTTTTTCTTCTGAGTAATATATTTTTTTTTTAATTTATTCATGTTGAAAGTGAGAGGGAAGACTTCAGCAGGAAGGTTATTTCACAAAATTCAAATTTTTCCTGGGTTCTTTAGGAAAAAGGAATGTTACGGTTTTCGTTTGTAGTATCGATGAAACAGACAAATAGGCCCATAGAATTAGATATCCTGTTGTCACCAAGAGAACCTTTGCCCTCTCCTCCGCGCATTCGAGAAACTCTAAAATACGCTTTCAAACACCGGCCCGCACATGAGAGTTGTATTCCATTCACAGTTGCGTATAGTAAGTATAAATGGTAATATAGTAAATAGTAAAAAAGTAAATAATTTAGACATATTTTTTCTAAAAAACAAATTTTGAAAATAAAAAAGATCTAGATGTACTTTTCAGGTTTCAACACTTGTATAATCTCAGATGTCCTACATGGTGTGTCCATTCCATATTTGACTTCCATATACAATATCTTTTTTTTTTTTTGTAGCAAAAGTTTCATAAAACAAAAGCTATGATTTCCACAAGTAAGTTGTCCTGATTCGAATAAAACAATTTTGGAATCATTTGGATCACGTTTAGGGCATTAAAACAATCCCACAAGAAAAAGTTCGCTAAGTGCACCTCATGGTCTGGCTGGACCACAGGTACCTTTAAAGCACATTGAAAGGCCAAAATACTAATTCGCAATCCAAGCATGTATATGCGGTACCTTACCCGTCAAGTTCAATTTATTACCGTCCGTTGTGCGTTATTTGTTAAACCACAACCAAAGCTCAGAGAAAAACTCGTTTTTGCTGCGGTAACTGCAACAAAGATATGTGCCTTCAGCAGAGACAAAAACGTATAATTGCAATGATTGTTTAACAGAATAATTTTAATATTTTACAATTATATTAAAAAAAGACTGATTTATTTTAAAATAACACAAAATAAGTACGAAATTTTGTTCAGTTTACTTAATTGGGTGGGGCTTTCAATGGTGGTCTGGCCAGACCATGTGGTGCACTGAGTGCTACTAAGGTCATAGAACATCGAAGGCATAAAGGGAACTCTGCAAAATTTTACATTATTTTTTTTCGGAAAATTTGCAAATTTTTAGCATTTCTGTTTTTCTGAAATTTGTTTTATTTTAATATTTGGTAAAATTACCTAAGTTAGATTTCACGTAAATGATGTGTTTGTATGTACAACCTAAAAAGAAGAAAATATATGGTTTTAATTATTTTATTAAACATTTATTTTAAAGTACAGCTGTTAAACATTCAAATTAAAAATAAAATATCAAATATGTTCTAGTATGCATAAATGTATAAATTTTAATGTATAAGCTAATTTGTGAAAACAAATTTGTAGTCTACCGTTTGCTAATAAAAACATACATTTTCGCAATGCTTAAAAGCGTATAAGTAATAAAAATGTCTGAAAAACAATATTACGTATACGCTGTGATAACACAGCTAAATATCAACTTCTTCAATTTAAGTATATTTTTATTTTAAACGTTTTGTCTACAAACTTCTTAAAAAAAACGTAATAAAATTTTATTTTTATTAATTTCAATAAAAATTTAATACCTGTAAATTGCCATCACTTTCATTAAAAATATACTACTAATATAGCATAAAAACGAAAAGAAGAAGAAAGCACATGGCTGCTTTCTGAAAAGAAAAAAAACTCTCACCTAACTAAAAATTAAACATCAAAGTGTGTTAATAGGCAAACGTAAATGAATGGATGCTAGAGATGGCAATTTTTGTTGCTTGTTATAAAAAGTTGCCTTATATCTATGTAAAATATATGTGTGTATGCTTATAAATGAATGAACGCTTGAATAATTTTTGTATGCTTCTAATTTTTTCAGAGTTTATGTACTTTAAATAAAGTTTTTAACGATTTCTTTATGCTACGATGAGAAAAAAGATGATGAGCTAGAAAACGTGTTGGAAAAAATTTCAAGTATGAGTTCATTTGAGTTGATTTTTCATAACTTTTTGCCTCTTCTTCTTCTATGTATGTCTTAGGTATTTTATTTATATCTCTGTGAATATTTTTCATTAGACAAACATCAAGTCATCATACATTTATCTTCCTTCTACTTTTCGGTCTGCTTTTTAAAATGTGGAAATAATATTTTTTTTACTACCCAACAGAATGATAACCAATAAACTTGGAAGAAATTATAAGTTATTTAAAGTTAAATGTTTGCAAAGGGATGGCTTAAGTGAGAGTGGTATTCAAGATTACGAAATAAATTTAATTATAAATTCAATATGAATAAGATGTAAACTAACTACGAAAGAAATAAACTTTATTTAAGAGTAAAAAGTTTTGGCCATAAAGAGCTGTTGAAAATCTTTTTGGCCAATTAGTTGTGGTCATAAAATAAAATATTGATTATAGATTTTCTTTTTTCTTTCCAATATGTTTTTTTTTTTCTTTGATGATTTACTTAAAATAAATTTGAGTACTTTATTTTTGAAGGGGCAATTTAAAAGTGAAAGCATAATGTATTTATTATTTTTGGATATTAAAATAATCAGCATTATTTCTGTGGCATTTTGACAAAATATCTTAAGTCTAGATAAGCCAACAAAAAAGCTAAAAAAAACCCGTCGAAAAAATCAGTTTATTAAATAATAAAATAAACCAAAATTTAAGAAAAATTTCGTTTATAATACAACATTTTAAATACGTCAACGTGTTTTAAATATGGTTGTGCAATATTTATGAAGGACTAATTTAACAACAATATATTTGTCGGGGACAATAATATGGTTAAACTTACCAAAATATAGTAAAAATTTTCATTAAAAAGAGTTTGGTTGGAGGTGACCTCATTTAAACATGTTTTTTCTCTGCGTGTATATGTGACATAAATGTATAACTACCTAGTCCCCATCGTATCTGGGGTCTTCGGAAATCTCATTTCAATGGACACACGGACATAGTCAAATCAAACTCGCTTCTCATAAATACCTAGATAATGTATCTGTGGCATTTTGACAAAACATCCTAAGTCAAGTTTAAAAAGTTGATAAAAATGTTGTTAGTTCTACGAATTTTCAATTAAAAAACATTTTTGTTCATGTTTTTAAAATTTTGTATTAAAAAAAAAAATTTCTTTAATTTTGGTTTATTTTATTATTTGATAAAATTAATTTTTTCACCGAGTTTTTTTAAACTTTTTTGGCATCTTATCTCGACTTAAGATGTTTTGTCAAAGTGCTACAGATATATACTTAATAGGGTCTAAGATCATTATTGTAGAAATTACAAACGGAATGACAAACTTCCGCCCTTGGTAAAGGGGTTAAAGAATATAGAGTGCCTTATTTTGCTTTGCTTCGGCTTTCGCTTCGGCTTTGATACCATCCACCGAAAGTAAGAATATCTAAGAAAGCATCTAAGATAAATTAAGAAATTATCGAGGCCATATGTTTCTTATACGAATTTTTAGGATTATATATATATATTTAAGATGAATTATGAACCCCAGTATAAGAATTTGTTGCCGTTTTAGTCGTTTCTAATTGATTTACAAAATAAAGCTTTATGTGAAACATTTTTAAAATATGGGCCGATTATCATGATTATTAGTGTTAACATTCGCCTTAGCAAAGACTTTAGTCTTCATCGTTTACCAATACCACTATCCGGGTGGTACTGCAAATATAAATATAGTCGATAAATAAGTGTTTGCCACACAATTTTTTTTATTTATTTTTTTTTTTATTTTGAGTTTTTATTAAACGACGTTAAATTATTGTTGAATGTAAAACTCCCTTGTGATCAACAACATCTACAAAATGACCTGGATAGTTTTAACAAATAGTTAAAACTTTACTTGAGGGAACTACACTTAAAGAAATGCAAACATATGCAATTTCACTAGAGTAAAAAAGAGTGTTTTTGATGGCTGTAATTTACAATCTGTTAGTGAAATAATGGATTTGGGAATATTGTTAGACAAAAAACTTAGCTTTATTCAACATATAACGAAGACTGTATAATAAATCTCGCAGTGCTCTGGCTTTTATTAAAAGATGGGCAAAGGAATTCAACGATCTTTTAAGTTCGCTCGTTAGACCAATTTGGGACCCAATCTATAATATCCATAATGATCGTAGCGAATCAGTTCAAAAACAGTTTCTTATTTTCTGCTTAAGAAATAATTATAGCGGATGCCTGGTACTACCTTTATACTTAACAAGACTAGCTGAAATGAATTTACCAACTTTATGCTATGTTCATACAACGATATAAACCACTCGTTTCGCTCTCTGAAACTAGTTTGCCAAACATGCTTTTCATACGATTCATTCTTGTTTCATTTTGACATTTTTTTGTGTGTTGTTTGTGTGATTTTATTTAAAATAGATTTAAAAGTAATTAAAAGTTAAAAATATTTTACTTAATACTTTTATTAATATTATTATAGTATAATTATCACTTTATTTTATTTAACATAAATTTTTATTTTGTTTTTTTCTTTGTTTTGATTTTTTTTAAGAGCTAGTTCAGATAAACTAACGATAAATGTTATCAAAATTTGAGATGATAGTACGTTTTTCCTGTTTCGCAGCATGTTTCAAAATGAAACGACCGGCTTCGCTCTCAAAATTTTGTATGGGGAACAAAACGTTTCAGTCATGTTTGGGGCGTGAAACAGGAATAAGAGAGCGAAACACGAATATTGCTGTCCGTGTGAACATGGTACTAAAAAGCTGGAGAATGATGCTTTATATATTTTTTATGCTCAATCTGGTAGCACACATTCCGAATTTTCATTGAGTAACGTAACTTTTAATATTTCTCAACGTTCACTTCGTTTTCAAAACCCACAATACTGTCGCTGTTTTTACTAACTGACCTAACTCAAATTTTTTGGAAAATTAAGTTAACTATTTAAAATAAAATTATTTGTCTTTTTTCTTTATTTAACACATAATAAAAATTGTTATACTACATAACAAATAATGCATAAACCCAATTTCATTCGTATTTTGGCAAGGAAATGACTACATTTAAGACAAAAAACATAAAAGTGCTCCCCTGTAAAATTTGTTGAATATTAGTTAGGTCAGTTAGTTAAAACAGCGACAATATATCAGGACATGCCGAACAACATTTGCTATGTCAGATCCACTAAGAAAATTATGCAGCTGTTTCAATGAAATGTATAAATTTATCGACTATCCTCTGAACATTAATATCATAGAAACCAATGTCATATTATTTTTAAATCAATAATGTTTATTCTAATATTTCTTCCTTTGCATAAATGAAATAAATTATTATGTTACTACACAATTTAGTCTGTAAGGAATTTGTACATAGACTTTAATTAAATAAATAAATAAATAAAAAAAATCCAAATGAGGTAAGTGATTGTTTAGTCAAATTTATATGAAAATAAACTCAGTTTATCGAGTTATTTTCATATAAATTTTACTACACAATCACTTGCGTGTTATTTAAAACCATTTCAATCTATAATTAATCATGGATCGCCCTTGTGTTTTCTGTACTTCTACACTTATTATAATAACTTTGCAGGATTGTCTATGAAAGAAACAACCCGTGTCGATCATTCATTACAGATACTCACGATCCTCATGAAATTTGGTAGTATGACTGCTTATCAATTTATATTAGATTTTGTTATAGAAATATTCATTTTTAGAGATCCATTACTTTTTTTACTGAACCGATTCTGCTGGTCTTAATCTCTTAGTTCGTAGGAGACCTATCCAGTAAAAAATTTTATCATTTTGCGAAGCACTAATAGTACGTTGAAAAAAAGAAGGGCACAATTATGCGCTACGCAATAAGACATACAGAGATGCAGTAAAGTAAGGGAACGAACTCTTAACAAGTTTTATAAAAAAATAACGTTTCAATTGCCACGGTATTTCCCTACTACGAAGCAGATTTGTAAGGGAGAATACACAGAAAAGTAAAAATTGTCTCTAATCACCAATTTTATACCAAATTCTTAGAGTCAAGCAACCCATTTGTTGATTTTGCACCTATTACCAAAATGATTAGATTGATTACTAAAAATTTTACAAATTTAATATTTTGAATATATTTTTTTTTTTATCAAAAAGTAATTTCAATTTTTGGGAATACAAAATTTTAATTTCAAAAGATTTTGTTATTCGTGCTTAATTCCCAGTTTTTATTATTAATAAAAACACTTGAAATTTATTGTTGATGGGATAAGCTATTCCTATGCGCATTTCACTGGTTGCTTAGGCCAGATCATCAGGAAACTTCATCCATAAAGATTTTAGAAAAACTAAAGATATAAAACCAAATAAAACTGTTAAGCTTATAAGACTTATAGCAACAGTTTTACTTTTAATAATATCAAAGTTTAAACAAAACACATCAACAATAAACAGTGGGTTTATCTCATCTTACATTCCCCACTACAATTAGTTGAAATTCTCTCAACATTAATTGTAGTTGTAAGTAGGTTAAGAAAAACAAAATAAAAACCACAACAACTTACAAAAGATGTTGTCAATTAAGTGTTTTTTCAAGTGTTTTTATTAATAATAAAAACTGGGAATTAAGCACGAATAACAAAATCTTTTGAAATTAAAATTTTGTATTCCCAAAAATTTAAATTACTTTTTGATAATTTTATTATTATTATTTATTATTTATTAATAGATTTGTATAATTTAAATATAAAATGTTTTTTACAAATATTTATAAATTACAATCTATATTTGGCGTAGCAATATTGCTGTAAGCCAGATTGGCAAAGAAAAAGTTCATAATGTTTATTTATTATAAAAAGAAGATTAAACATCAAATTCATTTAATATAAGATATCTATATTTAATACATGTTTCAAGATATTTATAGAGTGAGGTAAAATTGGTGCCATTTAATATATTTAATACTTCATTATAACTTAGAGAGTTTTGACTAAAATATATATTTCTAAATTCTCTGTATACTGGACAAATGCCTATAAAATGGAACGTATTTTCTGATTCATGCATGTTACAAACTGTACATATACCATCAGTATTATTTTTGAAGCATCTAGCATTAAGATCTAAAAGACCGCCTCTAGCCCTTATAATTAAACTTGTAGCTCTTGAAGAAAATCCTGCAGTAAGTACAGGAGTTATGTCATACTTAAGTTGTGAATACAGATCGTGAAATTGTGAATTTGAAGCAGCGGAGATAAAGTCATTTTTGTCTTTTACTTTCAATAGGCAAATTATATCTTTCCAATAAAAGCATAAGGGATTACTGTTGTTTGGAGATGAGTATTGCAGCACGTTACGCAGATTAGACCACTCTTTTGCCCAGAGCAGGTTCAGTTCTATAACTTTCTCGGCCAATATTCGTGGTAATCTTTCCGAACTTAAAGAAAGTACTTTCTTTATATAACAAAAATGCATTTTTATGGTTGAAATAAATAAGGAGTTAAAATCGGTTTCTAAGTACAACATGTAGTTAGGAGTAGTGGCAGGAAGGTACAACATTTTTTTAATAAAAAATCGGAAAAGCTTTTCGACATCATCGTATTTCTCATAGCCCCAAACTTGAGCAGCATAAAACATAATGGATTTAGAACCAGCCTCAAATATTTTTAACTTGTTCTTTTTTGATATATTTGGATGATTGATATACTTAGACCAGGTAGATGCTATGGCAATTTTAGAAGCAGATAGTTTGTTTTGTAGATGCTTTTTAAAAGAAAGATTATATGTTATATCAACCCCTAGGTAGGTATAGCTGTTGACGATTTCTATATTATTATTTCCATATTGCCACAATAGGTTAGCAGAAATTCTTGGGCTGTTACGAAATACAACAATTTTTGACTTAGATAAATTAACTTTTAAGCTCCACATTAAGCAATATCTATGAAGAGCATCAATCATTTCTTGTAGACCACTAGGTGTATCTGATAGGATGACAATATCGTCTGCATATAGTAAAACTTTAACATTTACGTTCGCCACATTTAAACCACCAGGTAGAACATCAGGAAGATCATTAATGTATAATGAAAACAGTACTGGACTTAGAATGCAACCTTGCTTTACACCAGATTCCACTTCAAAATATTCAGAAAAAGTAGATCCATCCCAAACTCTGCTCTCAGTATTATCATATAAAGATTGAAGTATTCTTATAATTTTGGATGATATGCCAATGCATGATAATTTATAAAACAGACTATTTCTAGGGATCATGTCGAAAGCACACGAGAAGTCTACAAAAAATCCATATGTATATTTACTTTTTAATTTGTTTAAACCAACAATGTTAACAAGGTTAAATATATTGTCAACCGTAGAGTAATCTTTTCTGAACCCAGCTTGAAACTCGTTTAAAATACTATTTTTTGTAAGCCAATCCGATATGCGATTTAGTAAAATGTTATTAAAAATTTTGCAGATTGTATCTATTAACGATAGCCCTCTATAATTTGTTGCTACGTTTTGGTCGCCCTTTTTAAATAATGGTATCAAGATAGATTGCTTAAAAGAAGATGGAATTTTCTCCCAAAGAAAGATATTATTAAATACCAACAATATGTTTTTTAGAAAGCCATGTGGAGCATATTTATAAAATTCATACGGAATACCATCCTGTCCTGGAGATTTGTTAAGCTTCAGTTTATTTACAACTGCATATAGTTCACAGAATTCAAAGGGAGAATCTAAAAAAGCGTCCACAAAATAAGGCATACACCAGTTTATAGTTTGGGATTCCTCTCGGTTCTGAAAAACAGAGCCGAAGTGCAAAAGGAAATCATCAGCGTCTAAATTTCCTTTTGACGCACGAGTACGTGTTTTTAAAGAATTTGATAATTCCCACCATTCTTTGCTGCATTTTACTTTATCAAGTTGTTTAAGGTTATTATTATAAAACTCCAACTTCTTATTCGCACACAACTGTAGGAATTTAGATCTTGCTGAATAATAACATGATTTGTTGGAAGTTGTATGATTTTTCCTATATTTTTTTAGATTTTTAAGCATAACGGATCGAAAACGGAAGCATTTCCAGTCGAACCATTTTTGTTTAGGCTCATATAATGTTTTATTGACTTTTTTAACATTAGCTCGCTTGATACTATCAGTTATTGTTGTAACCATTTCGTCAACGGTCATATTATTTTGAATAAGCTGGGTATTTGACAATACATTGAGGTTTCTGTTATATTGAACAGCATACTTATTATTCCAGTATATTTTTTGTAACGAAGACTCCGTGTTATTACTACTCATGTGAATTGGAATTGCTATTTTGAGACATAAAGGCATGTGATCAGAAAAGGGTTTAGATGCCACTTTGAAATCATCAACATATTGTAGAAAATTATATGAACAAATACAATAATCGATAACAGAATTTCCCATAACTCCACAAAAGCTGTATTCCCCTTCGGCATCACTTCTTGTCCTACCATTCACCACTATCCCACCAACATTTTCAATCACATTCATTAGTTGTTTTCCTTGAGCATTAATAGTTTTATCTTTGGACCGTCTAAAATCATTTATATTTGACAAACCATGTAATAAATTTTCTTCCAAAACTTGTTCCTCACCAATACGCGCATTTAAATCTCCCATTATGCAAAATTCAGTAGGGCTGAGTTCATCTAAAAATTGCTCAAAGTTATTTAGATCCTTCTTCCAGTTTGAGCAGTTTAAGTATTTAGGAATAAAATAGAAAATATTGCCGTCAAGTTTGGCAGATAATATTGTATAGTTGTGTACGTTAATAAATTTTAGTGCATATTTTTTCTGGATTTCCTTTTTAAATCCATATAGACACCCACCACTTGCACGACCAGCTTTATGAGTTTTAGAAGCATCAACCCAATGTATACAATAATTTTGAAAAAACGACGAGAAATAAGATTGTTTATTAGAAATTACATGCGTTTCAAACAAAAAGAAAATATCAAAATTATTAATATATGATATGAAATTACCGAACTTTAAAGAGCTTTCTAAATTTGCTATATTATATGATATTAAATGGCACGTATTAAATTGCTATTGTAACGAGGAGCTAATTGCATTACTAATATTATTATTTTTATAATTATCAATAAAACATACATCTAAAGTGCACCCACATTCGCCAAGCAGCTTCCTTAAATACTCCGAATCATTTACAGATGACGCCATCACTTTGCCGTTGTACCAGGTGAATTTTTTATCATTAATAAAGATGCAGAACTCTCCAAGGCGAACCTTTACATCTTTCTTAGTTTTAGATATTGTTTTGCTTAATTGCCTTAACTTGTATCTTGTACTTTGTTCATCATCAGTATAGTCTTTCTGTATGTAAATCTCTTGGCCTCTTAACTTTCCTTTTGCTGCTAATATATTAACAGCTTGGGCACTCGATTCTAGGCTAAATACAAAAGATTTACCTGAAGCTAATATTCTGGCTGAAATTATGCGAACTTCCACATTTAGTTCCTTATTACATATATCCCGAAACTTATTTTTAGCCACTTGTGTGTTTGTACATAGTAGTCCACTCACTATAATATTTGAAGTACGAGATCTGCGATCAATAAATTCCATTCGTGTAGTAAGCTTCTTAATATCATCTTTTAATTTCATATTTTCCTGCTTTAACTCCTCCATTTCAGCCTTAATAGCAACCAAGTCTTCCTTTTTAGCAACATCTTTTAGCTTCTCATCCAATACATTACATAGTTTACTCCAAGAAAAAACATCTTGTTGGTTATTATCCGTCATTTTATTACAAAATAAATATTTCTTATTGCTTTTGTTTTGTTCAGGAGATGTCGATAACAATGTGCGTTTATTGCTCATTTGGGTAGATTTTAAAGCATACCTTAAGGCATTACTAGATTGACACGATGACAGCAGACAAGATTCTTTCGTTGAATTAAACAGCTGATCAACTTGTCCAGCGGAGTCCCAAAAAAATATTGCAAAAAGACGATTATAAAAATTTAATAAAGAAATCCTTTGTGCCGGAAACTCCAAAACACTAGTATGACTCGAGATCCAATAGATTTTTTGAAAGCAATTTTATTGCATTTATAGTGTTAAATACTCGAAAACTTTTTATTTCAAAAATGTATGAAACGATTAAGAAAATTACACTTGTTGTCACTTTGAACACAGGGTTGCCAATCTTTTTACTTTTTGATAATAAACAGGCAAGTGCACGGCCTAAAAAAACACTTAATTGACAACATCTTTTGTAAGTTGTTGTTGTTTTTATTTTGTTTTTCTTAACCTACTTACAACTACAATTAATGTTGAGAGAATTTCAACTAATTGTAGTGGGGAATGTAAGATGAAATAAACCCACTGTTTATTGTTGATGTGTTTTGTTTAAACTTTGATATTATTAAAAGTAAAACTGTTGCTATAAGTCTTATACGCTTAACAGTTTTATTTGGTTTAATATCTTTAGTTTTTCTAAAATCTTTCCTGATGATCTGGCCTAAGCAACCAGTGAAATGCGCATAGGAATAGCTTATCCCATCAACAATAAATTTCAAGTGTTTTTATTAATAATAAAAACTGGGAATTAAGCACGAATAACAAAATCTTTTGAAATTATTATTTTTTTTTTTTTTTTTTTTTTTCAATAAATGATATTTTTAATTTTAATTAAAAAAATTATCTAAAAACTTTGCCGTTTCAAACAATGTGTTGACTGATTTTGGCAATTTCCAACAACAAATTTACAAGTTTAAATTATTTTATTTTAAACGAAATAATTTTTTGTTATTTGATTATTATTTTAATTCAAAATTTATTTCAAAACAGCTAAAATGTTTGTTCAATCAAAATTATATCTTTAATTTTCGTTCAAAAAACAAAAAATAATTGATTCAATTATAAATACTTTACTTTAAATACTTTTTAAATAATTTTTTTAATTGTGTACTTAAAAATAACTGTAACAAAAAAAAAAAAAAAAAAAAAACATTCAGCGTGTAAAGCTGATAGCTACATTCACCACTTTTTATATCCGTTTAATAAAGCGCTTTTTGTGTCAAAAATGTATTGCTTCAAAGTGAAAACTTACCATATAAAATTCGTGCGAGATGGTGAGCGAAACTCTTTAATTTTTCCCTTACAAACCTGCTTCGTTAGAAGCTCAATTTTTAATTGGGTAGAAACAAATTGACACAAAAATTATTCTTTTCTGTTAAGTGGTTCCGACGTGAGTGATGGAATTTTAACAGAAGGACAGATGAACAAACGACCACACAGACTGTCATAGTTTTTTTTTATAAATATTAAATATACACTTAGTATTATCAAAGTAGTTTTTGGGACAAACAAAATCTTGTAAATTATACACTTAATATAAATAAACTAAATTTTGGGATGTTTCGTAGTTGCGTTATTTAAGAAGTGCCTATTAGAAAAAAATTCTAACTAAGCTCAAAATAAAGTATTTAATTCTCAATAACTGTTGTTACTGTTGTTGTTGTTTTGTCTTAAAACTAAAATTTATTCAAAAGAAAATCATTGAAACTCAAAAACAATAGTTGGGGATTTTCATGATCCCTGAAGATTCAAAGTTTGCTTTTACAGTAAGTAAAAAGCCCGAGAAAACCTATGTATAATGGAAAATTGTACCAATATCTAGAGTCATACAATAATAACATGTTTTCTTATGTTTTGTTTAAAGCTTAAAATTTTTTATTAAATTTTTCGTAAAAATAAAGTAATTGACAAGTTTTAAAAAATATGTTTTCTGAATTTTTTTTTTTTTAAATTGCAAAAAATTTCAACTGCACATTGAAAAAATTTTAAAATCTTAAGAGTGAAATTTATATCAAAAGTTTTGAAAACGATTTTGTTTCAAAAGCTTATAAATTTTTTTTTTTAGCATAACTGGAATGTTTAGGTACCACTAAATTAATTTTTAAAGCAATTCAACTGGAAATCATCACCAATTTAAGATAGATATTTCATTCAACTTATTTGAACAAGATTTTTCTCTAAAGATCACTTAAAGCCTTAAGCAATTTATATTTTTCATCATTTACAATTTTGCCAATAATTAAGAAATATAGTTATAAAACCTTAACATTATTTAAACTTTTATCTAGTGTTTTGCTTTTTTAATTATTATCTCTTACTATAAAAGTAATTGAGCTTAATTAAAAGGTTTAAACCATAAAAGTTTTCAAACAAATTGCAAACAAGTACACTAGATAAAATTTCACTTATAAGTTGTAGCATTCGTTTTCTCTTAGCAAAAAATATTCTACATTATTTATATTTCAAAAGCACTGTATTTAAATATGCTCTTCAAATATTACACAAATTTTTTTTTTTTGGTTTTTTTATCGTTTTTGTTTGCTAAACTTATTCCCTCTCTTAATCAATATCGAAAAACATAATTTAATTTTTCATGCAACCAAAACGAAAATTGAAACCCTTCAATTTTTAAATTTCAATATCTCCGTAAATTGGGTGAAGGGGAAAGAAAAAAAAATTTAACTTGAAATGTGTAAAAAATAGTATGCAAAATAATATAAGTTGTAAAAAAAACAAGTAAGAGTGCTTTATTAGGCTATGCCGATTATTATATACCATTCACCATTGTGCAATAAGAACAAAAAGTAATATAAATGACACGGCCACCTCTCAAATGCCGCCCATATTTTGTCTGATGTTGTGTATTGATAACCAATATACTAATTTGGTAACTTCGGCTCTTGCCGTTCTCCAGACATACAGAAAAACAGACGGACATCGTTAGTAACTGCGCTTTCATGTATGTATGCATTAGGTGTAAAAAAAATCTAGACATTATAAAAAAATAATAATATAAAATAGCTTATACCAGGTATATTCCATGTTACTTTTGGTGATGGGTAGAAAAAAAACAACATGGGATTTTATGAAAAAAATAAGAGGCAGTAGTGTTTCTTTGCTCATATCTAAGTCATTTATGGACCGATCTGGCTGAATTTCTATAGCAAAATTTAACGGAGCAAATGTGACAGAAATATATAACAAGCAATATCTGGGATCTTCGGAGAACGCACAAAGACCCAGAATATATATACTTTATGGGGTCGAGAATCACTATTGAAGAAATTACAAACGAATTGACAAACCTATATATACCCCTTTACCTTCGGTGAAGGTTATAAAAAGAAAAGTTTGTATTGAGCAACAGCAAACAACAACAACTTAAGTGAATGCCATACACACATAAAAATGGTGTATGTATATATGTGTTGGAGCAAATATGGAACAAAATATTGCAGATAAAAAAAGTTTATGTATGTCGAGAATGTTTTGAATTTAATGCTGACTTTGATGGTTTTAATGGTATTGTGCGGAGGCGATATAAGCGAAATTTTATTTATGTGGTTGTGTTCAGTTTATTACACATACTTTTCTTTCCTATTCCATTTAATGTCGATGATTGGCATCATTTTGTAGTCTTAATCTTGGTAACAGGCAAAAAATATGCTATACATAAATACATACGTTTCAGTTAAATTTAAATATGGGAGTTTTCACAGAAAATTGTGCTTTTTTGTTACGTTATGCCAGCAAGCAATTAAAATGGTTTCTTAAAGACAAGTTTATATATATTATTTATTTTTTTCTTGTTGTTTCGTGTAATGCACAAATAGCTTCACATTTAGTGAAAAATAAAAAAAAACTCAGCAATATGGTCCTAATAGTATGTTCACATTTGGCTTCTTAAACGCGTTTAAGCAGTTCGAACGTGATTAAGCTCTAATCACTTCAAAATCGAGATGATTACCCATACATTGAAGTGATTTGTTAATCACTTCAAATTGACATGATTACAACTAAATCACTTCAAAAATCACATAGAATCCACTGAACATACCTCAAATGTAGAATCGCAAACATGATCGTGTACAACCGGCCAAGATTTCTGCTTAATGTTTTTATTATTATTATTATTATTTTTTTCCTTAAATAATTCATAAATTTTCACAATTTCATCATTAAAATGATTAAAATAATCTTCTAATAACTTTATAAAAGTGTTTCTATCCATTTTTAATATTTAAAGAAATTTGTTTATTGTTTTTTTGTGTGTTTGTTGTGTGTTTTTTTTTTTAATCATCTGTCATCTTAATCATCTCAAATGTAATGTGAACGGCTTTGATTAGCTAAATCAACATTTTGCTTAAACGCGTTTAAAAACCTAAGTGTGAACTTAGCATAAGATACAAACTTTATTGCTTGTTGGCGGAACGTGACAAAAATTTGACTTTTCTGTGGAAATGCCCTTATGCAAAAGCAGTGTATAGGGGGATTTAGTTTTATTATTTGGAAAATAAAATTCACGTTTTTTATTGATTTATAAAAATTAAGATTTGAATTTTTCGATAAACTAGTTAAGCGCTATTATATGTATTTAGTAATGAGAATTAAGATAAATTTTATGGTTGACAAAAAGCTTAATTTATCAATTTTATTAAAAATTAATAGCGGGTTTATGTAAGCATATTTCTTTTATTTTTTTTTATTTATTTTTTTTTTGTTTTGTTTTCATTTAAGAGTCTACTGGAAGAATTTTTTTGGTTAATGTTGCATTTTCATTCGGCAACTTGACAACACTCACAGTTTTATAGTAAAAAAGTTTCATTTACATCTTGTTTAAGCTTAAGACAAAGGCTGTGGAAAATAAATTTAAAGTAGTGATATAAATATTTATGAATTTAAGAAGAAGGTACAATGCAGACTTAACCTATTAAAAGAGGGTTTGACACTTATATGAACGGGAACCGTTATTATGAGAATTTTTATTCGGCATTGGCAGAAAGTAAACTTAAGAATTAGAATAATAATATCTGATTTTAATTTTTGTTTGTTCCTGTTAGAAAACATGAATTTTTAATAATTTTTGCAAACTATTTTTTTTGGTTGGAGGGAAACGTTGTATTTTTTGTTTTGTTTGCAATTTTGACTCTTTCTATAGTAACACTGTACTAGTTTAATAAATAAAACAGATAATCCGGGCACCTGCACACCAGCGAAAAAATATTATTACAGCAACTACAAAATGTTTATTGTAACAAAATGCTCATCTTGTACACAAAAAATTCTTATTTTTATTTTAACGGGTGGTAAAATTTTAAGGGCCGATGTTGAATGTAAACCACGCCTAAGGACAAGTATTTTTCTAAATTTCATTTGACATTTCTCAATTTCATTACACAATCGAGCAGCGCGTTTAGATTGTTGGAGCCTTTTATGAAAATGGGCGTTCAGAATTGGAAGATATGGATTTGGACGATATGTGGTTTCAGCAGGACAGTTCCACTTGCCACACAGCTAACGAAACAATGGCTCTTTTGCGCGACAAATTCAATGGCCCTGTTATCTCTCCTGGTGGCGATGTCAATTGGCCGGCAATATTATGTGATTTTGTGGGATATTTGAAAGGTGGGTTATTTGAAAGAAAAGGTGTACGTCGATAAGCCAGCAACAATTCAAGAGCTAAAGGATGAGATAATGTGGCACATCAACGGCATAGAACCTCAATTATGCCTCAGCGTCATCGAGAATTTGGACCATCGGATGAAGATGTGCCGGCGAGGTCGCGGCGGCCATTACGCCGGTATTTTGTTCCATTCATAATTGAACCATACCAATATTATCGTAATAAAAATAAATGACAATAATTTCCTAAATAAATTGTGTTTTATTCAAAATCAACACCGGCCATTAAAATTTAACCATCCTTTATATCGGCAATACTATAGTTACTGTAAACATTTAAATGTTTATCGCAATTATAAATTTGAGTATGGTTCACTGAAAAACAATTATTTTTCTAACAAATAAATAATGTTAACTTTGAAAACATATTATATTACTTACAACCATTTAATGATATTTAATAACCATTACATGGTTACTTTCTCAAACAAAATCTTTACTCTAATAATATTTTAGTAGCGCCATTTCTAAAATAATTTTGAATAAGTTGTGTGGTTTGTTTTAAATATTGCTATCGAATTATTTGTTATCGAGTGGTTAAACAAAAAAAAAAGAAAAAAAAAAAAAATACCCATTAAAAAAGCAAGTTTTAAGGAATTAAAAAAATAAAAAATAATAAAGTGTCACAAAATAAATAACACTAAAGGACAAATTTAAACTTTTTTTGTGCGCTCTGGAATTTGATTTTTACCAATCTGAAGTTGACTGAATATCAAAAATAACATTTTAGATATGTCTGTATCCTGGACGTTTTTCCCTTTTTGTGTGGAAATCGATATTCAGTTTTCTCAGTAAAATTTGAATAAAATCTAGAGCTGTGCACAAATTACAATGAAATAAACCTCATTTTATTCGAAATTATGTTAAGATAAATGTTTTTTTTGTCGCATTATTATTTTTTATGAATTTTTAAAGAACAACAAATTCGTTTTTTTTAAATTTTCCTTTTTTCAAAAATTCAACGATATCCCTAAAACTACAGGGCAAATTTAAAAACAATGTAAGCACGGCTTAGAGATAAAAAACAACATCTAACGGTAATGATCTTTAAACAATTCTCTCTGCAAAAATACTAAGAAATTCGAAACTAATTCATTCAAAATATACATATCGTACCTTAATACTAAAGGGTATTAACTCAAAATTTTAAAATTTTCAGTAGAAGCAAGACAATTTTTAATTTTGCATTACAGGCATATGAAAAAGAATTTTTAAACCAAACTTTTCATTACCAAAAAGTAGACAAAATAGCATGATATTTTTACAGCAGGTTGATATGAATATTATGTGTCGAATTCTTCCAAAAAATGAAAAAATAAAACATTTTGAGTTAATACCCTTTAGTCTTTAGGGTGCGATATGTATTAAGTGCTTGGCAGTTATTTTCCTTTCTGTATTAAAAATTTTGTATGGGAGCCCCTTTAGGAAATGGGTAAAAATAAATGATGCAGATGAAAAGTAAACTGGGGTTGGGGTTACTGTTGACCCGTCTAGGGGCATCCTTGGCGCTGCGTGGGCTGAATTTAAGAATTTTTTGAAATTCTTAGATCGTACTCTCGTATTTAGTCAAATTTTTTTAAATAACTAAACATTTTGCTCAACCCACACATTTATATAGAATAAGTAATTTTTGGCTTGGACGAGATCTTGCCCAATTTTCTTGATTCAAGCCATATTTGCTGCTGATTTAGTAAATAATTCTTTCCGTGTATGACAACAAATCGTAAAGTCATTATGTTTCACTGATCCCGTATAAAGTCCACATCCAAAAAATTTTTATTTTTGGTAGACAGTATTTAAGATTTGATAGAGCTGAATATAGCATTAATACATTTCTGTTTTTTATTTTATAAAATAAATTTGAACATGTTTTTGAACCCCTTTTATTATAAAAAAAGTGTTTGCATCTATAAATTAAAAAGATGAGCGCTTGTATTGTTGTTTATTTTTTAAACTTTAATAATCCATTATAATAATTTACCTTGTATAAGCATAAACATTAATTACTTTTTTTGTTTGTTTGTTTTTAATTCAATAAAACTTAAAAACAACATACACATTATGTGTGTGTATGTCAACATAAAAAAACATAATAATGTGTTTATTATTGTTCTCTGCTTTTTTTAATTTAATGTACTTACGAAGTTTATGTTGTACTATTTAGCCTTAAACACCTTTACATATTGGCAAATGCAAACATATATGTAAGTATGTAAATGTGTATGAACTTATGTATGTATATAAATATTTATATTTGAACACAAAAGAACAATGCCACAAATAAAGTATAACTCATATATCACTCATTTAATGGTTCAGTCATTCACTCGCATTCACTTACTGCCTCCGCAAAATGTTAACCGCATCATATAAAATTTACACCTTTTGTCAAGAACCATTAAAATATATTTACACTATAAATCAATTAAATGACAGATGAAGTGTCATTTCTCTATATTAAATGTGTGTGCATATACAATACACGTACATACATAAATTAAATGAAAATAGACATAAAAATAAATTTTTGTGTTACAGAATTTTAAATTCAAATAAAGCAAAGAAAAATATTTTTAATAATATTTTTAATTTTAGAGTGGATTAAGTGGATAGAAAATTTAATGATATAAACGTTTAAGTAGATGGACATGGAGTCGCTGGAATTTGAAACTTCAATATTTACACTCTTTTTGCAGCATTTGAAGTCAGATTGCGCCAATAACTTGTCGAATGTTGATTTGCAGATTGAAATCAGTATATGTTGTTTATCGCTGCAGGCGAAATACTTTACATAACCTCGAAAAAATAATCTTGTAGCTTTAAATTTGCACGGTCTTCGTGGCCAATTAGCAGGATCTTTTAGTAATATTATTTGTTCATCAAAAGTTTCTTTGAAAAAATTCATTGCAGCCTGTGCTGTGTGGTGTGTGGCTTCCCTCTTTTGAAACGAAATGTCAGCTAAATAAGGTGCAAAGGAGTTAGTAAGACTGTCTCCAGGCCATTCAGCGTTGACTGTAACAGCTCTGATGATCATTATTTGCGAAGACATATGCGCCAATGATTCAACGTTTTCTATTATTGTTAAATTAAGCATGACGCATTCCTTTCTTAATGGAATTTTATATAACTTGTTTAGCTTGTTAAAAAAAGTAGTTAAGAGAAAAATAGTTGTTTGTTGAGCGATAAAAATAGGGCATTAAGAAATGCGTTTTTCTAATCGATTTAAAAACACTTGTTATTTAAAAAGCATCGTATGAGCAACAACCTTATGATTTATGTAGTCTGTAATTTTCAAATGACCGTTACTATAGAAAAATTGTAGGTAGCTTCGTAATCTCTGGATTCCAAAAAAACAAAATTGGTATACATATAAGAATATTTAATCAATGTTGACTTTAGCAACACTATTTACCCCCAGAACAAGAGAGGCTAACAAGTAATGGAATATAAATGCTGTGGATATCAGCAAGATAGTCGATGCTTTATAATGTGGATTCAGAATAAATATTCAAAGCCGTCAATAAATTGAACGAAAAGCTTTGTGTCAAAATTTTTTCACACCCCATTTTTATTCGTGAGTTAATTTGACAGTTCAAAGCGCAAACTTTCTCACAAAAATTTTACAGACACACTTATCCTTACGTGCCAGCTATTAATCGCCAAAAATTTTACAGATGCAGTTAAGTGAGAAAAAACATTTGTTTGTTTCAATTTATGGCATTTTTGTTCAATTTCTCACGTTTCAATCAAAAAGTTTCTCGACGCGGAAGTTACAGAACGTGGGCACTGGAATTTGTAAACGGTAAGGCTGATTGGCACCAAAATTTCAAGTGGAATTTTAAGACTTGCAGTCACGTTTTAGTTTGGGATTCGGCCTCTATAGACCAAGAAAGAGGAGCGCCAAAGGTCACCAAAATAGGTTTCCTTGGGCTTAACAAATATAAGCAGTTAAGAATTGAATGTTGTTTTTAAGGTTATTTGAGACTTTGAACTCTTATTTTTTATGAATTTTTAAAAAAACAAAAAATTTTGTTTTTTACCTCAACGATATCTCTGAAACTACTCTGAAGGCTCAGTTAGTCTTTACTTTCTGTTCTGTTTCGAATCAGCTGATTTGTTTTTGTTATTAAGAAACCTGTGAAATTGATTAGTTTTTCTGTTCTGTTGCGGTTCAGTTTGTTAAAATCGAAAACTTGTTAAGTAATTGTAAGTGACAGCAAAATAAATAATAAAAAATACATATTTATATTGAAATAAACAATTTTTTGATTTTAAGAATTCATAAAATTTAATTTCTTCAAATTTATGTGCATTAAATTTATTGAAATAAAACAATGGACGGTGCAAAACTAATAAAATTGTCATAAATGGCTGATAAGTTGCTACAGAAAAAGTAACTGCAACATGAAACTACTAGTCAAATTTAAAACCAATGTAAGCACGGCCTTAAGATAATGTTGCTGACGAATTTTGAATTTTTTTTTTTTTTTTTTTTTGAACTGAATATGGTGACCCATTTTCAAGTTATTCCAATTTATGTAGTGGAAGTGCCTTAACTTTGACCATTACGGTATATCTCGAAAAGTCGAACTGATAGAAAAACTAAGTGCAGATTTAGGTTCAGCATCCCAAATAACCTTAAAAACCTCATTCAGTTCTAAATCAACATAAACATTGTTCCCTTGTGTTATGAAATGATTTTGAAGGTTTTATGTCAGTTAATTTTATATGGAAAGCGCCCCACCAACGCAATCGAATCCATCAACTTTTGGCGTAAGATCGTGCTATACCAAGTCATTTGTTCGTACAAATTGTTATCTATATGTACTTAAAGTTTTTTCGCTCCAAATTTGTCACTGGGACCACTGTGCGTTCTCAAGATATTCAGAATAAAAGAAACAAGAAAACAACAACAAGGGATTTGTTGGTAAAATTGGAGGCAGACGTGGTTTTTTGCTCATATCGCAATCATTTATGCAGCGATCGGGCTAAATTTCCATAGCAAACTTTAACAAAGTATATGTCGCATACATATAAATATTAATAACAAACTAGTCCCCATTATTTCTGGGGTTTTCGGAAAACCCTTTTCAACATACACATGGACAGAAGGACATCGTTATAGTCCATAAACTTCATAGGGTCTAACATCAATGTTGTAGAAATTGAATTGAAATTTACCTATTTTTTACGATAATTTTCTTTAAATTTAAAAATGTACAAAATTTAAAAAATTCACTTAAAAAGGAGTATAGATATAAAAAAAAAACATTTGTTAAATAAATTAATGTTAGAAAATTTCGTTTAACTAAAAATACTTAGTTTTTTAAAAAGTCAAATTTATTTAAACCATTTGTTTGCAGAATCTCACGTACATTTGCCCCTTTTGTTAAATTATCATAAAATCCTTTTACTCTCATAACTATTATTACCATGCCTACTCCATTGACCAGAAACAGCAGCTTTACCGCAGACAATGTTAAACTCATTTTGTGTTAAGGCCGATTGGCCAAAAAACGTCTAAAACAATGACCAAATAAAACAGATACCCCCATTTGTACACAGCAGACAAAACAACAATTCAATTTAATGTTCTAAAATTTCTACGAATTTTATGATGATAAGCCGCTTTTTATTTTTTCTATCTTTTTTATTTGTGTTTTTGGGCTTTTTAAAGTCCCACAATTTTTTTCTGCATATATGTTATTTTAGCTGTGCACACAAAACAAATTTCTGTTTTTTCCAATTTCACATCTTGCCAAGGAATTTTGTAAAATCATGGATAAATATGCTTGTAAATATGTGGGTACGTAAATAAATAAATAAATATGTGTGTTTATAATATACTTTACATAAATTATCTTGTAAATGTATGTGTCTACATATCAACGAAATGCGTACGCATATTGGGTATGGATGTAACAGTCACTCACACAAATGATTACACAATTATTTACATGAAAATAAGCCTGTATTTTTCTAGATCTATATTTATAATTTGTTTTAACATTTGTCTGTATGTTAGATTATGGCTTATTGTTTTATTGTTAATGCTGTAACTTTCCTTTTATATTTATTTTCACATTTTTTCACTACATTGTGGTCAACCGCTCTTAAGCAATTTTAAAGCTTATACTAAGGGCTTTTTTTACGGTCAAACTTACTCGTAATTTCCAGAAAGATTTATTTTTTTCGTAACATAATTTATAGCTTTTTAAGAAACGTTTTGTATTTTGTTAATTAAAAAGGGCTAGAGTTAAGCCAGGAAAGAAAAAAAAATGGTGAAATTTAAAAATTTCCGCAATATGTCAAAGTATTTAATTGTTTATTTACACAAAGTCATTTACTTATTTTGAAAAGGGTTATAAATAAGTTACAAAAAAGATTAAAAATTAATTTCCTTAAAAAAATTAAAGGGTTATAAATAAGTTACAAAAAAGATTAAAAATTAATTTCCTTAAAAAAATTTTGTGATTTTTTTTATTTATTAAACGTTTCTAAGTTTCAACCGAACATGGAAAAAAATCCCTGTATAAGAATTTACAAAAAATAAGACCAAAGTGTAATTTTAAAAATATTAATTAAGTTTATTATCAAATTCAACATTTTATTTTTCGAATTCATTCTATGAGCTAAATTTCAGTTATAAAGCTTTTTTGTAATTGTTCTATTCCTTAAATTTTTAGGAATGACTTTTATATACACTACCAGACTATTATATTGTATTTTCTTGTTACATTTTACCTTAGCTATCCTTTGGATAGCAATGAAGTATATTGTATGTACAGAAAAATTTACAATTATTAGACACCAGCAGAATGTAATGCATTTTCTGGCCCGCTACGGCCTTCGTCAGCATTCTTTGTGTCACACTGGATAGTGATACTTTATAAATTGAATGTATTTAACTCAACAATTTTAACAAATAGAAACTGGGCACTATTTCCTTTCGTAGGTAACTTTTATATTATATTCAACATTTTATTTTTCGAATTTATTCTATGAGCTAAATTTCAGTTATGTATTTTATAAAGCTTTTTTGTAATAGTTCTATTCCTTAAAAAATTTTTTAAGAATGACTTTTATACACCACCATACTATATATTGTATTTTCTTGTTACATTTTACCTTAGCTATCCTTTGGATAGCAATGACGAGTAGCGGGCCAGAAAATGCATTACATTCTGCTGGTGTCTAATAATTGTAAATTTTTCTGTACATACAATATACTTTATTGCTATCCAAAGGATAGCTAAGGTAAAATGTAACAAGAAAATACAATATATAGTATGGTGGTGTATAAAAGTCATTCTTAAAAAATTTTTTAAGGAATAGAACTATTACAAAAAAGCTTTATAAAATACATAACTGAAATTTAGCTCATAGAATAAATTCCAAAAATAAAATGTTGAATATAATATAAAAGTTACATATTATTTAGTCTATATTCTTCGACCTTTTAATTTTATTTCTTCTTATTTTTAAATCAAGCTCAAGGTCAGGTTATGCAAAAAATATTTATTTAAAGTTTATCCAATATTTCGCTGCCACAATGGACAGCTTCTTCAGGGATCTTTGGTTTATAAATTTCAAACAAATTTTTAAATTTTGTTTTCAATATTTCGCTGCCACAATGGACAGCTTCTTCAGGGATCTTTGGTTTATAAATTTCAAACAAATTTTTAAATTTTGTTTTTTAAAAATTTGTTTGAAATTTATAAACCAATGATCCCTGACGAAGCTGTCCATTGTGGCAGCGAAATATTGGATAAACTTTAAATAAATATTTTTTGCATAACCTGACCTTGAGCTTGATTTAAAAATAAGAATAAATAAAAGTAACCTACGAAAGGAAATAATTCCCAGTTTCTGTTTATTATCAAAGTAATTTTTGGGAATACAAAATGTTCAATCAACCTTCGTTCTTATAGTATCTACTGAGGTAGATATTTTGATCTTTATTTTTTAATAATTTCCACAGTTTTCATGAACTTTAAAACTACTTTGGCGAAATAAACAACAAAAAAAATTTAAAGCAAGATTGTAGAAGTTTTTGATGTCTTGTGTTTTTGTATACGCAGGCTTATGAATATATAGCGTGGAATAAAATCTTGAAAAAAAAAATTACAAACTACCGTCTGGTTTTTGGATCGACATTTTATTTGTGATACTCAAAGATTTCTACCCAAGGAGTTGAAGAATAATATACGTCGAGAGTTTTTAACTGTGATTTCTGTGTTGTTTTTGGCTTATATGTTGTAAGCTGCTCGTTTAGTTGAACATTGAGACAACATTTTGTCAGTTGTGTCAACTTCTTTACTAAGTATTCTTATAATATTAGATTTTTTGATAAAACATTTTGTACATACATAAAATGCCTCAAATAAATTGAATGGATAAAAGCATTATCTACCCAGGTAGATACCATGAGCTCACATACAAAAGTGTATTCATGAGAGCGAAGGGTAACAAGATTTCGTTTGTCGTGCTTAATTCGCAACCAGTGAAATGCGCATAGGAACAGCTTACTTATCAACAATAAATTTCAGTGTTTTTATCAAGAATAAAAATTGGGAATTAAGCACGACAAACAAAATCTTGTTAATTAAAAATTTTGTATTCCCAAAAACTAAGTTGATAATAAACTGGGAAGTGCACGGCCTAAAAAACTAAACTGGCAGCTTGCTTTATTTTTTGACTTTCTTGCGAAAACAATAAAGCAATTTGTTTTTGTTTTTATTGGGAATGTCGGGAGAATTCCAACCAATTGTACTGGAGAATGTAAAAAAAGAAAAACTCACTGTTTATTGTTGTTGTTTTTGTTTAAGCTTTGATATTGTTACAAGTTAAACTGTTGCTTATAATTCTTATTCGCTTTACAGTTTTAGTTGTATAGTATCTTTAGTTTTTCTAAAATCTTTGGATGAAATTTCCTGACGATCTGGCCTAAGCAACCAGTGAAATGCGCATAGGAAAAGCTTATCCCTTCAACAATAAATATCAGTGTTTTTATCAAGAATAAAAATTGGGAATTAAGCACGACTAACAAAATCTTGAAAATTAAAAATTTTGTATTCCCAAAAATTATTTTGATAAGAAACTGGCAAGTGCAAGGCCTAAAAAAACTTACCTGGAAACATACTTTTGCAAGTTGTTTTTTTGCATTTTGTTTTGTCTTAACCTACTTACAACCACAATTAATGTTGGAAGAATTCCAATCAATTGTAGTGGGGAATGTAAGAAGAGATGAACTCACTATTTATTGTTGATGTTTATGTTTAAACTTTGATATTATTACAAGTAAAACTGTTGCTTATAATTCTTATTCGCTTTACAGTTTTAGTTGTATAGTATCTTTAGTTTTTCTAAAATCTTTGGATGAAGTTTCCTGACGATCTGGCCTAAGCAACCAGTGAAATGCGCATAGGAAATGCTTATCCATTCAACAATAAATATCAGTGTTTTTATCAAGAATAAAAATTGGGAATTAGGCACGACAAACAATAATAATTTTAAGTTAATATTGTCGTTTTATGCAACAAAATAAAGGAATATTAAGTAATTCGTATCATTTCGTATAAGCTTTTAACAGAAGTCACTCATCTTTTCTTTAGCTTATTATCGCTGAAAAAAGTGTATGGTTGCGCACTGCAGCCGGCTTGTTCTGAATTAAATTTTTGATTAAAATAAAGTGATTTAATAAAAGCATTTGTGGCTTTCAGCTGTAAACCACAAAAATTCTGAACCCTGATATTTGTATTCAAATTAAGCTTTTTTACCAACGTAAACTGATGATGAAAGCCTTAAAATTTGATATATTTGAAAAAACATGAATATTGATAGATAAAGTAAAATATGCTTAACTTAAATAATTTTTGTTGATTTTTTTACGTCGAATCGACGAAGAGTAACCTTAATGTAGTGATATGAAAAGTAACCTTCAGGGAAAAACCGAAATTCGAACTGACGACAATTACTAATTACTGTTCAGAACTCTGAAATTTTTTAGCCAATATTTTTTTAAATGATAAATACAATTTTGACAAGAAAATAATAATAATTTAGCTTTAAAACAGCAAACTAACTATAATGTTATAACTTTTAAACATTTTTTTTTTATATAAATTTTCGTATTATTCGAATGTGTATTCTAAGTCAAATTACAATTTTTAAAAGCCTTTATACTTTAATAGTTATTATTATTGTTCCTTCAAGTATAAATTTTAATTTTACTTAGAACACACATTCTAATTATATAAAAATTTATATAATAAATGTTACTCAGCATGAGAACTAAATTCCCAGATTCCATTTTTTTTTAATTTAAAATTAAACTAAAATGTTCTAAAATATTTTAAAATCAAACATGTTATTGTTGATGTTAACCACAACATGTTCAGAGACAGCCATAATACGATAGCAGCCTTTGGATTGAGGACCACCTTAACGATAATATTGCTGTCAGTGACAATAATAAGGCTAAAGTAACCATAATCTGTTTAATTTTATTAACATTATTGTTAAATTCCCCATACTTGAAATTTCAAGGGAGCTAAAGATTTTATTGTTTAATAGAAACAAATAGAAACGAAATTTTCTACGTTTTTTTAACCATTCTTCAACCATGTCTGTTCTCTGCTTGTAGGCACACACTCAGCCGTTATCCCACTATAACAGAAATTTATTTATTATCCATCAGTGTAAACGAAATATATAAATAAATAACGTCATTGGTGGTGAAAGATTTGAAAAACCTAAGCTTTTCTTTTCATTCGGTATAAAAACGAATACAACTCAAGGTTAAATATTTCACCTTGAAAAAAATGTTTCTTCCTTAAATCAATCATAAGGTTTGGAATTTTCCACTCAAATAGCGCTTAACAGCAGAAATTTTTCCGTAAACATTTTATAAAAATATGAGAATAGTTTCTCGCATTTTCCTTATAGTATTTAATTAAGTTTGAAATTGTTAGGCCTTAACATTCTTTTATTGTTAAAATATAAATTGACATTGCCAAAAAGAAATTTGAAATACAGGCATGATGGTATGTTTAAAAAAATTATTTTTTCCACCCCTCAAAAATTATGTTTATATCCTTAACAAAAGGGGTCGTCATTCAGGTATTTCTAGAAAAGTTAACTTTATTATATTTGTGTTTGGGCTTTTTTGTACTCTTTTCAGTTTTAGCAAAACTAAAGAATTTTCCAGCACACACAAAAGTCCTTTGTGTTAATGTACTCAAATATGACAACAGTCTTTCACTTGAAGTATTTTGGTATTTCTATAAAAGCAAAATAGCTTTAAAGATATTAGTTAAACTTTTCAAATACGATAAAAATTGAAATTAAATAACACACATTTGCACAGTTTACACATTTAGAAAATAAATTTGGCTTTTAACCTTAATTAAAGTATGGGAAAAATAATATTTTCAAAAACATAAATATTTACTTGAAAACAAATTTCCTCTGGCCCAAGTAGTTATGCTGAAAATACATTTTCGTACGAAAGTATTTTTAAATAAATACCGCAAAACTTATTCCTGTTAACCCATAGAAGAATAATAGACTACCCGTTTGCTAGAATAGTATCCCAAACGTAAAATGCTAAAAAAATTAATTAAGCAAAAAGTTAAATCAGTTTTTAATGTTTAAGTTGATATTAATAAAATGTAATAAAACCTTTAGATAATTTTAAAAGAATTTACTTAAACAAAGTCTGAAGCAGATGTTAGCTTATATTTAACTTAACACAAAGATTATTTTAAAAATAATAGAAAGCATAAATTTTGAGTTACTACTTTTTTCTTGCCAATAAAACTTGCATACGCTTACAGAATCACACTTTCACAAACACATATATAAATTGTTATTCCATCAAGTTTACGATAGTACGTATATGAAGCATAAGTTTTCTACATATACACAAAGTTACACAAGAAATGTTGTTGATTACAAAAAGAAACTAACAAAATAACAAGTATAACAGCAACAACAAAAACAACAGCTATTTCAACAACATCAATATATTGTGTTTCTTATGGCTTACATTTAGAACATGTTGTCAGTATGTGTCTGTCTGAACAAGTACATGCAATATTTATGGAGATGAGGTTTTATCATCAGGAGTCGAAACATACGTTAAGAAGATGCGAATGGGATGAAAATATATAATCGAAAGCTGAAGAGTAGAAATAAAAAACAATGGCAACATGATTCTGTGAATAAAATACGAAGGTCGAATTATCAGAAATGTAAAATATTTTTGATAAATTTGGATTTTTTTTAATTCGTCTTCGGTAAATCTTATTTTTTCATAAATCCTTATCATGTTAGATGGAATGTACAGCAGTAACTAGGAAAAATAAACTTAGAGTTAAAACAATATTTTACATTAAACACTTTTAAGATAGTGTGTAGCAAAACTTTATTATATGTTAAACCGAATTGGCCCATTTTTAATACCAGAAAATTTTTATTATATCCTTGTGTATAATTTTGCCGATCTAGCTCCTTTAATGCGGCCTTTGAATTTGTGTAAAGACGAAGGTTTATTTTGAATAGCAAGTTTTTAGTAATCAAAAAATAAATTTTTTCCTGTTTTAATTTGTTTACCCTTGTCGAGCGGAAAGGGTACAATTGTACCTTTTGTATTTTGGATGTGCTATAACTTCCTAAATCATCAGATGCCTAAAATGTTGTGATATTTCCACATTTATAATACACAGTTCTTTTTGGAATTTTTTAACAAATATATTGGGGCTTTCCCCTAATAAAAGGGCCAGGTTAGTTTTGAACCCTTAACAGGCTATATGGGTACAATTGAACATTCGCATACTTAATGTGAAAAGAAGCAGGAACACAACTTAAAACGATATGATAATGAAACTATATGCAAATATGAACATAAATAATTATAAATATGTTTACCGTGATTCTTTGCATGAAACACATGTTGTTTCTTTGCTCATAACAGACGGAATTAGTACATACCATACATACATACTTTCTGGTTTCGCGTTGTATTCGTTGCTTACATTAGAAAATATTGAATTTTTCAACGACGGCTGAGGCTCCACGAGTAACTTATGGTGCTTTCGGCTCATCCTCTGGCTCTGCTGCTACAAGAAGGTGTCTTCTCAAAAAATTTCTTCTGCCCTCCGAACAATTTATTTTCTCACAATTAATCTTTCTATGCTACGTTCTTAAACTGTGTCTTTTTGGGTATTCTCTGTTTTTCATATAAAATTGGAGAGTAATGAAATAATTATTGTGTTGCGTGAGTGTAACATTTTTGTTTCTTGTTAAATGTCCATTTAAACATAAATTCTGTGTTCATTAATATTAATGTTTACTTTCTACGTTTGAATTTAAAGTGTTCAAATCAGTATTATATTGATGTATTATTAAATAACCAGGGAAACCAAATATATGCCCTTGCATGTTTTGTTTTGTGCGACCAATCAATTATGATACACGTTAAATTGTTTAGATGCAAACAAGAGCTGCCGCAGCAAATCAAAAAATTTTTTTTCCAAATTCTGGTTAACTATATCGCCATTTAAATTTAATTTTTACTCTAAACTTGTAAGACAAGGTAGGTTGTCATTAAAGATAAAAAAAAAAATAAAATTGTATAAGTTTTTCGTGATGACTCAGAATCACTTTTTAAAGTTATCTAACAATGTCCATCCGTCCGTCTGGCATTGTCTGACCATGTAAACCTTGTGCGCAAAGTATAAGTTGCAATTTTTAAGATACCTACCCAGTAAAAACTTCGTTTACTTTTTCAAAATGAATAGCTTCTTTAAGTCATTATTAAGTAGCTTTGTTCTATAACTACTTCTATAACAACTTCTATAACTACTTTTTTCTGGATGTGTGAAGGTAAAAAAATAATGACTTACTTTTGAATGCGTTTATTTTGGGACATCCCTTGTTAAATTCATTGGTTCTTTCAGTAGAAATGTAAGTAGTGCCCTTATGTTTTTCTGATTACTCAACACATTATTTTGTAGCCGAAGTTTTTACTGGGTAGTAAACAAATTTGGATTTTTTGAAGCACTTAAGAGAAAAAGTGCATAATCGAGCGCTTTAATAAGAGAGCTCTTATACAGCAGTAAATGATAAAGAATAAAATATATAAAATATATTTTAGTGCTAACAACGAAGAAGGGTTTAAAGCAGAAAAAATAAAAATGATGGTTTACGACAATTATTGAAAAAGGCATTTAAACAAGTAAAAGCAAAACATTAATCAATATGTTAATATAGTAAGCCCTTAAAAAGCACTATAAGAGTGCTTTGTTTGTATGTTAAAAGAAGCGCTTATTGTAAGCAGAATATAGTCCTCTAAACCGGGAATACAAAAATCGGGCATCCCATCAGCAGCGATGGTATCTTTCAAATGAGCATTTTTTGATTTGTTTGTGCATTTTTTTTTTAACAATTTTCAGGGCATATTTTCAAGTTTTTACAGTATAAGAAATGCCCATAAAAGACTTTTCGAACATATTTTTGGTTTCCCTGGAAATAACAAATGCATTTGAAAAAATTGTTATTTAAATACAGGTAAGTGCATTTTTATATGGAGGTACAATTCTACCAATAGCGCCATTTAACGTTGTAAATTTTTCAGGGTATCCGAAAATTATTTTGAGAATATACAGATGAAAATAATAAAATCAATGTTATTATATCTTATTGAAGGTAGATATAAATAAAACTGGCATTTGAAGCGTTAACACGTCTGCAATTTCCCGCTCATACATTCTAAATCGTCGCAGAAAAGAAGTATTGGAGTCCAAGGTTAATCTAGAAGGAACGTCTCCTTATCTACAAACTCAAAGGGGTTGAACTTATTGTTGCCGAAATCCAAATTATATTTTAAAAAGAAAAAGCATTAAACCAAATTTTATGTTTGATGAAAAGTATCACTTTAAACTTACGAATACACATAAGGTAGCGCAGAATTAGCTATATAGCTTGAATTTTTGATAATTTTTTTTTATATCTGCGATTATTATTTTTTAAGGTTTATAAGATGTTATCCTGTAAGCGGTCGCCATTTGCTGCTTTGAATACACGTGCTTTTTTCATAACTTTTCGGGCGTAACGACATTGAATTCCTTTCATATGTTCGTTTTTCGTTCGAAAATGCTGAATAGCTTGTTAACATATATACAAACAAGAACACTTGCAAAATGCGGTAAACGTGGATGCTAGTTAAAATAAAAAAAATGCGTTCGCCAAATGTGACCCTTGTTAAAGCCACAAAGAACTAAGAGAACTAGATAATAAAGGACAAATGGCATTAATCTAAAAAGTGCTTTTAGATATAAAACGCTAAGAATTTTTCCACAAGCAAATCACACAAAGTTAAAAAAACTAAATGATAAATAAAAAAAAAAACTATTTGCAAATTGAAGTATATTTATCCATTGGGATTATAAGGGTATTTTGGATTATGAACTGGTATAGCATATCTTAAGAGATATTTGAATGAAACAAAACCTGCAGTCTATACTGTGACTCTATATTATTGAAATCACAGGGTTGGATGGTTTTCTACTGCTGGCCGAACAAAATTTTCCACACCAACATTGAGAGAGATTGAAACACCAATGTAATACAAAAGAAATAGTTTACCAGCCACAATTGTTTTATATCAGTTTATGTTAATTCAAATTTGCCAAAAATAACCTTGTTACTGAAGATTTCGACCATGGCCTATTATGGAAGAAAGTTGTTTAGTTTTAAAATTAGGAAGTAGAAGCCTACGAAGGCTCTTTTTTATTTAAAAATCCTTGCCAATAAGCTTTCAACATCCAGTTGTCGTAACAAAAAAAAAAAAAAAAGAATACGAAAAGGTTTGATTTTCAACGTACGAAGTGGAATAATTCTTAAACGAAATTAATTGATTGACGAATTTACTTGTACAAATGTTGAGGCGAAATATCTTGTTACAAATGCTTGGTCCCATTTTGGCTAATTACACAGGAATCGGCAACGGTGATTAAACTTCCTCTCAATTTGATTTATATAAGAGGAGCTTTTGAATAAGATTTAGCAAAAATAAACCTTACACTAAACTATTCAAAAGAAAGAAAATGTTAAATTTATATATATATTTATCGTAAGTACCGTTATATCGGAAAATTTTAATAAAAGAAGAAGTATAAAAGAAGTTATCAGTGCGGATGACTAATATTATATGCATATTAATATTACTCATACGCAACTTCTGAGCAAGTTCTGTAAAAAAATATTAAATCTTTTTTTGTTGCAATTGTCTAATAAATTGAAATAAAATTCTATCCTGAATTTTACGGTACAAAAACTATTGTGACAGCAACACATTTGGTAAGGTCTAAGTAAAACGATAGTCCTGTGTGTAATTTTTTTTATACCCTCCACCACAAAAAATTGTTAAGAGGGCACAGTAAGTTTGTCATTCCGTGTGAAATTTATATATTCTGGCTCCTTGAGTAATTCTAAGTCGATTTAGCTATGTACGTCTGTCTGTCCGTCTATCCGTTTGTTGAAAACACGCTCACTTTCGAAAAACTCAAAAGAAATAAAAAAAACTGGGTGTCAAATTGCTTGTAGTTATCCTAAGCAGTTTGGGATTGAAATCCAGCCAAATCGGTTGATAAATTGATAATTTTGTTACAAAAACTAACATAAATGATTTAACAATGCACGAAATGATATAAAATTTTGCAAATTTTCCTGTTATTTGACACTGTGAAATTTCATGAAGATCGGTCCCTAATTTACCCTAGGCCCCATATAAACCCAACTCCCAGAAAACAGTTTAGTACGCCTTAAAACGTAATTAACAACGCTGTCAAACAAAAATTTGGCACATCACATAAAAACCCTACTACCGAAAAATAGTTTAGTACGCCTAAAACCGTAATTTATAATGCTATCAGAATAAAATTGAATACTTCACAGTTTTATAGGACTATAAATAGCACTTAAAATTTTCGTGATGATCAGTCCATAATATACTTTAGGCCCCATATAAAGCTCACTCTGGTAAATTAATTGAATACGCCTAAAATCATAGCAGATATATTTATTGTGGTAAAATATTTTTTAAATTAGTTTCATATGGCCAGAAAAAATGTCATGCAATTTTGTGATATACGGTCCATAATTTACCTTAGATCCCATATTTTGCAGCCTTCTGAAATTTACTGTAAACGTTAAAATTAATTTCACCACTGTATTGAAATGTTTGTTTTTTAATACCAGAAATACCTCTGCGGAATTTTGGGATGATTGGATCATAACTTACCATGGCTCCAAAATAAATCCCCCTCCTGAAAATCATTTAAGTCGGCTTAAGCTGTTAGGAATCAAGATATTTTACTCAAGATTGTCGGTCAATTACTTAATATAGGTCTAAGCCGCAACCAATTTTAATGCTGATGTCTGTTTTTATAAAGATAAATTAATAATAAATAGACATCATATAGATATCACTCCTGAAATATTCGAACTGTCGGTAGAGGGTATCAAAGATTCGGCAAAGCCGAATATAAAACTCTAACTTGTTTTTATTTGTTATTGTCTTTTAGTGTAATCTAAAAATAGTTTAATATATTTTTTTATTTCATAAAATCCAACACTATATACTTACAACTCTAGTACGCTTAAAAACATTTGACTGAAAACCATTTTTTATACCCACATAAATACACACACATACAAAGTACTTCAGTAGTCTTGATGCCTTTCTACAATTTATCTATACTGAAAAACTACCAAGTAAGTAAAAAACTGAAAAAAAAGATAACAGATTAAAAAACAACACTTATGTTTGTTTTATTCGGTTTTAAATTACAAATATAAATGTTTATGTATATACCTACTTTAAATATATATATATTTTCATATGTAAATTTGTATTTAAGGATAAATAAATTTAACACATATACAAGTAAATACTAGCGCATCTGTACTCCAAAAAATCTGTATTTAAATGTTTACTAAGATTATGGGAATGTTTGTGAGTGTCTGTTTGCGTGTAGATGTATAAACACTTGCGTGTGTGTATGCATTTAAATGTGGTATATATGGATTAACTGCTGGCTGGCTTTTGCGGCTGCTATATTTTCCAAATTGTGAAAATAATACAGTCTAGGTGAACATAATAAGCGCAGTTTGACTGTTTTAAACAAAAAGACATTTTTACAGATAATTTAGAAAAAAAAAATATTGCTTAAGAATTTTATAATAACAATTTACTATTTAAAAATTCTGCACTTAATTAAATCTTGTGGAAAAAATTATCAAAAATTGTGTCAACTTAACCAAAAGAAGTTAAGAAAGAAGAACAAAAGAATACATCTTACAAGATTCATGCAAACATTTTCAGAGTTACTCGACAAGATTTTTCCTTAAGCAATTCATTCAAAGCTGACTAAATTGAGTGACAAATTAAAAAAACGAAATTTTGCTAAGAAAAGTATCTTAATCTACTGGGATTATAAGGGTATTTTGTATTACGAACTGATTAAATGATATATCTTTTAATTTAACATAACTTTTTTTTAACTTAACAATTTTCTTATAGTTCAAGAGCTCAATAAGAAAATAATAAAAAAAATTAAAATAAGAAAAACACTTATTAAATGCCGGTAAAAAAATTATACATCCTCGTAAAAAATAAGAACATTTGGTCGAAATAAACATTATATTATTTCGTTTTTTGTTCTTGTAACATGTTTTGTTCCAGCTTTATTATCAATCGTTTAATTGACAGTTTATTAGCATTAAGCTTACAACTATAATTATATTTTCCGGTTGTTCCTATAAGGAGCATAGTGAATATATCCTTCTTCTGAACTTAAGCCTTCATTCCGTTTCAACTCTTCTTACTGCTGTTCACTTCGGCCACAATCTGTGTTCTTAATGTACCCAATAAAAAATCAAACGAAGCAGGTTTGTAAGGGGGAAATTAAAGAGTTTCGCTTTCCATCTCGCTTACGGAAGGCATGAATTTTATATCATGAGTTCCCACTTTGAAGCGATACATTTTTGACACAAAAAACCGTTTATTCAACGCATATAAAAAATGGTGAATGTAGCGTTTTTTGCAGTTATTTTTTAAGTATTCTCACTTACAAACTTGAAATTTATTTTTTTTTTTATAAGACTTGTTAAGAGTTTCTTCACTTTCTTTACTGCATCTCTGTATGTCTTATTGCGTAGCGCATAATTGTTTGTTTATTTTTATAAATGTACCATTAGTGCTTGGCAAAATGATGAAATATTTTTGGATATGAAGGTGCTGGGCGTTCCCTTTTTCTATTCTCTCTCGGGTTTCAGTCTTTGGCAATTCTAGTGATGTTTTAAGTGTGCTGTCTAAGAGTGTGGCCGCAAAGATTTTTAATTGTATATGGTTTTTGGTCAGAATATACTTGGATTTTGTGAAGACTTGAAATACTTGCATTTTTACATGTCGCAGGTAGCAAATTTTATTATTGCAATTTTCTTACGCAAAGAAGAAAGTGATTGTCGATACTATCTTTCTATCGTTCTGGCTTTTTAACCATATCCTTAACATGTTTTTTGGCGTGTACACTATAAGAAAAAACTCGTAATAGATTTAGCTTTTTTCTCCTGAATGCCCGTCTATACAAGAGATAAATATTGCTACATATGTATATTGCAGCAAATGTCATAATTATGTTATCTTTAATGTAGACAGAACTTTTTTGTTCATATTTATTGTCGGCAATTTACGTTGCAATAATTGTTAGTCAATTTTCGTTGAAAATAATTGCTAACATAAAACTTTAAATTTGATTCTCAATTGAAAAATAGAAGCAAAAAGACAAAAAAATATATAAACAAATTGTGTAGAAAGAAATTAAGTTTGTGAAAGGAAGCTAATTATAATTAAAGTAAAGGAATTAAATAATTAAAAATAAACACTAAAATATAATTTGCAAAAACTTTTTTTGCTAATATAACTTTTTTCTTATTCGATCTTTAGTATTTAAATGTATATTAATTTATTTAACATATAGAATCTGGGAATTTATTTCTCATGGTGAGTAACATTTATTTTATATATTTTCACATTTATTCGAATGTGTATTCTAAGTAAAATTACAATTTTAATAAATATGAAAATGTATTTAATTTATTTAAGCTTAAGTTCTTTCTTTATATAAAAATATTAGTTTTATTTTAACAAAAAAAAATAATTTAATAAAATTAATATTTTTATATAAAAAAGACCACAAGCTTAAGCAAATTAATATGCATTTTAATAATAAAGTCGAATAAGAGAAAATTTATAATAATAATAATAATAATAATAATAATAATAATTTTTGCAAGTCAGTTTTTACACTGCACCTTGTTTCTTTAATTTTTTGAAATAATGATTTGACATAAATACGTTTTCCCATGCCTTAAAATAAGCTGAGCAATAATAAATATTGGCTCTGTTATTCTGCCGACGTTATTGGCTGAGATATTTATCTTTGGCGTACCCCTAGGGTTACTTTAGTACGAGTAGTTCTGCAAGATTTACCCAGCGGGAAAAAGAAGGAGTACGGATTCCTTCTGAAATGCCTCTGTACTATTTCTTTTGGATACACAAAACCTGCTGGCTCTATTTCATACTCATATCTTTTTTACACACGCTTTCATTGCGGAGTAGGCCTTCCCCTCTCGCTCTTTTAGCAGGTACATAAGAATGGTAACGGGATCACAAAAAAAAAAAATTTGTTTTGCTTTTGCTTGTGCAAAAAGACAATACAAAAAATGGTATTCCTTCTCTACTCCCTCCTCATTGAAGCGAATGTAGAATATGTATCTGTTATTCAAAAGATTCGAGACCTTCTATGAGGCCTTCTTTAACAGTTAGATAAGAATAGTAATTGAATCAAAAAAAATTTTAAGCAGGCCTTTAAAAAGGCCTGAAGTAAGAAGGTCTTCTGAGTTATCCCGCTGGGTAAGTACGAATAACACTTAAATGTACTTTAAACAATCCAAAAATGGGATAACTTTCGAAAACCAATATATACGCGTGTGTTTGTAAAAGTATGTTGTAGAAACAATAACAACACTTCAAAAGAAGGTAAAAACGATTTAATTATTTTGTATGGAAACAACAACAACAAAAGTAGAGAAAGGCAGATTATTTTCATGTTTAAAGAGTAAAATAAGAAGTAAAAATTCCCATATTCTATTTGTTTAAATTATTTAGTTAAATAACATCAAATTTTTTAAGTAGAATGATTACGAAAACAATACTAGGCAAGCTGCTGGTGTCTTTTAATTGAGAATTGTTCTGTAAACAAGAGGTGGAATACAACAAAAGTTAAATAAACATGTGTAACGGGTAAGTAGTATAATAATAGTCTCTCTGCCTCTGTGGGGTAAGTGTTTAGATAAGAATTAATCTAATCTTAATTTCGGATTATTTCAAGTATGAATCGATATTAAACCATTTTAGAAATTCTTGAATCAAGCACAGTTTGAGATTCCATTTTATATAAATGTAAATTAATCCTGTTTTCTGATTATTTTTAGTAGTTGAATAATCCTTACTTGAATCAATCATTATGTACTTGATTTAAGGATATTCGTACTTACCGTACTGTTGACACCGCTTCAGCTTGATTAAAGTACGATTGGATTGATGTGTTTTTTTAGTGTAGCGGCTTTGTGGAATAATCCAACTATTTGGCACAAGTTTAACTCCATAGAAATCTGTTATTTAAAAAAAAAAATGTTTACTTAATTTTATCTTAAACATCGCATTAGGATTTTTGATTGGAAAAAATATGACAAAAAGTGGAAATTTGTAAAAACTGGGTATATTTAGAAGAGCCTGCAGTGAATAGATTTTTGAAACATAAAGTAGCCTTTCAAAAAACTATAAATAATAATTTAGGTTGCTTAACAATTCTTTTTTATAAATAAAAAAAATTCAAATACTGTATCAGCTAAAAAATTGCAAGAAAAAATTATTTTTTCATAATTTTAAATGCTAATAATTTTTTAAATAACAAAAAATTTTTTTGGCAAAATATTAATTGATTTGCTAGAACTCGCCCAGCGCATTTTACTGGTAAAAAAATTTTAAAAAGGGATTAAATTAAGAAATCTGGATTATTTTTAATTTTTTTAATACTCGAGGTGCGCTACTTTGGGAAATTAAGGCGCCTCTCTTGAAAAGTCTATAGACTTTTAATTTAAAACTTTAACCCGATTACAAGTCTTAAGGTGCCACCTCAAATTTAATTGACTAGAATCATTTCCATACTTTTTCCAAAATCTCCCACTGTGCGTCGCTAGATTATCTTAGAATTTTTCAAGGATCTAGAATAAATATAGTTTTTTCAATGTGTTACAAACAAAAGAACAAAACCCATTTATCCCACACATTTTTAGTGAGAGACTTAAAAACCCATTCAGTAGGTTTTTTTTCAAATCCACACATGACTTTGTTTATATGAACAAAAGATACAAAAAAAATTAAATCCTTTTGGGTAGAAAATGTTTTAGTGATAAGAATGATAAAACAGGTTTTAAGTGCGAAAACAATCTCAATATGTAATATTTTTTCCCTCTTAGTGCATCGATTTGGCAAGGAACCAACCTCCGGTTCATATTTTATCTTTTACGTTAACTTAATGTTGTAACTTCAATATAAAAAATATCAATTGAAAAACAAAAAAGTATCAAAAAGTCTCCTTTGTAGATTGTCATCCACTAAGGAGATTGCATGTTTAATTTTATGTTTTTAAGTCTAATGTTAACGAAAACTAATTAAAGTACCCGATGAAAAACAAAAAGGACCAAAAGTTTTCATCTTATAGGTTCTTATTCACTTGGTAACCTGCACCTTTAATATTATGTTTCTAAGTTCAATATTATAGAAAACTCAAAAATTGTTACATGATGCAGGGAGAAGTAAAAGAAAGAAATTTAATTTTCCGTATATCCCGTTTTTGATACTTTTTCTCCTCCTTTTTGTTCTGCATATGTGTTAGTACTAAATTTGAACGCTTCCCAGCGGTAACTAGAATAAGTAAAAAGGCCTAATATAAGGCTTCATTTAGCAGACACAAGCCCTTCTCGCCGCATTCCATACTTATATATTTTTTACACAGGTTGTCATTGGGCGCAAGCCCTTCCACACTACCTTTAATATCAACTTCGATCCCTTCCCAAAAAAGGGAGTAAGGAAGGTCACTTAAAATAAAATTAAATAAAAATGTGAACAACTTCATTTCTCCCTTCTTAAAGAAGGGAGTAGCGAATGTGTACTGAATATTTTGGAAGGTCTTTCAAAAAGAAATTTATACCTTCTAGAAGGCATACTTCTGAAGGCAGGATATCATACGAAGCGAATCTTTTAGAAAGGAGTGTATTTGCCTTCAAAAAGGCCTGCCACTTGCGGTCCTTTCAATATTTACCGTTGGGTTATAACTCGGAAAATATTTAACAGATTTTAATATTGTGCACTTTTGTTAGTAAATGCCTTTCAAATAGTGTATATTTTGCTCAAATCGGTTGACATACAGTGGAGAAAAGTGTTCTTAACTGTTTTGCATTTGCCGATTTGTATATAGAGATACGTTTTTAAATATTTCATTTTCTTAAATTCTCCAACTCATTTGATACCTCATTTGTTTACCTCTTATGGTTTTTGTTGTCATCTCACTTAGAATTCCATGTTCCTATAAGTAGTCCTATTACTGTTTGGAACATGTATATGACGGCATTTAAACTGGTATTTGCCTGTATATAATTATATATTGCTCTTTAATTTTTTCTTTGGGTTTTTTATTTAACCTCGTTTAACTTTTTATGTCACATTTAACTTCCTTAAGGCATATTTTTCTAAATAATTTAAGAAAATTTCATATATGACTATTTGTTTGTAGTTATTTAAGCCAACAGCAACGAGTATGGCAGATAGGGTTTATAGGCTTCTAAATATATTGTTTATATATACATAAAGTGTGTTAATTTCATTTTTGTTGCCTGAGTCAACTTACCAAATACAAATACTTAGTCGAGCATATAAATACACATCCTTTCACTTATACATATTCATACATCCGGATAACCAGATCGACGACTACTTTCTGCATGTATTAATGCGGTTTGTATCTGTGCGTTTGCTGTTTCATGCGTGCTGTTAAATGTGCGTGTATGTGTTATAAATGTTTAATAAAATAAAGAAAATTATTTGATAAAGCTCCTTGAACAACTGAATAATATAAAGTAAGTGTGTGCTTTTGTGATAAGTTTATAGGAATTGTGTATTTTCACATGAACTTTCTTTTGCTTAACAATTTGGTTTAAGCATACTGAAGAGCAGAGACCGTAAAATTGCTTCAAAATGTATTTGAATTATAAATCCCAAAAATTTATATACTTCAAGTACAAACATTTTTACATTAAACCTGAAAATAACAGTTTTGCAAAAGCAACTTAAGCAAATCTTCTCAAAATTACCCTCGTACATAAGCTTTATAGTTATGAGACTCATTTTGGATTAGAATTTATATGAAAATTGTTACATAAGAAAACTCTGCCTTTTTGTAGTTAGACTATGCTTATGAGTGTTATTTTTACCAACACTTTGTTTTATTATTGTTGTTAAATAATTAATTTTATAATTAAGTTTTTGTTTGGTTTTTAATTAAACAGTGTAGGTAAATTTGTCAATTTTTTCTATCAATAAAATTAGCATTAAAAGAAACCAGGAACCATAAACAAATGATTTGTTTTTGTTATGTATGTTTATGGTATTTAGCCTTTAGTTTCCGGCATTAATATTTTATAATTAATATTTTTATGCGATAAAAGCCACATAATTTATATTATATTAATAGTTGGTTAATGAGGTTTTTGTTTAATAAGCAGAAATCAAAGCGAAATGGTTAACTTTTTTTCAAATACTTTGATTTAATGTTGATATTAATGTTATTTAAGGAATTATTGCTATATTGAATGGTTTCTTTTTTAATAAATTTTAATTGAATTTTAATTAATAGAATGAGTTTAAGTTAAATTTAAACTAACAACAAAATAAACTAACTGCATACATATTAATTGAAAATATGTGTAAAAGTTATTAAACACTGTTAACTAAAAACTGCTATGAACTAGTTTCGGTTAGAAGCTGTCGAACGGTGTTTTTCACATTTTTCCCGCCATTTGATAGCTAACCTTACACAGTGCAACTTGGGAAATTTCGGGAAATTTTTCACTTTTGCGGCTACCTAAACGGTACTTAGAATCACTCCTAGGAAGTTCATATGGTCAAACAATTGTTAATTGAGATCTTAGGTACATTTTTGTAGTTGGCGGTTTCCTTGAATTTGGAACCTTTTTTTCCTATGGACCTGAACAGGGAAAAAAGGAAAAAAATCGAATTTTTTTTAAGTTTTTTGCGATTTTGATCTTGAAGATGAAGTTTTTTGGATTTTATTTAATATTTTTTGTTCTAAATGGCAAGAGCTACAACTTTGTCTTAGAAGGGAAATCAAAATTTCGAACGGTTTGCAAGATAATGACACCGAGGCCCCAAATCTTTGGGGGCCCATAAAAAAAGTGCATGACTTTGGGAAAAACTGGGAGACACGGGTCTTTTTTTTGGTCTTTTATCACGTAGTGGTGTCCGTATATGGTTATTTTTCCATGACTTAAAAAATTACACACAGTGTTATCGAAAGTTCTATCGCGTTTAAGACATTGCCCGCTAATATCGTTTTTTGAACAACATTTAACTCTGTTGTGAATGGAGAGGTGAAGACGAAAATAAAGCTAACTTCGATTACCTTCTTGGCCGAATGTTAAAAATTTGTACTCAATTGTGTCTTGTGTCACCTGTAAGTGACACTCCTATTAAGTCGGAATAAGCAATATATTTTTAACTAAATCTATTTTAAGTGTAAACTCGAAGTATTAATATTATTTTGAAAGAAAAATCAGTTGTGTTTTTATAACTCAAAGTATGTTACTTGCCCTCTGTTTTAATATTTACACATAGTGGTTAAAACAAATTTTTTTTAAATTCGTCCAAGAAGAGGACATACTCAGTTAATGGGTAAAGTATGATAGAACTTTCGATAATGTTAGCTGTCAAACCAATTGTGATATTGCGCTTACCTTTTCACATTAATAATCAAAAAACTTTATCTTGAAAAGATTCACGCTTGAAAAACGCTAAAAATTATCCACATTTGCTTTGGAAATCAGTGGTCAATATTTTAATTTAAAATTTTATTTAACGATAAGTCTCATTTTTGGCTTAAAGGGTTTGCTGGTAAACAATTTTGCCGCATATAGATTGAGAACAACCCACAATATGCAGTAAGAGATTAATTACAGCTAAAAAAAGCATCAGGTTTTTTTTTTTTGCTTTCTTGCCTTTTTTCTTTAAACATGCTCCAGCTGCATTGCTGGAGATCATTATTGCACCATGATCAACGATGTTTTTGTTTGAAAGAATGAATTGTATAGATCTTGGCATGCGTGACGTGACTTGCCATTTGGCGACGGCAAGTGTGGATATCAATTAAATTAAAATTTGACGGTAAGTTGATTTCAAGAAACAAATCTGTAAATAGGCCATGGTCGTGCTATTTGATACTACTCGCTTATATTTTCGCTTTTAAGCCAGCAACGACTAACCTACGGCCAGCAATGCTGAAAACAGTGGCCCAATATAATACGTACGGAATTCGCTTTGTCAGGAACAACTGCGCTGATTATATGCCCAAAACAATTTTCAAATATGTCATGTAATAATCTCTCATATGAAATAAATTTTTGATTCAAATTAAATTATTTGTAATATTTTTTACAAATTTAAGTTATATCGAGCTTAAAAAAAACACCATTTATTTAAAAGACTAAATGATTTACAATTTGTATCAAAAGTGGATTAATATTTTTTTGTAAAATTGTATTAATTTAAAGTTCTAAATAATGCCTTGTCACGTAAAACGTTTAATAAGGCTTTTCATCGAATTGTATTAATTTTCGGCAAGTTTTGCGCAGAATATTTTGAATATTTTATCTCAAAATTGCAACTAGAATGTTATTTTTTAAACCTTTATTATAATTGGATATTATCTATTTTTATTTGGAAATAAAAATTTTAAGCCAATTCCATTTTGCCACTTAAACTAAGCAATTTAAATGAGCCATTATTCGTGAAGCGCACACACTAAAATTTGCTACAGTTAATATGAATGAGTGTGCCAAATACTTTTATTGTATGATGTTTTGCTTAAGTATCGCCGTGCTTGAAAAATTCTTTTTTTTTAATTATTATTTCCAACTAGAAACAAATAAAACAAAAACCAAGTAAAAAAGTATAGTCGGTCAAGCCCCACCATATGATACCCTACACCACAGTATTTAAAAACACATCATACACATCATGTGTCCATATGAATATGGATTTATCTATGTTTATAAACTTCATTAAAATCGGTTTGAAAGTTTGTGAGAGCAAGAAATTTCCGCCTATCATTTTATAGGCTTGGTCCTTGTGCCAATAAGAACCTATGTTCAAAATCTTATCAAATTATCTTTAAAATTGCGACCTGTACTTTGCGCACAAGGTTACATGGACAGCCAGTCGGACGGACATCGTTAGTTCGACTCAGAAAGTGATTCTGACTCGATCGGTATACTTTAAGGTCAATATTTTAATGTGTTACCCGCATCAGCACAAATGCATAATACCCTCTCCACTATTGTGGTGTGGGTATAAAAATTAAGGTTAGTAATTCTTATTATTAAAAAGTCTTAAAAAATATTATCTACAAATAATTATTTCATCTTTTTCTAAAATTAATTATAATCAATTTATATTAAAATTTTTCTAACTCAGTCCAATTTTTTTCTTTTCGTTATTTATTAAATTAGCCTAAGGGATCTTCAATATACTGTAAAAGTTCAACACTGAAAATTCCATAGGTTTAAGAGTTATGCAAATTTTTTTACACTCGTGACGCACTTTAAACCCAAAAATAACACAGCCCGACAAAATTAAAAAAAGAAGAAATTTTGATGAAAAAAATTTTTTGAAAACACTAACAGACGGTCATAAATGGAGGTCATAAGTGGAGGGTATAAAAAAGCTATATCATGAAAACTAGAGCTGATAGAGACAAACTGATTACAGATTTGAATTCAGCGCACCAAAATTAACTAGAATCAGTTGATAAATTCAAAGAAGCAAATTGAGTGTTGGCCTGTGTAATCATTTTAAATTCCAATTTTTTAACCAAGACCCCATTTTTTTACCTTTATTAAATCCGAAATTAGCCTAGAGTATTCTCATAATACTGTAAAAGGATTTATGTGGGATATACATTACTTTAAAATATACGTGAGTAACTGTCCGTGACGCACTGTGTAACCGGAAGTGTTAATTTCAATAAAATTTACTTAATACATATATTTCTGTTTTTAACTTAAGTAGCCTATGGTGTCCTTATTGTATTGTTTAAGTTTAAAAATGGGATCTGCATAAGCTTTAAAGTTCTGCAAATTTTTGTACATGCATATCTCGCTGAGTATAATATTAGACTCCTGTTTGTGAATGCTGATTTGTTAAACTTTTGATCTATCTATTTAACCGGTTTGCAGCTAAAATTGTTTTAAATTAAAATATATGAAATATAAAAATTTAATAGCGCTAAATTCAAATCAATTTTTTCCTTTTCTTAAAATAAAATTTTCTTTAAGTTATCCTAATAGCAATTGTATGTATTTTTACTTTTTCAGAGTTATTCAGAACGTAGTAATAATAATTTGTTTTTCGTGCAAAATTAATACTATTTAATGTTTAAAAAACTTCATAAAAAAACTATAAGGACAAATCCTTTATATTTTTATGATTTATTAGAAAGACAATTATATTCAAATATAATTTAGTTTTGTGTTCGGATAAAATTAGTGCTTAAACGACATTTATTATAATTCTAATAATCCCTAAATATTATTTCAAAGATTAAGACCCATAGTATAAAAAATAATTTTAATTTATAAAAGGTTTATTGAACAAGCTTTCATAGAAAACTTGTTTCATAAGCCCGAAATATTTATTATAAGCCCGAAATATTTATTATGAGTTCCCACTTTGAAGCAATATATTTTTGACACATAAAGCGCGTTATTCAGCGCATATAAAAATTGTTGGATGTAACGATCAGCTTTACACACGGAATGTTTTGATACAGTTATTTTCTGTATTCTCCCTTACAAACCTGCTACGAAGTAAGGGAATGCCGTGGCACTTGAAATGTTATTTTTTTTATAAAAATTGTTGAGAGTTCTTTCACTTACTTAACTGCATTTCTGTATGTCTTATTGCGTAGCGCATAAATGTAAAATTAGTGTTTCGCAAAATGGTAAAATTTTTTATTGGGAAGTAAAATAACAATTGGTTTCAAGATTGAGGTTTGATTATTGACTGGCAGCCGTCGTCAATGGCGGGGAGGGCAAAACAGCAAAGAGATATGAGGTGATAGTTTGATTACTATTGAAACATGTCATACCAGCCTGTCCGTGAGTTCGAGCCCTGGTTGTTTCAAGATAAAAAAAAATTTCAATAAGTTTTAATGAGTTCCATGTTGTAAGATTCCTTCCTTTATTAAAATAATTTAATGAAAATTAAATCTGATGAGTTTATGCCTGATTAAAATATGCAAATTTGGATTAAAAACAATAAAAAATTCAAAAAAATACCCACAATTCATTAATGTTATATAATTTAAACATTTTTCACATCAATTACTTTTTCCGAAAACAAAGTAAATATTTGAATTAAGCAGCATCACTCAATCTATTAAAATTGGCAAAGATAAGGATAATGTTGCTTTAAATTTAAAGTGCTTTGAAGAAAATAACTATTCTTGCATTAGACTTAAGTTGTAAATCACATGCTTTTGCAAAATTTCTAATTAATTAAAAATATCTGCATCTTTTCATTTGAATTGGAAATTTCGCGAAAGTTCCTATTAATTTTGGCTAAATTTCCTTTAAAAATTTTTGCATTATAACGTGCCCTTACCGCAAAAATAGCTTAAGCGACAAAACTACAATTGCGCTTATGATGCTGACGACGTTATCAATCACGATAATCAGGGTGTTCATGATTCAAATGAAGTCGAGTATGGCGAAACAAACAGCAATTAAAACCATTAAAATTTCGATAAAGAAATTAATTGAACTGAGAACAACACTTACTTGCTCGAATACATCATTGTTCTTAATAATATTAGGGTCATTGCTTTGCAAAATCATATAGATTTTTTTAAATAATAGCGGAATTAATTTCTTGGTGCAAATGATCTTACGAAAAAGCAAAGGAAAAATATCGTAGCTCTATTTTTCAATCTCGATTGACAGAGATTGTCAGGGTTGGGTAAAAGTCGTTGGATGAATTAGTTTCCACTTTCCCGAGTCTTCTGCATTTCAAAATTCGTATGAATTACAAAAGGCAATGGCATAATTCAAAATAAAAAAAATTTCATCTCTAATACCACCTATTTAAGAAATATATTTATTTTCTATTTTTTAATACTCAAAACAATTTAGAACATTCTTTAATTAAATCAATAAAAAATACATTTCAAATATTTTTTTTTTTTTTATCTTTTGCTTCTACATTTTAATTTTAATCAGCTTAAATTAATGACAATACAATAGGATAATTATAAATAAATTATATTTCAACATTATAATTTTTTTTTTACAATAACTTCAAAGCTTAAATCTTCGAACGAACTATAAAACTAACGTGGAAACTGCCGCTTTTGCTACAAAACACAAACTGTAATATTTAACTAATACACACACACAATTAAATAGGTATAGACTGATAATTTAATATATTCATTTATTTTTCACTCTGTTGACACTATTATAATCCCTTTGGTAAATCCTATTTTAGTTTAATTGACAACAAACATTAAAAACAAATAAATAAATAGACCATAAAAAGTGGGCTAAATAAAACAGTAGCTAACGTAAAAACCAGCTGAAAGTGGGAATGAAAATGGAGAATGATGGAGATGTAGTAAACAAGTGAACTATAATTAAGGTACACGAAACTAGCTGACACAAGAGAAAATAATGAATGGTTGATTTTACCAACGAAAAAAATTTAAAAAAACAAGTAAGATTTCTTTATATGGCAGTATGGAATCTTTAATGCCCTTCATCACGAACTAGAACTTTTCGGTTAAATCTGTTAAAAATTTTGAATTTATCTTAAAAAAAATCTGACATTTAAATTTCGAGGGATAAACAAATGTTTTCTAGTTATTTATCACCCACATGGAACTAAATTGGATTAAATTGCATCTTAATATGTTCATAAGTTTTGGGTTTATGCTGCAAGTGTTTTTCAAGAGTAGGATTTATGTGGGACCTAAGAGAATTTTCATTGTGTCTTCTGCTCTTAAAAGTCTTAATCTGCTACCATAATTGGCTAAGCAAGTGGCCGATCTATCTACAATACTAGCGCTATTTTATATAACATTAAAACTAACTCCTTAAATATATATATTTTATATCTAGGGCTTATATTGAAAAAGTGCTATTGTCAAATCACATATTTGCTGTTTTCAGTCTGAGATTACCATAATAAATTTGCAGTAAAATAGCATCAATTTGTTAGAGCATATTTTGCTTTTAATGCATATTTTTGCATATATTGCTAATATTGCGTATTTTTTTTTTTTTTGCATATTTTGAAAAACAAAACTTGTTTTGATTAGTGTTCGAAAATAGACAGTACAATATTTAGCGCTCGGCTCACACACCCAAGAACGATATCTATTTTTTTTTAGTGTTTGTGTAGACGAACACAACCCTTAACACCGTTCAAAACTATTTTCAAGAAAGAGCCGAACATTATATAGTGTTCTCTTCTTCGTTTAAAAAAACAGAATAATTGTAGTGATACTGTAGACAAACATTATATTTTAATGTTTTATAATGTTTCTTTTTTTACATTGATAAAGAAATGAACAAACAAAACATTTTAGGAACGACCGCAGCACGAACAAATTGTGTGTGTATTGGGTATATGTATTGTTTGTGTAAAATTATTTTGCTGGTTCTTTGTTTTTTTTTTTTTTGTTTTGTTTCGTATGTGCATTTTGTTTTTGTAAAAATGAACCGAACCGAACATAATGAAGTTTATAGTTTAAAAAAAAACCGAACGTTATTAAATGTTCTCATCTTCTGTTGTGTTCGAAAGATGACAAACGGGATTCGTTATTTTTTTTAATGATTTTCTACACTAAAAGTATTAGCTGTGTTTTACCACAAATCTACTGAACCGAACACAAAGGAGCGATATCTAGGGTTTATTTTCGAAAACTGGAACAAACTGCTGGCATATTTAATTTGAAATTCTAGGAAAATAGCGAGGTAGAAATGCATATACCAGAAAGGAACTATCAGCATTAAATCATCACGTCCGTTTTATTCACTTTTGAAAAACAGACAGTAAACTTTCTTTTGAAAATATTAACAAAAAAAAAAAATTCTTAATTCATTTAATACGTAGGTTCAAATATTTATCTAACAGGTAACTTAACTAACATGATTGTTTTACTAAAATAAAAAATTTTTTCGAGCTCGAGGCCATTTATTTGTAAAAAATATATGTATATTATTTATTAAATTATTTGTTCCAATATTTCGATATCCTTCGGATATCATTATCAAGGCTGTAACAATATAAGAAAAACAACAATTTAACAATAATGATATCCGAAGGATATCGAAATATTGGAACAAATAATTTAATAAATAATATACATATATTTTTTACAAATAATTGGCCTCGAGCTCGAAAAAATTTTTTATTTTAATAATTTAAAAAAGGTCGAAGAAATACAAATTTAATTTAATGATTGTTTTACTTTTGTGTTTTTTAATATATATTTATATATATATGTGTGTTATATGTGTGTTATATGTGTTTTACTTTATTTTAACTTCTTCTTTTGTGGTAATTGTGAGTTTCTTACGCTTAGGAGCCTGAATATTTTTATGTTTATTTTGGTTTTTTGTTGTTTTTTTATGTTTTTTATAAATAATAAATGTGTTAAAAATATTTTAAGTACATTTTTTTAAATTTTTAGCGCATGTCAAATAACAGATGTTTTGATGCTATAAAAAACTCATTCCCGAAAAAAATTGCAGATAGCACTATTTAAATATAAGCCCTCTATTTTATGCTCCGATAGTTTTTAAATGTCTTTATGTATTTTAGATATTTTGGAATTGTTTGGTTTTGTTTTAAATTTTTGTATAACTTAATTTAACTTTTAGTTCCAATTTATTATGAAAATATTTATTTAAAATAATTTATTTTTTTTTTTGCGCTAAGTACCATTATAAAATAAGTACAGGGTAGGTTCATTAGGTAAAGTTGTTATTTACCTTTGTAATGTCAAATAAATTTATTTGATTTTTGACTCTTAATTTTATGTTTTTCATTTGCTTGACGTTTTATGGGTTTTAAAATTGAGCACAAATTTTCTAATGACTATACCTTGTACTTATTCTACCATGTTATGTACTATGTATTTTAAAAATTTTTTTAACATTTTTTTACTATTTAGTAGAAAATCGTAAGCCGATTATGGTCCATAGACTAGGTTACAAATATTTAATAAACAACATAATTAAATAAAAAGTAACTTAAAATAAAATTATAATGCATATAGAGCGAACAACACTAACTTTAAGCAAGATTTTTAACCTGTTTTTCATTACATATTGCCGATTCTTACGTAAATTTTATGTGTATGTACTAGTGCTAGGATACTATCGATATTTTCTGCTATCGATATTTATCGATAGTTCAGATTTCACTATCGATATTACTATCGACTGAATGTTTGTACTTAAGTAGGAAAACTTTACCTAGCTTTTAATCAGGCTACAGTTCGTTGTTTTTATCACTTTATTGAACGTATGAGACGTATGTATGCACGTTATTTTAGACGACAGTTTTTAAAAATTGTGACGCTGATAAGCACCTTTCTGAAGGAACCAAAGTAACAGGGACTATAAGGTATTTTATTGCAACATTAGATAATGTTTTAATTTGATTTGATTCTCAACCCAAAAGGTAATCAATCTAGCAGACTTTTCCTCTAATGGTCGTTCATTGTTTTATTCTATGCTCGCAATTGCAATTGCATTTTTTTTTATTTTTTCACAACATCATAAAACTATCTGACATTTCAATCCCTATGTTAACATACACAGAGAAAACAGATTCGGCGCCAATCGAATTTAGTCGGTTGCATGTACTATCACACAATTCGGTTCCAATTACTGAAAATTTCGTTGCTTAATATAATATAATATAATAATAGTTTTGATAGCAAAATTTGAATTTTAGTACACTATCAGTCATAATAACAGATATTGTTAGTTGTAAGTATGATTATTAGATACAAAATTGTGGGTATACCCGAATATATGATAGCTGCAACTGAATTAACACATAATTGGTGTTCATAACAAGAGATTTGATTATCGTTATCAATATATTTTTTTTAACTGGTCAAATGTAGCCTATAAGGGGCAAGGACTTGTCCAAAGGTAACCCCAACGAATGGAAAAAAATGGCTTATTTGGCAGTACGATGTCCTAGGGTAGGACCATATAACCCAGCTTGCATTACAAAGGAGAAGTCTTAAAACTACTCCATGGTATACTCCAGAGGATTAGCTTTGAAATCGTTTCAAAACGAAAACATGTCGTTAAAAAACGAAGACATGTCGTTTCACTGCAAACTCTTCTTAATAATGTCATGGTCCATACTCGCACTTCATTGGACCAGCCCAGGATCAAAATGGATCAAGTAGTCCAATATAATTTGCAGGGTATAAAAAAAAAATACATACATACATACATATGTACGGGCATATGTTCATACCTATAAAGCCTACAGTACACGGAATGTAAAAAGCCACATGCGTATGTCGTTCTGACGTAATTTTGTCGTCATCACACATCACGAACTTGCTATTGAGGCTTTGTAGTGACGTCAAAATTACGTCAGAACGACATACGCATGTGGCTTTTTACATTTCGTGTACTGTAGGCTTAAGAATACGTAAATTACTTACCCCTATTTATTAAGTTCTTGCACATTTTCCATTTTTGACCGCAAAGATATTTTTTAAATATAAAATTAAAAATTATTTTAATCTATCAAATATTTTGACAGAAAATTTAGTAACCAATTGGGGCTCTTAACTATTTTTTGGTTGTGAATTCCGAATAATTATATTTTCAATATGTAATTAATGCAATAAATGAATTAACATTTATATTACAAAATTTATTGACGAAAGCAAATTATTAATTGCAATGACCAATATTCAGTATTGCCCTGTATTAAATTCGGTTGTGATTCTAACCATTTGTACTAATTTTTAGAACTAAATTAAATTAGTTATCATAACTAATAAAAGAATTGAAGGAATCATATTTCAGTTAAAACAACGTTTTAATAATCAAGAGAATTAAAAATCAGTATAAACTATACATTTTTAATAGTTGCAATAATAAATCATGTTACTTGATCAATATTTTATTATTGCAACCGATTCCCAACCAATTTGTTTTCTGTGTGTATAAAAATTTCGGCATAAAGGACTTAAGCTAGTAGTAAAAAAGCACAGCTAAGAAATCCATACCACCTGCCATTTTTGTTGTTTGTATTCATTGCTGTAATTCTGCGCAAATTAATAATATCAACTAAAAACTTGCGGCAAAAAACTGTGTGTGTATAGCTTCTGACACATGTCTTCATAACTGTATTTTAAATAATAATAGTAACGATTTTGATATTTTTCCTATTGATATTTTCGATAGTTTAAGACTATCGATAGTATCGATAATACTATCGATAGTTTTCCAGCACTAGTGTGTACTATTTTAAACAAAACACACACAAAACACTTTGAAGTAGGGACGTATTCAAAAAGAAACCATGTCTTCATCAATTTTAGAATGCAGTATCATGTTATGTAGGTTAGTAATACGTCTTTGTCTTTGAAATTTTCAAGCTTTATATCGAGGATAAAGAATTGAAGAACAAAAGGTTTAATTATTCTCTAAACCCTCAAATCTTTCATTAAGAGCACCGCTAAGTAATTCGACTTTCAGCTTTAGAATAAAAAGAAATAATATTTTATTTTGTTTAGAATTTATGCTCTGCTTTTTCATGTGTTATTTCTCTTAGTTTTTATGCAAAAAATAAAAAATTTTATATTGAAGGAATAAAACTATTAAAGTATATATAAAAAAAATTAAATTGACATTCTAATTAATATGAAAATTTATATTAAATTGCTTGTTTAAAAAAAATTTTAAAAAGGAACGTCGGATCGACAGTAAAATATCGCCCATACTGATATAACGGCAAACCTGAAGTATCGCCGATATATCGGTTTCGATAACATCCCTTCTTTAAAGCAGTGTTCGAAAATAAACACTAAATATCGCTTCTTAGAATTCGGTTCGGTAGATTTGTGGAAAACACAAGCGCTAATAGTGTTTGTGTAGTAAATCATTAAATAAAAATAGCGTTTCCCTATTTGTCATCTTTCGAACACGAAATTGTATTGTTCTTAATTAACTTAACAAAGAGATGAAAACATTTAATTCCGTTCGGTTTTTTTAATTGCAAGCTTCATTGTGTTCGGTTCAACTCATTTGTGTTCGTTCGTTTCTGTAGTGCTTTGGCTGGAAAAAAACAAACATTTTTTACAAAAACATAATTCACATATGAAAAAAAATCAAAAAGCCAGGGCCCTAATTCTGGCAGTCGTGATCAAGTAATTTCTCGATTCGAAAGCAGTTTTATTTCAGTCGATACTGAACGAATCGAAATTATTTTTTCACTATTGTGAAACTCAAATTAATGCTTTACAACACTGAAAAATAATTCCGATTCGTTCACTATTGACAGAAATAGTTAGATTTTAAATTGCTTTCGAATCAAGAAAGTACTCGATCACGAAAGCTAGAATTAGGCCCCAGCAAAAAAAAATTACACAAACAAAACAAATACACACAGAAGCTGTTCGTGCTGCGGTAGTTGCTAACATTTTTTGTTTGTTCATTTCTTCATCAATGTGAAATAAGGAAACATTATAGAACATTAAAATATAATGTATGCTCTTTCTTGAAAATAGTTACGAACGGTATTTAGGGTTGTGTTCGTCTACACAAACACTAAAAAATGGATAGCGTTCCTGGGTGTGTGCGCCGAACGCAAAATAATGTTCGAACACTGCTTTAAAGACTTAACATATGTTTTTTTCTTTCATACCTTTTTTAAAATTATTGTTGCGAGCACTTGTTGATTTTGCGGCCGCTGGGTTGTATCTTGAAAAGAAAACCACACTTATGGCGATTTCTATTCTGAGAAAAAAATGCTACAGTATATGCATGTAACACTTTTTCATGTTACCTATAATCACTCGAAGTGTTACATGTTGTACAACTTCAATCGAACAGAATTAGCTGCCTTTATTTACAACTATTACACTTTTATTATTAATGTAGTTCATTAGCGATTTTTAAAACTATTCGACTATTTGCTGCACACTTACTTTACGGTTTGGAAACAGACATTGACATCACTTATTGCTTGAACAAATTTAAAACGATAATAAATACATAGAATTTTCCACCAAAATTAAAAAACGATTCAATTCAAAATGGAGTATGCCGTCGAAGAATATTTACATGTAGAATTCTTTTGACAAAACTTTTAAAATATTATGACAAACAAAATTAAATATTGGTTGTACAAACAAAGTAGTAAGTACCAAAGTTGTAAAACAGGGCAGTATGAACCCTTAAGTAAAAGTAAGGGTAAAACATGTAACATGTTTTGCATGTTTGTCATCAACATTTTCACAAAAGTACTTGAAAATTTTTCCCACAGTTGTATTTTTTGTACAAACGAACACAAAATGTAGAACATGTAACATAAATGCAACATTTTTCTCAGAAAAGCAATTGCCATTAATATTTACGTAAACTAATTTCACAATACCTGAATGTTGCACTGAAGTTATAAAAATTTTTGGTATTCAGCCTTATTGCGCCTGTCGTTTTTCGTAATGGATTTAAGAACCACAGAACCTGTGTTTTTTAATCTACTACAAAAAAAAGACACAGTCATTGATGCCAACGACAAACGTTATAAGGCTGATTGTGTCGCGTAAATACATGAAATTACATTTTTTGTCAAATAGGGTTAAGCTTGCCAGACGGTTTTAATTTTTTTTCTTATTTACAATTGATTGATTTTCAGTGCTTGTCATAAATCAAGAAAAAATATATGCTTTGTCAAGATTTTGTTAAGCCTAAAAAAAAAAAAAACAAAAAAAAAACGTTGTCTGAAAAGCTAATAAATATTTCATCGTTTGGTTGATTTTTTTTTTTTTTTTTTTGTTTTGTTTATTTGTTTAAAAATTTATCAAGACATTGTTTCCTATATTCAGGACTCAATAATGATGATTTGAAACAGAAACCCGTATCAACACTTGTCTCAATTTCCCTCTATACTCAACACTAAAAATTGATGGGTTAAAAGCAAAAGAATACAGGTGCCAATATAAAATTTCTAAAAAATTAATCTTTAAAGTTATTTTTTTGTTATATTTGAGTAAACACACGCAGAGAAAAAAACATGGTTGAAGTATGGTTAAAAAAACATATTGTGGTCCCCACAATGGCAACAAACAAGCTTTTGTTGTTTTTAACATAACATTTTTCAAGATTAAAAATTTTTTGTTTCTATTAACAATAAAGTGTTTATCTCCCTCGAAACTTCAAATACGGTTGAATTTCACAATATAATGTTTTAGAAAAATAAAGCTACAACATATTTTATTTACCTTAACCATACTAATATCACGGCAACCATATTATGGTTAAATTCATCCATCCAAAAGCTATAACCATATTATGGTTGCCTCCAAATATGTTATGGTTGATATTTAATAACAATAATATGTTCGAAATTATAACATTTTAAAACATTTTTTGTTAATTTTAAATAAAAAATAATATGTTTAAAAAGCAACAACATTTTGGTCGTTTGCATTTTACAATAGTTGCTTAGTTTGCTTCAAATTCTCATTCATTTTATTTTAATTTTTGATTAACCCTTTCGACCCCGAGTTTTTGTCTATGGTGCGAAGAAAAAGAAAAAGACCACAAACTATTGAAATTGCCCACAGGCAACTTCGGGGTCGAAAGGGTTAAAATACATAAATTTACGTAGAATAAACTAGTAGAACAGAAAAAATGGTAATGAAGATCGTCACAGGCAGGAATATTAATCAAAAGGAATTTTTTATAAAAGTGGAACAGAACACCTATCAGGAATAAAAAATTAAATAAAATTATAATTTGACACTTTACAAAAAATTAAAAAAATGGATGAAATAAATAACCATAATATGGTTAACATTGACCATACTATTGTTAATTGTGACCATAATATGGCTACTTTTGTCAAAATTCTGCTAAATGTTGACCATATTTTATTAGTTTTAAACATAATATGGTTCGTTTTGACCATTATTATGGTTAATATTTACCAAAATATGGTTTATTTTGGCCATATTATGGTTGATTTCGGGAAAAATTTTGTTGACTTTAGCCATACTATGGTCATATTTAAACATTATATGGTAACCTGCAAACATAAACATTGTGAAAATCCAACCATAGTATGTTGCTCTTAAAATAAATATGGTTACCCCAACCATATTTTTTCTACGTGTACTAAAAAGTTTATATCGATATAGTGCAATTTAGGGTCATTAAGCAGTTCTTAATTTGTGTTCAATAATAGTTATAAGTAGCAGGTGTTGTTGCTGCTTCTAACTCAATTTTGTTAGTCGTGTACCACGTGCACCTGAAAGTACCTTTCAGGTTCTCAATTAAAACCGTTTAACAGCAGATTCAAATCAAAAGAGTGCAGAAAGTTTTGGTGCATATAAATGCAATAAAATAAAATTTAATTGCTGGTTCTTAATAGAAAAACTGTGCAAACGGAATTGAAATATCCAATTTACATTTGGGTTGATAACTCTTTACCTGCCAAACCGATTGTACTGGTTTCTTTGAGGTCATAATTGAATCAATTTACAACTTTTTAAAAAACCCAGATATATAAACTTTTTTCAAACTTAGAAAAAAATATATTTTTTGTGGTCACATGCGGAAGGACAAACAAAATATAAACTTATTTCCAAGGTGCTGTAGAGAAGTATATAATAAACATTGTTTGAAATATGCTACATTGAAACAAGAGCAAAATTAATAAAAACAACAACAATATTTATAATCTATATAGGGTGCTAAATATCAAAAAAAAAAAAAAATTATCTATATATAAATCGGCAAAGGCAAAACAGTTAAGAACACTTTCCTCCTCTGTATGTTAACCGATTTGAACAAAATATACACCATTTGAAAGGTATTTACTCACAGAAGTGCACAATATATATTTAATTCAAATCTGTTTTTTAATTTCAGAGTTATAAGTGTTTAAATTTGCTACTAACACATATGAAGAACACATAAATAAAAAATTTGTTTTTTTCAATTATCAAATAATAAAATATTGGGTGGACGATTATTCGACATTTTTCAGAAACCGGTTTTCGAATATTTCGACTATTTAAATCGGCACAGGCAAAACAATTAAGAACGCTTTCTTCCTTTGTTTGTCAACCGAACCTATATGGGGAGAAAAAAGTAGCAAAAAAGGGAAATACGGAAAATAAAATCTCTTTTTTTTACTTTTCCGTGCTGCATGTGATAATTTTTAAATTTTCTATAATGTTGAAGTTAGAAGCATAATATTCCTGAGTGAATGAAAACCTATAAGACAAAAAATGTTGGCACTTTTTGTTTTCAATCTGGAACTTTTTGAATTTTCGTTAATATTCGGCCTATAAAGATAAAATTATATATTAAACTGGGTGAACAAGAACATGTAAGGGGAGCTTTTTGATACTTTTTCGTTCAACATCTGGTACTTTGATTAATTTTCGTTAATATTAGACATAGAAACATAAAATTAAAGATGCAATGTCCTGAGTGGATGACAATCCATAAAGGAGACTTTTTGATACTTTTTTGTTTTTTTTTATATTGAACTTACAAAATTAAATTAACTCACGTAGAAGATAAAATATGAATCGAAGGTTGGTCCCTCGCCAAATGGATCCACTAGGACGGAAAAAATAAATGCTCAAAACATGTAAATTCATACATACTTAGATGTGCTATGTTTTCTTCATATGTATGTATGTACATAAAAGTGTATGGTCGAATTTTGACCATTAGGTGAACACTAGTTTAAATAAAAAGACATCTGGTAGCTGCAGCCCTTGAAAATGTCTTGATTTTGTAAAGCTGGCTAATAATATAGTGATTTGATTTCAATATTTCGTGTTTGAAAGCAATGATTTTTTAAATTTTTGTTATACTTAAAGACGTTATTTTTATTATTTATTATTTGAATTTTTTCGGAGGAAAGTTATGCTCATTTCAGTACAAATACAGAGAAAGCAATTTGTTATTGCTAAAAATAATGGCTTACATTTATCCTTTTTATAGCTAACCATTATTTAAAATCCTTTTTATTTATTACCAATCGAAAAGTTTATGAATCAGCTTACCAACTTTAGGTAAATTGCTGCTTAATGTTGTGTATAATAAAACACCATTAAGTAGTTATTTAGTGTATTTGCAATAAATTGTGTTCTTTCAATAAACTACAAAAGTAAAGTAACAAATAACGAGTGGTCATAAATTTGCCATAATAAAACAGGTTTGGTTTCTATAAATACCTCGAAAAATGTTTCCGTTGAAAGTGAAATCCTTGATAATTAATGAAAGCACGAGACTCATTTTTAAAAACATAGTTTTGTATTTCATTATTTTATAAATTTGCAATAAAACGTACTATTTTCATGAACTTTTTTCCACTTAGTTATTTATTAGAATTATTAAAAATTACATAATTAAAATAGGATATTTTTTAATTTGTAATTATGCAGGCAACTAGATGAAAAATTGTTTGGCAAATGGAGGTGCTCGCCGCCTACTTATAGATCCTGAGACAAACAGACTTAACTATTTGTCAGTTTATCCTGTGGTAAATCACATAATTTAATTTAACTTGAAAAAAGTTAACTAGTTAACTTAGGGTGGAAAACTGACTTAATTTTAAAGTTATCTATGATGACACTTTTTACACTGGTGTCTTAGCAATGCTCAAATAACGTACATTAAGTTTATTATGTCAGTAGTTCCATTTGCGATTCAATTGTTTTTGTGTAAATGATAAAAAAATTAAAGAAATATAAATAAAATAAAATAACATTATATTAATTATATAAAATGATTATATGAATGGTAAAATTCCTCTTTTCAAGAAAAATCAAAATGGCTTAACCCAGCCTCTAAATGGCAAAATTGGCACAACTGTATTTAAAAATTTTGAAGAATGCTCTATGCGCATATTTTAAAGTAGTCGCTGCACAAATTTATAAGTTTTGGCTTTTTTTAACGTATACTTTTTCACAGGTTTAAGCAATACACTCACTAAACATTTTTTGCAACCTAAATCCGATTTAAAAAAAAAAAATAAATAAATAAATAGTCAAGCCTAAAAAAATTTTTTAATTTATCCGTAAGTTTTAGGCATATCAACATGATAAGTTATTATTATTTTATATTTGCTTTAAATGTTCAAGGAATGATTTCTTAAGTTTCTTTAACTTAATACCAAAAATTTCAAATTCAACTAAAAAATCACAATTGTTTAAAAACAATATTAAAAAAAAGTTCCAAATATTGAAAGAAAACTATTAAAAAAAAAGTATAACAAGCATTAGGAATTAAAAATTTTATATTAAACAGCAAGAATAAATAATCGTGGAATATCGGACCCTAGCTATGCTAAATGTCTTGATTTTGTAAAGCTGGCTAATAATATAGTGATTTGATTTCAATATTTCGTGTTTGAAAGCAATGATTTTTTAAATTTTTGTTATACTTAAAGACGTTATTTTTATTATTTATTATTTGAATTTTTTCGGAGGAAAGTTATGCTCATTTCAGTACAAATACAGAGAAAGCAATTTGTTATTGCTAAAAATAATGGCTTACATTTATCCTTTTTATAGCTAACCATTATTTAAAATCCTTTTTATTTATTACCAATCGAAAAGTTTATGAATCAGCTTACCAACTTTAGGTAAATTGCTGCTTAATGTTGTGTATAATAAAACACCATTAAGTAGTTATTTAGTGTATTTGCAATAAATTGTGTTCTTTCAATAAACTACAAAAGTAAAGTAACAAATAACGAGTGGTCATAAATTTGCCATAATAAAACAGGTTTGGTTTCTATAAATACCTCGAAAAATGTTTCCGTTGAAAGTGAAATCCTTGATAATTAATGAAAGCACGAGACTCATTTTTAAAAACATAGTTTTGTATTTCATTATTTTATAAATTTGCAATAAAACGTACTATTTTCATGAACTTTTTTCCACTTAGTTATTTATTAGAATTATTAAAAATTACATAATTAAAATAGGATATTTTTTAATTTGTAATTATGCAGGCAACTAGATGAAAAATTGTTTGGCAAATGGAGGTGCTCGCCGCCTACTTATAGATCCTGAGACAAACAGACTTAACTATTTGTCAGTTTATCCTGTGGTAAATCACATAATTTAATTTAACTTGAAAAAAGTTAACTAGTTAACTTAGGGTGGAAAACTGACTTAATTTTAAAGTTATCTATGATGACACTTTTTACACTGGTGTCTTAGCAATGCTCAAATAACGTACATTAAGTTTATTATGTCAGTAGTTCCATTTGCGATTCAATTGTTTTTGTGTAAATGATAAAAAAATTAAAGAAATATAAATAAAATAAAATAACATTATATTAATTATATAAAATGATTATATGAATGGTAAAATTCCTCTTTTCAAGAAAAATCAAAATGGCTTAACCCAGCCTCTAAATGGCAAAATTGGCACAACTGTATTTAAAAATTTTGAAGAATGCTCTATGCGCATATTTTAAAGTAGTCGCTGCACAAATTTATAAGTTTTGGCTTTTTTTAACGTATACTTTTTCACAGGTTTAAGCAATACACTCACTAAACATTTTTTGCAACCTAAATCCGATTTAAAAAAAAAAAATAAATAAATAAATAGTCAAGCCTAAAAAAATTTTTTAATTTATCCGTAAGTTTTAGGCATATCAACATGATAAGTTATTATTATTTTATATTTGCTTTAAATGTTCAAGGAATGATTTCTTAAGTTTCTTTAACTTAATACCAAAAATTTCAAATTCAACTAAAAAATCACAATTGTTTAAAAACAATATTAAAAAAAAGTTCCAAATATTGAAAGAAAACTATTAAAAAAAAAGTATAACAAGCATTAGGAATTAAAAATTTTATATTAAACAGCAAGAATAAATAATCGTGGAATATCGGACCCTAGCTATGCTAAAAAAATAAAACAAGTTAAGGTATTATGCGGTAAGTTGATACACGCATGGAAAAAACATGGTTGTGGTAACCATATTTTAAGAGCAACATATTATTATAAGATTCATGATTGAAGTCACCATATTACGATTATTATTGAATCATATTATGACCAAATATATTCGTAATATAACATCATAATATTTTTCCCTTAATCATATTATTATCCTGTTAATAATACTAAGTTAAGAAATAATCATATTATTGTCATGTTAATCATAACAAGATTAGAAAGAAGTAATCATATTATGATACAGTGGTGCTGTCAGAACAATTAAAAAAAAATTAAATTTTTTTTACGATTTTTTATTTTATGGCACTTTACAATTTTTTTTTTTTAATGTTAATACATTTTCTGTATTTTTTTTTTAATTTTTTTAAAATTGTTTTTATAATTTGTATTTTTTTTTTTAATTGTTGAACCTTACTAACAATTAATTTTATAGGCATATTTAATACAAACGATACAACTGATTCAACATTATTTTACAAATGGCGCTAACAAAATATTATTAGAGTAAAAATATTTTGATTGCATTTTAAACATATTATGATAAATGTATAGAAAGTTATGGTTGTGAGTAATATAATAAGTTTTGAAAGTTATCATTATTTAGTTGTTAGAAAAATAATTATTTTTCAGTCAACAATACTCAAATTTATATTTGCGATAACATTGATATGTTTACAGTAACTATAATATTGCTGATGTTAAATAAAAATAACAATTATTTGTGTACGACAACAATATATTGTTACAATAAACAAAGTGTAGTTGCCGTAACCATGCCCAACCATATTTTTTCTCTGTGTGTAGAAATGGTTAACTAATGGTTTTTCGAAATATTAAATGCAAAATTTTGAAAATCAGAATAAGTAGCAAAACACGTTTCATATTTTTATAAAACGAAATATTAACAAAATTTTAAAATTGCTATATCAAAAGCAACTAATCTCGCGTAAAATTTTATTTAAGGCATTTACTGCGAAAAATGTTAATACTTCGTTTAGACATGGAGGTGTGGCAGTTAGTTTAATGTGAAATCGTATTAATGTATAAAACTTGATTAGTTCGGAAAAAAGCAATGTATTTTGGCAAGCAAGCTGTTCTTCATATTCTTTCCAACAATTTTTTAAATTAGAACAAAGAGATATTTGAAAAAATGATTGTTGCTCTTCATTACATTTCACATGTTCCTTGTACCGTTAAGGACACAACCAAATCTCACAAAGTTAATGGTACTTACATTATTCCCAAAAGTAGAATATAAATTAATTGTCCCGGTTTACCAAAATGAAGCAGTTATTTTTCTGTAATGCAGAAACAGTCGTGCAGAATTAATAAGGATCATTAAGAATCTTTAATTATAATGAACAATTTATAAAATTCAAAAAAAAAAAAAAAATACTTTGATAAGTACATTTTTTTCGTAGTTTACGTATTTTGTTAATAATTTTATTACGTATTTTGCAACTTTTTATGATCATATTATACATATCCACTTTGAAAATAACTTTTAATAAAAAAATGAAAACATTTTTCAAAATAAAATTTAAATTGTTTAAAAATATCTACTTGTTAGTTTCGGATATCAATAGATTTGCTTCAAAATATCTGGGCAAAATACAAAATGAAATCCTGTAAAGGCTTTTTAAACAATCAAGGCAAAATTTCTTATTTGTTGAAAATAAAACATGCTGATTTTAGCACTTCATTTACTGCATACATATTTTAACAAAGAGTTTTACTGAAATACAGTGATTTTTACTTTTCAGTTGATATTTTTATTAACATTTGAGGCCTCATTTAAAATGTTTCAATATAAAAAAAAGTTTTCAAAATTAATTTAGTCCATACCATAGCTTAATAAGTACCAGGTATGTTCATTAGGGGAGTTTTCATTATTTAACCATGTAATGTCAAAATAATTTATATGATTTTTGACGCTTGTCTTCATTTTTTCCATATTTTCTTTTGTTTGACTTTATGTGGGTTTTGAAATTGAGAACAAAATTTCTAATGACTATACCTTGTACTTATTCTAGCATGGTCCATACCTTTATCAAAATAAATCAAATTAACACTACAGTTTTACGCTCAAAATTAATTTAAATTGACAGCTGTTCGTAGGCTGCACGAAACTTAAAAGCAGTTTTATTTTCCAGTCAACCACTGCCAAAGAAACAATGCAAAACGGCAGAATTTATTTGTAACGAGAAGAAAAATTATTGTTCAAAAAATTGTAATCAGCTGTTAATGTGACTGAAAAGTGAAGCTCACAATTTGAAAGATAGTTTTAAAGCCATTACTTATCAATTTTAAAAGGTATATTAGTAGAAAAGTGTTTTGAAACTTGAAAGATAAAACTTGATGGATACGTATATAAAGCAAATAAATTTTTGTAAAATTGTCGATACTGAGTTCCAAGCGATTTTTTGATCGAAGTATGATAAGATTTGTCATATCGTCGGCTTAATATGCAAGCCTGCTAAATTAAGATTTTGACGCGGTGTGTTAGAGAAAGACACGCATCGTCGATTAGCATGTAGTGTTTCTTCAATTTGAGCCTTAAGGTGTGTAAAACCAACTATATTTTCGGTTTTCTTTCCAGGCTGCAAATATGAAATATAAAAAGTTTTTTGTCATTCCTGTAGTATGTGCTGAAAGGAAGTTAGCAGGTTCACAGAAAAAATTAAAAACCAACTTCAATTAACATATTTGTCAAAAATTCCGTACTATTAATTAAATTCCGTACTGATTTTCCGCCTGCAAACAAATTGATTATATCAATTAACACATTTGTAAGTTTGAGCTTTTTTTGCTGTTCAGTTTCAATCAATAGGCTTAATTGAAATGTGACCACCAGCAAAAGAGGCTCTATAAAACGTAAGCACAAATAAAAATATTTGTTTCAATCAACACAGTTAATTGAAACAATTAAAAAATTGTTTGAAATTAAAAATATATCGAAGTTTGTGTGTATATTTTCATATTTGCAAATATACACACAAACATTACAATTTTTATTTTCAATTAAGGCAAATTATTTGGAACAATTAAAAAAATGGTTTCAAACACGTTACTTGATTTGATTGAAAAAATTTTGGTGAAAATTTTTTAATAATTTTATTCTAATTTCTTCGACCTTTTTTAAAAATTATTCTTCTTTATTAATCGAAATGTTAGAAATGTTACAAATAAATAATGTTCCTTTGAAGAAAGGATTAATTTTAAGAAAGATACTGAGCGTTTAGCTAAGATTTTTATTAAATAAGAATAAATAGGTTGACAAAAAGGGAAATAGGTTTAGATCTTTGGTTGTTTTCTAAAATAAAGTTTAGATGGCTTAAGTAAGATTTATGGAAATGAATTTCTTGACGAAAAAGGGAAATATTTTAAAATTGTTTTTTGTTTCCTCTTTTTAATTTTTTGATTTTATAAAATGTTGAATGCTGAAAAAAAATTTTTAAGCAAACTTCGATCTACCAAAGGTTAAAATACAATTTGGTTTAAGGATTGATGTTTGACTATTGACGTCAGCAGTCGTCGATGGCTGCAAGTGTAAAACGGCAAATCCATCTGAGGAGATCGAGTGGTTGCAATCGAAACATGTCATGGTAACCTGCCGGCCGCGGTTCGAATCCCGGCCACGGTCAAAAATGAAAGATTATCAATAACAATTTTAATTAATTTTCATGTTGTAAAATTCCTTTCTTCATAGAAATAATTTAATGAAAATTAAATTTAATGAACTTAAGCCTAATTAAAAATATTAAAAAAAAAATTTGGATTAAAAACCATAAACAGTTCAACAAAATAACCACAATACTAATTAATTTTTAAATTTAATTTTAATTTTTATTAATTGTCAAACACAATTTTTTGTTAATTTTTGATTCAATTTTATAAATATAATATCCTAAAGAAGATTTCCAAAGGAAATCGAAATATTGATAGAACAAATTAACGAACTATTTGAAATAAAAGTGACCTTAGGCTCAATTATTAATAAATAAGAATAGTGAAAATTTTTCTGTGTTTGCATATGAAGCCGATGATGTATTATACCATGCAAAAATTTCCCATGATGGTTTGCAGATGGACAACTTGATAGGGGCTTAAAACTAGAAACCATGCAAAATCATATAGAAATTCTCGGTTTTTTACAAAGGACTTAAAATTTAAAAAAAAAAAATTCAAGTATTTACATCAATGTTAATTAAATATAAAAATTCTTCAGTTTACTTAAATTCTTTGTCGATATTTTCTAACCTAAAAAATAGTGATTTTAGAGACTAAGTAAAATTCTTTAAACAGCGTTTATCATATTTAATTATAATGCAATTATTTGCTCATAAGCATATTTATCTGCAACCATTTTTAAAACAACCATTTACTACTTATTTATTTATAAATTATTGCATATTTCAAAACATCTTCTCCTTTTTTGCCATTAAGCAAATTAGTGGTGAGTAAAAAGGGTTTGTTTGCAATGCAATTCAATTATATCTGAGTTTCAAACTCATTTCCGCTGTAGTCACATGCAGTATATCCTGTTTCTATTAGTGATACAAATATTTAATTGACAAACAAGATAACAATTTGAATTGTAAAAAAAGAAAAATAAATGAATTCTATTGTAATAACATATAAATTTAATTAAATATATGTCAGCTTATTTTAAAAAATGGAAGCATGTTGCCAAAGCTAAACATGTAATATTTAAATGGATTTTGTAAAATTATTAGGGCATATTGAATTTAAGAGATAAAAAAAATATTTAATTTCTAAAAAAATTAATATAGATGTGAGACGCCTAAGTGTATAATAGTTTTTATTATAACCACACAACAAGAAAGTTGAGGGTATTGTCAGTTTGTGCTGATGTGTGCAACACCTTAACACGTTCGCTACTCAGCAGTTTTTGCGTTTTCTGTATAAACTCAGGAAAAAAAAATTTATGTCACAATATGTGACATTAGTTTTTAAAATATTTTCTTAGCATAAAATGTGTGACACATATTTGTTACATATCTTAAAGTCACTTATAAGTGACTTGAGTTTTAAGTAAAATTGGTGTCACATATATGAGTACGTAAAAATGACTTATAAGTGACATAAGTTTTGATTAAAATTAGTGTCACATATATTAGTCACAAAATGGTGAAATCTATTGGTTGACAGTTGGTTTGAAATGTCACAGTATGACTGCAGACAATTGTTTTACATCAAATATCTTTAGAAGGAACTATATGTGAAAACAAGATTGAATTGCCACGAGAGCTTTTGGCAACTAAAGGCTATCATTAACATCAGCTTAACATAGCTATGACGAAAAATATTTTACCAAACTTCGACATTTCTTAGAAAATTCAGGTTTTCAATTTGCCGCGCCCTATATCAAGAAGCCAAAAACAATACCCAAAGACTAATTTTCACGAAAAATTACAAAAAAACTGCTGAGCAGGAACAACCAATCCTAGGAAAAAATATGTTTACCAGTCAAAAATAAGTCGTTGACAATTATATCACAAAACAGATACAACCACTTTATGTTAAATGTACTTTTGTATTCGCGCCAAATGTTAACAATAAAATATCAACTTTTAAAACATACTTAATTGAAAAAATATGAGTTTTTATATAAAATTTTTTATTTGGTTCAAATTTGACCCGAATACCGTTAACGTCAGCAAATTTGAAGACCTTATGAAGACCTTATGAATCTAAAAAAAAAATTATTCAAATTTATTGTCATTTATGTATGTAGACATTTGATTGACTATGCCAAACTTTAAAACAGTGATGTGTACATAATCCAATTAATTTCCCAGTATCTGCAGACTACACAAATTTACTAATTTCTTATCAAATATTTGCATAAAAAAGTATATTGTTAGGGATCCACGTCAATTCAATTATTTTTTTTTTTTCAAAAGATTGTCTTTCTTGCTCGCTTCGCTTTAAGTACCTGGGATAAAGCTACTCTCAGAATCTTCAAAATAGTGTTTTTCTTTTTCTAATTGCGCAGTTAATTGTACCAAATTAAGATATCTATTTTCTGTTACCGTAACCGTTCTCTATATGTTCATTCTCCAATCCATCCCACTTTTTTTTTTGATAACCAAGTTATTTGTACCTAATTTGAATATTTTTAATGTCACCGCTGTCTCTACAGAATTCGATATTATTTTTGTATGGTAGGTGTCGCGCCCACTTAAACAGATATTTATAGGCTAAGTCAAGTGTATATAAGTTTTTATAGCAAAAAAATTAAACATAAATACATCACAGGAAGTACCCAAAATAAATGCAAATTTAAATAACTACTTAGCCCATACACACACCGCAGAAAATATATTTATATCAAATTGTAACAGAGACTCAAACGCACAATAAAATTGCTTCCAACAAACTTTTACGAAATTATAGGTAAAGAAATTGCTATAAAAATCTGACACTTATGTGTGACATGAGTTACTACGAAAACTCCTGTTGCTGAGTGGTAAATGTGCTAAAATATTGTTTCTACCTCCACATTTTAGTTGTCGAATAAACATACAATCCGGCAGTATAATAATGTGAACCTTGTGAGCAAAGTACAGGTCGTAATTTTGCCGATTATTTTAGGAAATTTGCAATAAAGGTTTAAGTGGTCACAAGGACCAAGCCTATTGGAAATGGTAATAATTTCAAATAGCCCCCATTCAAACATCTTATCGAAAAAAAGAGTCCTTGTGGCCATAAATCATTTCGTTTTATTGGTATTTAGATAAAATCTCTCCTTATTTTGTCTAAGTCATCATCCCATTCAAATACTTTTCCCGAAAATACCTATGGATGCCAAAACTTCCTTAAAAATTTGGGTATTGATATAAAATTTGGCGACGATAACTTTTATAATAGCAACTAATTCATGGCAACATTTTGTGTTGGTTTGTCCATCATTGACCCCCCTCTTATATCGTTTAATGACAATCAAATCTTTTAAAAATAAATGGCAATATCTAGATAATATTCGGCACAAAAGACTCTTATTTGAATTTTTAGCTCAAAGCATAATTTTGTGCTGGCGGGTGTATGATTTCCCATGAGGGTCAATTAGCGTACACCTCTTACTACTGAAGTGCAGAGTATCATATGGTCGTCTATACTTTCTTTATGGTAAAGTATACATATGTATATTTGTTTGTAAATTGTAAAAACATATTTACCTTTTAGTGTGAAAAACTTTTATTAGATGTTATTTTAGTTTTATTTTTCTATATGTAGTTTTCAATATATTCCGTTGTTTTAACAACGAGCTGACATAGTTTTTAAGTTAAATCCATTTAAAATAGTGGTTGCAGACAAAAAAAAAATTTTATGGTTGTTTTTTAGAACTTTTTTAATATTTTTTTTTTTTTTATTATTATATTTTAACTTTCATACATTTTGTAATACATAAATGTGGTTGTGTATAGATTTTTTTTATTGATGGCCTTTATTATTGTTCAGTGAAACTTTTAATTGAAATTGTGATTTTAGTTTTTTATGCTGTTTTGGTTTAAATTTAAAAAGTTTAATTTTTCTGTAGTTTCTATTTTGGTTTGGTTTTGCGAAGTTGACAGGTGTTTTTTTTTTTTAAAAAATCCGGTTGCCAGCAGGGATAAGTTGATGAGGGTTAGTTTTAAATCTTTTTTACGGAGTTTAAAATGTTTATTTTTTTTTTGTAAATAACTTTAAAATTTTTTCTTTTCATTTGATTAATTTTGATTTATATTTTATAAATTTAGCACAATTTTTATAATATATATTTTTTATTTAAGAACTATTTTTTTCTCTTCTTTTTAAATTTTAAATATTAATAATTTTCTTAATATTTTCTTTTTATATTAAATTTTATTTAATATTCTTGTAAGTATTTTACTAATATTATATTGTTTTTAACACAAAATTGCTTACTTTAATTCACAATGTTTTATTTTCATTATTTTTTCGTATGTTATATTCTTCAACAACATTTATTATTCATATTTTTCTTAATTTTCCATCATCCATCATGTCAATCAAAATCCATTATAATTTGACTATGACTGTCAACATATTATGAATGAATGTATCAACACAAAAAAAGAAAAAAAAATCGTGAAATATTTTTTCAAAATTTTTTTACAAAAAGAACAAAATAAACACGAAGCACCAACACAATATAAAAAACTTGTTTCAATTATTTATAAAACCGATCTCCTCGTGCCACTTACAAATATGCAACATGACCTGTACATCTCAATACGTGAGAGTGTGTGTTTGAGTATGAGTATCTCGACACCAGCTGTAAGTGGTAAATTTGATGGGTGCTAAATGGTTTTTATTTGAGATGACACATGACAAGTTACGATGCTTAAAAATTTTGTTGAATTATTTGTTTAAAATTTAATTCTAACGTTTTCAACAGTTTAGACAACCCACAAATTATACGTTTATTTATACAACTTTTTTAAATTTTCTGATATAAGAAATTTTTTTATTATTCACAAAATTTAAATAATTTTGTAATTTTATTTTCACACAACAAAAAAAAATTTGTTTTAATTTTTTTCACAAACTTAGAAACAAATTTTAATTAAAACTCATCTTTTTTTACAAAATTTCAATAGAACTTTTTTCTTCACTTTTGCAGCACACGACACAACATCGTGGTGTTGTGTATGAAAGACGCTAAAAGACTAGATTTAATATCATGCCGTACATACAACTGATTTTTTTCGTCAATAAAATTTTTTCTAAAACCCTTAAACAAAAACATGAAAGAAACTTTTTCAATTTAGGAAATGTACTAAAAATGTACAAAAAAAACAAATGAGCTAAAGCACATGATTTTGTGGAAAAAAGAGCTAAAAACTGTTATACTCAATCATTTTTCCGGGTTTTACTACTTAAAACACATATTACAACTTTTTATTGTCTGAGAAAAATCATCACAACTCTCCTTTGTTTGTACTAAGAACACATCACTGTTATTTACTTCTCTTTTAAAGTACTCTCCCATGATTTTTTTACACATTTAGGTATTTCCCTCTCTCTTTTCCTTCACTCTCTCTTCTCTTATATGTTTACCTTTTTTAGTACTCTCTCATTTAGATATGTAAAATTCACCACCTTTGTGTACATTTTCAAGGTTGTTGTGTTGTGTTGTAGTTTTGTTATTATATCTAACACACCCAGTTGGGTGTTTTTTCTATGCTCTATTTGTGTTTTAGGTTCCTCTTTCAGCAAAAAGGTCACATGGACTTTATTCAGCCAAGTATTGGAGTTGTGGGTGTCTGCATGTCCCTTTTTGTTTTTATTTTCGTTGAAGGGTATAAGAGAACTTTCCTAATAGAGGTGAGTCTCTGAAATAAAGTCTTCCTAGTATTATATACTTTAAGGAATTTTAGTAGCTCAATAAAATTTAAAACTAATTTTTTTGTAATAAATATCATTCACATGTAAAAGGTTGTGGTAGGTAAATATGGGGTAACAATAATTTCTCAATATTTTTTATATGTTTAGCAATTTATGAGAAACTATTCAAAGGAATAGCTGATTTATTTGTTACTTTAAGGCTTTATACTAGTGTTATACAGGATAATATTTTTAAGCCGGAAACAACAACTAAGCGCCCAAGTAATTCAATAATAACTACAATATTTTTCATTATAAAACGAGTAAATCGAAATAAACTAACAAAGTTATTTACGGGAATACAAAATGTATCATTAATACGATTTCCGTATGACGTGCTAAGAAAAGATAAACTCACTGTTTATTGTTGGTGTTTTGTTTAAGCTTTGATATTGTTACTTACAAGTAAGACTTTGAGTGTTCAAAATTCTTATTCGCTTTAGGGTTTTATTCGTATAATATTTTTAGCTTTTCTAAAATATTGAAAAAGGTTTCCTGATGAGCTGGCCTAAGCAACCAGTGAAATGCGCATAGAAGCTATAATATAAATTTCAGTGTATTTATCAAATATGGAAAATTGGGAATTTAGCACGTCATACGAAAATCGTATTAATGATAAATTAAATTCATTCCTTTAAAAATGTTATTAGACACCTTAAGCAAACTACAAATCCCTAAATTTATTTTTAGATGTTTTTCGAAATACTGGATCATTTTAATTTTTTTTTAAACGTCCATGTTTTGGAAATCAAAAACACGTGGAATTGATATCAATTGATATTTTATATTGAATACTTTTTAAGATTTGAAGACTAGTTCTAGTAAAGGTTAGTTGTCTGCAAATTATGAGGTAAAAAAAAATAAAAATTTTTAAAACTTTAGATACAGAATAGTTTTCAAAATTTGTTCGATTTCAATTTCAGGTAATTTTGATTTCCACAACATGTCTGGTCATGTATCAATTTTCTGATAAGTGTTTTAAATTGGAAAACCATTTTAAAATATATATGTATAATATTGTTGTAATTTTAAGACAAGTTACTGCAAACATTTTCGGCTTTATTTCGATTCGAATTTAATATATTTAATTTTATATATTTCGATTCATTGTTATTCTGAACTCCACTTATAATGTCGACTTGGATATGAATTATAAAATACTTAAACAAAAATTTACGAAATGATCATGAGCCTATAAGGCGCAATCTCATATTAAGTATTTAATATTTTTTCTTGATGGAGGACTTATTTAACCTTAATATGGTTGTCGATGACAAAAACATGGTAACATTAAACATAATAGTTGTGCTTAATTTATTTTTTTTTTAATAGTTTTGTTGGAGGATCAAAACGGCATAGTAAAGTCGTGTAGAGCATTAAAAGTTATTAATAAAAAATATGATAATTTTTTCGTATTGTTAAACAAGTTCACGCAAGGATCACGTTTTTATCTCACGAAAATTTAAAAAAATATACACCTGATATTTGTGTATATTCCTATACGAATCACTATTTTGGAATTTATCCACTGCTTCAGATTTAAAAATTTTCCTACAGTTTAAAATTAAACGCGGTTCCAAATTTTTTGGAAGCTTTTAGAAATTTGCTTCCCTGCGTGAGGTTTTTTTTGCAAAACGACTTGAGAAAAGTGTTTTCATTACTAAAACATTATTGGCCACTCCATGGTACTAAGCCAAAAATAGTGACCATATTAAAAAATGTTTTTTCCCTACGTGCATTAAGTCTTTAAAGTAAGGTAAAAAGGTCTTAAGTCAGAAACTGAAGTCTTATGACATGTTAAACTAAAAATTTTGGTTTGCCACATTTAATTGAATTATTGCCTAAAGAGCGAATTGTTTCGGTTGGAAACAGTTGAGCTAGACATTAAATTATTGATACCAAATGAAAGAGAAAAAATGGAGTTATAGCCGATCAAAAACTAAAAATGCTTTTTTTACTCAATACCTTTTTGCCTGACGTCCAAGAAATATAAACTATCAATAACTAATCAAATCTAATTCAGGTATTTAATTTTATGTCCTGCCAGCTTCCGGACCAAAATTTTTCCTATCACGGTTTTCGTTCAAACGTGTAGGTGTTTAGCGTACTTCTATTCTGATGAGTCCTGCAGTATCTGTTTTCCTTTAAGCGAGTGGGGCTTCATAATTTATAATATTTCGAGCTAGTGGATTCGGGTGCAATATGAGCCTTTTTTTAATATTTAACTGCATATTTCGTAGTCATATTTTAAGTTCTGGCACATTGAGATCCCTGTGAATATTTGAGTTTTTACCATACCAGGGGGAGGCTGTGGTTATTCGAAGAAGTTTATGTTGAAGCCTTTGAATTTTTTCAATATATAAGGCAGAGGCAGCACCTTATAAGTGAACACCGTGACACCAGATTAGCTTAAATATAGAGTGAAGAGTAAAGATTTGAAATTGAGACATCATTTCGTCCAATAAGCCCTATTATACTCTATATCGCATTTCCATGATCTAGATGTATGCCGAGATATTTTTAACGCGAGTAGTGAGATATTATCTGATTATTTATATTATCGAGACCTTGTGTGTGTTTACTAGTAAATTCCGCTTCAATTTGTGTATTTTAGCTAATACACCTACATGACTCAACTTTTGTGTGATTTTTTTCTGGATTTAGTATAATGGTAACTAAGGAAACCTTCCAATCAAGAGGGTAGTGATCAACGCGCAATATTGCACTAAACATTAAAAAGAGTGACTTTCTTTGCTCTGCAAAGTAGTTTCAAGAGCAGTAATTTTTATGGCAATAGCTGCTAAATATAACATCAATTTATAACATTATTATAAAGGGAGGTTAAATTTTAAGGGCCGATGTTGGTTTTAAATCAATTACAAATTAATTAGGAAATTATTGTCATTTTTTCTTATTATAATAATATTGGTATGGTTCAATTATGTATGGAATAAAATATCGGCCAAATGGCCGCCGCGACTTCGGCGGCACACCTCTATCCTATGGCCCAAATTTTCGATGACGCTGAGACATAATTGAGGTTCTATGCCGAATTATCTCATCCTTAAGCTCTTGAATTGTTGCTGGCTTATCGACGTACACCTTTTCTTTCAAATAACCCCAAAGAAAGAAGTCCAACAGTGTCAAATCACATGATCTTGACGGCCAATTGACATCGCCACCACGTGAGATAACACGGCCATTGAAACCACATATCGTCCACATCCATATCTTTCAATTTATTTCATAAAAAGTTCGTTATCATCTCACGATAGCGAACACCATTCACAGTAACTGCCTGACCGGCCTAATTTTGGAAAAAATACGGCCCGATGATGCCGCCAGCCAATAAACCACACCAAAAAGTCACTCTTTGGTGTGGTCACTCTTGGATTTTCATTCGCCCAAATGCAATTATGCTTATTGACGAATCCACTAAGGTGAAAATGTGCCTCATCACTGAAGATGATTTCCTTCGAAAATTGTTCATCCACTGTAGCTATTTCTGGCCACCATTCTGACCATTAACGACGTTTGGAATAGTCAAGAGGCTTTAGTTTTTGAGTCAATTGCACCTTGAAAGCGAGTTAATGCAAGTCGTTATGCATAATGTTCATCAACGACGAGCATGGGAGGTGCAATTGTTGGGCACGACGAGGAGTTAAGGTGGACGGCTCATCAGCCGCACTTTCTCGAATAGCAGCAATATTTTCTGCAGTATGAGCTGTACGAGTATGCACTGGTATTTTCACATCTCCTACAGACCCGGTTTGGTCAAATTTTTGCACGATTTTTCCGATTGTACGCACATTTGGACGATTACATTGACCGAAAAAAAACCACGAAGTGCACGATATGCATTTTGATTTAAACGCCCATTTTCATAATAAGCCTGAATAACTTTAACGCGTTCCTCGATTGCATATCTTTCCATGGTTCAAACTGAGTTTGTCTAAATTGAGAAATGTCAAATGAAATGCAGAAAAAAACTTGAGTTTCAGAAACCATCATAACATCAATTTGTTTATTATTGCAAAAGTTTTGGAGTTAATTTTTTGCTGGCGGAAGCCGTTAGCGTTACAAAAGCCTATTTTCAGTCGGTTCATGGCTTGTTATAACATTGTGTTCTCAAAATTTCCAGCATCATGTTAGCCATTGGGTTCGAAAATTGTTTACAGGTTACAATAATGTTTCCATAGCTTTTTCTATTTTAAACTCAATTTGTATGTAAAATTACACTGGGTGCTAGCTACCCTTACAGTATTTCTTTTTTGCTGGTCTCAAAAGATAACGGATATATCAAATTTTCTATGTGTATCGGTGTACATTTTATTCCCTGTTAGCACCAAATAAAAAGTAACATCTATTTCCTAGCAGATTTTTTGATAGTTGGTCTTTTATTTAGCGGTAAAATTAAGGTATACAGAAACTTAAATTTTATTAAAATAATTGCGGTTTATGAAATTAAACAAACGTTACTACGACATTTTACAAAAACAAAATAAAAACAAGTGAGAGTGCTGTATTCGGCTCTGCCGAATATTTAATACCCTCCACCGGCAGTTAGAATCAGAGTTCGAAAATAAACACTACATATAGCTGCCTAGTGTTCGGTATTGTTGTTTTAGAAAATCATTAAAAAATACCGTTTGCCTCTTTTTCATATTTTGAATACAAAAATAGAACAGTTCTTATCAACACCAAAAAAAATTTCGTTCGTTATATTAAAAAAAAATGCGGTTTATTTAATTAAATAATCGTTACTAAGACATTTTCCAAAAATAAAATAGAAACAAGAAACAAATAAAATAGAAACAAGAAACAAGGGCATGCTATATTCGGCTGTGTTGAATATATAATACCCTCCACCGGCAGTTAGAATATTTCCAGAGTGGGACCTATGGTAAATTATGGACCCACCTTCACGAAATTTGACAGTGTAATTTCTAGTCATATAAAGCTGTGAGAGACCAAAATTTATTACAAAAGCATTATTTATTACGGTTTAACGGTCCTTAAGGGTTTTCGAGAGTACCTTTTATATGGGGCCTATGGTAAATAATAGCACGATCTTCACGAAATTTTGCGGTATGACATTCCGTCATACTGGACGAATTTGTGCAAAATCTCCTATCAAAATGTGCATGCCCGTTATTATTTATGTTAGTTTTTGTAATAAAACCATTAATTTTTAAGTATGGTTGCTCAACATTTTCATTCATAACTGTTATCCTACTGAACCGGTTATGCTGGATTTCAATCCCAAACTACTTAGGAGAACTAGAAACAATTTGACACCAATATCGATCTTTTCTTTTGAATCGTTCGAAAGTGAGCTTGAATTTGACAAATGGACAGACTGACTGACATGGTTTAATCGGCTTGGAATTTCTCATAGACGCGTAATATATATATATATGTATATACTTTATGAGTTTCTAGATAATTATAAAAAAAATTCGCACGGAATTCCAAACTTGGCATACCCTCATTCGCTAGTAATGGTGGCGAGTATAATAAAACTGTCTGACATTTGTTATTATTGTTATCATTTCCAGAAATTATTTTTCATAGACTAAATAGTTTAATTGTTTACTCTAATAAAAAAAAGTAAATTAATAAAAAGTATCTAACCAAAGCAGTTAATAACAATATTAATCTGTCAATTGTTTGACTATTCCTTCAAGAACCTCATACTCTTAATATTCAATTATGTTTACAAATTATAACACAAGCCGTAATTGTTATACATAACCAGTTTTCGTATGTAACATTAGCACAGAGTACATGTAGGTAAATTTACACTCTCAGAGAAATAATGTGTACAAACGCATGACTAACATTAAGGATAATTGTATTTGTTTGTGTTAATTTACCACTTTTTAGTAAATGTTGCTTTTGTTTTTAGGTTGCAAATTAATTTTTGGTTGTGGTAATTTAAAATTAAATTATAGAAAATATCTGTGCTTTTTTCTTTTGTTTAAGATTCTACAATGTTCGTAGCAATAATAGTATATGATCAAAAACGATTTTGCATTTGCTATTTTTATAGTATTTTAATTTTTATATTAATTATACTATTTGTTATAAAAAAAGTAAACACAAATTTGTTTTCTTCATTATTTTAAGTCTATTAACTTCACTTTTTCTAATTTTCCACAGACTCTCCTAGTAATTTAATATGCCCTTAAACCTTTTCAATTCTGGTTTTTCGCTTTTCATCCATTTCTTCAAAAGTATTTTCTGTTTTTTTTTTTTATGTAAGTGGTGTTGTTGTTGTTTGTTTGCTTTATTTTGCCCTCCTTCTCATACATACTTAATAAAAGCATAACAAATATGCCGCATAACAAATTCCTGGCTTGTCCTGTTTTATATGGTGTCGCATATTAAGTTTGCTTTATATTCACCACAAAACTTTTGGTAAGTATATTAATTTTGTCGTTACCTTTGATACCTGATAAAATACAAGTTATGGTGCCCCGAATGGGTATTGATAAGGAGAAGGTTAAGACTTGTTCAGCGGAATTGGTATTGATATTAATTCTTTATTAGATAAGACAGTACAACAAAAATGGTGTCTTATATTACAGTACTGTAGATATAATGTTTTACATTTGTGGCCCAATAAAATAAAATGAAAATAAAACATATAAATTATTAATAATTTATGCAAATAAGTTAACAAATATAAAAAAATTTGTATTAATGGATATTAAATTAAAGATTTATATTCATAAAAATATATTTTAAATTTAAAAAGGTTAACATATAAAATTGCCTATGAAAATTTTCCTAAATAAACGTTTAGGTAAATATTCAGGTTGTTTAATAAAGATCAGCTTTTTAGAAACAAGTATTTTCTATATGATACTAGCTTAACCCGGTGCGTTCGCTACACTGCGCCTACATGCTTTATTTTTATTTTCAAAAGTGTAGTATACCATAAGAGTGACTTCTACAAAGTTTGAACATTCTCACTATAACAGTTCTTAAGATATGCGATATTAAACATTGGCATCTATGGGGGGTACCACTTCCCCCGCTGCTATTTTATTTCAATTTTTTGAAGATCCTACTAGCAAAAGGTCAACAAAATGCATGCAGCGGCTCTTAAGATATGCGATATTTAATATTGGCATCCCCTGCCCCTATCGAAAAAATAAGAAGCTTTTTTTATTTTTAGTGCTCCCGTGATATTACTTTAAAAATTTCAGGAAATCGGTTCAGTAGTTTAGGAGTCTAGAAGCCAACAAACAAACAAAAACACAAACATTTTTCATTTTTATATATTTAGATTATAATATTTGGATAATATATATTAATTCCTAATGGTACGATTTATGTATTTCTATATAACTTAATGCAAAGAAAAATTTGAAAAAAAAACCTTACTTATATATTTTGGAGAAATACGGATGCATTAAAACAGGCGAACTTTTTGTCTACACGCAAAGAAAAAACATGGTTGTGGTAAATATATTCTAAGAGCAGCATATTATGATAAGAATCATGATGTCTGTCAGCAGTTTGGAAGTCAACTTATTATGCACCAACATTTTCACAACAATATAAACAAGTTAAAATTTGTGGCACTTTACAATTTTTTTTTTTTTAAGTAAATACAATTTCAAAAAATAGAATCTCGGAATTTTTATTTCGTAACAGAAATATACAAACAAAAAATTCTGATAGTGCATAGAAAATATTCCTGAAAAATATTGAAGGAATATGACTATTAAAAGTATAAAGAGCTTTTGAGGATTGTAATTTGACTTAGAATACACATTCGAATAATATGAAAATTTATAATAAATACAATTTTTTATTTTAATATATAAATTAAATATACGAGCTTAAGGTCTTATTTTTTTATATATAAAAAACTTTTTTTATAAATTTATTCAAAACAATATTTCGGCACTTCTTTGAGTGCCTTCTTCAGGGTTTTTTTAACCAAATTAACAATTTTTTAATAAACAAATTTAACAATAAAATGACAAAATTAAAAAATTTTTGTAATTGAATATAAATATATATTTCAATACAAACTAGAGCTATTACAATATACATAAATTTTTAGCTTCCGTTTTTATTTTTATAAATAAACAGCCATATTCATAAAAAGTTCTTATTTTAAGTTTATAGTATGTAATAACTATTAAACGCTTTTTGTCTTATAAGCCTCTTATAAAAATTTGTATTCATAAACGTACATTAACAGCTTTTTTACTATTAACTGTTTGCAGCGATTTTCTGTTTAAGTATGGCAACTTTCTTTATATTTTGCTGCCATTTTATTGATAGTGGTGTATGAAACTTCTATTCGGTTCACATGATATTCTATATTTAAATTTTTTTTATAATTTTTTTTTAATTGTACCCCTTCAAAATTATTCTTATCAAATAAAACTACATATTATTTTAGTTTCTGAACAAAATGTTTCCGAAAGGTATCATAAAAACTTTTGTTTGAACCTTTTTTAAATATACGATAAGAATATATTCGAATAAGAAGTTTATTTACTTCTAATTAACATCACTATTATTATGATTTGTTTATTTTATTTTTTTTTTATATTTTTGAGCAATAATTTGTTGTTTTAAACAAAAAAAAAAAAAAAACAACTAGTTGCAATAATTTAATAAATAATTAAAGAGAATATCTGCATTTGCCCCTGAACATATTCATTTAAATCCTATAAATTTGTTTTAAATAATTATCAATATAACTTTAAATTGGCTGTCTAAAATAAAAAAAAATTGTAAAATGTATTTAACATGTCCGTTGTAATAAATAAAAATGTTTTGTCATTATTTTTCAACATATTTCACAAAAATAATATCATAAAATGCAAACACCTTTCAAAATGTAATTTTATTTTTGGTATAAAGAAGAGCAAATCCAACAATAAATTTTCTTACTTTATGAATGGTTTATTAAAGGTTCAATAGACTATTTTTCGTTTATGAATACAACTTTAGCAATTTTTGCTTAAAAACGCTCAATTAATCATCAATAAGTTTTTAAGAATACGGCTGTAAATGTCTATAATTTTGTGCTAAATTTTCAGTATCTGACTTGAAATTAATCCTCTACATTGTCGGTACTCTTATAATTTGTAACATTTCCAACATAAATCTACGTTTGTAATTATTTTCAGTGTTTAAAACTTTTGTATTATCAAAATCTGGATAATGCCCAGTAAAAACTTCGCTTACAAAATAATGTGTTGAGTAATCAGAAAAACATAAGAGCACTACTTACAATTCTACTGAAAGAACCAACGAATTTTACATGGGATGTCCCAAAATGAACCCATTCAAAAGTAAGTCATTATTTTTTTTACCTACACACGTCCAGAAAAAAGTAGTTGTAGAAGTTGTTAAAGATGTAGTTATAGAAGAAAGCTACTAAATAATGAATTAAAGAAGCTATTCATTTTGAAAAAGTAAGCGAAGTTTTAACTGGGTGGTGTAGATTAGCACAATGAGTTGATAAAGCTGTTTTTTGTGAAATATTTCTATACTTCTGACACTGTCCACTATCATTACCCTCACAAGGTATCTGATAAGCAATATTAGACATTTCCATCCTCTTTATTTTGTCTTTCGTTTTAGTAAATAGTTTAACTACTGTGTTGAAAGACTTATAAGCTATTTTGTATATTTTGTTATCATATATATCTGATTTTGCTTATCTCTCTGAAAATTTTGGAATGTATGTTACTGATTTATAAATTTTCTGTTCTATCTATCCTGGATGTTTAATCTGCAATTATTATGTTGTATTAATAAATCTGTTATTAATTGTTTAGAAAAACTAGTCTCTGTTAAAATGTTTGAAATCTTCCATTTTTGTATCCCTAAAATAATAAAGACCGAATAAATTACATATTACAATTTCTTTGTTTTTATAATTTCTTTAAACTGGTTTTTTAATGGGTATTTTTTTAATTGTTTAGCCACTCAGTAACAAATAAGTCGATAGGCATATTTCAAGCAAAACGCACAACTGATGCAAAGTTATTTTACAAATGGCGCTTACAGATATTATTAGAGTAAACATATTTTGTTTGCATCTTAAACATATTATGAATACACGTTTAGAAAGTTATCATTAAATATCATGAAATGGTTGTGAGTGATATAATATGTTTTCAAAGTTATCATTATTTAGTTGTAAGAAAAATTATTATTTTTCGGTCAACAGTACTCAAATTCTTACAATATCTATACATTTCTGATTTAATAAACATAGCATAGTTGTCGTTACAATGTCCAACCATATTTTTCCTCTGCATGTAGTTTCTGAAATTCTCAATAAAAAAAATTTTATACCATAGAGTGTATCGAATTCGCCAAGAAATATGCCACTATAATTTGTTGATACATTTTTTTATTACGACTTTTCTTATTTTTCACAATATTTGCCTTTGCCTACTTATCAACACAACACTGTGATTCTGTTATCGCTTTGCCTTCTTATTTAACAATCAGTAGCAATTTAACAAAAATCGTTGTTCTTGTTGTTGTTGGTGGCGGTTATGGTGGTAGCTTTAGTTGTAACGTTGTTGGTATGTGCTTTCGTCAACGTCGTGTTCCCCATCACATCATCATCATCATCAACATTGAAATCTACAATATTTAATTGAACAATGACAAAAAACAACAACAAGAATAAAAATAACATATTTCTTTTTTCTATTTCATTACCAAAACATATAACCAAATAAATACATCCATACAGACATATGTATGTGTGTATATAAAATAAACAAACAAAATGTAACAACACACAAACTCAAAGACAGCATAAACAAGAAATTGTGCGAGTATTAAACTATACGGAACAAAGTAAATACAATAATAACAGCAACATCCACAAAATAAGCAAACAAACAAACAAAGAATCAGAAAGACTGAATTGAGTGGTGGCTGCTAGTCATCGCTGAATCTAACAAAAACATGAAAAAAGGGAAAATATATCGATTTCTTTTGATTGGTAAAATTAAGTTTTTATGCCTTTAAGAGTTGTTCTGTTGTTATCTGCGTTTGTTTGAGTATGACATCGAATTTGTATGTACATACATATGCATAAGTATGCATATAAAACGTTGTGTGTAGGCTGGGTTTAAGAGAATTTTCTGTATTAAAATTATTTCAAATAATTTGTATTTAGTATGAGTATTTTTGCTAGTGTATACCGTCTTACTAATATTTTAGGCCTTGCAATGGTTATGTTTTTTGTTATTACCAGGGAAAGTTCTAATATGCACAAAAAATTAAAAAATACACAAGTAAAAAAGTCTAATACTTATAACAAGACATGATGTTGAAAAATATGCAATAAAGCATGAAAATGCATGTAAAAGGTATATGGCCAATTTTACCAATCATATTTAAATAACAATTTATATTTAAATAAAGTTTTTCATAATTTTATTTTTATTGGACATAAAAAACAAATTTTAAAAATAAATTGATATTATCAAAGTAATTTTCTTGGGAGTAGGAATAGCTTATCCCTTCAACAATAAATTTCAATGTTTTTATCAAGAATAAAAATTGGGAATTAAGCACGACAAACAAAGTCTTCAAAAACTGATATTTAAATAAATTGGTAAAATTGGCCAATAGTCAAATAATTAAAAAAAAAATTAAAAAACTTTAAGGTTCGGTCACATATGTCAAATATTTTCCCTTATTTTTCTCCCAATTTTGGTCCATCCATTTTTAAAGGTGAATTGGTACTATGCGTTTGTGCTGATGTGGGCAACACATGGTCATAGGCCAATGGTAAACAGAAAGGTCACAATTCCTTTCTGAATCGATATTACAATTTCCATCCGGCTTTTCATGTAAACCATATATGCAAAGTATAAGTCGAATTTTTACAGATTAGAATTTCATTAAACTAAATTTGGTATATACGCTTAAGTTGTCGTCAGAAACGGTAAGAATCGGTACATAATTTCACAAAGCCTCTACTCAAAATTTTTTCATAAACCATCTTTTTATGTTCGTATTTTGATAAATTTTGGTCTTAAAATATTTTATTGCAACCCTTATCACCGTATCAACTTGCTTTGGAACCAGTCCATATATATTTTACAAATACGACACCCGTAAATTTCGTTTTTTTTTTTGTTATAACTAATAAGTGCTGGTCTTGACCATTACTTCTAAATTTGATTCTAAGTCATGTCAACATGTTTTCTTAGAAGGTCCAGAATTTAACATATTCAATTAAAATTAAACATCCACCCTAAAATCACTTCATGACAAAAGTGTCGCATATTGATTTCGATACCTGTATAATATCCGGCACACACAGAAAAAATTAAAAATTGTCTCTCTAATCACCAAATTAAAACCAAATTCATAGAATCAAGCAAACAATTTATTGATTTTGCACCTATTACAAAAATGATTATATTGATCACTAGAAATTGTGAATATTTTTTTTTTTCAATTAATGATATTTTTAATTTTAACTAAAAAAAATGTTAAAAATACTTTGACGTTTCAAACAATGTGTTATTTGACTTTGACAACACCCAACAACAATTTTACAAGCTTAAATTATTTTTTTAAAACCATAAATAGTTCAACAAAATAACCACAATACTAATTAAATTATTTTATTTTAAACGAAGAAATCAATTAAGATTTTTTGACTTTTTTCAGTTTTTTTCATATACATACATAATTTTAACTTTGTAGTATATTTTTCTATGTTAAGTTTAGTTGCATAGTCTGTTAGGAATTTTGTTTTCCATAGACTGAAATAAATAAATAATGCCCACTCTGGGAAATTATTTAAGCACGCCTAAAACTGTAGCAGATAAAGATGATGACATAAAATTTGTTCCAATTTAGCATCATATGACCAGAAATAATGCCATGCAATTTTATAACAATCGGTCCATAATTTATCTTAGGTCTCATATTGAGCAGCCTTCTAAAATCTACTTAAAACTATAAAGCTATATAACAAATTTCACTACTTTGTCGAAATTTGTTCTAGTTTAGGGTTTTCAATACCAGGAAATTCTCTGCAGAAGTTTATGATGATTGGTCCATACTTTACCACAGATCCAATAATAATTCAGCTCTTGAAAATATTTGTTCAAAATAATTTTCACATGCCTAGAGATAAAAGCATAAAGATTGTCGATCTATAAATTGCCATATGTATATCTAAACCGCGACGAATTTTAATACTGACGTCCTTTTCTATAAAGATTAATTAAAATTTAAAGATCCCATATAGGGCCCACGCCTAAAATATTCTAGCTGTTACTTGTTTACTTATGAGTTATTGCACAGATCAGTGGATTATAACTAAACGTTGGCAGAAATTTTTTACTTTAATGGCATTTCCATAAAAAATAGTACTTTTTATCACATTACGCCAGCAAGTAATTAAGCTGGTACTTAGATTCATGTCGTTAAAATTTTTCCTGTCTCTTACTTAATGTAGAACTTGCTGCGCTATATATGCCAAAACACAAAAAAATAGATATAAACTAATAAAAATGCGTTTGCTTGTTTCCTATAGAACCTTAACTACTAAACCGATTTTCCTGAAATTTTCATAACGTTTCCACAACTATCCAGCGACTTATATAACAATGTCAACAATACCACCAGTACCGAAATTTGAAACAATATGCAAAAGCTAATTTTTTAAACAAAAAGTTTGAAAAACTTTCCCGTGTTTTTTTGTTTTTTTAACTCATTAATCAAATTTTTTTGGTTGAAGTATTTTGCTAGTATTGGGAAAGCCTCGGTTTTACACTTGCTGTACATAAACATAAGACTGCGGTTCTATCTACCACCACTTAAAAGTACACATATATATCGTTCACTAAAATGCCAAAAGGCGTAACTAACAAAAAATTTAAAAAAACAACGTAATAACATATTTGTTTTCTAACAAAATATATTTAAATAGTTTTCTTTCAAAATTGTTTAAAGAATTTCATCGACGACTTACATAGCTAGCAATGCATGTTTTTCTCACATGTTTATATTTTTCATTTTACAAAGGTTTTTTCTTCACTTGTAAGGTATATATTTGTTAGTTACGCCTTTTTGCATTTTAGCTAACGATATATATATATATATATATATATATATATATGTATTTATTTTATTAAAGTTATACAATACAATTAATGAATATAAATAACACGAATATGCTTCAAAACTTATAAAATTTTAATTTCCGCCCTGACTCTTATGAACCAAACTTAGAATCATAATTTTTTTTTTAATTTAAAATATGAATTCTTTCCATTATAATATCTATTTATAAAAAACTAATTGTTTTAAAATTTTATGCCATTCTAGTTCCTCGTTACAATTTTTCTAACATCAGAAAATGGTTTATTGTGAAAGTCTTTAATTATAAGCTGATTTCAAAGCATTTTAATTAAATATTTTTCAATTTATGAAATTTCGTTGTTTATTTTACCATGCCAATTTTTAATCTTTATGTACTTTAAACTTTATTTCGACATTATACGTTCTTTAACAGCAGCATACCCAGGCACCATTTGTTTTTTATTTAATTCAGAAAATTAGAGTAATATAAAAGTTAAAAAATGACAAATTGTATATACAACGATACAATAACGAATAACGATTGTCAAAAATAACTCCGATGTGGAAGAAATTCAGTTACCAGAAAACATTAGGGATGAAGGCGATGATAAATTTGATGATATACCATGTAAAATTGGAGGATACAATATAATGAAAGATGGAATCCACAACATACTGAGACCTGCATACTACACAAATTCTCCAAAATTATTCACCAGTTAAAGCATTAATCAAAAATAAAGTAACTTTTAACTAAAAATGTATTCAAGTGAATTAAACATTTAAGCAAGTGAATTAAACATTTAACTGATACTATTAATTTGTTTACTGTTGCAAATTTAATTAATTTTTTAATTAATATCACACATTTTTTATTGAAATCAATTCTTATTTTTTCCTGTGTACTAATTGATATTTTTAAAATATAGAGCGTGAAATTTCATGCAAATACATGTTTTTTCTCAATGGTTTAGATATTAGGTGAATAACTTATTTATACGAACGCTTCTAGAGCCATCAAGATTGGGCCAGATTTGAAGGTAATTCAGAACTTCAACCTTCTCTTTCTCGGCTTATGTGAAACAAGATAGCCTAATAATGGCACAATAACAACCGACGGTGAAATTACCTTTTTATATTCTGGCAGGCCAAGTGGGCTCTTCCGTTCAAGTGGCGTTGGTTTCCTTCTATCAAAACATGCGGATTGGGCCATTATCCACCTTCACACCCGGGCACGTAACTTCACGTGTATTCAATGCTACGCCCCCACTGAAATCTCAGACCCTAACAAAGAAGACTTTTACAGCCTCCTAAGGAATATAATAAAGGATGTGCGCAATAGGCGTGGTGCAGAAGGAGCTTTAGACTACCGTCTACTTGTAGGAGAGATACGACTGAGAAAATTCGCGATCCGACGGGAAACAACACAATATTTATCAAGACGTTACGACGTATTGAAGTTAGAGTCCTCAAATACCCTCGCAAGTTACGCTGAATCCTTAAGGACTCGCTATGAAGCTGTGCGAGACAGAAACAGAGGGCAATGGAATGCAATAAAACCCATTTTCACAGACAGTGCTAAGCAACATCTTGGGCATCCTAAGCCTAAGCGTAAAACGTGGATCTCAGACATAACCTGGCAACTCATTGAGGATAGAAGACAACTTAAAGGTTTTATTAACGTTGCCCGAACAAGAGCCTCTAAAACTACTCTACAAGCCCAGTATTCCAGTTTAGACCGGTTGGTGAAGCGAAGTGCGCGGCGCGACAAGCGAGCTTGGATAGAAGACATGACCAGAAAGGTTCAGGCAGCTGCCGATACACACCGAAGTAGGGATCTGTACAAAATTGCAAATCAGATATCGGGGAACGCCCGTTAAACCATATATCCCCTTGAAGATCCAATGGGTGGAACTACTTCGTCCGTGGAGGGGCAACTGGCAATATTGTCCGACTATTATGCCGGCATACTGTCAATTCCGCAACCCAGAACTCTCTGGCAATATCACTGTACCTCCCATGAGGTCAGATCTGACATAAGTACAATCTGCTATACGTGCAGTGAATAATAGCAAGGCACCAGGCGTGGACAACATTAATCCCGAACTGCTAAAGGCTGATCCGGATCTTAGTACTGCCACAGTCAAACCTATTATTAGGGACTTTTGGACAGCCCACTGTCTTTCTGCTGAACTGAGTGAGGGGGTGATAATCATACTACCCAAGAAAGGTGACCTAACAGAATGAAAAAACTGGAGCGGTATTACTCTTTTGACCATGATTAATAAGGTGTTAGCTAATATAACACATGCTCGATTATCATCATCAAATGCAAAAGATTTGCGAAAGGAACAAGACGGTTTCAGATTACATCGATCTTGCATTGATCACATAAATACCCTACGGATCATAGTGAAGCAATCGGTGGAATGGCGTTCTCGCCTATATTTGATATTCATCGACTTTGCCAGGGCCTTCGATACTATCCACCATCAGGCAATTGGGCATGCACTTCGATGCAAGGGAGTCCCACCTGAGCTCATCGACATTATTAAAGCCTTGTATGGCAACTCAACAAGCCGGGTACTGCATGAACGCGTGTTAGGCAACCCGATTGGTGTAACTACTGGTGTAAGATAGGTATGTATCCTTTACCCGCTGTTATTCAATATTGTATTGGACTCAATAATGCTCAATATGGAAATCACCACAAATACACACAGGTACTAAACTCCGCCATTTCTCCTCAAATGTTCGCTCTTCCCTGCTATATGGATGTGAATCCTGGAACTATACGGCAAACGACATACAACATTTGCAGATATTCATTAGCAGTTGCTTGAGGAAAATATTGGGAATTTTATAGCCGAACGTAGTTTCCAATAGGGAACTGGTGCAAAGAACAGGCGAAACACCAATCCGCATAGAAATTGCATAAAAAAGATGGAGCTGGGTTGGCCATTTCCTAAGAAGACCTCATGAAGATATATCGAAAATGGAAATTGACTGGAATCCTAAAGGCAGCAGGAGAAGAGGTAGACCCGCTAACACCTAGAGAAGGCTGCTGGAATCCGAGATAAAGAAAACAGGAAAAACCTGGTCAAAAATAAGACTAATGGCACAGGATAGTTCCGGATGGAAGAATCCATATAAATTCGCACCTTATGGTCAAATATTTAATAAGTGTGACCGTAGCTTTAGTTATTGCGCATCGACCCGCCAAAAAGGTTTTGGAGTACTAACATCTTTTTGAGGTTTTTACCAAAAAAAGTTATGTGAAAATTGGGGCTTACTTAAGTGGAAACTATTAGGGTACAAAGACGTCAAAACTTGACTGTTGGCTACACAAAACAAGGATTTAGGGAAAACGGCCCTTACTTGTAGAAATTATTTGTGCATAAATATATTTCATAAACAAAAATGTTAATTATTTATGTTACTCACAATAATTTCTAATTAGAAAAACGAATGTCTCACACTTTAACAAATAAATATAATTTTATTTACTTCTTAAAAAAAAAGTTCCAAAGTATATCACCAAACCATCACAACACATCCAGTGTATAATTAAGAATGTTATTCGGTTTCAAAACAACACACTGTAAATCCCTTTTGTTAACCGAAGTACACGAAATAAAAATAATTTTACTTATTTAGTTTGAGTGACATGCAAAACATTATAGCCACAAATTATTTTCGAAAATTACTTGTTATACAGGGTGGCCAAAAAGAATCGATTGATTGGTTTTATTTTACTTAGATTATGTTCATTCTTTTAAGTTATTGTTAATAAGACTTTAAGATCTTACAGTGCGTTAAGCGCCAGATGACAAACAAAGCGCTTGCAAATCGTTTCACTGTGTAGGCGCAACCAGCATACATATAGCTTTTTGTATAATTCGGCAGAACTAGATTTGATGGCTCTAGCCCCCTGTTTAGCAGCAAGAGCTATATAATCTACGCTGCAGGCTTGTCGAGACATCTGTAAAGATTTAAGAAGAGGACTATTAGATTTTCACACGAGTTTGTAATTACTAATCCCAACGTCTTCAATGATATTTTTTATACATATACGAGTCTTTTTAAAGATAGACTTTTAGGCTTTGAAGTAATAAAAAACACTTTTTTGTTGTTAAAACACATAGAAGTTAAAACGATTTAAACATAATAAGTTCTCTATGGGGGTTACATCTTCAAAAAAAGGTGACTACGTAAAGCTAAGATTGAAAGCCACTTAGCATTGTTACTTTTTACATCTATAGAAACTAAATTTTAGATTCGTAGGCCCTTTGATGTCCTGCATGGTCTGGCCAGACCATATTTCTATTTTAATATTTGTAGCTTAAGTTTTAAGAAACGAAGGCTATGAATTCTCCAATTAAGCTGTCCTGAATCGAATAAAACAAATTTGGAATCATTTGGATCACAAAAACCCTACCACAAGAAAAAGTTCGCTAAGTGCACCTCATGGGCTGGGTGGACCACAGGTACCTTTAAAGTACATTACAGGGCCAAAATACTAGCTCGCAATCCGAGCATGTACAAGCGTTACCGTACCCGTCAAACAAATACAAAATTTTGTGTAGTTTACTTATATGGCTGGAGTTTTTAATCGTGGTGGGTCAGACGATGTGGTGCACTTAGTGGTACTAAAGTTATATAACATCGAAGGGTTAATGAAGTTTAATAAGACAAATTTGACTGACTTGAGAGAATTCATAATAAGGAAATTGTAAGATATAAGAACCCCTGCGTTCTTTTAGACCACCTTGTATATATTAACCGTATAAAAAAAAAAAACATTATTATAGGGTCCCAAAAATATGTCTTATAAACAAATTCAACTACAAAAGTAAAATAAAAGAAAAAAAATTGATTACATTTTCGGTTTTATAAAAAATGCTACAGGGTATTTTAAAATAATCAAGTAAGAAAGTATAGTCGATTAAGCCCGAACATACGATACCCTGCACCCCAGTATTTAAAACAATTTTTCTAGAATGTACTTTATTTGGGACACATGGGCGATCATGAACCCGTCAGAACAACATTATTTTATGAGATTAAGATTCATGTTAAATTGCTTTGTGCCAAATATTATTTAGAAATCGTCATCTACATGGGATTTTTTAAACTTTAACTGATTTTAGGATGGGAGTTCTAATCGGACCTTTGGTTCATTTTTACCTAAAAGCACAACATTTTGTAATGACATACGCTCAAAAGAAAAATTAATCCATCCGTTCTCAAATCAATTCGAAGCGGTGTTAATAGTACGGTGAGTACGGATTTTCTTGAATCAAGTACAGAAAGATTGATTCGATCCCGAATTCGTACTCGAAATAATCCGAAAATGAGATTTATATAAGTTAAACTAAGATTGAATCAATCTCAAAATGTGCTTGATTCAAGTATTATAAAGTTTATTTTATCCCAAATTCGTGTTTGAAAAAAAACAGAAAGAGGATATTATTTTGACTGATTCACCTACCCGTTTTACACCTTAAGGAATGATAAAATACCAGAATCAGGCCCGATATGGACATAAACTTAATGAGAAGCAATACTTCAATTTAACTTTTTAATTATGAACATAAGAGATTTTCTTCTTGTTCTGTTGTTTTTGTTGTTTCTACACACAACCAGCAAATCGTTTTATCCAACTTGTGTGGTTGTGTGTTGTTTTAAATCTACATGACAGATAAGACTTATAAGTTATATGAGATTAGAACCCTCACTTCGTACTTTTACTCTCAGACTTACTACGAAAAGTTTAATCTTTTTTCTACTTGATTTTGGAATTAAGAATTACTTTAAGCAATTCGGGGATTAATTTTCAAAAGTTATCCTATTTAGAATTTTGAGCACGTTTTAGTGTTATTCGTACTCGAATTTTTGAGTACGACACGTACATAACGTAAGTATAAAAAAACTAAATATATATATACTAAATATATGGTCAAATTAGGACCGATTTCAATAAACTTTGGTAAGATGGTTTGAACTGCAAAAAAAAATTTGTTTTAACTTAATTTAATCTAAATAAAAACACCGTAAGATGGTTAATGGACAATGTTTGGGCGCTATGTGAAATTATGGACTGATTCTCCCCATTTTCAAGAGGTTTGGTCCTTGTGCCAGTTACAATCCATGTACAAAATTCATAAAATAATTTCCAAAATTGCGACCTGTACCATGCATACCAGTTTAACGTGCACAGCAGCCAGCCATCCGGACGGACGGACATCGTTAGATCGACGCAGAAAGAAATTCTGATACCCTATACTACAAGATGTGTCTAGGACCAATGTTTTAAGCTGTTACAAATATCAGCAAAAACGCATAATACGCTCTCCACTTTTGTGGCGTGGGTATAAAAATATAAAAAAGAAAAAATTCGATTTCACAAGAAAAAGATGGAAACATTTAAAGGACGTATAAAATACAAGCGAATCATATCTTTCCAATGATAAAGGACAATATTAAACACAGTTCGCATTTGTCTATGTTACATTCAATATGTAAATTATCTTAAGGGCTTTTTTCTAGCAACTTTCAAAAACGACAGGAACGTGGTATACGAATGCGATTTAAAGATATTCATTCTTTTAAAGATTTAAAAAAATATTTATTTAAAATAAAATAAACTCAAAAGGGAATTGTTTTTTTTTAACAAATAATACGGAAGTTTTACAGATAAAAAAATTTTTTAAATGTAAAGGGTGGTTAAAATTTCAAGGCACGATGTTGATTTTGAATAAAACACAAACTATTTAGGAAATTATTGTAATTTTATTTTATTATGATATATTGATACTACTCAATTATGTATGGAACAAAATATCGGCCAAATGGGCGCCGCGACCACGGCGGCACACCTCCATCCGATGGTCCCAATTTTCGATGACCCTGAGGCATAATGGAGGTTCTATGCCGTTAATGTGCCGAATTATCTCATCCTTTAGCTCTTGAATTGTTGCTGGCTTATCGACGTACACCTTTTCTTTCAAATAACCCCAAAGAAAAAAGTCCAACGGTGTCAAATCACATGATCTTGGCGGCCAATTGACATCGCCATTACGTAAGATAACACGGCCATTGAATTTGTTGCGCAAAAGAGCCATTGTTTCGTTAGCTGTGTGGCAAGTGGCCACGTCCTGTTGAAACCACATATCGTCCACATCCATATCTTCCAATTCGGGCCATAAAAAGTTCGTTATCATCTCACGATAGCGAACACCATTCACAGTAACTGGCTGACCGGCCTCATTTGGGAAAAAATTCGGCCCGATGATGCCGCCAGCCAATAAACCGCACAAAACGGTCACTTTTTGTGGGTGCATTGGTTTTTCGACAATCACTCTTGGATTATCATTCGCCCATATGCGGCAATTCTGCTTATTGACGAATCCACTGAAGATGATTTTCTTCGAAAATTGCACGATATGCATTTTGATTTGATTTCCTATTTTCATAATAAGCCTGAATAACTTTAACGCGTAGCTCGATTGTGTACCTTTCCATGATTCAAATTGAGTTAGTCTGAAATTGAAAAATGTCGAATAAAATTCGGAAAAAAACTTGGCGTTTAGGTGTGGTTCACATTCAACATCGTCCCTTACAAATTAACCACCCTTTATAAAATGTTTTGTAAAAATTTAAAGTGAATAAATAGTTCTTAGGATTTCTTAGAGTATTTTATATAAGAATAATTTAACATCAAAAGAATATCTTTATAAAAATAAATATATATATATATATATATATATATGTGTCCGCCGGAAAGGTAATACTACTTTGTTTGTTTATAATTTTTTAATTAAAGGAAAGAAAATGGATCTTATATTGATAACTGTTTTTTTTTAATGTTGGCAATTATGTATGGAATACAATATAGGATAAATGTCCGCCTCTCTTTGCATTTTTCATTACATTCTCACACACTTTACGTGGTATTATGTTAATTTCATCACGAATATTTTATTTGAGTTGCTCAAGCGTTTCTAATTTGTTGGCATAAACCTTGCTTTTCAGATATGCCCACAAAAAGAATTCCGGAGCAGTCAAATCAGGCGACCGTGTGGGCCAATCAACATCAACATTTCTTGAAATAACTTGTTGTAGAAAGAAGTCTCGCAGTAATGCCATTCTAATCTTGGCTGTATGCGATGTGGCACCGTCATGTTGATACCACATGTAAATCAAGCCCAATGTATGCAGTTGTGGCGTTAAAAAGTTGTCAATCATATCACCATATCGCTCTTCATTCCCAGTTACCGTAACGCCGTTTTCATTTTCAAAGAAGTAAGGTCCAATGAAAACGAAAATTTGCCTTGTTACTCATTATGACTTTTTCATGAAAATCGGGGTTGTCATGGGCGAGCTATTACATCCTATTGACATATCTAAGGCGGCGTAAATGGTTTTGTGGAAGATGCTCTTGTGTCAACTAATTCTTAAATGGAAACAAATGCAAATCCTTGTCCAAAATTGTGGCTAAAGTTGTTCTTTGAAGACCAAGTCCTGAGCACGATTTGGACACGTTTTTGAGCAGCAGTAATCTTTTCAACCGATATTGCAGTACGTTGTGGTTCATGATTGGGTCCATCACATACAGACCCTTCTTTTTTCGAAATCATTCACTACACTATAAATAGTGGGTTTTGTTGGCACGTTGTTTCTCCCAAAAATTTCACGTAACTTTCTCATCGTCACAGAAATCGATGATAGATTTTTATAAAATGTTGTAACGATTTAAATACGTTGGTTTATCGCATGTTTTGCCATAATAAATGTGCCACGTGTCTAATTCACGACTGCCAAATGTGAGCTGTCAAGACTAATATTTACCAAAATGGCCGCAAAACAAAGTAGTATACATTCCCGCCGGACACCCGATTAACCCGGACTATAAATATTTGTTAATTTTCAATAGGACGCACCTCTCATACAAATACAGCAAAATAAATCCCACCAACAAATAGTGCACAACCCTAACAGAAGATGGCAGAACCAAAGTAACCATTAAAATACAACACACCACTCGTATTTAGATCTCAGCACGAACAACTCTTGATGCCAGCACAGTAAAACACCAAACAGTACGATCAGCTATTAAAATAATGCTATTTACAGAAAAAAGGAGCTGAACTGGAAAAAAGTGAGCTTGGAACCTCCCATATAAGGACAATATAATTAATTGTCTAAGCATCTAGAGAAGGATAATAGTAGAAGTTAAACATTTGGTACAAATTAACGTGTTACCATTAAATACATCTCTAATGTTTAAAAAATCTTTTACTAGTATTTTTTAATCTGGCTAGCACCCCGCAATAGGTTAAGCTAGTAAAGGGTTCGTCATTTAAGGTTTTAAATTTGAACTACCGATTACTTTGACTTTGCAAGATGGAATAACCTTCATTTTTATTTTTATTTTCAGGTTTATGTTGGACATTTGCCAAATTGGACGCTATTCTCTCGAACAAAGTTTGGAAATATTAAAAATTACTTCCAAAATAGTGATTATTTAACGTCTTTAATCGTGTTTTTAGATGAAGCTCATTTCCATCTCGGTGGCTATGTCATTTGCCACATGTGGAGTTCAGAGAACCCACACGTAACTATTGAGAAGCTAATGCATCCACAACGAGTCCCTGATTGGTTTGGATTTTGGGCTGGCGACACCACTGGGCCATTCTTCTGTGAAAATGAGCAAGGAGCCGTGGTCACCTTCAACGGTGAGCGTTACCGTGCCATGCTCAACGAATTTTTATTTTCAAAAATTCAAGAGAATAACATAGACGACATTTGGTTTCAACAAGACAGGGCCACATGTCAAACAGCCAACGCGATATTTTACGCACTGTTTTTAAAAATCGAATAATCAGCCGAAATTGTGATGCTAATTGGCTGCCTTGGGGCTGTAATTTGAGCCCATTGGATAATTTTCTGTGGAAAGCCATTAGGGATAAATGTTACGCAAGCCATACAGAGATAATTGAAGCGTTGAAACATGAAATCGAAGTGGCCATTGAAGAGATTCAATTGAAAATGTATTGAGCCAGTTGTGGTAATCATAGTCAAAGTACAACCTTTCCAATAAATTTAAAAAATAATCGGTATTTTCTTTATAGCCGATTTAAATTAAAAATTGTAAATGGTCTACCCTGTATCTTATAAAGAAAACAATCACGGAGTAATCCGGTTTAGTATATTTATCACTTTAAAGTCAGATTGAGAAAGTTTTATGCCAACGTATAAGACTTTTCTTAGAGAAAATTTCAATGTTAAATTAACTTTTTTTACAATTCATACATATCATTTTTTTTATAATTTTTTTATATATTTTTTTTTAATTAAAAAATCATACATGCATTTATATTTATAAACCAAAAGCAAAAATGCCGATTTCATACATGATTGCATCATTATTTTAAAAAAAGTACAATTTTATATTAAAATCTTACAATATCATAATGTTTTTTTTTTATTATTACTTTTTATAGTCATACATACTTAAAAATATTTGCGAGCATTTCTTACCAAAATTGACGAAAAAAAAGATATAATTTCATCTGGTATCACTTTACGAAAATCCTTTTATCCATTAGATATTCATATTAAATCCCGCTGACTTACGCAACAACAAAAAAAAATATAATAAAATAAACATGCAAAAATACTGATACAAGTATTTTATATACATATTTAATACACACATATACTAACATTTCCACTTGCGAACACATACACAAAGTTATAAGCCGTATGAATGAAAGTTGAGCAATTGATATGCTGAACACAGGATAATCGCTATTAAGCTCAAGTAGAAAACAAACACAAACATGCACACTTGCACATAAATACGCACAGTTTTACACACTTTAGCAACAAAAAAGAAAAATAGCAACAACAACTTTTATAGTTTTAATGCGTGGTATATAAATAAAAATATATGCGAAAATGTGTGTGAATACAACACTCAGCAATACAAGCGCTTATAAAGATAATAGAACACAACAACAAAACGGATAAGAAAATATCACTATGGCCTTGGTAATATAAAGCGAGGAATGCAAGCTTAAACTTTTATACATTTATTGAATTTGTCAATCATTTTTAAATCTTCTTATCGATTGTTGTATTTTCATGACCACAAAGATCCATACTCCGATTAATCTTCTGTACGTTCATATCTTTGACATAATTATTACTTGAATAAAAATATTTAAAACAGTGATTATATAAACGTGATAGGTTTTTGACACAAGAGCGACAACCAAAAGTATATTTTTCAAAACTTAGTCCAATTGCCTGTTAATAACAATAAAAACAAAATGAAAATTGAAAATTGTGCCGCTTGAGTTATGTTCGCTGTTAGTGATCGATATATCACCGTTACTCTTTATGCCACAAAGGAAAACACAGTTGGCAACAGTATTGCTTGAATACTTTTTAGAAACACTGAATTATTTTAACATAAATTACTGAAAACATTCTGAAAAATATTTATTTAATCTTCTATTCGATTAAATCCTCAAATTTAAAAAGGTTTTGTGTTCTTCCAAAAACTTCCAAATTGTTTTATCTCGTCTTGGAGCAACGTATTGTTTACAGATGACAGCACGTTTAAAGCGTTCGAACAAAAAAAAAGAAAACAAAAGATATAAGGTATAAAAGGGAAACACTCTGATATCTGTAGTGAACGTACCACTAAAATCAGAACCTTTGAAATCCAGGCAATTTGGGACATGGTATAACTTAATCACCCCAACAATCGCCAGATCTCAACCTATTCGAACATCTTTGGCAGCATTTGAATAGCCAAATAAAAAAGGGAAAAATAAGCAGTTAAGACTCTCTGATATACATTCAACAGGAAGATTGGAAATACGGAGGTAACTTCGGAATTGGTGGAATCGATGCCCAAGACACAAGAAGAAGTCCTGTAAGCAAAAGGAAAGGAAAGCAAAATATAAGCAATTAAACTTTTCCTTTTAATTACAAAGTGTACAGTTGTTGTTGATGCATTAATAACGGAGTACTTGGGTTTTTCTTTTACTAGTTTTGTTGCTTTTGAAATATTTGAAATGGTTGTAGTTTTTGTTTAAGCTTTGATATTGTTACAAGTGAAACTGGGGCTTATAATTTTTATTCGCTTAACATTTTTGTTTGGTTTAATATCTTTAGTTTTTCTAAAATAGTTGGATGGAGTTTCCTGACGATCTGGCCTAAGCAACCAGTGAAATGCGCATAGGAATAGCTTTTCCCATCAACAATAAATTTCAGTTTATCAATAGTATGAAATGGGAATTTTGCACATTTAAACCTTCTTAATTAATTTTTTGAATCCCAAGAAAAACTTTGGTTATTTTTATAGTTACTTAAATAACACATTTTATATTGGAAAACAGGCTGTACACTTTATTTTCACGCTCGTTGTATATTTGTCTTATTTGGCATACTTGAATCGCTCCCCAAAATTTTGTAGCTATAGGTCGCAAGCATCCATCATGTAGGTATGTATGTATATCAGAAAATACTTTAATATACCCGAATCTTATACAAATTTCCGTATTACCCAGAAAAAAATAAAAAAATAATTTCAATTTAAATATTTGTGTTTTTTATATAACATATGGGCATTCAGGATGAACAAATAAAATGTTGATAATGATCGTCTTTTATTGTATATTATTATTAAAAAAGACTATGTTGTTATAAAATAATGATTTCATAACATATCTCAGCTGTTTTACTTGAGGAAATTGCACTGGAAACTGGAAAATTTTATATTTTCTACACCTAAAGACATTTTTATATACTTATTTTACATTCAAAAAATATGTTGTGTTTACACTCTTTCTTCATATACTCTCCATTAAATTCAATTAAAGGGAGTATTAAGTTTTTTTGTTGAGGAAATTTTAAGATATTTATGGGAAAATGCATGGTGATAATAATAAAAACACATACGTTCGTACGTTCGCGACCGGTACATATGCCAATTAAACAAAAACCAAGGGAGATATTTTATTTTGTAAATACTGGATGGAGACCTACATTAATACACTTTTAAAATAAATTATCCACTTTTGAATATTCCGTTCCATTACGCAGATTTATACATTTAACTATTGTCAGCCAAAGTTGACTCCTATTTTGCGTACGTTCGTGACCACATGTTTATAACTATCATTATGAAAACTTAAACTCGATGAAATCCATCTTTTGGGTAGGTCTGCCCAAATGCTGTCGAATCGCAAAAAAATGCTAGGAAAAGTTATGTTTTCTATATTATTTGTACATCAAAAACGTACGTTTGTGACACCAGGAAATGCCCATATATATATATGGGCATTTCCTGGTGTCACAAAAATTATGGGGAATCCAAAAAAAAAAAAAATTAGCCGGAAAATTTAGGAGCTTCTGTGGAAAATCGGAAAATTTAATTTTCATGGGAAAATTTAAAGGTAAATTTCTAAGAAAAATTAGGAAAATTTTATTTTTCAATTAAAGCCTGATTCAATACCTTTCCAAAGAGCTATCACTCGTTGCGATCGCTTTAGTAGTTTTTTTTTAAAACAACTTTCAATGAGGTCCCTTATGAAGAATTCTTCAATTTTGTCACATGACAGTGCACAGAAAAAATTATTTTTCCAATTCAAACAAAAAATTTGTAGAATCAAACAATTTTTTGTCTGAAATCGGTCCTACAAACAAATTTGCATATTCAAACAATTTATTTGCATTTTGTTTACTGAAAAAAAACACTAATTTTTTCAAACAAATAATTTAACTGAATCAAACAAAAAGTTTACTGAAATTCAAAATCAAAAAAAAAAAAAGTTTTTGCACAAGCAATGACGCGCACACAAGTAAGCACTGTATGAGAAGGTGACGGCAAAGCAGAGCCGCCGACTGGCTTTGAAACACATTTTTTTGTTGGAATAATTTTTGAACGAAGTCTTATTTATACACACAACACAATGTTTTTCTTTATCACTCTCTGTTGCTGTATCCTTTCCTTTGCTAAAGAAGAAATGTAACCAAAAACGGCAGCAGACCGACTCGATATGTTTTTCGTCATCATTCTATTTTTGTATTTGATGTATTTAACCAAACAGTTTTAAAAAATTGAATACGGGATTTTGTTTCTTATAATGTCGTGTCTGCTATTGTTTTTCTTATAGTTGCACTTTTTTAAAGCGTCCAAAAATAGACTGTGTGTGTTTTTTGTTGTTGTTCGTATATTTCACATAAAGAAGTGTTGCTTACGATCAAATAAAAAAATGCAAAAGACGACAACATTAAAGAGCGTTAAATATTTCATACAAAATTATGAAAACTTGACACCAATAACGCGTTTATTTTATTTTTGAAGAGTTGTCCACATTTTTGTTGGTTAAATAAAAATCAAACAAAAATATTGATTGAATCAGTAAAAATATTTATAGAAATTAAAAAAATTTTCAAACAAGCGGTTGTTTGAAAATAATTCGGCAATAATTTTTTCTGTGTGGTGTACACCACCACTAAACCAGTCACTATAAAAAAAAAAAAAATATGTAGGTACATTATTTTTTGCTGGGCAATCGATTGAGACTATTTATTTTAAAATCGGAGAGGGGTCGTCCAAAAATTTGCCAATTTTGATCGTTTTCATATGGAATTGCTCTATATATAAAAATAAATAAGCGTTTAATTCACTTGATTAAATGTGCCCTTTACCGAAGGTAAAACGGAATTTGTGACGCGCAAAATAGAAAGGGATCTAAGGGTAAAAACCGGGTTTGTTCAGGAGAGCCATTTTAAAGATTTACTGAGCGTGTTGGTATTGGTCTCATTTGAAAGCGACACATCTCATGACGTCAGGAACGTGTTGGTCAACCTTGAAAACGCGCGTAGGTCGTCCCTACCTCTTGTTTTGTGTAGTTGGTTTTTACTGTGTTCTACCTAGCGCGCTGTTTCCATGATATCAATTTTGCTCGAGTTTTTTCGAATCCAGGTTTATTTTCTGAAATTATTAATTGTGAATTATAATAACTACTCATTAATAAATCTTTTAAATCGTGAAAATCACTCTGTTACTACGAAATTTTTTTCACATAACCTTATTATGTTATTCGCGAAAATAATTTAAAACTAATAACATTCTTACTGACTGTTTTAGGATGAAATGGTGGACGAATTCGAAGAAGTAGATTTACTTTATCGCTTCCCCGACGACGAGGATGATGACGATCACTTCTCAGAATTATCGGATAGTGACTCTGAAGATGATACCGATAATATGTACCTTGATAAATCTGATCTTGATTTACGCGAAGAAAAGCTAGGTGCTCGACTGTATGGTTTAAAAATACCTCCGTGTTGTTCAAATCAATGCAATGAAGTGATCCCTAAGAAGATGGCTGTGGATTTTCGTACGTCTTTCATGAATTTATATAAGGAATCCCAAGATTTAGTTATTCTGGCACATCTGGCAGCTCACCGTGGCGATGCAATGCTCAGGTCAAAAGATGGTGATCGATCGCGAGCTATGAAGAAACGGTACAATCAGATATATTATTTACGAAGTTTGCCGATATGCCGTGATATGTACTTCTTCCTGTATACAATGGGAATTAAACGCTAAAAAAAATCTAATCGAACATTACGACAAAAATGGTGTTTATCCACGCGAACATGGCATGACGAATAAAATTAATCGTTCAGATGCTTAAACTGCTTTGGAAAAAAAAAAGAAATTGTTTTATTTATCTGCCGTTTTGCTGAAAATGTTGCTATCACTTTACCTGAACGTCCACCAAATCATCGTGATTTTCGTTTATTGAAACTTCCAACTACTGAAAGTAAGACTTCTGTTTACACTAGAACGTAAAACTTCGCACCTTCCAAACGCTGTGGAAAAATATTGTTCCTACATCGTCACTATGAAGCCTGCATACGATTTGTGCGAATTGTGTCGAAATCTTGCAAAAGATGCTGTTAATACAGTAAACGATACTGAAGTTGAAAAAGAAGCAGCATTGAAGGTGTATTCTGATCATTTGCAATCTGCCTGCACTCAGCGAGAGTACTATATCGACTTGAGAACATTAGTCAAGCCTTATCCAAATGCCATTCATCCAGGTATTCCAGAGGAGGATTATCTACTAATATCTATGGATTATGCTCAAAATGTTAGCTTTCCGATTGGTCACAGCAAATAGGAACTGCATACTTTAAATCAGGTCGCAAAACATCAATTTTCGGAACTACAAACGAACGTCAAAATGTTCCAAACATCTTCTGTATTGACGAAAGCGATTCCATTGGAAAAGGTCCGAATTCAGTAATATCAATGCTTGAAGTGCATTCAACTAAAAAATTAGTGATATTCGCTGATAACTGTATTTCACAAAATAAAAACAATGCGATTATACGATATTAACTACACCTTGTCGATACTTCCAGATGTGAGTCAGTTGAATTGAACTTTTTGTTAAGCGGACATTTCACCTGATCGTTTATTCGCAGTTTCAAATTAAAAAATATGCCCAAGCTAATGTCGACTGCTTCATGGATGTAGTTGATTGTGTTATAAAATCATCTCGTAATGGATTTAATGTTCCTGTACCTATTCGACTTCCACACTCAAGTGAGTCTGTTGTTGAGTGGAGAAAATGGGACGAATACTTCTCTCACTTTGTATTTATTGCTCAGTCACCAGTGCAATGTAAAATGTTTGCGAATTAAGCCATAATAAATGAAAACATACATCTGAGTAACAATACCAGTTTCGATGACAAACCAATTATAATTCCGTCACCAGGGTTATCGATGAAGCGTCAATGCTTCTTGTATAAAGAGATCCGGGGTTTATGTTTTGACGATTCAAAAAAAAATTCGGTTGCTCCTCTTCCTTTGGTCTATGGAAATGGAAACGAAGAGGAAGATTCGGCGGATGTGGACAATCCTCAAGAAGTGGAGGCAGCAGACGTTAAGAAGAAATCGAAAAAAAAAATAAAGGACTGCTACCGTCAAGTTCTAAGGAACCAATCGGAAGAACCGTCGATTAAAATGAGTTTTCTATTTTTTAAAATTGTTCATAAGGGAAAAAAGGTCCCTTTCTATTTGCGCTTAGAATCGTCGACTTCAATTTCATAAAACGCGCTGGGAGGGAACACTTTTGGGGCATGGGATCGGTCTCATTTGATGCTCAAATGTTGTCCACATCAAAAAAAAAGTGAAAATTTGTTTTTTTTTTTACCCTTAGGTCCCTTTCTCTATGCGCTGTCACATATATACATTAGTCATTCCGTTTGTAATTTCACCAATATTGATCTTAGACCCTATAAAGTATATATATTCTGGGTCATTGTGAGGAGCGAAGCTGATTTATTGATGTCCGTCTGTCCTATGGCCCCAGTTATGAACATGATAGAAGCCAATATTTTTCTAAATTAGCTACAAGCATCTTGGTTATCAAAACACAACATCCAACAAAATGTGGATGCTATTAGACAAGTGCGCGTGGCACTTCCCATAAAAATACATTACAGATTTTTGTAAGCCTGGAGAAAATTAAGAGCTAAGATTTCCAAATGAGATACAAGCAACTCGATAATCAATACACAACATCCGACAAAATGTGGGCGGGATTGGACACGTGAGCTCAAAGTTTTGTTTTGTTTAGTAGATGTATATATTATCGCGCCATAGTAAAGGGTATATACGATTCGGCATAGTCGAATATATCTTTCCAACTAATTGTAGTGGGGAATGCAAGAAAAGATAAACTCACTGTTTATTGTTGTTGTTTAAGTTTAAGCTTCAATATTGTTACAAGTAAAACTGTTGCTTATTATTCTTATTCGCTTAACAGTTTTATTTGTTTAATATCTTTAGTTTTACTAAAGTCTTTGGAGTGCATGACTTTGGGCAAAACTGGGCACAACACGGGTAATTTTTTGATATTTTATCACGTAGTGCTGTCCGTATATGGTTTTAGATAGCGTAGTATCCCAAAGTTGACGTAAAGAAAAAACAAATTAAATTAAAAAATTTTCGGGAAATTTTTCACTTTTTCGGCTACCTTAACGGTGCTACAACTTCGTCTCATAGGGTAAATCAAAGTTACGAGCGGTTTGCAAGATATGAGCCTGAGAACATTATCACTTTTTTGCAAAAATGACTTAGATCTTAAGATCCAACTTTAACATGTTCTGTAATGATGTAAGGGAAATGTCTTATTAGCCGTAACGACGACAAGTTGAGACAAAAAGTTAATTTTCTTCCACGTTGCCTTGAGTGCAACCATTTCGATAAGCACCTCTTCCAGCACGGTCGATCACTTAACCACGTCCCTTAAAACAGCCGACTTAATTTACAATCATGAAACTTGTAGGTGCTGAACTAATAATAAAATATTTACAATATTTTTGTTGGAATTTCCTTTTCACTCGAATCCTTTTATGTTCATTATCAAATAAATAATTTTCACAGAATGACAGAAATTTTTTTCACAAACATATAAAGCAACACTATATGGATTGAAAATAAATATTTCCAAAAACAATATACAAAGTATTTTGTATTACAAAGTACAATTTTAAAATAATTCAACAATTTTCCCCTCGTCTTAACAATTGATTGATAAATAAATTTTATAATTATTATATGTTGTTGTATTATGGTCATTATAAACTTCCAAGAATTCAGTTATAACCTAAAAAAAAAATTAAATTATGTATATAAAAAAATAAAAACGGTATACGTGTTTAATATTGGTCGTGTATAACCATTTAGTATAATGAAATCATGATATAATTGCATATTATCATAAATGTGGTCAAAAAAAAGCATATTATGATTGCATCGCTGCTTGTTAAAATCATCTATTATTTTTTTATGGCAACAGAAAAAAATATTTTTCAGTTTTTTTTTCTCCCACAATCGAAATCTCCTTGGAGCTAGAAAAGAGGCTTTGCTGAAATATGACCTCTTAATAAGAAAATAAAAAATGCTCTAAGCCCAATTGGAGGCTCCCAAATTCAAAACATATTTAAATTTGTTTCCAAAGAATTCACACTTTTGAATTTAAAAATGAAAGGTTCAGAAATATTTTTAGCAAGCGGAAAAAAATTTTATGATTGTAAAACGTTAATGTGTACTTTACCAAAGACCTCAACCGAAATCGATGTTAGCTAAATTTGAACTATTCATAAATTTTTTTGCAATATTCTAAGCAAACTTTTACAGTTTAATACTTTGTCAATTAATTAACTTTTTCTGAGAAAGCATGCCCATGGTGTCTTAAATGAAACTTAAAGTTTTTAAATAACCGAAAACTTCTTTTTCAGAAAAGTTGTCCCCTAAAAAAAATATATTTTCTTATAAAAACAAATAATGCTTAAAAGGAAGTGGGAACAAAAAGTTGTTGACTTTTTTCTGCATTTGTTGTTACAAAGTTAAAAAGCCACGCACAAGAAAGTGCTTTACCTGAGATGTCAACTCATTTGTCTTAGTTGTGTGCGTGCTACATGCATAAATTAATTTGAATGAATATTTTGTATGCCGTTTTGTATATGTAGCTTTAAATAAAAGTTGTCATGAAAGAAGTTGTTTAGTTTTCGCACAAAGTAAGGGAAAACAGTAGAAAATACATGTGTACAAATCTTGCAAAACATTAAAGCATGCATAACAATTACTTTTGTTGTGGCATATTTTTGTTAAAAATATAAAAAACAAACTTAAGAACTCCTTAACAAAAAAAAAATAAAGCAAACCAACACACTCACATCATAGATGGAAATATGTACACATTAGTTCTTTATCATTCTTAGACACTTACAAATACTTTAACTCCTTTGCATATTGCCACATAAATATACACAAACAAATTCAGATAGATAGACATTCACGCTAATATAAAAAATATTTAAAGCAAAATGTCTTATTTCTATTTCACTTTCTTTGTTAGTTTCTTTATAAGGAAGGAAAGAATGGTGAGAAGTAATTTGAAATTATCCTTTAGTTTGTAACGAGAATGTATTAGTGGCTTCTGATTCTAATTAAAATTTCCAAAGTGGTTCAAAAAATTTGAAAAATAATAAGAGTAATAGTAAATCAAAAAATTTAAAGCAATCACATGGTTTAAAAATTGGCGCTTAGGACTAAGGCTGAACCTACACCAACAATAGAGAACACTATTTTTTTTTACAATACGACAACAGAACATAAGTTCTTATAAGACCATCCACACGGAGCAAAACAACTGCAAAACTGTCATTTTGACTTACTACGACAAGACATTTCTTGCAGAAAATATATGTGGCTTGATATAATTAATACTTTATTCACATTTGGCTTCTTAAACGCGTTTAAGCAGTTCGAACGTGATTATGCTCTAATCACTTCAAAATCGAGATGATTACCCATACATTGAGGTGATTTGTTAATCACTTCAAATTGACATGATTACAACTAAATCACTTCATATATCACATAGAATCCACTGAACATACCTCAAATGTAGAATCGCCAACATGATCGCGTACAACCGGCCAAGATTTCTGCTTAATATTTTTATTTTTTTCCTTAAATAATTCATAAATTTTCACAATTTCATCAATAAAATGATTAAAATAATCTTCTGATAACTTTATAAAAGTGTTTTTATCCATTTTTAATACTTTAAAGAAATAAATATTTGTTTGTTGTGTTTTTTTCTTATTCATCTGTCATCTTAATCATCTCAAATGAAATGTGAACGGCTTTGATTAGCTAAATCAACATTTTGCTTAAACGCGTTTAAAAACCTAAGTGTGAACTTAGCATAAAACGCAACAGAATGAAACGGACCTCGAACACCGGTTAAGTCAAGTAAAAAAAACGAAAAAAACATTGTCGCATTGTTGTCTGATTACCGGTTGTCTTTGAAGCAGTGTTCGAAAATAAACAAAACCTTATACTGTATATAAAAACAAAATATAAAAATAGTAATTGCTTAAATTATTCAATTATAACTTACAATTCAATATAAGTACTTATATATATGTATTTAAATTATAAGTACTTATAACTCAATAACAATTACGTGAAATATATAACTGACTCTTCTCAATTACAATTATGTCTAGTTATAATTTTATTGGAACTTTGTTTTTATTAATAGTACTTGTAATTTCGTTTGTTAAATAACACGTAATATGAAATTTAAATATTATGTAATTGAAAATGAAAAGTTTCTTTACTATATCAGGGCATTCAATGTAAAACATAAATTAAGCAAACATTCTAGAAACACAGTTTTGTATAATTTACAAACTTAATTAATTCGCTAATTGCAGAAAGGGAACTACTTTAAAACATTCATTTTGTGATAGTAAATTAAAACACCACTTTTACACTGGTTTCTTAGCTACATGAAGTAAATGTCAGTGGTTCCCTTCACAGAAAATAATTTTGCATCAAAAATTAAATCAGTTTTAGTTAAAAATTTAACTAAGTGAATTTAACGTTAAGTTAAGTGAATTAAAAGTTTAATCAAGTGTATTTAACGTTTAACTGACGATATTAATTTGCACCAGTAAATAAATTAATAATATCAATTAAACGTTTAATTCACTTGATTAAACGTTTAATTCACTTGATAAAACGTTTAATTCACTTGATTAAATTGATTTTATTTTTGATTAGTGCTTTTACTGGTGCAAAATTTATTTCTGTGTTTCTGCACTTAGCGATTCAATTATAAAAAGAGAGAGAGAGAGAGAGAAAGTATTGACTTTCATTATATTGGTTAAAACTCGGGTATATTTAAATACCGACGTGTTACGGAAGAAATTTATTATTTACCAACATATATGTATATATTAAACTTATTGTCGTATTCCATCAGGAGCTTAGACTGTTAACATAGAATGTCCATTGTTGTATATTAATTGCTAAAGACAGTGTTGCCAGAAGTAGGGGAAAATCCGTACATGTAGGTATTTTTGATACTAAAATAAAAGCACAGGGAAATCGGACAGATTTTTTATAACCGCCAAAATGTAGGGATTTTTCGACATATCGCATTATTTATGGAAAAAAAAACTGCAGAAAAAAACGTTTTTTAGTGATATTTTCTTGTCCAAAAAGGTTCCAAAATTTTATTTTCCCTAAAATTGCTTAAAAATGTATTTCCAGTGTTGTTTCTGGCTTAAAGAGTTGGCGACACAAATATGTGTGTATATGGTTTTTCTAAGATATCATTCAATGTTGAATTATTTTTTTAGTTTCGTACTTATGCTTAGTCAAAGCTAAAATATACATATTTGAATAAAATTTATTTTTCAAAACTAAAGTTTTTTCTGTTTAAAGGACAATAATGCGTAGGGAATTTGGTAGGCGAAATTTTTTCAACGTGTAGGGAAAAATTGGATTTTTTTTAGCATGTGTAGGTATTTTTTCGAAAAATCCACTGGCAACACTGGCTTAAGAACGTAGTTCACTGAACTATTTTACGATTTCGTTTTAAACCGTCTGGATGCGTGTAGTTTTTGATGTTACGTGTCGTCCAGTGCCTTGTGGGTTCCAATTAATTGCTGCATGGCAGATTTCATCGTAAGGTTCTCTTAGAGAGTAATTCATCGTTAGTGATTATTCTAGGTCACCATATTTTTCTGATGTTTCGCAAGCATCTATTTGTAATGGTTTAAAGCTTGCATTCATTTTTTGTGGTGACAAGCCACGTCCTTGCTCTCTAATGCACGACAGATTTTACGTAAGCATTACATACGAGTTCATTCTGTCCAGTGATGTTATACACTTTTTTGAAAAGTCCTTACGCAGCCCGAAAAAAAATCCCTATTTTTCCTTACGGGTTAAAAAGATTGTCTCTACAAAAATCCTAACAACTTTTAAATGATAATTTATAAATAGAAATAAAATTATTTGTATTAATGTAAATAAATTTTATTTAAAGTTGTTCTCAGCTAACTTGTGAGTCTTCCAATATCACTTTTGATAATTAAAAACTGGTTCATCACTTGAGCGACAGAAAAAAGATTCCGAACAAATAAAAAGATTGTTTTAAAAAGAAACCCAATAATTATTGTCAATTAATGAAAATAAGTGCCGGTTCATACACGTCAAGCTTGAGTCGTCAAGTCTTGAGCTTTTAGGAGAGAAGGGTAGGGAGAATGCTATTAATTTTCCTCTCTCTCCTAAAAACTCCGTACTTGACGAGTCAAACTTGTCGTGTGTGAACCGACACTAAATGAAAAAGCTTCTTTTTTTTGTAAGAACCCGATAACTTGTGTTTGGTTCAAAATCAAATAATCAAGAGCTGTTTTCATCAGAGAAAAAATTAAAAGCATGGCGATTAACAAATAATTTATGATATAATCAAAAACTATCTAATTTACGATTGAAAAAAAGACGGAAAATACTTAAAAATGACAAAAAAAAATACCATTAAATTGCTAAAATGGAGATCAGAGAATTATTTCAAAAATTATTCTTTGAGGTGATTTATCTATAGGGTACCACTTTCTCAAAACGAGAGTATCATTTATAACCGAAAAATTAGGTCATATGCGGTTATTTTGCTCGAGAAGCAAAATAAAATAAATAATTGATTATCATACGAAATTCTATCTGGGATATACATGCAATAATTATATAAACTCTTTTATGTATATGAACTATTAAATCGGTTCTTTTTTTGAACTAAAAATTAAATTATCCAAACAAAACAAAAAAAAAATCTAGGGAATAAATTCACTTCAAATCAAAATTTAAGTATGTACTTTTGGATTTTGAATGTTTATTTCCTAACAATCGTACAAGGGTAAGGATACCATATTTATAAGTTAATAAGTTGCAGTGCACTGGAAGGTTTAACATTTTTACATTGTCTTGTAAACAAAAGCGGACAATGCAAATTGAAGATAAACCTTTATGACTTAGCTTATTTCTTTCCTTAGTCCAAACATCACTTATGATGAAAAAAATTCTTTCGCTATCTGTATTAGCATATGGCTCTGATAAATCAAAGATAACTAATTTCGACTAAAGGGGAAAAATTACATTTTCATTAAAATTTTTCATTTTAGTGATTTTAATCCAATACTTTTCGATGCCTATCTTTTACAAATGATCTATTCTTTGCTCTGGCAAAAATGAGTTCAAAAGATCTCTAATTTTTTAAAAGAGATTTTCACAAATTTACGTTACAATCAAAGCTGAAATGACGGAAAGCCATAACTCAAAGAAATTTAATAATTTATCTATCTATAAATATGTTATCACAAATCGAAAAAGGTTGCCAAATGTATACCCTTTTCCAACACTACTCCAAAGTCCCCACATTTTAATGATTTCAAACAATCTGTCTGTCCTTTTTTCCCTAATGCCAACTTTTTAGAAGAAAATCCCTTCCAATAGGGATTTTGCCAACGTTTTCGATGTGGTTTGGATATTGAATAAGGGTGGTTTTGTGCTGGTCTCGGCACATGTCTAAGATTTATTTATATTTACGCATTGGCCCACTTTTGCAGCTGTCATCAGCGTAGTCAAGATCTAAGAGATGTTGGTGGGTTCTTCAGCTTATACCTCTTATACCTCTCTTAGCGCCAGTTATTTTGAAAAGTTTTGCGACTAATGTGGTGGCGAACAGTATAGCCGAAAATAAGCATCCCTGTTTAACTCCGGTAAGTGTATTAAAGGATTCCCCCATACTACCGCCCTCGACGTCAAACACCCTTGCGCTTGAACCGTCGTACGTATTAATTTAATTTATTATTTTCGCTGGTACTCCCTTACTTTTCAATGCCGACCATATGGTTTCGCGGTATAATGCATCAAAAGCCTTCCTTAAATTAATGAATGTGAGGTACATCACAGCAATGTCAATACCGCCACTGTGCGTTCAGCTAAAATTGTCAGAATGGTTGGTTTAATTTAAAATGTTTGCAAAAAAAAGTTTCTTACAGCTTTTCTTAAATTGCAATATTTCCTGTTTGCTAATTTTTGTGGACATGTTTATTAATTTCAAGTCTTATATATTTCAAATCTATTTAATATTTCTTTTTTTTTTATTTACAAAACGGCTATATTTAATTCGACTCCGCCCGGTAAAACATTTATGTTTTTCATTCTTATTTTTTTATGTCTTTTGTTTTTGGTAGCCAAGACGAATCTTTAAGTCTATTCAACCTCTTTCAACTTTATGTAGCATGTCACATTCTGAAGCAATTTTTAATTTTTGAAAGCTTCTCATAGTAATTTTAACGTGTATAAATATGTTTGTATGTATGTATATCTTTGTAATTCAAACTCTTCAACCAACCGTGTACAAATGCAACTAACTACACACCACGTTCTTAAATAAAGCAATATGTGTGAATGTTTACATAAAAAGACTAAACCTCAGCTTGAAGTTCAAGTATTCTTCATAGCGTCTTTTTTATTTCAACTCCTGCTGCTGTTATTATTTTGCTTTGTCTTGTTTCTACTATTTCCAGCAAATCTTGATGGTAGTATGTTCACTTTCACACAGACGCCCGAACATACATATACCAACACTGAGATCTTAAAGTGTTCTTGGATGTGTGTTACAACGTTTTAAGGGATTTCCGTTTTCAGTTAGTTGTGGTTGTGGCATGTTGTTCTGATATTCTTGTGCTTCATGCTCAAAACGTGCCTTAGGTTGATTTTCTGTTAAGGCATGCAAAACATGTAAATATCAAACCAAAAGTTGTTATACATGTATTGCAGTTCAAAAGGAGCTAAATTGCATGTGTACACATGCAAAACACTTGCACGCAAACCTCTTCAACTTACGCGTAACATATTCGTCAAAAGTACGGCTGTTTGTGTGCAAAAAGGTTTTCCTGTCACTGCAATTGTGTGTGGCAGCTAGCAGCCACTGTAGAAAAAGTGTAAAATTCGCTGACAGTAGTGTTTTGTCTGCTCGCACACTTATACACTCACTTATACAAAATGCAACTTAGAAATTTTAAACGAAATTGATGACAGTATGTTTTTAATGAAAATAAAGTTGATATGGGGGTGACAAAAGAATTGAAAAAAAAAAATACAAAAACAACAATATAGAAAATCGCTTTATTTTAGATTACATAAAATTAGTGTATATTTGAAGAGCTTCTATCTAGTAACGATTTTCTAGTAGATTAATCAAAGTGCTATGTACATTGCTAATACGAAGATATGATTAAGCTTAAATCAGCAAAAGGAGCTTACTTTGAACATATAAAGAGGTAATATTCCTGTATGCAATCTTTGTTCGAATTAAAAGCCACTATTTTCAGTTATAAACATAATGTTGTTGAAATATTGAATGGCAAAGTCGAATGGTTAAAAAAAAAGTTATTTTCAATGATGCATACGTGGGTCCCTACAGAGAAATCGGAGGTACGTGACTTAATAGGCTGGAAAATGAAAATTGCTACACTCAAAAGAAAAATCATGCCATCCGTAACCAAATCAGTCCGAACAGTACGGTGAGTACGGATTTTGTTAAATCAAGAACAGAAAGATGGATTCAAGTACGGATTTTCAATCGCGAAATACTTAACGCATCCATATTCAATCTCGAATTTGTACTTGAAATAATACGAAAGTAAAATTAGAAGGAGAATTTTATTATGATTGATTTACTTACGCGTTTTTTACCTTACAGAATTTATAAAATACAGCATCATTCCCGACATGGTCTTTTAACTAGTTGTGTGTTGTTGTTGTAGTGTCTGCAACAAACTTTCATAAGTTAAATGAGATTAAAACGCACACTGTGTAATTTTACTCTCAGAGTGACACTACCAATGAAAGGGCAATGCACAATGATCTCCTAGACTAGTTTTTTTTTTTGCCAAAACTCAAAGCATTTACAGTAGAATCCTGATAATTCGTATTCGTAAGGGACCGGCCATTTCTTACGAATTATAGGGGTTTTCGATTTAGCGGGATTTCGATTTAACGGGGTTAAAATAAAATATATACGAATTAACGGGGTTTTTCAATTTATTTACTAAAACGATAAAAAACATAAAGACAATTGTTAAAAATAAAATATATAAAAATTATTCATGTAACAAACTTATCTTAAGAAAATAAACACAAACACAAGCAAAAACCCACGCAAAAAAAAAAATAACGGTTAACAAAATATCATTTTGTCCATGTTTCTGTTGTTTTTATTACGAATTATAAGTGGTAGCTAGCAAACAATTACGATTTATAAGAGGTAAAGAAGATTTTATTTGAAAAAAAAACGAATTAGCGAGGGGACCAAAATGTATGAAAATTTTAAGAATTAACGAGATTTTTTTAAGGAACCGACAGTTTATTACGAATTATCGGGAATTACGATTTATCGGGGTACGAACTATCGGGATTTGACTGTATTTCCATATAAAGGGTGGTTAAATTGTAAGGGCCGATGTTGAATGTGAACCACACCTAAACGCCAAGTTTTTTTCCGAATTTTATTTGACATTTCTCTATTTCAGACTTACTCAATTTGAACCATGGAGAGATACACAATCCAACAACGTGTTAAAGTTATCCAGACTTATTATGAAAATGGATGTTAAATTTCGAAGAAAATCATCTTCAGTGATGAGGCACATTTTCACCTCAGTGGATTTGTCGATAAGCAGAATTTCCGCATTTGGGCGAATAATAATCCAAGAGTGATTGTCGAAAAACCAATGCACCCACAAAGAGTGACTGTTTGGTGCGGTTTATGGGCTGGCGGCATCATCGGGCCGTATTTTTTCCAAAATGAGGCCGGTCAGGCAGTTACTGTGAATGGTGTTCGCTATCGTGAGATGATAACGAACTTTTTATGGCCCGAATTGGAAGATATGGATGTGGACGATATGTGGTTTCAGCAGGACGGTGCCACTTGCCACACAGCTAAGAGAAACAATGGCTCTTTTGCGCAACAAATTCAATGGCCGTGTTATCTCACGTAATGGCGATGTCAATTGGCCGCCAAGATCATGTGATTTGACACCGTTGGACTTTTTTCTTTGGGGTTATTTGAAAGAAAAGGTGTACGTCGATAAGCCAGCAACAATTCAAGAGCTAAAGGATGAGATAATTCGGCACATTAACGGCATAGAACCTCCATTATGCCTCAGGGTCATCGAAAATTTGGACCATCGGATGGAGGTGTGCTGCCGTGGTCGCGGCGCCCATTTGGCCGATATTTTGTTCCATACATAATTGAGTAATACCAATATATCATAATAAAATAAAATTACAATAATTTCCTTTTGAATAGTTATTCAAAATCAACATCGGCGCTTGAAATTTAACCACCCTTTATGTTGTTGTAATATTGCAGCAAACACTTCAAAAAAACAAAAGCAATAATTTGTTTTTGCAAATTTCAATTAACCGTTATTTTGTGAAGCGAGGAAATTTCAAGTTTTTTATTGCAGTGGTTAAGTTATACACGTGGTATGATTTTGTATGTTGTTGAATCACAAGTTAAAAGAAAATGATTAAACTTTTTAAATGTTTTAATTATGGATATTAATGACGATGGTAAGTATTTGAATTGTTAATAGTAAAACATTCAATAAAAGTGTTGGTGATAAAAAAAAAATATGATAATCTTTTACAACGTCCAAATTATTGATTTTTGGGGTTTTTTTTAATGTACAAGATATAACTAAAAATTTTAAAATTAGTTCAACGAAGCAAGAACGCCATATGAATTAGCAATAACATTTTGCCAAAAGTTGCCATTTTTTTAGAAATCTGTTTATTTTTCAGGTGTCTTTCGCTATGTTCAGAATATGGCAGAGTGGGCATAGGAAACATGAAAAAATGTATCTTCTTTTTAATTATATTTTTGAGAAGATCGGAGAATCAAATGTTTCCAAAGAATATAAAAAGTATTTGACAGATAAAATTCATGTATATTGTTCTAGATTGGATGCGATAGGCAGAAATCCCGTAGATCAATTGAAATTTTTAACACTCAAATTAGTACTTGGAAAACGAAGGAAAAAAATCTTTATCAACGTGTGGACGTCATCCTTGAATGAAATTTTCGGACATGTCTGATCGCAGAAAAAGAAGGGAGGCGGCAGAACTAATAAAGTATACAGCAAATGAGACTGAACTATTAATACAGGGATCAATAATGTCTGCTTGAAAAGAAGGAAATAAAGATTTAGTCGTTGTTCTGAAAAAAAATTATGAAAGTCCGACAAGACCATCTTAGATACGAAAATTGTGTTCAGAAGATGATAAGTGTCCCATTGCTCTCTCCGAAAAATATTTGCACGAAGAAGCAATATTGTACTATAAGACTGGAAAGCAAGCATATAAAATTATTGGCAGCAAAAAATAGCTGTAGACCAAATAGCGTCTGTGTAAGTGAAACCGTAGCTAAGTTTCTTTGCAACAGCTTTTAATACACACTGCAACAAAGATAGTTGAAATGATAGTTGAGGATGCGGCTGAATCCAGAAATAAGGTGTACAAAAGTGACAGATTATGTCACGCTCGCAGAACTAGCCGCATCGACAATCTTTCTGATGTATTTAATAGAGCTTTGGATACATCAGACCCGTTAATATTATCTTTTCGCTTAAATACACGCATATATCAAATAAAGCGTTTTACAATTCCACCTCAAGTTATCGCTTTATTGAGCTGCGAAGATCTTCCTGAAACATTTCCATATGAAAATAATATAGATAGTGAAGAAGAAGATACAGACGATGAAACTGAAAAGGAAAATTAAGAAGATAATTTAATTTTGAAAACGAAATAACTGACAAATATTTAAATAATTTATTTATATTAAAATGATTCGAAATAACTTAAGTTACAATTTTAATATCAGAATATCATAGAGATTTCAGTTAGTTATAACCATTATTATTCAGAAAAAAATACCAATAATATTACTCAAATTTAATAAATCATGAAATGACTAATGTGTCTCTTAGGCTCAAGATGGGTTAAAAATGTATTTGTTTTCATTAAAACTTAATAAATATAATGTTTATTGCTACCAATTGCGTTTTTAATTTCAATACATGTATATGTGTGATTTTTTTTAGTTTTGGCCAACAAATGTAGCTCGCCAGACCTTTGTGCAATGTAAGAAAAGATAAACTCACTGTTTATTGTTGGTGTTTTGTTTAAGCTTTAATATTGTTATGAGTGCTCCGGTAGGCTAACTGGTAGTGAGAAAGTCTAACAGCGACGAGGTTGCGGGTTCGATTCCCGCCTGAGACTCTCAATTGTTTCCTGCAGACAAGCGTAGAGCTTCGCAATATTAGCATAGGGAATTAAAAAAAAAGTTGAATTTTGAGTGTTTATAATCAGGGACCCGAAATAACTGTTATTATTTTTTAAATATCCAATAGGTTATGGAAACAATAACTAAAAAAAAATTGGTCCTGTAATAATAATTATAAATTACCCAAAAAATTATAGTTCTGCCATCAACATTATGAAAGATTATTATTTTTTTGGGCTTTGATAACCGTTATGAAAGATTATTATTTTGATTGGTCTTTGATAACCGTTATAAAAGATTATTAATTTTTTTGGTCTTTGGTAACCATTATGAACGATTTGTATTCTTATTGGTCTTCTATAACCATTATAAATTTTTTTTTCTGTCTTCTATAACCACGCTACAGTTCGCAAATCTTAAGATATTTTTATAAAACTTCGCACACTGACTTATATACACAAAGACGAACTTTTTTTTAATGATTTTGGTAAGGATCCGCAAATTTTTTGATATCTTTCTCATATTTGTAAATAGAAACCAATAATGCCACACAATCATGGTGCTGAGTTTAAATAAAATCGCTCCAGTTTAAGGCATATTTTCCCGATTTTTTTTATATACAAGAAATTTCGCACTAAAATTGTATTTATATACCATTGAGTAGTCAGTGCTGCTGGTGTAGTAGCTAAGATGTGGACTCTAAAAGCGATAGGACCAGGATTCGATGCAAATATTGCTAGTAATACAAATGTTAATAAAAATGATAATTTAATGAAGCTCTTTTTAGGAATGACTTTTATGAAACTGTTTCATAGATTTTATAAAATGCTTCATTACCTGACGACTTATTGTTTCTATAAAGAGTTTCATTAATTCTATGAAGATTTTCATAACCATTGACTGTAGCGAAACCTGTTTCATAGAACTCCAACGAATATTTTCATAATAAAAATCTTTTGTAATGGATACGGAAGACCAAAAAAAATTAAAATCTTTTGTAATGGTTATGGAAGCCCACAAAAAACAACAACAAACTATAACGGTTATCAAAGAGCAAAAAAATATTGGTTATTTGTAACAATTATTTAGGGAGCAGGTTTTAAAAATTCGAGATAAATTATTATTTCAGGGTTTTTTCAAATATTGGTTATATCTGTTATGTCCCTGTTTTTTATTCTTAATCGCTTTACAGTTTTATTTGTATAACATATTCGGCTTTTTTAAAATCTTTTAAAAAGGTTTTCTTTTGATCTGGTTTAAGCAGCCAGCTTTCCCTCAACAATAAATTTCATTGTCTTTATCAAAAATCAAAATTGAGAATTTATTATTAAAGATAAATTTTGTATATCCGTAAATAACTTTGAAAAGTTTAATCTTTTTTTTATTTGGTTTAATAATTTTGTAATTATTTTAAGAAATTCCGGGATTGATTTTCTATAGCAACCCCATTATGGATTGTTTTAAGAACGTTTTAGTGTTATTAGTACTTTAATTTTTGAGTACGATTCGTACTTAAAGTAAGAATAAAACCCTTTCTTTACCCCGAGCGTTTTTCTTTCTGTGTAGAAAGGCGTAATAATTCTCTTTACTTAAAAGAATTGTCTATAAAAAGTTATTATTGCTAAAAACTGGACGTTAGAACAAAGAATAATATATTGGATATAAATGGCTATAGCCCGTTTATTTATTTTTTATGGAAAATAGAATAAAGCTTAATTGTTTAAGAAAATTATAAACAATGGCATTACATTATTACTAAGCAGAGCTGTGTGGTCGGAATTCTGAAGTGAGAGTCGCGGTGTTTATACAGCGTCCGGAGCTGGAGTCGGAGAAGCAACAACAACTAGTGTCTCCGACTCCAAAATTTCTCAGTCAGTATTACATGAGAATATAAAAATCGAAGAATTTTCAAATATTTCAAAAAAATTCTTTGAATTTGGTGACATAATATTTTACAGATCATTATGAATACATCGAACTTAATTTACTTTATGAGAGTGATTCAAGTACTTTAATTTAATACAATAAAAGTGTAGAGTAATTAAAAATATTTTGGTTATTTATTTGTAAGTGCGGGCAGGAGTCTAAATTGCATTAGCAGAACTTATACTCGGTTATTGATCTATTTGAAAAAATAAGTTCTTATTGGGACAATTTAGAACCGACTCTTACCATCTTCTTTAGGCTTCGTCCTTACGCATGTAAAAATTGCAAGCTGGAGAGAAGGACATCGTTAGATTGATTCAGAAAGTGATTCTGAGTTAATAAGTATACTTCAAAGTGGATTTCGGACCAATATTTTTATAAGTAACACTAGGGTGGCCGTTAAAATCAAAAGTTGGATTTCTTTAGGTCTCACCCACCAATTTGGTGGCTATTGATAAAAAAACAACGCAAAAAAAATTTAGGACGTGCGGCGAAGGCTATGCCGTCCCTCACGTCCATTAAAGTTTGAGAAAAATTATATTTACATGAAAACTGACTTTTATGTTTCATAACTTATTAAATACTTATTTTATAGAATAGTTCTTAGCAAGTTTTTTTTTTATCTCTTATTAAACAAAATAAATTGAAAAATATCGAATAAGCCATAAAAAAGCAAATTTTTAATTTATTAAAGAAACGCATTTTCTATGAATCACTTATCTTCAATTTTTTGGAAAAACATTTTTATTATTTATGGGAAAAAAAACTGACCTGCCGGGTACCTGGTGCTTTAACCTTATTCGGGTACGCTGAATCCAGTAGTGGTAATCGTTTTTTTTTAGGTTTGCTTTTGTTTTCGAGATATACCGTTATTTCTAAAATGGAGGTTGCACAACATATATTCGCGTTACTCAAAACCGGCTTAGTTTATTGAATAAACTAAAAAAATTTCGCAATAAAATTACCTTTAAAAACGCCTAAAAGTTTTTCTTATATGCGCAGTCATTTTAGAAACATAATTTTTTTTTGCATAAAATAAATAATTTTTAAGTAAAATTTCAAAATTTTTGTTCATTAAAAAATCATAAAAAATTGGAAGATGCAGCTGTGTAATGTATAATTATAATATAATTTTTTTTAGACATATAAAAATTGAAAAGTTGTAAACAAAAAAAACCTCAAGTGATTAAAATCTGTTCACAAAAATTTCCATTAAGTTTAAAAATTTCTTAGACGCTATATTTGTATGGGCAAGTATATTTTAGGGAAATGTAAAAAACAAAAAACTAATGGAGGTTGGTCATTTTACCCCCTTAACAGTTATGGGGCTTTTTCTTTAATTTATTCGTACTCTACTGAAAATTTTTTATAGGAGCCCCCTTAAAGAATAGAGATAGCGGGTAGGTATAGTAAAAACAAATGATGGCGATAAAAAATAAAGTGGGATTTGTCATACATTTGTGTCATCTAAGGGCATCCTAGGCGCCGGAGTGGCCAAATTTAAGATTTTCATTAAGCCGCCATATTTGTATAGGAGCCCCCCAAAGGGGTGGAGATATATGGCAAGTATGTTTTAAGAAAATGTTAAGCACAAAAAACTAATTAAGTTCCGTCATACATTTTATGTCCCTAGGGACGATTTCTTGGCAGTTCTTTTTTGGTTACTTTTTGTTAAATATGAGATCTGGAGAAAACTTATTAAGACAAAAGTTGTTGGAAACTTTACTATTAATAACTTCTTTGTAAACGATTTATATGTAAAATTAATATTTTTCAAGTTATGAGGCATAAAAGTCGGACTTAACGATTTTTCTCAAACTTTGGTGGACGTGAGGGACGGTTTAGCCTTTGCCGATTGTCGTAAAACTTTTTTTGATGTCGTTTTTTTATCACGACATCATGGAAAAGTAGAAAACAAATAAGCTCCATACAGTCATTGACCACCCTAATGCAACACACATCAGCACAAAGGCGTAATTATTATGGCTTTGCCGCTTTTTATGTTCCTTTCACCATTGTTTTCAAATGGAAATTTTAAGAATTTTAAATTTATTGATTTTATCTTTAGGGCACCAAAAAATCTGTCTTTTTTTTAAATAAATATTTTTTCTTTTTTCTTTTTTAGTCGCACCGTAAAACTTTAAACAAATATGTTTTGTATCCGACCGAATGCACTACTCGAGAACAAACACGAACCAGAACGGTAGATTTTTATGAGAACTGAATAATTTCTTGCTCTAAACACTCGTCAGTTATACTTTTTGGCTTCTGCTTTATTGTTTGTAACTGCATATTTGAGTTTCTGGAAGTGAAGCGCTCAGTCAAAAGATATTCTTGTTAATGTAAATATGGTGGTAATGTATGTTGTTTTCATTAAGATAAGCCTTTTACTGCCGCTTGTTTTTGATGTGTGTGTACAATTTTCTCTTCCTTTCCAAACAAAAGATATTATTTAATAAATTGTTTTTTTTTTCAATCAAGATCAAGTATCATCTGTAAAACCAGTAATTAACCGCGACATGTAAAAATTGTTCTTTATAAATTTCGGTGTTCTTCAAAAATTTCAACCTATCATAGTTTTTTGTCGAACGAAACGCGAAAAAGTTATTCGAATATAATGTTCTGTAAGTCATATTTTATAACAATACTTCCATAATAGAAGTTCTTTATTATTTTATGGAAGATTGTGGCATTTTGTTGTTTGTGTTACAATAAAATTTAATTAAACTGTCTAGACACTATGGAAGACAATTTATAAATGAAGCCACAAAGCTGAGCGTGCGGTTGAAAAAATTAAATAGTAGAAATTGCACATTGTATAAATTTTAAGTACTAAATAAAAAAATTACTTCAGTTATGCCATTTAAACACTGAAGTTATTTTATTTCTTTAGAATATATGTCATCTATAAAGGACTTAACCCAACTTTTTCAAAGATAAAATTTACTAAATAAAAATGCTTTTGGTTAAAAAAATGTAAGCTGGACTACCTCAGCGCAAATACCTCCTTTACATAATGATACGTGTTATTTGCGTATGAGTAATATAATTGTAATTCAAATGTTAATTAATCATACGCATTAAGTGATACAAAAGCTAACTATTTGGGTCGTTCTACGAAAAGAGGTTATATGATATTAGGAATGGCGGCGTGATAAAAATATTTAAAATAATAACTTTTTTCAATATAATCGTATTTAATCAGGGTGTTTGAATGCATGTTTAATAATGGCCAGTCAAGTAATCTACTTTTACCGATATTTTAAGTGACCAGGGGAGATACTCTACACAGGGTAAAGACATGAAGACCAGGACAGGATACCTTACTTTACAGGGAAAATATAAATTGAAAACAAACCTATTTTCGTAAGAAACAACTTTATTTATTCAAAATTAGACTAAAGTTTCCATACAGTCTTCTTTTATGTAACATAGAAAACTAAAATACTTAGTATCTGCTTACATAAACGTAGTCGAAAAAAAGTAAATTATTTAATTGCATTTATTTTGAAATATATGGTAATAAAAACATATAGAGCATCTATGCTCCAATAAAAACTTTAAACTTAAATAAGAACTTTTACTTATAAAAACAAACATTAAAAAATATAAGGATTGATGATAGTAAAAAGTTGGTTAGTCCCAATTTCCACGATGCAAGTCTTATTGATCAGCTTGCTACTTTGTAGGCGAGAGTGACGAGGGGAAAAGAAACGAGTACTCAGCTTGCTGTACTCGTCATATGCGCTTTGTTTTCTCATTCGTAATTTTCAGCAGGTCTATTTTGACAATTATCTTTCATATTTAATTTCGTTGTACAAAGTTAATTTCGTAGCGTGTGTGATTTTTTGTGTGTAAAATTTTTTGAATATTTTTTATTTTAACAGAACAAAAGAAATATACATACATATTTAATAAATATTAAAAATTAATACGAATTTGAATTTAAATATATTTTAATAAGAAATATGTTTTAAGCGAAATGTCAAAACGCACATATACATTCATACAAATGGAATAACAGATTTATAATAAGACTTGACTCGTGGAAACACCGAAGCTGATTCAAAGAAGAAAATGTGATAAATTTATTAATAAGACTTGCATTGTGGAAATTGGGACTTAGCACGATTTTTTATAATTTTTTATATTAAATAAGGCATACATACATTTTAAAAGCGTTAAAACACTTATACATATATAGTGGATATGTGTTGGCTTAACGTAAAATAATATACATGAAATACTAAGAAAGAAGTAATATCTCACTTCCTTATCTATCCTGGACGCAAAATCTCTACCCTGGCATCAGATGAAGCAGGGGAAATACGGCAGGGGAGAGATTTTTTCATTAAAAAACTAGCACAATCAGAAAAATATGTATCGTAACGAAAAAAAAAACTAGCACAGTAAATAATACTGAAATTAAAATAAATAAATATTACAAACAAACTTAAGCCACAAATAACAAGCGAATAAAACTCACCAGGGGAGATACATCAATCACTGACACGTGCGAGCGATCCTAGTGGTGTGGTCGAATTATCGGCCCAATAAGAGTACGCTAATGGCTCGCTAGATTTTTATTGTTAAATTCACTTCGAAACAAATGTTCTGCAATTTAAATTTGCAGCGTCAACGCATTTTAGCGGCATTTTTAAACGGTCGAAAAATGTGCAGGGGAGGAGACTAAAAATACGAGGGACAAAAACTATGTAATTTTTTTTTTAATAGAATAGGAAAGTAATTTGAAAGTTTATTTTAACGACTTTTATTGTTATTTATACTACTTTATGTAATAAATAACGATTAGTTGTGTAATGAATTAGTAATGTGTTAAATTTCAAAGATTTTGTTACAGAATAGTAAAGGGACAGGCCAGGGTAGATACTTTTTTCTAGGTAAACACGAAGCTATGACTAAACTAAGGTAATTTAGGTATTGCAATTTATTCTCAAAAAAGTTTACTTTATTTGTTATTAAACACGTTTGATATTTCCACAAATTTTTTAATTATATATGACTTTTTAATGTAGCCGTAGATAGTACCTCTTAACGTAGAAACACCCATTTATATTTTGTTGACAATATGTTTTTTACATTCCCCACTACAATTGATTGGAATTCTTCCAACATTAATTGTAGTTGTAAGTAGGCTAAGAAAAAACAAAATGAAAACAAAAACAACTTGCAAAAGCATGTTGACAGAAGAGATAAACTCACTGTTTTTTGTTGATATTTTGTTCAAACTTTGATATTGTTGCAAGTAGAACTGTTGCTTATAATTCTTATACGCTTAAAAGTTTTATTTAGTTTAATATCTTTAAATGTTCTAAAATCTTTTTGGATGAAGTTTCCTGACGATCTGGCCTAAGCAACCAGTGAAATACGCATAGGAATAGCTTATCCCATCAACAATAAATTTCAATGTTTTTATCAAGAATAAAAATTAAGAATTAAGCACGAATAACAAAATCTTTTAAATTAAAATTTTGCATACCCAAAAATTACTTTGATAAAATTTCATTGTTTTTCAATTTTTTCTAATCTTTTTTCTTTTTTTACATTAACTGGAACTGATAGCTAAAAAATATTTCACATGAGATTTAGATTGCTTTTTTCCATTCGAGGGGAATGAAAATTTCATTAGAACAAAAATTCCACTTGCTTTTTACGATAGGGGTGATTATGAAGATATTTAAATGCTTCTGAAATATTTATATCAAGGTCTTTTGTTTTATTTTCAAATTATTGGTTAGCCTGCTATTTTGGTTATCTTAAATGCTCGAGGTCGAGCAGCTTTTCCAATTACTAAAGGTACTATTTTTGTCCCATCATGCTATTAGAAAAAGGCACTGCTAACCTTTCCTTAGCTAGTTTGTCTGCTGTACATTTTATGTTTTTAAATGCTTGTATTTTATTGGGAAGTGCTCTACAGAATAGACTATTTTGATCAGCATTGTACATATTTTCCGAAGCAAAGGTTGAGGATTCAATATTTTTTTCACTTTTTTTTGACACAAAGGAACATAAATTTAATTAACAGCAAAATGCAAGCTTCGTGAATAAAGATGTCGACATAATTGAGGGGTTTTCAACCTAAATAAATACAAAATGTTTGTCAATGTCCATATAACGGAGTGACCACCTTAACTTACATTTTAGAGTTTTTGTACATTAAAGGGAGATGTCCGCTAAAGAGAGTGCCCACCATAGAGAGTTTTCACTTTCATTACCAGAACCATTAGTGGGAAGGGTATAATGCGTTTTAGCGCTGAATTATCTCACATAAAACAATATTAGTCCTGAGCCAGTCGAAAACAAAACGTGCACTTCTTTACACTTTTATTAACTGGAATATAAATTTCCATGCCAAGATAAATCCATTTAGAAGGTAAAAAGCATTGGAATAAAATGGTTTTGCTAAGGGTTGTAGCTTGGCAATACTGTAAAATTTTTCTTAAGGAAAAAATTTAGAGTACTTAATATTTCTTTAGGTTTTTTTATATATTCTTAATAAATGGCTGATGTATAAAATATATTTGTAACTTATAACAGTACTATTAAAAACTGGATTTTTGAAAAGCCTCTCATTGCAGTAAGTATATAAATTGTATTTACATAAGTACAACCAGATTGTGAAATACCAAAGTATGGATAGTTTTCACAAAACAACCTTTATTTTTTATGTTTTGCCTTAAAAAGACAGGTAACAAACAGTGAATTACTTTATATAAAATTCAACATATGGAAAGAAAATTTTTCAGGAAGGAAGGAACGCCAAATTTTTGCAATCATCATTTAAATTTACTTGTATGTTAAAATAACTTATTTAATTTTTTGTTACTCTTTTCTGATAATAGTCCTGAGCCGAATCGCATACACGTAGAGAAAAACTTGGTTAAAGTATGGTTATAAAAACATATTATGGTCCCTGCAATGGCAACAAACAAACTTTTGTGGTTTTTACATAACTTTTTACACGATTGATAACATTTTTTTTCTGTTTAACAATAAAGTGTTTACCTACCTTGAAACTTTAAATATGAAAACTAAAAAAAACTAAACTGATCAGCAAGTTTATCCTTCAATATGTCCATTGTTTTATGAGCTGTGTGGCATGTGGCACCGTCTTGTTGAAAAAGTCGCGTATCATGGCTCGATATCGTTCGCCGTTGACGGTAACGTTTCTTCCACGGTCGTCTTTGAAAAAAAATTGGCTGATGATGCCACCAGCCAATAAACTACACCAAACTGTCGTTTTTTCGGGATACATCGGTAACTCTTGTACGGCATGTGGCTGTTCTTTACCCCAGATGCGGCAGTTTTGCTTGTTTACATATCCGTTAAGCCAGAAATAAGCCTCATCGCTGAACACAATTTTTCGATAAAACATTTCTCGCAGAGCACGAATTTTGATAACAAATTTCAACGATTTGCAGTCGTTGCTCGTTTGTGAGTTTCTCCATGATGAAATGGCAGAGTATACTGAACACTTTTCGCTTTTACAGATGTAGTTTGGACACAATTACCAACTAGTGCTGCCAGCCCGAAAAACTTAATTCTTAAAACATATATAATATTAATATACATATATATAAATTTTAAAGACTATTGATTGTTATCGATGGTTTTCAAAAAACTATCGCATACGAATATCGATTGTTTCAGACCGCTTACTACTAATGGGTATTTTAATACCCCCTTACAAGCAAAAAAAAGTGCGCCTAACATAAAGTATTGTTGCAAGGTGGTTTCGAATATAAAAGTTTATTATTATTTTTCCGCCGTTTTACATTTTTCTAAATATCTTTGTTTGTTATATAATTTTCGCTTACTGAATATAAAAAGAAATGAGCTTCAGTTAATTAAATTTATTTCTTTAATGTGAAAAATAATTTAAATTGTATTTAAAAAAGGACTGGATTAGAATTCAATACAGATTTATGTTTAATAAGCAAAATTCAATATTTTTATGCAAAATTTTATTTAATAAATTCTAAAAAATTGTTTAGATTGCAAAAAAAATGCTTCCTTTAAAGGTTTTCTATAAAATAAAAACATATAAAATTTCATATTTACTAAACTTTTTTCATTTTGACTTTCTTACAAAAAAAACCATTTAATTGAAAACCATTATTTTAAAAGTCCCCTTCTGTGGATAAAATATTTTAGTACATAAGCGACTTAAATAGAGATTTGCGGCACATGAAGGGTTTAATATATCAAATAAATGAAATATATACAATGCTTCACGAATATTTATTACTTACAGCTCTTTTTTAAAACGTTTGTTCCGCACGGAAGCTTTGTATGAGTAGTATTGCATGTTCTAAATACTTTTTTGTTATGTTCAAATATTCTAAGGTTTTGCATTTACTCTTTTTTCAACTATGTGAACAATATTAATACACCACAAAATAATTATAGAATTTTTCTCAACTGTGTATTCCAAAATTGAACAATTTTAACTTTTTTTTTATTAATTAATTCCTTTACCGCTTAATTGTTTGTTTTGGTTTATTTATTCCCAAGTTAAAAATATATATTTTATTTAATAAATAATAAAAAATAACATTTCTGGCCAACAATTGGTTATTAATCAATTGTTATTCAATTTATTTTATTAATTTATCAATAAAGAGATAACGAGAAGAGCAAATAGCCATAGAGCAAACGTTTATTTGCTTCTGCCGTTTTTTAAAAGTTTTGTTTTCCTACTTGCAGTTTTTTCCTCGCTTTTTTATGTTTTATATGATTTTAAATGATAAATGCAGTCTAGACGCCAACGTTGCAACCTTTTGCATTTGTTATAACTGAACAAACATATTAAACGCTTATAAATTTTCGATGTTTAACAACCATCTATCTACCTATCTACATAAATATTAATAAATTTATGTACTCGTATGTATATGTGCTGGTTGGTGCATATGTGTGTGCAGTTTTGTGTTTTTATTGACTGTTTTACTTTTTTTTGCTGTCAACATTTTGCAGCTGTTGCCGAATTCAATTCAATTCAGTTTATTTTTTCATGAGTCTTTTTGTGAGAAGGGCTCTTTTTTATTCAAACAATAAAAAACCAAAAAAATTAAAAAAAAAATGAAAACAAAACGAAAAGTTCTATTTGACAATCGTTATATTGAACCTTGTACTTTAATTTATTTGCCATTGACATGTGAAACTTTTTAACACACTTGTGTTTGTGTTGAAGGAATATATTTGCTGCAGTTTCCCCTTTTTTGTAAGTTACAGGAGCGTAAGGAAAAAATTTTGAAGTATTTCATTTATATGTTTGTTATATTCAACAATATTCTGGAAATTCCGTATCTATTTTTTATATAAATTGAAAAATGGGTAAAAAATGAAGTATGAAATTTAAAAGTTACAAAAATTAAATATCTACACCCTCCTGTAAAAATTCAAAATCAGGTCTGAGTGATATGTATACGTATACATTAGGGTGACCGTTATTTTTTTTCGTATTTTCACTTGGGAAACCCCTTAGATTGATTCCAAATTAGAAAAAAACAATATATATAAAATTTTAGATCGTTTGCATAGTTATTAGGCGTGCCTTGAGCCCTCAAAGTTTGCTAAAAATGCTATTTTTCTCACTATGGGTGGCTTTAAGTGTGCATAACTTCAGTAATATTTATTTTAGAGAAAAACCTTATTCACAAATATTCTAGGGCTATATCTTATGAACAATGTTGCCCTATATAAGTTTTCTTTAACATTAATATATACTCCAGAAAAAACCAAATTAAAAAATAACACCGAAATTTTCACATATCTTCGCATTCTTTGCCTGGTGAACACTACGTGACAAATTTTCAACAAAGCCGTGACCAAATAAATCTGGCAACTAATCTTTATGTAAAACTTTCCCCTGAATCCGAATATGAAGTCAGAATAAAAAGAAAGAAATACATAGTCCGTTTAAAATTTTTAAAGATATTTACATTTCAGTCACATCATCTTTTTTAAAAACACAAATAACGGTTATTTTGGAATATCGCAAAAACTGTTCCACTTTTGACAATTCTGACTTCATATTCGGATTCAGGGGAAAGTTTTACATAAAGATTAGTTGCCAGATTTATTTGGTCACGGCTTTGTTGAAAATTTGTCACGTAGTGTTCACCAGACAAAGAATGCGAAGATATGTGAAAATTTCGGTGTTATTTTTTAATTTGGTTTTTTCTGGAGTATATATTAATGTTAAAGAAAACTTATAAAGGGCAACATTGTTCATAAGATATAGCCCTAGAATATTTGTGAATAAGGTTTTTCTCTAAAATAAATATTACTGAAGTTATGAACACTTAAAGCATCCCATAGTGAGAAAAATAGCATTTTTAGCAAACTTTGTGGGCTCAAGGCACGCCTAATAACTATGCAAACGATCTAAAATTTTATATATATTGTTTTTTTCTAATTTGGAATCAATCTAAGGGGTTTCCCAAGTGAAAAAACGAAAAAAAAATTGTCCATATAACTTGCGGTCACACTAGTTTACATAACTTAATATTTGTAGGTGATGGGTTACAAAAAGGCTTGTCTTCCCCTTAAAGACTTACATCTATTACCCTCACAAAAATTGATTTCAATTACCAAATTTGTGATATTAATTAAAATAAATTAAATAGATTAATTAAATATTTTTTGATATTAACAACATTTTCTGCAGTAATGAAATTGATATATGTGTATATATTGCTCTAACTCCCACTGGAGCATAGGCCGCCATATTGATATAAGTAATGTTTTTATTTAAAAAAAAAATTGTCAACAATTTTTTCTGTATAATCATTCGCCTTTAAATAAACTTAAAAATTTAGGACATTTTAAAAAGTAATTTAAAAAAACAAGTAACCAAACTTGTCAACCCTTAATTTTATGTGAAGGGGTTGATATAATAAAAATTTGTGTTACATCCCATTTTCGAATATCAAATTAACGATCTGATCTTATCACAAAATTATTAACTAAGATATACATTTTTTTAGTGGTTAGCTATACTCTTGTACTGAGATTCAGGGGTATCTCTAATAAGGCTCCAATAGTAGTTAATCTGCGAGCAAAGCTTGTTCCCATTAACCTTAAAAGCGTATTTTATATGCATCGACATCTAAGTGAAAGCGTTCTCAATGGTCATCACTGACTTTTCCTATATTTTCAGTAAAAAAAAAATTCAAATGCATGTGAGATGCATTTTTAGTGACATACTTCATCCCATTTTATGGTAGCAGTCTAACAAGATTTTTATTTTTTCAGGCTAACAAAGTTAATAAAGTAACCACTTTAACATCTGCACAAATAAGACATTTATTTTCTTTGTATTTAATTCATAATAGTTTTTATATGTTACAGAAAAAAAGTTTTCATAGACGTTACACTGCGATAGTTTTTTTTTTTTTTTTTTGTAAAACATTGTTCCCAATTATGTGGCCACCACTCTAAGTAGGGCTATATTGACAAAATGTTTACAAAAAGGGTGGGTAAATCAAAACGCACGATGTTATTTGTAAATAAAACAACAATAAGTGTTCAGAGAATTATCTTAATAATTTTTATTATTACAGAAGGATCTATGACAATGTGTAAAACAAAATATCGGTCAAATGCTCGTAACGGCTTTGGTGGCATGTCTCTATCCGATGGTCCATATTTTCAATGACTCTGAGACATAACTGAGGTTCAATGTCGTTAAAGTGGCGAATTTTCTCATCCTTAAGCTTTTAAATTGTTCTCGGCTGTTTGGCGTACACCTCTTCTTTAAAATATCCCCAAAGAAAGAAGTCCAACGGCGTCAAATCACATGATCGTGACGGCCAATTATTATCGCAACGTCATTGTCTGTCTCGAGCCAAAGAGCCATTGTTTCGTTAGCTGTGTGGCTAGTGGCACCATCCTATTGGAATCACGTGAATACCATTCACTGTTACTGCTTGGCACACTTTATTTTCGAAGAAGACACCACCAGCCCAGAACGAAGTGGGCGAGCATGCACAGGTGTTTTCACATTTCCGACAGACCCAGTTTGCTGAAATTTGAGCACAATTCTCCCGATTGTGTACACATTTGGTTGATTATGCTGACCAAAAAAATCACGAACTGCACGAAATGCATTTTGATTTGACCGCCCATTTTAATAAAATGCTTCAACAAATTTTACGCGCTGCTCAGTTGTGTACCTCTGGACGGTTGAATTTGTCAAACAAATGAACAAAGAAATTTTAAATTAAATTGGGCAAAAACTTAACGTTAAGGCGTGACTCACAAGTAACATTGTGCATTATGGTTGGACCACCCATGTAGTTGACTCCGCCGGTATGTTGTAGTAATAAGCATGAAGATATGCTAGAACTACTGAAGAGTTTTTCTTTAATTTTTGGCAGCATAATTTAGTAAAGAATTATTGGCAGTCTCTTAAGAACTACTCAAAACAGAGTCAAGTTTTACTTGGCGTATATTAATGTCAAGCTTGTGGACTAACTTAAGGTGATTACTAAGCCGTGACGTTGAAGAACCTTTGCAACTTATCATTTTAGGGAAGCACCATTGTCTTTTAAATCAGTTTGGAATATCACCAGAGATGACATCTTAAAAAAAATATATATAACAGAATCTGGGAATTTATTTCTCATGGTGATTAACATTTATTATATAAATTTTTTAAATTACAATTTTAATAGCTTTTATACTTTTTAATAGTCATATTCATTCAATATTTTCCAGGAATATTTTCTACGCACTATCAGAATTTTCGTTTGTATATTTCATTCAAAATGTTTTCTTCAACTTTTTTTTTATAAATATTTTTTATTTGTTAAACACAAAATAACTCTTTTTGCTTTTTATATTTAAAGCAAAAGTGTACCAATTTGACTGTCATGTTTTTTTTTTTTATTTTAGCGCTAATTTGCTCAATTTTATTATAATAAAGTATTTTCAAAATATAATTTTCAAAATTATTTTGCTAAAAACTATTTTATATTTTTATTTTGAAAAAGAAAAATAAAGAAGTATTTAATTTTAAAATTTATTTATTTGAAATGCATATTTTCCACATCTCTGGTTACCAAAAAGAATACGTCATTTTCAAATTTAGCTTTCTTATTTGCTACTGAATACTCATAAACAGAATCAATTTTAGAGAATCTCTTAACAGAATCTATTTAACCTTAAATAGTGTATCAGAAAATAATTTTTAAATTATGGTCTATAAACCCATTGTTACGACACTGATTCTATGTATAAAAGGCAAACCTGGCAAACATTTACCAGTCTATATTCTATAGTATTCATCGCAGGTATACACACATACATATATACAAAATACAATCTATTCAATTTCTTTTTAACGAACATATGCTGTGTATAATAGTATAAAAGAAAATTTCTTCCACAAAGTTTTTTTTCACTTAAAACCTGCTGTTGCATGTTTACTTGTTTTTGCATTGATGCATATACATGAATACAGTTCGAATACACTAACAAACATATGTAAACAAGCACACGCATACCAACAAGCGCATACAAATTTTAAGCTATTCATACATATAAATTTTCATAAGCCCATATTCATATACTATTTTCTACATCTATGTAAAAATGCACGACTATAGATTTCTCTTACCATAGTGAATTTAAAAGGTAATCGTTGTAATAGAGATAGTAAAATCTATTGCTATTGAACCAGAAATGACTATTATTACAACAATAAAAACAATTTATACAAATACATACCTTTATTAACATGGTAAAAATATATCGTCATATGGTTTCAAAAAAGCCTTAAGTAATATTGAACAGATTTTAAAGGAGATGCAAAAAACTTTCTACTTTAATAAAATAATCTAACTTTTCAAAAGGTGTTAAAAAAAAAAAAATAATAATAATAATAATCACTTAATTAAACACAACAAAGAATAACTAACACTTGGTGAACAGAAATAAAAATACAAAATAACTTTTTTTGTGTTTGTTTATTATTATTTATTGGAAGAACCTTATTTTTAATTGCAGGAGTGTAAAGCTGTTAAAAAAACATGCATTTTGATATAGTGCATCATAATCGATTAATAAGTCGATTTTGATTTTTTTGTAACTTAGGGCTTTATGGAAATCATATGACGATATGTACATTTATTTACTATGTTATTGCTCGAATCATTCTTTATTTTTTTATTTTTATTTTACTTCTGTTTTTCAATTCCATTACAAGATCAGTCCAAAACAAATAATTTTATAAATCTACACTTGCAGATGTATAAATTTAATTTAAATCTATTTTCTTACAAATAGCATCTAACAATAAGTAAACATGAAGGCAACGAGGGAAAGCAATATAAGGCCACTTAAATAATTTTCCGAATTAACTTATTTTTTTATACCTACAACAAGTGGAATGTCTCAAATAATGACAAACTATTTCAACTGATGTATATTACTACTCTTCGAGAATGCACTTTTTTGTTTTGAATATTTAAAAATAATAAGTATTAAAATAATATTTCAATTAATGTATAATATTTCTATTGAATTTAATGGCGCTAGGTTAAAACGGACTCTAGTGTTTATATAAAGCTTATTTCCTTTCTCTAACTGAGCAAAATATTGTATAAACAGAACAATTTTACAATTTTTTTATCAATTAAATTAACTGTTGGACAAGTATTTTAATTTAATTACTGTCCCTTAAATAACAGTGACCGTCATTTTGCCGGTCATTTGACTGTTATTGATGACAGAATAATGGTCATCGCGTAGAACAAAGTTTCTATCACTTTCTTAAGGCCAATGTGAAAAAAATTACCTCAACTTTTGTGTACGTGTGATTTTGAAGTAATTGGCGTTGCCACTAGCAAACATTTCTTCCTAAAATGTTTTAAACAACAGCAATTCACAAAATTCCACCACTTTTTTTTTAAATTAATTAATACAAATTTAGTTAAATTCTTATAATAATTACAATTTATGAAACGTACTAACAGATATATTCAACATATTATTTAGAAAATATTTATATAAGAAGAATAGATTAATAAAACTAGGGCTTTGAAAATATTCCTAATTTGGTATACAAACTAGGGTGTTCATTTAATCGGGCTTTTGCTTTAATCGGTTAATCGCGCGATTAATTAACCGAGGTTTTGGTTTAATCGGTTAACCGATTAACAAAGTTTTGTTATAAATTAAGTAATTTCAAAAAATAAAAATGCAAAATTATTTATTACACTACGTGACAATTTTTTGACCAAATGCATTTGAAACGTAATCCTTATGTAAAATTTTCCGCTGAATCCGAATATGAATTCAGAATTGTCAAAAGTAGAACAGTTTTTGAGATATTCCAAAATAACGGTTATTTGTGTTTTTAAAAAAAAAAAGATGTGACTGATCTGCAAATATCCAAAAAATAAAATTTTAGCCTATTTCAATACGAACATTTTGTGCCCAATAGGATCCAGATCGTTGCAAAAATGACAAAGTTACAGAAGATTAATTGAATTAACCCACAACAAATAAATATACACAGCTAAATTTTTAGTAACAATAAATATTAAAAATTGCTTGAAACTATTGAATTTCTATGTGGGTAAATTTACTAAATCTTCTGTAGCTTTGTCATTTTTGTACCAATGTATGTCTTGTTTGGCGCAAAATGTTCTTTTGAAAATAATCTAACGTCGCATGCAATAAAACATTAGGATTTTTAAACGATTGGTTTCAAAAAAAAAAACTTGAAAAGAGCAAAATTGAACAAAATCATAAGATTTTCAATGAAGCTTGAACTTTTGTCCCCTGTGACTCTGTCATTTCTTGACCAATCTTCACAAGCAATCCATGGTTATTTTAGAAATTTTATAACCTTTTACTAAAAAGAAAGAAATACATAATTCGTTTAAAATTTTTTAAGATATTTGCATTTCAGTCACATCATCTTTTTTAAAAACACAAATAACGGTTATTTTGGAATATCTGAAAAACTGTTCTACTTTTAACAATTCTGAGTTCATATTCGGATTCAGGGGAAAATTTTACATAAAGATTAGCTGTCAGATTCATTTGGTCACGACTTTGTTGAAATTTTGTCACGTAGTGTTATTGGAGTCTTTTAGTAAAAAAAAAAACAATAACATAACGAACAAAACAATTCTTGAACTAAAACGAGCAAACAAAAAATTAATTCATAAATATGAAAAACCCATTTTATAATTTATACATAATATTTGTATGTATTTATAAAAAAAAACTGTGAGATTTTTTTATTAATTATTTCAATAGTTTAAGATTTTATAAAATAATCTTTTGGAAAAATATTTTGGTTTAAATGTTTAGAATTTAAGCGATTCTTTTCTTTAGTTTTGATAAAACTTAATTTGGACACAATTCTTTCACTTACCGAAGATGTTTGAGAAATTGGAAGGAACCCATAATACAGATTCAAGATTACGCATTGCACATGTTTACAAAATTCAACTGTTTAATATGATGTCACTTTAGCATTTTATACACATGTTTGTTTGCTTGTGTTTCTATATTTTAGCTGTACTTATACGCTGATGTGACGTAGATGCGCAGAACCATTTCATTTTTAAAATCTGAATGCGATATCTTAGTTTCTTTGTCCTTTTCCAGGATTTCTCTCAACATATAAAATCTTTCATTATGCCATTATTTCGGCTTATTTTGTTTAAGATTGTTTGTGTTACAATCGAGAGCTTCTTCTATTGTCAGGTCATCATTTGACTCATCCTGGCAAAGCTTAGCACTGAACATTCTGCAAAAAATGAAATACGATTCCCTAGTTTCTGTTTTTGTACTGTATTTTAAGAATGTATTTTTCGAAGGAAATATGTATATTGTAGGAAAAAATATTTGCCAAACTATACCTTTTTTATATGACACGAAACAAATAATTAAAAAACGCAAAAATATACTATAATACTACAAAAAACTAAAAATATTTGTTACATCAGGTAATCGGTTAATCGACTGAAATTAACCGGTTTAATCGTTAATCGAAAATTGCAAATTTTAAATTAACCGATCAGTTAATCGGGTAGTAATTAATCGGTTAACCGATTAACGGTTAACCGAATGAATACCCTAATACAAACGCACACGAGTGGCAACGCCAGTTGTAACAAAAACAAAAAAATTAGGGCGTGTGCATTACTTTCGGTCATCCCTTTCTTGTAGGTGTGTTAATATTGCATCAATTATTTCTTTCAGTTGAACAATAAAAAAATATTTTTTGATTTAATTAACATTTTAATTGTTATAAAACTAATATATGAATAAAATAATAATATTTTCAAATTATTAAATTTTTTCGTTTAAATTAAAATTATTTCAAATTGTGAAATTTATGTTGGGAATAGTCAAAAACCGGAGCTATACACAGAAAAAAATAAAAATTGATTTCAATTAAAAAATTTGTGATATTAATTAAAAAATTAATTAAATTTGCACCAGTAAAGAAATTAATAGTATCAATTAAACCAGTTAATAGTATTAATTAAACGTTTAATTCACTTGATTAAACGTTTAATTCACTTGATTAAATTTTTAATTAAAACTGGTTTTATTTTTGATTAATGCTTTAATTGGTAAAAAATTTTGGAGAATTTTTTCTGTGTATATATATATATACATAAAAAATAATTTTTAGTTTAAGAATTGGAAATTTTTTTTTTTTGTGAAAATATTTGTAAAATAAAATATTATGACTCATTGCTGTTGTAGACTGCACATCAGAAAATATGGTAGTAATTTCTTGTATATTAATCGTTATTTACAAACATACATATACACCTAGCGATAAGTAATATCATGACAAAATGGAATGTGCTACAAAATTACACTAAAATACCGAGGACACAATTTCTAAAAAAACTTAAATTCTGCTTAAATGATAATAATTATTTTATGCATGATGGCAAATTATACCAACAGACATACGGGATGCCAATGGGCAACCCATTATCACCGACTGTAGCCGACATTATATTGGACCACCTAATGGAACAATGTATCGAAGAACTACAAATGAACAATATACGAATAAGACTGATCACAAAGTATGTGGATGTTTTGTTTGCCATAATAAAATATAAACACGAAGACATAATATTGAAAATATTTGACTCATATCATAGCAAACTGAAATTTACTCTAGAGAGGGAGAAGGACAATGCAATACCATATCTGGATATGAAAATATTCCGACAAATTGGCAAAATAATAACAGATTGGTATTTGAAACCAATTGCTTCTAGACGCTTGATGAATTTCCACTTAACACAACCCATGAAACAGAAGATAAATACAGCAATGAATCTAATTGACAAAGTTATAAAATTAAGCAACGTAAAATTTCAATTCAAGAATATGACAAGAATAAAGGATATTTTAATGAAAAACAATTTTCCAAAGGGGTTGATCAATTAATTACTGAGAAAAGTTAAAAATAATATTTCATCAGGGAAAAAAACCAAAATGACACATCTTACAACGCCAAATACTATAATCTACCATTTATTCCAAGACTAACTGAGAACAACAAACTGAGAGAGATAATAAAGGACCAACAAATAATATTCGCGCATAAGACAAGCAAGACAGTAAAAAACAAAAACAAAGATTAAGTGTAGTGATTAAAGTGATGTTGCTTATCAAATTCAATGTGACGGCGGTGATAATGAGGAGTGTGGAAAAATCTACATTGGTACAACAAAGAGAAATTTAGGCGTGAGAATAGACGAACATAAAGCTGATATAAAAAGAGGAAAACAATCAACTGCACTTGTACACCACTGCATTGAAAACGGACACAAGCCAAACTTTGAAAAAGTGAGAATTTTAGATAAAGAGAAAAGGGAAAATAAAAGATACACGTTGGAGAGCTTAAGAATACAACAAAAATCGACAAGTGCAATAAACACAAAAGAAGACAAAGACAATACAAATGCAAACTACACCATATTTATTGCGGCAAACGTCAAATTTCATTGCTCCATAAAATTTGCGACGTATAGACCGCATATTGCCATGAGTGGCTATCCATTGCGCAATGATTGCTCTTCTTATTGATTGAGCAGTTATAGCTTAGCAATATGCTGTCAAATCAGTTGTAATTTATCTGACATTTCATTTCTCTGTACGGTTGTTTTTTGTTTGTGTGTTTATTTATTAAAAAAGCAATCAATAAATATATTATTATATGTTATATTTTTTAATAAACGTCAAGATCAACAAAAGCAAACGAAGAATTTATTTTTTTGTATATTTTTATTTTTTCAATAGAACAATTCAACTTTATTTAACCGCAAATAAGCAAAAAGTAATACAAAACACAGCTACGACAATTACAATTAATTATTTTATTAATTTAAAAAAGAAAATTTCACAACCACTTCAAAACACAACATAAACCATTTGTTATAAATATGTACAGCCACAAAACTTTATACGACTTCTCGCGGTGAAAATTGAAAATTTATGGCAAAGCAATTTCAAGTGTTCTCCAGCAATAAATTCAGCAATTATTGCTCCATTGTTCTGTCAATGTTTTGCCGACGTTTTTGCTTGTACTTAGCAATAAATATTGCAACGTGGAGACCCAGCGTAATAATAACAACTGTGATCAAAAAAGGACAAATTTTCTGTGATAATTTGTATATTTACATACATTTATTTTAATATTTTTAGTTTTGTGTTGTGCCTTTACAAAATACTGTGATATAATTTATAAATGATGTAAACTGACAAAAAGGATTATTGTAAATTAATTTGTCAAAAATTAAGATTATAATTATTGTTATTATTGACTACTTTTTGCTTTGTATTTTTACAATGTTGCCAGATTTTAATAAAACCTCAATCCCTGAAGAAGTTGGAAAGAATACCAACGAAACGTCGGATTTTATTGAGAATGAAATAAATAATCTTTTATTTACATTAAATTAATGACCTTGAAAGCCAGCATATAGGAAACTATATAAACTAATTAGAGTAATCAAAAAAGGTCGATCAACACTTATAATTATTAAATTGCTGAAGTTTGCGAAATTTCAATACAAAAATATAATAAAACCAATTTAAAACGCCTCAAACGATAGTAAAGTGTTTTTTTGGAAGGACGATTTATATGTGACCTGTAGTAAATTCTCGACCGATTATAACAAAAGTGTGATTTTATGAGATTTCTAATCCACGAAACTAAATTGGACCAAATTTAACCACACTATAATTTTTTTTTGTAGCAGTTTTAGACCACATTAAAAAAATTAATTGAATTGTTTCGAGCCAAAAAAAACTAAATTCAAGTAATAAAAACTTTAGTTGACCTAAGATATAATTTGATTACTAGTTTGCTCAAACCAATTACTTTATTAGATATTTTGAATTACCTCAGGTAATTAAATAACAATTTTTTTTTTTTTGTGAATTTTTATTTTAATTGAATCGATAAACATATTGTTTGAAATCGTAAAGTTGTTTTTTTTTTTTGATAATTTTTATTTTAAATTGAAAATATCATGTATTGAAGAAAAAGTTCACAATTAAAAATTTTTAGACTTTTCTTGATAGATGCTACATCGACAAACTGTTTGCCTGATTCTTCAAATTAAGTAATAACAAGCCATTTTTAATTTTTTTTTTCCTTTCGTAAGTAATGGATTGTTCATCACAAAATTCATTAGACTGATAGTTAATATTAAAATAGCTAAAATAAACTAAATTTAAATACAGGAACACAATTTCTTTAGAAAGAGAAGGCCGTTTTATATACGACCTAAGGTAAATTATCGACCGATTATTACAAAATTAAATAATGTTATTTCTAGCCATATAAAGCCAATTTAAATAAAATTTTACCAGAATATCAATATTAGTTAGATGGGACGTGTGGTAAATTTTGGACCGATATTCACTTAATTGGCCTTTGAAACTACGACAGATTAAATTTTACTAAAGTAGCAATATTCGTTACGGTTTAAAGTCTACCGAGTGTTTTCCGATAGTGGACACTTTAACGGGCCTACTGAAAATTATGACGCGAATTTAGTAAAATGATTTCCAATCATATGCAATTAGTTTCTGCAAAATTTAACCAGTGAATTCTGTCATTCATAAAATGCTTATTTAGAATCTCTACAAAATTATTTTGGTCAATGAATTAATTTAGATAGAAAAAATTATCAGTCGTTTTTTATCAATTAAAAAAGTTGTAAAAGTATTTCAACTTAATTAATGTCATAATTTAATCAATTATTTTTTTCGTTGAATAAAAATTAAAAATATAATTTTGATATATTTAACATTTTAGTTGTTTTGAAACACATTTTTCATTTAAATATTAATTTAATAACAAAAAATCTTATTTTTTTTTTTTTTTTTTTTTTTTAAACTTGCAAAATTGTTGTTGGAACACAGAAAAAATTTTCCTTGGTTTTTTATCAATTACACACAATGATAAAAACTTATTATGATTTAAATAATATGTTAATTAAATGAATTAATTTCTTTATTGAACAAAAACTAAAAATATGATTTTCATTCAATTAATATTTTAATTGTTTTCAAATGAATTAATAAATAAAATAATAATCAAAAAAATCAAAACCTTAATTGATTATTTTGTTTAAATTAAAGTAAAGCCAACGTCTAAAAATAAACAAAAACAGAAAAATAATTGGGTTTCAAATTGGGTATTGCCTGATGAAATTAGACATCAAAAATATAGTAAATCAGTTCACACCAACTCTAAAATTTTTAATTTCGTAAATTAATAAAACAAAGTTATGATTTTTGTTTTCAGTTCTTATAATAATATTTTTATTTTATAATTCGGGGATTCACAAGGCAGTCATAAAGTTGTAAAGTCATATGTCTTAAAACAATTGCAAGAAATATATATGACTGCTGTGGGCAACCGCTTATAATTTAGATTTTTACTGTACAGTTATAAAGAATCAATGAACATATCATCACAATTTTTATTTTGTTTGAAACACAACAGTATTTTATTTGAACAACTGTAAAATATTATTTAAGACATTATGACGATATGACTTAATAGCACACTTTGTTAATCCCCCAAATATATTTATTTTGTGATAATAGTATACTATTAAAATTTCAAAAGTTATTGTATTTATGACCCTTAGGCGATGTGCTTTATGTATTTATTAATTCATAGTTAGTTTTTTTGTTGTTGTGTTTTCAATTTAATTTTTAAATGTTATTTTACTACAAGAATATACCTATTAAGCTTACATAATAGAAACAAATTATATATGTATGTATTTTAAGGATCCGGGGACTACAATCCCAATCAAGTAAGCTGATTTATGATCGGTCAGTGGACAAGCCGCGCGCAGCGTTGCTTGTCGACAATTGTGTTGACATAATTCCATTGACTAATTTTATTTTCAGAGATCTGGTGGCAGCACAGATGATTACACCCACTGAACGGGGGTCGTCGGAGATCGTCGTTGCGACGGCCTATTTCCCCGGCGAAGAAGATTTATCCCCACCAAAAGAGGTGGCGGACCTGGTGATGTACTGCGGTATGCATGGAAAGCAGCTTATCCTGGGCTGCGATGCCAATGCCCATCACACCGTTTGGGGTAGCAGCAACATCAACAAAAGAGGTGAGTTACTACTAGAATATCTGGTAGGTACGAACTTAGACATAGCCAATGTCGGCTGTTAGCCGACCTTTATTAATGCGATCAGGGAGGAGGTATTAGACCTTACACTGGTTAGCGGCGCTTTGCGCGATTCAATTCGTAACTGGAGGGTTACGGATGAGGCCTCGCTGTCGGACCATCAACATATTAGGTTTGACATACCGGGGGGGGAGGATTTGCGCAGAGGCGCTTACAATCCCAGACGAACGGACTGGAATGAGTTCAGGTCCCTTGTGAACCGGAAGGCTGGGCTCCTTATGACAGATATCAGGTCTGTTGATGAGATTGAGCTAGCAGCCAACCTTGTTGAAGAAACATTGCTCTCCTCCTTTCGAGGGAGTACGACATTGCGACCCTTAAGCTCCAGCCGTAGGACTCCATGGTGGAATGAGACGCTCGAGCAGAAGCGGAGGCATGTCAGAAGGTTATTCAACAAGGCAAAACGGACCAAAAACTGGCAGGAGTACAAAGGTGCCCTAACGGAATATAACAAATCCTTACGGTAATCTAAACGGGATTCATGGAGGAACTTTTGCAGTAGTGTCGCGGGCCTTCCTAGCGCGGTGTAGTGTACCTGCTAAGCGTCCACTGCTTACCCAATAGCCAACCTAAAATGTATATATGCCACCCGAATAATTGTAGGGTAAATGCCATAAACAAAAGATCAAATAACGGCATTTACCCAATGACTCAATGTGTTTGTTCGAACACATGAGTCAATACAATGGTAAAGCAGATCAATCAGAATGTGAGTGACATAATTTTGATTGTCTTATGTAAATGAGTACATTCCTCACTCATGCATTCTGATTGGTCACTGCATTATGCAAAGGGTAAAACCATGATATTTCCATGCTACTGAGTAAGAGACATAGATATTAAGAATTAATACTATAAGTTAGAATAAGTAGGCAATAGGATATAATTAGTATAAAAAGGGCAGTAGCCCACAAATAAAACAGACTTTGCATTTGAAAACTTAAAGCGGCACTTGTTGCCTTGTTTGATTCTCTTAGTCTCTAATTTGGCTGTCGCAAGACGCCTGATCATTGAGCTGAACCCCTACAGCTGCATAAAATTATATTGGGCTATAGGAAAACAAAAATATAACTTACACAAACTGACAAGCTCCAAACTTTACATGGCGATCCTGCCCACTCGGACCAGATATTAGACACTCGGGCAAGCTTTGAATAGAAGGACGTATGGAAGAGGAAGTTAAAACCATTTTTGAACGATGGGAAAAGTTCTTGGTGGAAAAGTATATTCCTGAACCACAACCAGAAGAGGCACCAATTTACATACCAACCCCACTGGATGCGGGCCCAAAAGCCATTACCATTGCAGACTATTTGAGAAGGACGGCAAGTAAGAAGGGAGAGAAAACGGAAAACCCCAACCAACCCAACAACGCACCTAAGAAAAGAAAGCGTGCTGGCAAGAGGTTCCAGGAGAGGAAACAGCTGGCGGTGCTATATAAGAAGTTGACATTAGCAACTAGCAGTGAAGAGAATAAAAACATAAAAGAAACAATAAAACTGCTTAAAAAGTAAATTAGTATAAATCTGAAAAAAAAAATATATAAATATGTAAGAAATATAAAAACATTAAAAATTATTTAAAATTATTATTAAAAATTGTTATCGTATAAACTATATTTGCCACACAAAATGACTTGGTGGAAAAATGTGTTAAAAGCTATCCCTCTAATTTTCGCAAGTTACGAGGTAGGGAAGCATGAGGGTTCAGAACACAGTAATAAGGACAATCAGATAATAGAATACATGAGAGAAAATACAGTCAAATTACAGAAAAAAAAATGAAAAGGAAAACCTAGATATCTTTGAGATAATTATGATAGTAACATTAGCATTGATAGTAGTTGCCTACATTATAAAATTGATATATGCCTTACATAGGAGACAATAAATAAATAAAAACTAAAATACACCCGTAAATTTCTAAACATAATGGCCCATAACTATAGTCATAAACAAAGCATACTTTAAGAGTTATAAAGTAAACTTTTCTTAAAAATATGCTTTTGATCTACTATAGACAAGTAAAAGCATACTTTACACGTTAAAACCGATGTTAATTTTAAAACCAGCTGAAGTTGTTTTTAACTCATTTAACAACAGCATCAGCTGTTTTTCGCCAAACAAAAAAGTACTTGCAAAAAGTTAAAAATGATTATGTTACAAGATATTGGCCGATATTTTGCAATTATTAATGATTTTGAGGAAACATTTTTTGGAAAGAAACTCAAAATACATTGTATAGGCCCTAATTTACATTGAAAGCAAAAACGAAGCCAAACTATTTTGTAATTTTGTTGTTGCTTTTTACATAAATTCATATTGCGTGTTAAAAATTTTTCAACTCCGCAAGATATGCAGTGTTTTTTTATATATTAATTTTCAATGTCAGCTGCTTAGAGTTGCCCCTTGCTTATTTTTTGTTGTAAGTTGTATGAAACAATTTTCTACATTTGAGGTGGCACCCAGTTAAAGTCGGTTCAATATAAAACATACTTTAATTTTGACTATAGTAGCAAAATAATTAAAAGAATGTTTTTCTTTTAAAGTTGTTTTTAAAAAAAACCGACTTTAGCGTTTGACTATGATTATGGGCCAATGTATATAAACATCATTAAAATTTTATTATTGTCATTATTATTACTCATGTTCTTATCTATAATTCAAAAACTTATAAACACTAATAAGAATAAAACAATCATAACCGATGTATAAAAAAAAAAAAATTTACTTAATTTTTAATTATAAATAAGTCTAAGGATATATATGGAAGAAAAATTAAATGAATTAAAGGAAGTCTGGAAAAACTTGAAAAAGAGTCCAGGGAGAACCTATACCGAATCAACGGTATTGAATAAGTTAAAACACATAGAAAACTTAAGAAACGAATTTCAGCTAATTGAGTTAAAGGAAGAAGACTCAGGAAAATTCGCAATAAAATTAGAATTTTGTAATCTTTACAAGCTTATAGAAGAATATTTAGGTAAAAGTATAAAGGAAACAGTAAAAACGGAAAATATAATAATGGCATCATTTAACTTAGAATTGGTTGCAAAAGCATTACCATTGTTTACAGGTAATTACATTGAGTTAGAGAGTTTCATAATAACAGCAGAACTAATAAACAAGACATTATCAGACGTAGCAAAAATAGATTTTCTTCAGTATGTTTATCATGCTAAGTTATCCTCGCAAGTAAGAACAGCAATTGGAAGCTATACAAAGCCTGAAAATTTCGAAGCGCTCAAGAAACTAAGATATAATAATAGATTAAATCTTAATATAGGAGATTTAGTTTTAATAAAAGTAGAAAATAGGAAAAAGAATCAAAGCCCGTACAAAGGCCCATACAAGATAATTAGACATAACGGTGTAAATACTATAATAGATTACCACGGAATTGAAAAAGAATTCCATAACAATCAATTAAAACCATACATAGCATTAAGAATTGATGAATAAATATAGATAAGAAAAATTTATGTAATTAGACCTTAAGCATTAATATATATAACAAACAAAATTATATCAACTTTTATGTATGTAAATATTTAGAACTATAAAAACCTAATCATGTACTATTATTCTTAGAAATTAACAAATACTTTGTAATAGTATATAAGTACATACATGTGAAATTTTAATTATTTTTAATACTATGAGCATATCAAGAAAAATCAATCCCCTAATTTTTCTCTTAACGGTGAGGGTGTAGTGTACCTGCTAAGCGTCCACTGCTTACCCAATAGCCAACCTAAAATGTATATATGCCACCCGAATAATTGTAGGGTAAATGACATAAACAAAAGATCAAATAACGGCATTTACCCAATGACTCAATGTGTTTGTTCGAACACATGAGTCAATACAATGGTAAAGCAGATCAATCAGAATGTGAGTGACATAATTTTGATTGTCTTATGTAAATGAGTACATTCCTCACTCATGCATTCTGATTGGTCACTGCATTATGCAAAGGGTAAAACCATGATATTTCCATGCTACTGAGTAAGAGACATAGATATTAAGAATTAATACTATAAGCTAGAATAAGTAGGCAATAGGATAGAATTAGTATAAAAAGGGCAGTAGCCCACAAATAAAACAGACTTTGCATTTGAAAACTTAAAGCGGCACTTGTTGCCTTGTTTGATTCTCTTAGTCTCTAATTTGGCTGTCGCAAGACGCCTGATCATTAAGCTGAACCCCTACAGCTGCATAAAATTATATTGGGCTATAGGAAAACAAAAATATAACTTACACAAACTGACAAGCTCCAAACTTTACAGCGGCAAGACTTCACAGGGTAATGACCAAGGGACACTCAAATGGAGTGGGTCTGGTGGAGGGAACAGATGGTTCCTTCACGACAAACCGCAGGGAGACATTGGAAACCTTGCTAAAAGTACACTTTCCGGGCTCGACTATTGTGGATGATACTGGACACACAAATGTCGAGGCGGCAATTCCGGGGACTCGCCGGGCTAATGGGTTAGCCGGTAGGATTTTCGATGAGGATAGGGTACGGTGGGCAGTTGGCTCGTTCGGCCCATTCAAGTCACCAGGAGGTGACGGAATCTTTCCTGTATTGTTACAGGAGAGTCTTGATATGATAGTAGGGCCTCTGATTGGTCTTTTTAGGGCAAGCTTCACCTGGGGATACATTCCGACCACTTGGCGCACGGTCAGGGTTGTATTTATTCCCAAAGCTGGCAACAGGCCGCTGGAGAAGCCGAAATCCTATAGACCTATCAGCCTTACTTCATTTTTGCTCAAGACTGTTGAGCGGCTACTGGACCTGCACATCAGGGAGAAACTGCAGGCTTCCACGCCACTGCACCGAACGCAGTTTGCTTATCAAAAGGGTAAGTCAACTGAGGTGGCATTGCATCATTTGGTTGCGCAGATAGAAAAGGCACAACGTAATGGGGAGATCGCATTGTGTGCATTTCTTGACGTGGAGGGTGCCTTTGACAACACGAGCTACGGTTCTATCACGGATGCTCTGGCACGGAAGCGGATAGACGAGCTCACGATCAACTGGATCGGGGCGATGTTGAGGGGAAGGAAAATCACTGCCTCCTGGAATGACACTAGTGTCAGCATCAGTGCTGTTAAGGGTTGTCCACAGGGGGGGGTGCTATCACCTTCATTGTGGTGCCTGGTGATTGATGATTTGCTGGTCAAGCTCGAGGGATATGGCCTTCGGGCCATTGGCTATGCGGACGACCTGGCAATAGTGGTGACTGGAAAATTTGAGAGCACCATCACGGAGGTGATGCAGGGTGCTCTCAATAGGGTTCTTGGATGGTGCCATGAAAGGGGGTTGAATATCAACCCTAACAAGGCGGTCGTGATACCGTTCACGAGGAGGTACAACTACAGTCTTGAGAAGCTAGTAGTGGACGGAATTGAGGTTGAGTATTCCAATGAGGTCAAATATCTGGGAATAATTCTGGACAGACGGCTCAATTGGAACTCGCACTTGGATCAAACCCTCGGAAAGGCGGTAAGGGCCTTCTGGGCATGCAGGGGCTTCTTTGGGAGAACTTGGGGTTTTAGTCCAAGTATGGTAAGGTGGCTATACTTTATGATGGTCAGACCTATAATTACCTACGGATCATTGGTATGGTGGCCTAAGATTCGGCAGGAGACTGCAAGGAGGAAGTGCAACAGGCTGCAGCGGATGGTGTGTCTTGCCCTGACGGGGGTAATGCGCACATGTCCCACAGCAGCACTTGAGGTTATAGTGGGCATATTGCCACTACACATCCATATAAGGAAGACTGCTATGTCCGGTCTCCTTAGGATCAAGCTAACATCGGGACTTGCTGAGGTCCAGGGGCATGCTGGCTTGATGGACATGGCTCCGGGTCTATCTGTCTGTACGAGGGCAGACATAATGACCACGGAACTGGTCTTCAACAGAAGGTTCAGGGCAATCGTTCCGGACGAAAGGTCCTGGAGTGATGGGAATCCATGTCGGGGAAACCATGAATTGCACTGGTATACTGACGGGTCAAAATCGGAGCACGGAGTGGGTGCAGGGGTTTTTGGACCTAATACACGACTCTCGATGGCAATGGGCGAATCGCCGAGTGTTTTTCAGGCCGAGATTTGCGCCATTGATGTGTGTTGCGGCAACATTCTGGATACGGGAATGGTTGGCGGCAGTAATGTGATTTTCACTGATAGCCAAGCGGCCATTAAAGCACTCTCTTCTTGGAGAATGTCCTCGAGGCTGGTGGCGGAGTGCCGCGAAAAGCTACAGGAGCTGGGAACAAGGGGCAGATTGACGCTCTGCTGGGTGCCAGGGCACTCAGGGATCCCGGGTAACAAAATGGCTGATGAGCTGGCCAGGGCTGGTTCTAACGCGCGGATGATAGGTCCTTCTGTGGACTAAGTTGGGCAGGGGTCCAGTCCGTCATGGAGGACTGGGCTCTGGACGAACATAGGGGATACTGGGTATCGCTTCCGGGAATGCGTCAGGCAAGAAGATTTATCTCTCCCGGGAATGTAATGAGGACGAATGGTCTCGGCAGACGGGATCTGCGACTGCTGGTGGCCTATTTGACTGGTCACCACACGATCAAATACCACCTTTATGGGATGGACCTGGCTGAGGATCAGGAATGCAGACTATGTCTGGACGGGGACGAGACGACGGAGCATGTACTGTGTGACTGCCCGGCGCTGGCATGGGCCAGGAGGAGGCACTTGGGGCATGGTATAATGTGTGCGTCCCGAATCGGTAATATATCGGCAAAGGCCCTGGTTGGGTTCCTATGGGAAGCGGAGGGACTTTTGGCCAGCTAAGGGGAGTGGGTACAATAGACCTGACTTGGTCGCGGTACCTGTAACTGTGGGGAAACCTCCCCGCTCTATTGTGAAAAAAAAAAAAAAAAAAAAAAAAAAGGTAAAAAATGTTATATTCAAAATAAGAAGTTTTTCTTTGTTTTAGTGATTTTGAAAATCAGTAAGTGACAACACTTTTTTCATGCACTTACTTAAAAAATCAATCAAAAAAAAAAAAAATAATTAAGGAAAAAATTACGTTTATTTGTGCAGGAAAAAATTGTGCAAATAAAAATTAAAAAAGAATAAATATAAGTTAGTTGTGACAAAAAAAAAAAAAAAATCAACAAGCGGAAGATTATAGCTGTCTAAAAAAGGAATTATCGTACATAAAATAGGTATGTATTTATTATTATTATGCATTAGATTAAAAAAAGTAAATGATTTATGTATGTATGTGTGTACATTGAGATTTACATATGTATGTTTGTACATACATATATGATTTGTTAGAAACAAACATCAACATACCAAAAAATGTACATACAGATGTGTGTAAGTTTGTACATATGTATGTATGTATGTCCTTAATCATTTGAGCAACTTTTGTAAATACATATATACATATGTATTTCCGTAAATATTATTTGTGATATAAAAACATTAAAGTAAAATTTTTAATGACAATATAATATTTGATACCCTTTACCAAGATTTAAAGTAACACATTGTTGAAATGAAAAACCTTAATTATCTGTAATGACGGGACAAATGGTTAATTTTTATGCTATATTTCCATTCCTTTTTTAAGCAAAAAAAAAAAAAAAAAAACTCATAAAACGCTTAAATGGCAAATTCGATTTTTGAAATTTATGTAACGTTGTTTCTTTTAAGTTCCTCAAGCAATTTAAAATGGAAATCCAATGTTATTTGTGTGAAAACAATTATAAATCTACTGAAGAACTATTAAGTCATATAAAACATCATACTATTCCCCCAAACTTTACATATAAATGTACACTTAAAGGTTGTTTTCAACAATTTCATCGAAAGTTTTCCCTTAAAAGGCACGTGTTAAAGCATTTTTTAAACAAAAAATTCGATATTTAAACTTCTAGGCAGCATGAGATGGAACAGTGCTTACCATGTAGTCAGACCTTAGTATCAGAAAATACGATGCATAGTACTAATATAGAATGTGACATTACATTAGAAAAGCCACAAACGTTTAGCTATAAAAAGGAACCATCCAATCTTTATGTTTCTGCCTCTATTTTTGTTGCGAAATTGCACTCATTAAACAACTTTTCCAAATCCGATGTAAATAATATAACTAAAGTTGTAAAAGATTAAATATTAATCAAAGTTTTAAACTTTCTCGAACAAACACAAGATTCATGCAAATACATTGGACAAATTTTTGCAGCGGTTTTAAGTGACGTCAAGCTTTTATTTAACAATGCTTCTTCAGATTTCAAATTAGAAAAAGTCTTGTTTAGTAACAACTTAATATCTGCTGTTAAAGGTTTTTTTGTACACAAATTTACTAACGACTTTGAACTTTATCAAATTTTCTTGATCTTAAAAACTAAATTAAATGAGCTAATTTTTTGCTGCAAAAAAATTGCTGCCGTGTTTAACGATCACTTCTCTACATATGAAAATCTTCATGATAATTATAAATTTGTCAGATTTTCAGAAGTTGCAGGTCCTTCTACTGAGAAAGTAAAAACCACCCAAGGAAAATCTTTTGTTAAAGTAAAGGAATATTATAAAAGTATCTATTAATATGAGTTCATTTGAGCCTGATATTGGGGATTTGTTAGAGGAATGGAATTTGGGGCATTTATACACGTATTTTCAAGGTAAGACAATTTAATGTAAAATAGAAGCAAAACTATACTTTGTAGCCTATTTTCCATTATTAATTTATTGTAAAAAATATTTTGCATTAATAATTTATTAGGTTTATATATAAATTATTTATTTATGTAAGACTGTAAAACTTATTTCTGTTTTTAGACCAAAAAATAACAATTAAAGTTTTAAAAATTTTAACCCAAACACACGTTAGTAAACTCTTTTGCAATTTGACGGTAGGAGATCAAGCAATTTTTGAAGCAAATTGGAAGAACTGGATAAAATTCAATGAACCAGTTTACCAATCTCTTTTAATACATTTAAAACTCAAAAAATTTCCTTAATGGTAATTCTGAATACTACATATAATGGAAAAGAAATAAAAAACTTTTGCAATAAAACTGGAAAATTACATGACGAACAAAGAAATTTGTTAATTGGGACAATAACAAAATTTATTGAAGGAAATAGAGTTGAGTATTCGCTATCCGATTGCACTGAATTAGAAAAGGAAATTTGCACAATATTTTCAACAGAAGAAATAATAAGTATTTGAAAGTAGTTAATACACATGAATTACAATATTATATGTATTAATTTTAGGAATTTTATAGAATAGGCAAAAGAGGCAAAATATATAATAAGTTGGCAAATCTTAAAAGAGTTGCTAAATATGCTTTAAAATCTGAAGTTCAAATACCTGGTGAAACCGAACCTGTAGCCCGTTTCTGTATTTCTCGCATCGTAAAATTTTCCGAATGAAATCAGTGAATCGGGACAGAAACAGTGAAAAATGAAACAGAAAATGGTTTTTCTCACGCAAGTGTTTCTGTATCTTTCCTTTGCGAAAAGTATCTGTCATTTAAACAATTTTCCAGCAATTATTGGAAGGATGCGAGAAAAAGTGTTTCTATAACAATATTTTGCGAAAAGTTTTTTTCAAGAACTGTCAAAATAAGTCACATTTGAAATTGGTGGCGAGAAAAACAAAATGTAGATATTTTGAATTTAAAATATGTTTATATACTATTTTTATTAAATAAATAAAAAAATAGAAGGAATATAAATGATAAATGCATAATTTATATGATGAAAATAAACAAAAACAATTGTTACATTTTGTTAGTTTAAATTTTTGTTAGCCTTTTCTTGTTTTGGTTTTAACCAGTGCTGCCAGATAAATTTGTGTCAAAATCGTCAATTTCCTGAGAAAAAAATAAAAAAATCGTCTTTTTTGTTTTAAAAATCGTGCAATTTAAAATCAATTTTAAACAAATTTGTTTCGACTTTTATTAAAAAATAATCAAACAAAAACATAGTTAAAGTTCATGGGTATTTAATAATTATTATTTAATAATTGAGATATAAATCTTTTATTTACCTATGCCTATAATCTTTTTCTTTTTTACCTGAAATAGAATTGTAGTTAAAATTAAAAAAATCGGTTCATAAATAAACGGTTTAAAGACCCAGTAAAATCTTCGCCTACAAAATAATATGTTAAGTAATCAGAAACACATAAAAGCACTACATACAATTCTACTGAAAAAATAATGAATTTTACAAGGGTTGTGCCAAAAAGAACAAATTCAAAAGTAAGTAATTTTTTTTATCTTAATACATCCAGAAAAAAGTAGTTATCGAAGTTCTTATGGAAGAAAGCTACTTAATAACGAGTGAAAGAAGCTATCCATTTTGAAAAAGTTTTTACTGGGAGACAAACAAATTTCTTTCTTGCCGGAATAATGGTTTTGGCACAAAAGTGTACTTATAAGATAAGAATATCAAATGTCAATCATATTTTGTATATGTATATAAGAAGTATTAAATGTTCAAAATAAACCAAGTCGGTCCATTACTTTCCCTCGAAATTTTGCTTTTTCCGATACATTTTTTAGGGAAGAAACAAACAATTTCGAGGACAATTTTCACAATAGGGATAAATATAAAAATTTAAGCAGCCTTGTTTCTAAAGATATCTTTTTTTTCTAATAAACAAACATAAAAATATTTACAATTATCTTATTTCGAAGACTAATGCCCGTAATTTCTACAAATAGATATCTAGTGGTGTTCATACCTAACAGTTATCTTTACCTATCCGGTATCACTATTGTGGTAACTTCAACGTTAATTATGCCTACGTGAATTAACTACTGAAAATCGATGGGGTAAAATACATTACACTTTAACCCGTAGGTTAGAAATACGTTTTAAAATTATGAAAACCATAGATACATATACACAGCTAGATACCTATTTGTAGAAATTATGGACATAAGGGGCTTATATGTAAAACGCAACGCCAACAATTTCATTAAAAGCAAAAATAAAATCAAAAATATTTTATAAATTTGTTGTTGCTTTCTACAGACATTCATATTATTTTTTTTTTTTTCAATTTTCAACGCCACAAAATAGAAGTGTTTGAAATTATAAAATTATATAATTATAAAATATTCGTCTAATATTCGTCACTTTTTTAGAAAAAATCATCAAAACGTCACTTTGTTAATATCGGAACAAAACATCGTCAAGATGACGATAACTCGTCAAATCTGGCAGCCCTGTTTTTATTATATTTATTTCTTTTATTGACGTTTCGCTTTTATTTGACTGGAAATATTCCAGTATAAACAGAATTTGTTGTGTCTGTTTTCGCATTCAAATACAGAAACACTTTTATCTCATAAATCGAGAAACGATGGAATTTTTTGTTTCACACTTCATGTAAGAAATTTTACGATGCGAGAAATACAGAAACGAGCTACTGGTATGCTTTATAACGTTCATGATTATATATATATATATACATGCACATAAAGTTTTTTTTATTTAATTTTAGAGTTTGATGAAAATTATGACCACTGCATTTCTACTCTTAGAAATAAAAATATTACTGCAGAGGAATTTGCTGCATATTGGCACCAGTGTGCCCCATTGAGATTCAAGCAAATAAAGAAATCACAAAGGACTTCGGAAATTTTTGAACTTTGGCCTGAGTTTAAATCACCCTCTGCATGGCAGCTAGTAAGTTTTATTGACATAATTGTTATTAAATGCACATCCGCAACCTTATTTAAGAATTATATTTTATCAATATTTTAGTAATATATTGACTATGAAATAAATTTTTAAATTTTTATATGTTACAGATTGATATTGACTTCAAGTTAAAGTTTCCAAATGCAAAAAAACTTATTTGAGAAATGGAGTCAATTAAGAGATAAATTACTGCTATTGCTAAAACAAAAAGTTAACTCTGCGTTCATTTCTAAAAACTTGTTAGATCTCGAAAACCATAATGATGGTAATTAAATAAAAAAAAATCTAAAAAACATACATTTTACCATGATTAAAAACTTTTTTATTGTTTGTATTTACAGAATCTAAAAATGTTGCTGTCCTATGGTACTTACATTTCTTATTTCCAACAATTTGAATAACTAATACAGACGCCAGTGGCAGCAAAATCAGAAAAAAAATTTCTATTGCGGATTCGCAAGAGGGCTTTGCCGTTTTGGCGAACTCAAGCGAAGAATTAGACGCAAAATTAGAACTGCTAGAACTCCAAAATCGCAATTATCAACCCAAACTTTTAATTGTATATATTTTGATAAGATCAGATATCCGTTTTGTTCAATATTGCAATCACTTGATATATTAATAAAATTATTTTTTATTTTCAACTTAGAATATCCTGAAGAGTCAGCGCTGTTCCTCTAACAAAAAAGTCTTCCAAAATTTGTAGCATAAAACACGAATTGCTACAATAAATACATATAAGTCTGATAATTTTGTAGTAGTTAGTGAAATAATATTTTAAAATTTAGATAATTTATCCTTTTCAAGTCTTTTGTTTTGTCAACGAAAAGTTTCCTTCCTTAGTTTTTTATTTTGTAAACGCTAAGTGATGCAAATATAAACTTTAATATTTTGTTCTTATTATTAAATTAGAAGAACTATTTTTAATTTTTTTAATTTTTAATTTAACAAATTAAACTTACATATGTAATTATTATAGTTAATATTAACTTAAATTTTGTTTGTTTTATTATTATTTAATCAGTAAAACTAATTTAAATATATCTTTACTTTCTCAAATAATCTTGTTATACATATGTTTTGTTTATCTTTTTATAAATTTTTAAAATAATTTCTGTGAAATAACAAAAACTAAGAAAAAATTGGGGTTCTGTTTTACTAGGAATTTGCATACAAAATAATTAATTATTAGGTTAATTAATTATGAATTTAAATTTTAATTATTCACCTTAATTCATTTAATTACAATTTTGATTAAATCCAACCAAAAATTTAATTAATTAATTGCTTTTTTCAATTACTATATTATTTATTTTTTTATTTATTTTGAATTATCTGAAATAATTGAATAGAATAACGATTTTTTGTCAATTATTTTTTTAATTGAATCAACCAGCAAATTGTTTGAAATCGTACAGTTTTTTAAATCATATTTTTAATCAAAATTAAAAATATCATTTGTTGAAAAAAAAAATCAGAATTTTCAATTTCTACATTTTAAGTAATCAATATAATTATTTTGGTAATAGGTGCAAAATCAACAAATTGTTTACTTGATTCTACGAATTTGGTGATTAAAATCAATTTTTAATTTTTTCTGTGAAATGTCAAAGCCTGAGCTATATTTAATTAAATCAATTAACACATGGTTTGAAACGCCAAAATTTTTTGATAAAAATATAATTTTATTTAACCGAAAAACAAATAGTTTTTTTATCCATCACAGTGTAACCATAATTCACAATACAACACAAATTGTACGCAAACACAAAGAAAAAAGTTGATAAGAAAAATACTTGCTTGCATAAAAAAGGACTTAACGCAGATGCAAAAAATGGTATTACCTCACACTTAATTATAACTGCGGGTAAGAAATGAAACAAATTTGCTATTTATTTTTGCAACACATTTAGAAAGGAAAACGAAAGCTTCTCAAATGTTTGCATATCTTTTTATAATAAAACATAAACCCGCACGAATGTTAGCATACATGGAACATTATTGTCAGAAAAGAAAACACCATTAATCAATTACACAAAAAAATACGTTTCTTTATCTTTTTCGTACTGAGATGTACGATTGTTACGGTAAATTAAATAATACAGATGAGTGAAAAGCTAATTGTTTCGTTTTCTCTTTTTGTCAATTGAAAAGTTTTTGTTTTGGCTTTGCTAACCCACAATACAATTTAAAAATCTTGATTTGTTTTGTACATTTTACGAACGTTTGTGAAATGTTTTGTTTTTTTTTTACTCTGGAATTTAGTGATTAGAGACAATTTTTATTTTTTTCTGGGGGAGTTCTTCTGATAGGCGTCTTAACTTTGAATATCTATTAATTGTCTTAGTTTTGGAATTGGAATTTTACGGAAACAAAATTCACAAAAGAATATTAATGCACATACGATTTTGATGCCCCACGTTATGTATGGGCTTGAGGTTATTTCTGGAATGTTGGCTTATTTTGTTTGTAGGTTGAAACGTATTGTAAACATGATAGTGCATTATTTGTACAATTTTGGAAATAGAATGCATATTGCAGATTATGTTTGATGCTTCATGGGTTGCTCTTTCAAGAATTTTATTTTTTATCGCTATCTATTAAATTTCTAAAAGGTTATTAACAGTGATTCAACTTCGGTCCAAATATGTATATATTTTCCCATTTCAGTAGAAACCCACAAATAATTATTCCAGCAATTAGATCCTCTGTATTTGAGTAGTCATTTATTAGAAGAATTGCGCGTTTTTGGGATATTTTACCAATTGAACTTCGTTTGTTTTTTAATACCAACAAGTTATTTGGTTTAAAGCTTATGGACCGATCGTTAGGAAATTTTGTGGTATGATTTCTATTTATATAGAACGAAATTTGTGCAAAAGCTTTTATCAGTATGTGCCATCCGCCACTATTTATTTTAGAGTGGATGTTCCACATTTTGATTCATTACTCTTTTACTACTGAACCGATTTTGTTGGATTTTAATTTCAAACTGCTTAGGAGAACTGGAAACAATTTGATTTCAGACGGACAGACGGACGGACATGGCTAAATCGACTTTGAATTACTCAACATTAAGAAAGTTTTACACGTAATCACAAACTTAGAATATCCTCTTTACAACTAGTTGGTGTGTAGAGTATAACAATTGAAACCACTACTTTTTTGGCTGGGGAGCCAACGAGTGAGTTGTTGTATTAGTTTAAGGTAAAATAATGTTTATAATTATGTATTTATTAAACTATATTTGTAGTCAAGAATATATCCTTATTACATATTTTTATTGGCATGGGAGGCTGTTACGTATATAGTACCGTGACTGAAATAAATAAGTATATATAAGTTAACACAACCAGACGTAAATCAACGAAGTACTTGAGATAATGCTGACCATGCACACGTTTTGATTTCTAGTTCCCAGAAATTCAGTTAAATTCTGCATGATTGTGCATCATGGGAATAAAACAAGATGACAAAATGCAGTATGAGAATAGGATGGTAAAACTTAACAGCCATATTCATAAAAAGTTATTATTTTAGGCTTATAGTATGTAATAACTATTAAACGCTTTTTGTCTTATAATTCTCTTATAAAAATTTGTATTCATAAACGTACAATAACAGCTTTTTTACTATTAACTGTTTGCAGCGATTTTTTGTTTAAGTATGGCAACTTTCTTTATATTTGGCTGCCATTTTATTGTTAGTGATGAACGAAACTTCTATTCGGTTTACATGATATTCTATACATATTTATATATTTTTTATAATTTTTTTTTTAATTGTAGACCTTCAAAATTATTCTTATAAAATAAAACTACATATTATTTTAGTTTCTAAACAAAATGTTTCCGAAAGGTATCATAAAAACTTTTGTTTGAACCTTTTTTAAATATACGATAAGAATATATTCGAATAAAAAGTTTGTTTACTTCTTATTAACATCACTATTATTATGATTTGTTTATTTTATTTTTTTTTTATATTTTTTAACAATAATTTGTTGTTTTAAACAAAAACAAAACAACTAGTTGCAATAATTTAATAAATAATTAAAGAGAATATCTGCATTTGCCCCTCAACATATTCATTTAAATCATATAATTTTTTTTTAAATAATTATTAATATACATAACTTTAAATTGGCTGTCTAAAACAAAAAAAAAAATTAGTAAAATGTATTTAACATGTCCGTTGTAATAAATATAACATTTTTGTCATTATTTTTCAACATATTTTACAAAAACAATGTCATAAAATGCAAGCACCTTTTAAAATGTCATTTTATTTTTTGTTTAAAGAAGGGCAAATCCAACAATAAATTTTCTTACTTTAAGAATGGTTTATTAAAGGCTCAATAGACTATTTTTCGTTTATGAATACAACTTTAGCAATTTTTGCTTAAAAACGGTCAATTAATCATCAATAAGTTTTTATGAATACGGCTGTAAATATTTAAGGTTTATAAACACTGTATAAAGCTATTATGTTCACACCTAATAAATATTTGACATCCTACACGTAATCACTAGTTTTACCAAAAAATTATTTGCTTTTGCAAAACGTTTGGCTAGATCAAACGTCATTTGACAGTTTCTAAATTAAATTATACAATTATCTTTTTACTAATAAAGTAAAGTAAATCAATAGAAATTGTTCAAAATAAAGCTAAATTTTGTTCAATTTACTGGTCATTCTTTTTATGGATTTTGTTAGGTCTGAATATACCCTTAGTTTTTGTATGGCTTTTATCCTGAACAAGAATAGTTAAATAAACAATATCTATAACGTCCACTTTAAAATTATAAAATAAAAACATTACCTTATATACACTAGTTACATATTGAGAAAGCTTTATTTTGCCAAATGCCATTTATAAAAAAAGGCCTTGAAATTGTTTGATTTTTTATATTTACCTCGTAGCCATTATACTTCCTCACACTCCATACTTTAAAATATTTAACCGAATAATTGAAAAATTTTAAATGCATTAAAATTGGTTAATTTCATACATGTATTTAACAACACACGTATTATAATTTTTTTTTTTTTTAATATTCCAAGAGTATACGCAAATGCATGAAAGTATAATAATATAATTATATACATATGTATGCTATATTTGTATGTTTAAGTGTGTATGACTGTAATACCTGAAAGATATTAATAATAAAACCTGGAGCTTAATTTTAATAAAACAATAAAAACGATGCCAAATAAAAGAAGCTAATGAATACAAGAGTCAAAATACCAACACTTATGTATGCATATATTTATAAAGTGTAAGTACTTGCTCATATTACCAGGTAACTAATTAATTAAAAACGCATCACGTATAATAAGTAAACATAGAGAACAAAAAGACAAAGTCTGGAGTTGGCGTTTTTTTACAAATTTTTTCCTACTCTTTTCGCAGTTAAGGAAAGAAAAATATAATGATAACAAAACAATAAACCATGCAGCCATCCAAAGAATCGACAGACTCTCAGGCTTGAAGCCAGACAGCCATCTAGTCCGCCAACGAACCACAATCTCATTGAAAGCTAATTCTCATCAACCGATGGCTGTAGAACATAAAAAAAGTGTTGACTGCTTATTAAAATGTAAACGTAAACATACAAAACAGAAAAAGCAACAGCAACAATAATAACAATTACATGAATGCACTGAATTTCTTTACACACACATTTACACTTTCCCACACAATTTTACTGTTTGTTGCAACTTTATGTTTGATTATGTAAAATTTAAAAAAAATACGGAAAAAGCAAAAAGAACGATTTTAATTATCAAGTTTTAAAAAAATAGCTTACTTTGCACAAATATGTATGTTTATGGATGTATCTGAACAAATACTCACATATGGATGTGTAAGCTATGTAATGTCCCTGCAAGCATTTAGAAGATGGAGGCGACCGAGCGTCATTTCTCATTTACTTCTTAAAGATTGAAAAAAAAATTCTGCATATTTAACGAAAAACAAATATCTACTCATAGAAATTCCATTTTCATCGTCTGATTTAGTCTTCTCTGTCACTTCTGGACGATAACAACAGTCTTAACTTTCTAAATTTTCAGATTTATTTGTTTTTTTTTTTGCAGTTTTTGAAGTGCAAAACAATCTTGTAGGTTTTTACTTCAATAAGCAGCTTTTTTAATCACTGAGTTTTTTTTCAATTTTATTCAAGTAATACAAAGATTCATTTAATAACCATTTAAAAACCAGCCTCAATACTTGCAACGCGAAATCAAACTAGACTATTGGTAGAGCAAATCTGTCAAAGGGTTTTGAAAAGTTAGCTAGGGCTCCCGAAATTTCGGCCCCTAAAATGTTTGAATTTTTTGAAAATGCGTTTGATATAAGTCAAAAAAGATATACTAACAGCCTGTTCAACGATTTCGAACGTTAACGTTCGCATAGAAAATTACATTTAAAACAAAAACAAAATTCGAGAATTTGTTTTTGTTTTAAATGTAATTTTCTATGCGAACGTTAACGTTCGAAATCGTTGAACAGGCTGTAAATGTACTTCTGAGCTAAAATACTATTTCAGATGTCTTCAGTAGAATTGTATGGCGATGGTTTTCTTAGAATACATTAACCCTACATACATTGCACGATTTTTGGTCTTAGAAGACCCATAGTGAAATTTAATGCAATAAATATTCGTGGAACATGTTAACCCTATAAAGTGCAGTTTTAGAATATTTTTGTGTGGAAGTTAAAAAATTAACCCTTAAAAAAAGTGTTAGAGGGTTAAGAAAAGAATCGCCATACAATTCTACTGAAGACATCTGAAATAGTCTTTTAGGTCAAAAGTGCATTTAGTATATTTTTTTGACTTGTACCAAACGCCTTTTCAATAAATTCAAAATTTTCAATGCCTTTAGAGGCCAATATTTAGGGAACCCGAGCTAACTTTTTAAAACTCTTTGGCTAGTTTAATTTTGCGTTGCAAGTATTGAGTCTGCGGCGATGACCCGAACTTTGTTGCACTGTGTAATAAGTATGATTAGCAAATATTTATTCGATTTAAAAAAGTACATCATATTTAGTACAAAATGTTGCGACGGTTCAGAGCTCGGAACAGATGTCAATAGCCAATTTTAAGAGAATTTTTAATCAAATTTATATAAACAAAACCAAAATAAGAAATAATTAAAAAATTCCTATTCAATGTTATTTGAAATTTTGCGCACCAAAAACTTCAAAAAAAAAAATTATTTTAATTGCACAAATTTCGTACAAACAAAATATATTTAATTTAATTAGAATTGAGCTTAATAAGAATATGAACAATTTATATAAGTAATTGAATAATTTGCTATGATCTTTATGTGGGATTATTTAACCTTTAACTGGGGAGGTGAAATTTTGGGATATACCTTATGACGTGGTAGTAAATTTTACCCCTCTAATTTAAAAAAAAAAAATTAGTAAAAAATATTTATTGATAATTATTTATTTTTGAAATATAAACTACTACATTTTTAATTACAAAAAATAAAGAAACCAAAAATTATTTTTATTTGTTTAAAAAAAACAGGTACTTTACTTCACACACCTTTTTGTTTAATATAAAAAAACCAAATATATCAACAACTTATCAAAAATATGTGAATATAAAAAAAAACAAAAACTTAAAGGGCCTTTTTGCACTTTTTGGAGGTTTCTTACTCATCAAAATCTGCATCCCATACACATTGGCCTACTACATTGCAGACAAATCGGCAAGAACTAAAGTTTCCAACTTTGGTCGATATATCTTGGTGATCGATACACACCATCTGGGCGGGACTGGAGAAATGGGCGTGGCTCCTCCCAAACAGAGACTTTATAGATATTTGTGTATCCGAACAATACCAAGAGTCAAAGTTTCGAAATAAGCATCTTGGTTAGCAATACACATCCCACCAAATGTGGGTGGGATTAGAGAATTTGGCGTGGCACAAAATTCATTTTTAATATCTAATGAACGGTTAGAGAAAATTTGTTCAAATTTGGTACACATACCTGGGTTATCAATACACAACCTCTCTACAAAAATTCGTTTATATCTAAAGAATGGTAAGAGAAAGTTATAAAATTGCCCAAGCGGTAACAACTTAAGTTTGGGAACAAATAGCTTTGCTACCAAAAAGTGGGCGGGATTAGATAAGTGGGCATGGCACAAAATACAATTCTGTATATCTAAATAATGATGATTGTAAAATTTTCCAAATTTGGTACAAATAGAATGGTTAATAATACCCATCATCTGTCAAAATGAACAAGAAAACGGACGAGTGGTAAAAATAATTCCATGAAAATATTACGTTCATTTTGATGTGGGGTAAATTTTTTTCTACTAAAAACTTACGCTAACGCTGACGTGGTAGTAAAATATTTTCAAAGAAAAAATTACGTAAATGATGACGAATGGTAATTTTTACACCAGCATGTCCGTAGCTCCGCTCGTGCTAAGTCGAGCTCAGCCAAAACGCAAGTGAATCACAAGGATCACGATATAATAAGATACTAAGAGAATTAAATTGATTGAGCGCAACGGAAGAGAGTATGTTAGAAAAATATAAAGAGAGGGTTAAATTTACCACCACCTCCACAGTTAAAGGTTAAATGAAATATTGTATGTTATGGTTGTACTTTTTATTTTATATACGTATTAATGTTGTATGATTATTAATGTGCCCCAAAAAAAAAGGCTCAAACATTATTTAAAATCTTATAGGGTAAACTATTTTTGAGATTTTTTGCAGATTTTTCGGAAGAGGCTTAGAGGTCGCTCATGTCGAATTTTTGCCAAAATTCAGGGTTACCCTTCTTTTTTAGAGTATTCTTTATAACTTTGTCAAAAACTACAATTTTCTTCACTTTAAAGGAAATATTTTAAACGAAAAATGTCCAAGCTTTATTTTTATGTCCATAAACTATAAGATGCATTTGCTCATTTAGGTACTCTACATTAACAGTTTTGGTATTTTTCCATAGATTTTGTAAATAACGCTAAATAACTTTTGAAATTTTTATGAAAATGAAAAAAGCTAACGACGAAGTTTGAAAGATCAGTTAATTCTAAATAACTTAGGAACAACTATATTGGAATTTGCTCTTACCGTTCCTGAGTTATGCCGGTTTTCAACTTAGTACCCAGTTTATGATATTAATACTCATACTCAAAAACCAATAAAAATCAAACGTTTTGTTTTGCTTTGTGAAAAACCAGTTCAAATTAAAAGGGTTCCGAGCTAAAGTCAAAAAAGAAAATTCGAAAATGTTTTGAGTTTGAGTAAGGAAACTGCCATTAATTTCTGCAGCCATTGTCTTTGGCTTATTATCGTTTTACTCTAATTGGTTAGTCGCTCGATAAATTAACCGAGGTTTTGGTTTAATCGGTTAATAATCGGTAATTTTGTTATTGATCGGTTAACCGATTAATAAAGTTTTTTTTTTTAATTAAGTAATCTCAATAAAGAAAAATTCATAAATTGTATATTATTTGGAGTATATTAGTAAAAAAAACCACACATAACAAACATAACAATTCTTCAATTAAAAAGAGCCAACAAAAAAATAATTCAGAAATAAGTTTAATAAGTTTTTTAATACATAATATGTTTAATTAAAAAATTAACTGTGAGATAATTTTATTAGTTATTTCAATATCAAATACTTTTTGGGAATACAAATTTTTCAATTAATAAGATTTTATTTGTCGTACTTAATTCCCAATTTTTATTCTTGATAAATAATTCATTTCAGTTTTTTCATAGAAAATAAAAATTGGGAATTAAGCACGACAAACAAAATCTTATTTATTAAAAAGTTATTGCAATAGTTTAAGGAGATCTTAAAAATAATCTTTTAGAAAAATAAATTGGTTTAAATGTTTAAGATTTAAGCGATTTTTTTCTTTAGTTTTGATAAAACTTGACTTCAAAAAAATTCTTTCAATTATCGTAGATACTGGAGAAATCGAAAGCAACCCACAATACAGAATATCTAATTTCTCAGTCCTTTTCCTGAAATTTTCTAAACATATAAAATCTTCCGTAAGAGTTCTATTTTAATATTTTTAAATGTTTAGCACTTCTAATTGTTTTGGTTAATTTTGTTAAAATATTGTATGTGTTACTATATAGAGTTTCTTCTGTTGTCAGGTCATCATCTTACTCATCCTGGCAAAGGTCAGCACCGTATGTTCTGCAAAAAATGTATTTCCAAATTCCTTAGTTGCAGATTTTGAATTGTATTTTAATAATATATATTTTTAATTAGTATTGTGGTTATTTTGTTGAACTATTTATGGTTTTTAATCCAAATTTTTAATATTTTAATTAGGCTTTTTTACAACATGAAAATTAATTAAAATTGTTATTGATAATCTTTCATTCTTGAGTGTGACCGGGATTCGAACCGCGGCCGGCAGGTTACCATGACATGTTTCGATCGCAACCACTCGATCTCCTCAGATGGATTTGCCGTTTTACACTCACAGCCATCGACGACTGCTGACGTCAATAGTCAAACATCAATCCTTAAACCAAATTGTATTTTAACTTTTGGTAGATCGAAATTTGCTTTTTTGAATGATTATCCATTTTAATTAATTTTACATGTTTTTTCCTTAATTCTGTATTTTCGTACTTTTGTCAAAAATTCTTCTTAAAGTCCAAAGTACATTTTTGGTTTTTTCTTTTTTATCTTTCTTTTTCTTGTTGACCTTTTTCAACACAACTTGAAGGACAAAGAACACATAGAGCTCGTGCCTTAGCTTTAACAATAATTAGAGTGTAAAACGGCAAATCCATCTGAGGAGATCGAGTGGTTGCGATCGAAACATGTCATGGTAACCTGCCGGCCGCGGTTCGAATCCCGGCCACGGTCAAGAATGAACAATTTTAATAATTTTCATGTTGTAAAATTCCATTCTTTATAAAAATAATTTAATGAAAATTAAATTTAATGAACTTAAGCCTTATTAAAATATTAAAAATATATATTTTTATATAGAAAAATAGTTGTTTTCAATAAAAATGAATTAAAAATACATAGGTATGATTTTATAACTTTTTATTGAAGGAACAGTTTTTTTTTCATAAAAACAAATTTTTTGGAAATTGTCAGTTTTTTTTTTAAATAAATATGGCATTGATGCGTACTGAACTTTAGGACGTACCACGTTCGGCTTGTATAAAGCAGGTTTCGAAAAGATTATTTCTTTTTTTTTTTTGCCTAACGAAGGTTTCGCTTTTAAAATTTTTCTTTATGTCTTTGGTATTTTATCTTGAAGACCAATGCTTTGCTCTTAAAGTCATTGACTTTAAGTATCCTGTTCTAGTATTTATCCACCATATCACTGTTTCTACCAACCTAATCTTGTGAAGTAAAAGCTCTAAAAAGTCATTAAACTTTTGCTAATGAAGTAAATAAGTAATTCGATATAAGGATTCTGCTACACTTGACATATTATGATGCCTGACTTCTAACGAACTTAAATGCGTTATATATCTAATTCAGCACACATCACAAACATCTTTAAAATGAGCTTTTCTGAAAGAATTTTATCTTAACATATACAAGTGTTTTTTACACCCTCCACCACCAGTGGTGAATGTCATTCCGTGTGAAACTTTTTTAATAGTCATCTAATTCCCATAAAGTATATATTTATATGTGACGCGCAAAATAGAAAGGGACCTAAGGGTAAAAACCGGTTTTGTTCAGGAGAGCCATTTTAAAGATTTAAATACGTGTATCTTTGGTGTAGCATCACTTTCATAAAACGCGCATATCTCTGGGAGGGAACACTTTTGGGGCATGGGATCGGTCTCATTCGATGCTCAGATGTTGTCCATATCAAAAAAAAAAGAAGTGAAAATTGATTTTTTTTACCCTTAGGTCCCTTTCTCTATGCGCTGTCACATATATCTTTTTTTTGTGGAACAAATATTCTTAGTATATATGCGATGATATTTATATCAAAGTATATACATTCTTGATCCTTGAGTTATTCATGATAAAACCATGTCCGTCTGTTGAAAGCATGCTCATTTTCGAACGGCACAAAAGAAAAGAACAATATTCATGTCATGTTTAAACTAATGTAATGCACTTTGATAAGCGGCTTGAGTATTATTTAAAGTGTAGAGAATTAAAGTGTAATGCCTGCATTCACAAATTTTTTTTAAATTTAATAAAGGTTAAGACAACAAATTTACTCTGAACATTATCCTTACTAAATGTTTGTTAAATTTAATAATCGTTTCTGAATGCGGCGGTAAATGATTAACATTTTGTTGAATTTAATTAAATTTTTTCTGTAAAATAAAAGAAATTAATATAAAATAAGCCATAGTTTTTATTTCTATGGTTTTAAAAATAGCTGAAAATGCATCCTGATATAATACTTTTATCACTTTTTAGAGACACTTAAAAGTCTCTTCTGAAGGTGACTTCTTAAAGTCGCATGGAAGAGTTTTATTCTTATTTCAAAAGAAGGCGATTCTACGGTTAAATAGCTTCCTTAACGGAAGATTAGAATTATAATAGTTTAAACGTGTGTTAGGCGATCATATTAATGGATTGCGACCTTTTTCCGAACATCGGCGATAACAAAGGTTTTCAGGATTATTACAATATACACTCTAATATTAACACTTTAAAACAAACACACATGTTCATGTGGCAAACGAAGGCAACATAAAAAAGCAACAAAAGCAAAATCAGAACACTAAAAGGTATAGAAGTGTTAAAGCATAAAAGTTAGATACATATCCATATTAAATACAGTCAAGTACAAAACTTCACAATCAACTTGACTAAAATACTTGATAAAAAATCATATATAAATAGAAATCTTAAAAACTAAACACACTTTTGTTATCCATTGCTGGTGTTATCTGTATTTGTAAAATTGTTAATGATTACATAGCGAATAAGAGAATGCAAGAATACACAACAGGAAAAAGTGAAACTTCTAATGAATTCCACACAAAAAAGAATGTAGCAAAGCATTTCAAAAAATTAATTACAGTACAAGTTATGCACAACAAACGCGCCATATTGATAAAAGAAATACTGGTTTGATGGGAAACAAGCACAAAAGGAACAAAAGGAAAATTAAAAGCAATGTGTTTGCTTCTAATATCTTTAAGATTTTTAATGGACGATTTTTTTAATTTGCAAACAAATGTGTTCTTAACTAATGGAAGGAGTAAACAAACACCATCTATTTTTTTTTTTTTTTTTATGTAATTTTTCTTAGAAATATATTTCTTAATAAAAATCTATTTATACACACTACATTATAAAAAAATTATTTTTTTATTAAAGTAGATTGTGCACTTAAGATCCAAACACAATTAGTTTCAAGAACTTTTCCTTGCAAAGTATTTTGCTTACTTTACATAGATCTCTCTCTATTCGGGAGTAGGTTCTAAGCTTAAGAAAAAAGCTAGGTGCCAAAGTTTGCCTAAAAATTTCAATAGTTATGCATATAATCGTTTCATTATTTTACTTAGCCTCCATACAAATTTCGCTTCAAAACAAAAAAAAAATCTTTATAAAGTCAAGTGTTTGACAAAGAAATTATGAGAAATTTTGATATTATATATTATATATACATATATATATTTATATATACATATATATATTAATATATATATATGTTATTGATTTGTTACAAACTATAATATGTACTAAAGGATCGTGAAATACTTAAAGTGACTAAGGAGCAAGAGCTGCGGTAAAAAAAAGTTAAGAACGCCAAATATAAATATATTATTATAAAGTCATAATCTTACGAAGTGGTTGTGCCACTCGTTGGTCGTCTCTTTATAGATGAGAAAATGAAAGAATTTTAAGAAAACGTATAACAGCCTTATAATGATTTTTATATATGCGATGAAATATGAGAATGCATTATGAAACCTTACCGCAAAAGGTAAGACGAGGAAAGGTTAAATGCAATTTTAGTCATTCGAGCCAATATATGCCATGTTGTAAAAACTACCTTTCAAGTTATAATAGCGTAAATGAGCGTAAGATAGTTCTTCAGAAAGTTATCGGCACTTAAAAAGATAAATCTTAAAATGAATTAAATTTGTAAACCAAGCAACTCACTTTAATTTCAAAATATTTTTTTACATTTTTTAAAAAGAATTTTCTTACATATATGTAGGTATATTGTAAATACACGTTTTTTTTATACAACATTAATTATTTAATTAACTTTTTTTCTTGTTTTATTTCATTTAATGATCTCTATATGTTTCTAATATTTAAGTTGAAGTCAATAAACAAAATATAATCCATAAACATTTGTATAAATGAATAATAAAATACTTACACATGCATATATGTATGTATAAAATTTTTTTTTTTTTTTTTTTTTGTGTTTTGGTTCATTTAATTGTAATACCGGTATATACCATTATAAAAGTTTCTATACCGGTATACCGATAAAATTAAAAGCAAGCACTTTAACATTTACACCGCCACCTACTCGGTAAAATGGGTAAATTGGAAAAAAAATGGGCAATTGTCCTGGTTAAGCAACATTTAACACGTTGCGCCGCAACATTTCATAATGAATAATCTCAAACATTTTTTAAAAAAATTTTTCGGTACATTCATCAGACATTTGTTGACACGAGTTGGTTGGACAGCATTCGATAAAAGATCATTAGCTTGAGTAGAAAATTCATTTGAAACTGTTGTCAGTTTATTTGTATATCACAAATCTTCTCAACAATTTAATTTATTATATTTCGGTGTAATATAGTTTTAGTCGAACTGAATCAGCTTTTAAATATTTAACAGCACACGATATATTAAAAACACTTACATGCGGTTTTTAAAATACAAGTAATTGAACGTGTTGTTAAATATATATGAAAGGCACTCAGTTGGGTGCTTTTCATATACATTTTACTACACTTTTAATCACTCCTATTGTAAAACCGCACACAAGTTTGGAGTTCCATAACTTGTGTTCAATATTTTGTTGACATTTATTAAAGTAGTATGCGAAAGTAGAAAGTAATCCTATTTCACGCTACGTTACTTGTCAATACAATTTTACACTTATTCCTCTTTATTGACAGATGCATTAACATATCAACGCATTGAACGCGTGGTGTGAGCCTCAAGCTTAAAACCCATTTGAAATAACATACCGGCTGATTGACAATAAGTGATTGCCATATGATGCATTTAAAATGCAACGTTTTTAATGACATTGAAATATACAAAAAAAAAACAAATCTACCTGATAATTACCCGATATTTACCCATATATAGGGTAAATACTGAAAAGAATCCCATTTATAATTTTCACCAAAAAACAAATTTTATTTAAAAAATCAGTTTTTCACATGAATGGCTTAGTTTTCAAATCTTTTCTTTTTTTCGATTTTCTTTTTTAACAAAAATCAATTTTTTTTTAAATTGGAAATATATAATTCAAATAAAAAAATCTAAATTTTGTCTTTTTGGTTGCCCATGAATCTTTTTAAGATCTTGTGCACAAATGTAGTTGTCAAGTTTCCTCAGTAGCTTTTATCATGCCCTGCTAAGGCTCTTCTTTAAGATTTCTTTATTTTCCAAATCACAAAGAACGTATACGTACCTAAAACAATCGCCAAATGTAAGAAGACGTAATAGAGAATAACGTAGTATTCGTTGTTGTCTTAATACAATATTATTGTTTATTTTATTTTGGTGTTACAACTTCTCCTTCGACAAATAACTGACTGCCAGACTGACTGGTACAGCTACAGCCTGTAGTAACTGTAAGCAAATGTACACAATGCAGCTGCAGGTTGTTTTCTCTACACTTGTTTTCCCCTTCACATTGTACTTACGATGCTGTTGGCTTTTATTACAGCATTATGTTTTTTTTGTTTTTTTGCATTCATCTTTTACACTAAGAAAGAGCGTCCCTTTATTGTCAACGACATTTACATTTTGCGGATTTCCTTTAATTTTTTGTTGCCGTTATTTTTTCTGGTTTGAGAATTTTGCTTGATTTTTTTCTCTGACAACAACTACGATACTTTTGCTACTTCTACATCTCCTACAAAAGCTTTGTTATATTGTTGTTGATTTTGTTTTCATTTTGATGTTCATTAGCGTAAAACTCATAAATAATAAATAAAACAAAACAATGAACTAGATTAAATTTATGTAGAAAATTTAAAAAGATCTTGTAGAATAAGGAGTGAGATATAACAATAAATGTGTCAAAACAATAGAGTGAGTTACTGGTCTCAGAAATTTTAATTTCAATTGAATTACAGCTAATCAAAATAAAGTTAGTTGTTGTCTGTCTATTCTTTGTTATTAAGATTTAAACAGTGCCTAAAATAAATTCAGCTAGTGAATTAGCTTAAATAAAATTGTAAGTAATTAAGCTTTTTAATTCAATGCTGTAGATAGCTAAAAAGCTCAATTTTTTTTAAATGGTTAATTATTTTTTAAGTATAATTTTGTTTTTGCTAAAACCTTGGCGATAAGAAGAATATTATGAACGTTTAAAGACGGTTAAGGTTCAATTGTATCTTCCTGCAGTTATTAAAATAATTATAATATCCATAATGAAGACTTAAATTTATTGAAATTGACTGCGAGGCTCACAATATCGACAAGAACATTTCTTTCGTATATTTATATTGAAAACAATAACAAAAAACTAAAATTTGTTTTTGTTTTCTGTCTAAATATACGAAAGAAATTTTCATGTCGACATCGTGGGCCAGGTAGTAAATTATTTACTGCTGAAATCAAACACAAGAAAAATAAATATATAATTATTTAATACCATGTTCACACTAAGGTTCGGTTCACACACGTCAAGTTGGACTCGCCAAGTCTTAAGTTTTTAGGAGAGATGGGAAAAGAAATGGCATTCTATTTTCCCTTCTCTCCTTAAGGCTCAACACTTGACTTGTCAAACTTTACGTGTGTGAACCGGCACTTACACAGAAAAAATTAAAAATTATCTCTAATCAACAAATTTATTCCAAATTCGTAGAATCAAGCAACCCATTTGTTGATTTTGCACCTATTGCCAAAATGATTACATTGATTACTTAAAATTTTAAAAATTTTATATTTTGAATATGTTTTCTCCAATAAATTATATTTTTAACTTTAATTAAACAAATGATCAAAAAATGTGTTGATTGATTTTGACAATTTCCAACAACAATTTCATAAGTTTAAATTATTTTATTTTAGACAAAATAATTTTTTATTATTTAATTATTAATTTAAATCAAAATTTATTTCCAAACAACTAAAATGTTTATTAAATCAAAATTATATTTTTAATTTTCTTTCAACAAAAAAAAAAATTGATTCAATTATCACACTAACTAAATTTAAAAACTTTTTAAATAATTTTTTAATTGATAAAAAACTACTAATATTTTTTTCTGTGTACATTTGATTCATATAAGTGTACTTTCTACCGAATTTTATCACAAAACTTTTTTTGGGCTCAAGCATAATTTAAAAGCTTATAGGGTAAAGTATTTTTGAGATTTTTTTCAGATTTTTCGGAAAAGGTTTAGAGGTGCTCAAGTCGAGTTTTTGCCAAAAATCGTATCTGCCGGCCTTTTTTTAAGTTTTCTTCATAACTTTTTCAAAAAACCACGATTTTCTTTACTTTAAAGGAAATAATTTAAAAGAAAAATGTGCAAGCTTTTTTTTTGGTGAAAAAAGACTATAAGTTTTTGCAATGCATTTCCTCCTTTGTAATTTTTCCATAGATTTTGTAAATAACGCTTTATAATTTTTAAAATTTTTATGAAAATGAAACAAACCAACAATGCAGTTTGAAAGATAAATTTATTCTAAATAACTTAGAGACAAATATTTTTGAATTCGCTTGTACGGTTCCTGAGTTATACCGGTTTTCAGATTTGTACCCAGCTTATGGTATTATTACTCATACCCAACAAACAAATTTAAATCAAACGATTTATTTGCTTTGTCTTAAAATCATTTATGGGGTCCTGAAAACCTGTTTCAGAAGTTGTGACATTGAAGTAACTGTTAGCTGAAGCCACAACTCGTTCTGCCACATCACTTACTACTTGTAAATTTTGAACTTTGGTCTTTGCATCTTGAAATGACTTGATGGCTTCCCAATTTTCTGGATCAGTTTTTAGAAGATCAATTAAAATATCGCAAGCTTAAAAAACAAACAAGACTGGGTTTGGAAATTAATCCTTGAATTTTATTATTTTTAAGGTTGTCTTCTGTTAAAATTTACTAATTCGTTCTCGCTACCAGTATGTTTATCAAAAAAACGCTAAGCTACCCAATTTTCGGATAAAGTACCACTGATGACGTAAAAAGGTTTTAAACGTTGCGCGTTCAACTGCTGCATTATTAATTTTGTAGTTATCCAAATGGCTTGTAAGACTAAGATAATTAGAGGAGCGTATCGAGGGCATTGACAGAGGTACCAGTTTTTGATATTTTTTCTTAAAATAAAAGGCATCGAATTTTGAATTGTCCTTGCAAGATTGCGGCGATTTCGAAAAGAGCATAAGTTTAAAAAATATATAATTTTCTTCAACCAGCGGGCCCGATTAATAGCTTCAGAAGCTTTTACTGTTGCATAGTGCTTATATCATCACCCAAAAAATAAGGATCAAATAAGGTAATTATTTATAATCTTCTCTTGGTTGCATGTCTTCAAACTGGCCTTTAATAAATCCTCAACGCGGCAAGTATTGATAAGGGATACAGCTTTCATCAATGTCACTACTTCTGAAACTGATTTTAAGAGAGCATAGAACTACATCGTAGGTACTGTAATTAATGATTTGTAAACAAAGCAAAAGCAAAACGTTTAATTTTTATTTGTTTGTTGGGTAAGAGTAATAATACCATAAACTGGGTACAAAGCTAAAAACCGGTATAACTCAGGAACGGTAAGAGCGAATTCAAAAATACTTGTTTCTAAGTTATTTAGAATAAATTGGTCTTTTAAGCTGCAATGCTGGTTTGTTTAATTTTCATAAAAATTTTAAAAGTAATAAAGCTTTATTTACAAAATTTATGAAGAAATTACGAAAAATTTTAATGTAGGATGCATAAATGAGCAAATGCATTGCAAAAACTTATAGGCTTTTTTCACCAAAAAAAAAGCTTGGACATTTTTAAATTTAAATTATTTCCTTAAAAGTGAAGAAAATCGTGGTTTTTGACAAAGTTATGAAGAAAACTTAAAAAATACTGGCAGAACCGATTTTTGGCAAAAATTCGACTTGAGCGACCTCTAAACATCTTCCGAAAAATCTTGAAAAAATCGCAAAAATTCTGTACCCTATAAGCTCTTAAATTAAGCTTGAGCACCAATGAAAATCCAAAAGGTGATTTTCGGAAGGGGGTTTATGTGAGACATAGAGCCAATTCAGACCTTACTACGAGCACAAATATTAATATAATAGCTTAATGTTAGAGCTATAATAAAAGCTATCGTCGCCAAATTTTATATAATTATACATAAATATAAACGTAAACAATTTATTTCAAGAAATAAGAAAAGAAAAAGATAAAAATTAAAATTCTAAAAATTAAAAAATTTAAATTTTCAGGAGATGGTTTGTAAAGAAATAAAATTTTGAAATTCCTGGTAAGACTCGGAGAATTCCAGTTTTTAATATATTGCCTACTCTGCACTTGTCATGTTTTAATTATTAGCCAATTTAAAGGGAGGCGGTAGAAATTTTATATTTTACCTCCATTTAATTTCTTCTAAGTATGAGGAAATTTAAGGAGAAACTCGCACAACTAAATTTTTACCAAACTGCATCCTTTTTACTTCTCATTAGTAAATAGCTTCCGAGTGAAGCCGGAGCGGTCAGCATGTAATTTAATATATCTGTTGTCTGAGTACAGCATATCTCCAAAATTAGTACGCTTTTGCAGAATGACACTTAGTGACAAAAAAAAAAATCCTCAGTACGAATTAGATGACATCTCCGAACCATTTACTACCACAACGGGGGTTTTAGAATAACAAGAGTAATAGAACGGCAATGATGAAGACAAAAATCATATCTGGTGGTAAACAAGAACAACGCGAATAAAATATGGCGACAGAGTGCAACAGGCAATTTTAATTTAAAGGTAGTAGAAGAATTTTACTTCATTTTATCCGCTGTAAATAAGGAAAATAACATAAAAATCGGAGAAAAAACGAAGGATAGTGCTTGATGGCTGGTGTTTTTATGGAATAAGGCTGAGTTGCCGCTAGAAGATAGAAGTTTCAATAGTTTGTGCTATTATAATGCTAGAAACTGTCAGAGTGAAGGCTATACTGAACAAAGAGATTACCTCTGTTAATATAATTTGTTTAGTGCTTTTGTATGATATATGAATTCTGACGGGGAGTTGCTTATGCCAATTAGTTTCTTCAATACATTTTTCTACAAAAAAGAATACAGGTATTAATTTCCATTACTTTCTTATTTAACAGATAAATCTCTTTTATTATATTGATATCTTTTTTTATTAAATTAAAACACAATATTTCATCAAATGGTCACAAATTCATAAAGAAATTAAACGCTTGAAACCGTTTTTTAAGTTTTCAATTAGGAAAAAACAAAAAAAGAAACCCTCACAAAAAACAAAAGAGCACAAACTACAACGTGCTAGAAACCGTTACACAACCTGTTTTGTAGCACAAACTGGTTCCTAGCGCCATCTTATATTACAGTTTCTAGCAGCCACTCTGACATCAGCATAAGCAAGCATAAGCAAGCATTTCAGAAGCAAAGCAACCTCCAGGAACTTGAAACCTTTTGTGATACTTATGCTTTCGAAGCATGTTCGAAACATGGGGACTCGTAAAAACTTTTGAGGCATTTTTCGATACAAAAATACTTCGTAAAATGTATGATATGCATGACAAATGAACCATTAGATGTATAAGATTTAATCCAATGTGGATATAGACGCATCAATATAAAAAATTGAGCTGGCTGGAACACGTCGGAAGAATGAATGTGGAAACTTCGAAGATCTAAATGAAGGATAGCGTAAACGGGAATGGCCGAGACGTCGGTGGAAACAGTGGAAGAAGACATAAAATCCTAGATGACAAGGCACAAAAGTTCTAAGCGAATAAAAAAGGCAAAAAACATGGTATTGTGTCAATTAAGTAAGCATCTGTTGCCAATTCCAAATATTTTTTAAATGCTTTAATTCAGTGTTAACCAAGCCCCGAACGCACGTATACAAAGATATTATGTGCTTGTGTGCGGTCGCAAACAGAAGCTGCGGTCGCTGCCGAATTGTACACTGTGTAACAATCTAATATATAAAATTGAATGTATATATCTTTGTTCCGTATAGGCGTCTAAACTACTGACCCGATCTTCATGAAATTTTCACAGTATGTACTGTCGACCAAGAAGGACAAGTATGCTATATTAGGTCAAGATTGGACAAAGGGGTGTGGTACCTCTCATACAATTTTTTTTTATATAAATATTTTGTCAATTATTTTTGTTTTTTTTTATTTCAATATATTTTTTTTAATAAAATTATTGGATCCCGTGCAACGCCGGGTAACCGGGCCAGCTAGTGTTAAATATTTATTAAAAAAAAAAAAAAACATCAGTTCCCAAGAAGTATAAACTTTGTTGCTCTGTGTTGATTACAAAAAAAAAAAACAAAAACAATACCAAACAAGCGTGCGTGGTGTTGCTTTTACAAAGCTTGAGCAGAGACTGATGTTTTGAAAAGAAGAAAATTGTTGTATACATGTGAATTGCCGACCGTGTCTGTGTGAAAAATACGATTATAGACTGGCTCGCGAGTCTATGGAGTGGTTATGACTGCTCTAATTAGATATTTAGTGCGAAAATGCTTGTTTTCTATAAGGGATATATAAGAAATATCTGAGCCAAATTTGTACCTCCTACCGCACACTTTTCCGCAGAATATTTATGCTTTATAGGACTAAGATCAATATTGTAGCTTTTACAAACGGAAAAATGGGGAGTACTACTGCAAATTTTATATTAAAAATACCTTTGTTTCGCTACAAGTTGTAAAATACACAAGGCGCAGTTCTAGCTATAAAGTCTCTTGAGGTTGTGATATCATAAAAGTTCTAGGATTAGACCAAAATCTAAAAATTTACAGACTCAAGAAAACTTAACGTTCTCTTGCGATCCGAAAGATTGTTTTTGCGGAAGTTTCACTTTTTCGTTTAAAAGAAACTTTCGGATATCAAGGGGGAATTTTTGTCTACCACACAAAGCCGCAGGAAGGGGGATCCTGAAAATTCCACTTAAGGGCAGATATTTTTACCTCTTGTATGAGATTTCGGCGTGGGGGAGGATTATTTCTATATGCTGTTGCTACTCAACAGATGATGCTTTAGTTTTTCCAAAAGCAGCAGGTGTAAGATAGCTCCAGCACCTAAATAGGGGCGAGTGTAATATCTTGCCGGATGATGCACTGAAAAAGCTTGTTTCTCTCACATTCGGGGAGAATTGTTAAATGCATTGTTTGACATCCAGTGGTTAAGATACTACCTAGACCTACTTCGTGTTGGATTTTGTATAAGATAACTCGACTTTATCTGAAACAAGCAAGAAAGTATAGGCGGTCAGAACCCATAATACGATATCGTCCAACAGTTGAATGTATAAAAAGTATGTCAGTAATATACATAGGCTTAATAAAATCATAGACAATATTTATCTGTATATAAGTATAGTAAAGTTTAGGTTTATTTAACAATTTATATTGAATGTTTTCAAGACAAATGAAGACACTGTCACTCTTAAAAGTTGTATTTTTTAAGCAAGTGTCAAGGCTTGTCAAAACTGTGACATTTTTAAACAATAAAAAATTACTCCATTGCATAATTGCTTGGTCAATTTATAAAGCGAATTCAACTTAGGTCGAACAAACCTAATTTCCCAAATTTTATCATACTATGTATCGAATTGCGAAAGGCAGCTTTATACCTATAAACATAGTCTCAATTTGTAAACTAACATTTTGGACCTTTTTTGCATACTTTTAAGTAAATCAGACTTTTAAAAAAAAAATTATTAAGTTTGAAAAACTTTTTTGCAAATTCATGCATGAAATTCCCAAGATTTGAAATTACCTATGTTTTTAAAATCACAATTGTTATTTAAAAGTATTTTCATTGTGGTTTTCAATTTAGTTTAAAATAGTGGAACAAATAAGCAAGTACTTTTAATTAGGCGGCCACTTAGCTGACCGGCTTAAAACCACAGTTATGAAAAAAGATTTGTACTCAGAACACCTTTCTTGTGATTTCAAAGCACTTTCACAAAAAAAGATTTTTAGAACATGTCTAACAGTTATCAATTTCTCATATAATATACAAAATTATTCTATATTGTTATCGCTACTATTAAGACCTTAAAAACCAGCCTTTTAGCTCAATAGATGCCAATCGGGACTGGGTTTTGCAAATCCCGGGATTCGGGATTACAGAAAATCAAATCAAATTTACGGGATATATAAAAAATAAGAGATTTATTTTATTTTATTTATTTTATTTTATTATTTATTTTATTTTTATTGATTTTATTTAAAAAAAAAAAGTCTTTAAAAGAAGTTTACAAACGAAGGTTTTATAATTTATTTATTATTTTAAAGTTATATATTACTTAAATTTGTAAAAATTTAAAATTGTGACTTTTCTTATTTAATGACTAATTTAATTAAAAATATGATGAAAAAAAAACAACGTACGATTTTAAACAATGTGTTACTTGATTCAATAAAAAAATAATTAACATAAAAGCTATATTTGATTCAATTACCTCAGTTCATTCAAGCTAAAAAATAATTTATATTCTAATTGAACAACGCAACATAGTAGTTCATTTATTTGTAAGATTCTATTAAAATTTTATTAAAATAAATAATTAAAATTTGAATTCGAAATTAACTAACAAAAGCAATTTATTTAGTTAACCATTAAAATCTTTTTAACAAAAACGCATTTTTATAACCACCACCACTTGCGGTAGGAATTATGTAGTGTATAAAATACTTTACTTAATATTGTGAAATCGCTTAATTAATTACCGTACTTTCGATGTCAACTCCCGGAAAACACTTTAATAATCTTAACCCTGTAAAGAGTTAAGCTTAAATTTTGTATTTGGTGCACTACTGAAATGTTTCGTGCATTTCAAAACATTTTTTTCTTTAATAAATTTTTTTTTAGTTATTTTTCGCACTTCTCACGTTAAAATTTCTTTATAATTATTGGATACGCTTGAAAATAATAACAAAGTTTAACTATTTTCTTACGTTTTCAATGACAGTATTAACAGAATTAATCAAATAAATATTAAAGATCAATATTGTGTTCCCTATCCTCTCATGGGGAATGTCATAATGAATTTCTTTTTGTAAAAAAGGTAAAACAAAAAAATTAAGTTAACAATTTCGGGATCGGGAATTCGGAATTGGCATCCCTAGTTACTATTCAGTTTTGAAAAAACATTTTACAGTAAGTCTATGAACTATAAACAACTAGAGTAACCCTGCCCGCGTTGCTGGACAATGTAAAATAAGTCAAATGACGGGAGCAAGCAGAGCCTTATACCGACAAAATGTAATTCTCATAAGGAAAAAATACATTTTATATAGGGAAAACACACCATCATAAAAGTGCGCGTATAACACATATTCATAGAAATTTTTCGATGTTTTAAATAGGTTTCCTTTTGGTGGTATTAAGTAAAATTAGCATACAAAACGTACATTTTAGATTTTTAAATATTTCGACTTTTATTTTTGGCTTTTCTTCTTCTTCCTTTTTTCGCAACCATCGCCGTGATAAGACGAAAAAAACCAAAAAGAATCATTGAAATCGGTCAAGCAATTATCGAGTTTAAGCAGACTAATCCACAGCAATTAATGGTGCAATGTCAAATTTCCATACAAAACACAATTTTTGCTTTTTTCGATTTTTAACCTTTTTGTTGGGCTTTTCTGAGCTTTCTTTTTTTTTAACCTTCCCCGTGATTAGACGAACAAAACAAAAAAAAAATTTATACAAATCGGTCAAGTAGCTCTCGAGTTTTAGCGTGACTAAGACACAACGTTTAATTTTTATATACAGTCGGGCCTTGATTATCCGTGATGGTCGGGACCAGAAGCATTACGGGTAATCAATTTTCACGGTTAATCTAATAACAATTTTGATTATACAGTTCATTTAATATTTTTATTATTTAACAACTGAACATACATATTTACATCAAAAAAATTAATTCAAGAAGTTTATGTACATTTTAAAATTAAATGAGTATGTATGTATACATTAAATTTCTACTGAAAACATGAGGCAAAAAAACGACATTAAGCAAAAAAAGAATGCAATTTCTTAAAAAAAAGTCGTGTTATGTTGTTTGTCTAATAATTTTCAACTGCCATCACGGATAAAAGAAGTAATCACGGTTAATCGAAGCAAAACATTGCAAACAAAAAACAATAGACTGATATTTGGCCTTCACGGTTAGTCGGGGTTACCGGTTAACCGGATCACGGATAATCGGATAACTTTATTACCAAATGTAAAGAATTGTAGGTATATTGACAACAGACTGCATATAATGGTCATTGGCCTTTTCTTTTATGTACATACATACATATATGAAGAGGTCACACAAGAGAAACTGTTATTTTATATAATCAAAAAACTTTCAAAGTTTTATTTTCACATAAAGTAAATTAACACTCCGTTTTGTGAAAACTCATGCTGGCTTACAACATCCAGCTAGCTCATCGTTTAAATACTTAAAGCAAATAGCAAAAAAAAAAAAAAGAAAATAAATGAAGTCAAAAGTCATATAATTTTTCTTTATTGTTCGTTATTTCTAGCTGTATTTTCAACTTTTACTTACTGGTATTAACGTTAGGAATCCTTCGGATAGCTTTTTTAACATTAAATTTATGGTACAAACATAAATAAAACTTTTCTGAACATTTCAAATCAACACAATAGTTAAACTTAAAAATAAATTTACGCATACACCCAAACATTGTGCTTACAGTGTATATACAACTAGTTAAGAAGAAACATCTTTTATATATACTTACATAAAGAAACTTTGATATAACGAATGTGAAGGTGATCGAAAATACTTCGTTTTAGCTATTGATTCGTTGTGGGCATGTAAAGGGTGGTTTTAAGGGCCGATGTTGATTTTGAATAGAACACAAATTATTTAGGAAATTACTGTCATTTCTTTTTACTATGATATTATTGGAACGGTTCAATTATGTAAGGAAAAAAATATCGGCCAAGTGGCCGCTGCGACCTTGGCGACACACCTCCATCCGATGGTACAAATGCTCGATGACGCTGAGGCATAATTGAGGTTTTAAAATAACACCAAAGAAAGAAATCCAACAGTGTCAAATCACATGATCTTGGCGGCCAATTGCCATCGCCACCACGTGAGATAACACGGCCACTGAATTTTTCGCGCAAAAGAGCCATTGTCTCGTTAGTTGTGTGACAAGTGGCACCGTCCTGTTGAAACCACATACCGTCCACATCCATATCTTCCAATTCGGGCCATAAAAAGTTCGTAATCATCTCACGATAGCGAACACTATTCGCAATAACTGCCTGACCGGCCTCATTTTGGAAAAAATACGGCCCGATGATGCCGCCAGTCCATGTAAGGAAACAGATTCTCAAATTAACAAACCCTGCCAAAATAGACCCTTTTTCAAAATGGTCCAGCTCACGAGAGGAGCCGAAATATTTTAAATGTCATCTTAAAAAAGTCCAAGGTTCATTTTTAGGAGGGTACGTCGAGCACTTGTTTTGGTGAGTCGCTATAATAAACATAACACATTTAATTTTTTTTTATTTTATAATTCTTACAAAGTAGTTTTCAACTTACACACATACTTATTTGGGTTGCGGTCATATACCCAAAACTTAAAATCCCGAATTCGAAAATCCCGAATTTCAATCCTAAAGTTTTAAAATCCACTCTTCTCTGCATAGCCAGTCATCGACCGGGTACAAGGATTTGCTCCTCTATGGTATAAAAAACACCGGCTTCGCTAATCAAAGCTTCAAAATCTGGCCTTGAGTACGGCCGAAGGCAGTCTCTGCAAGTAAGCTTAACCCTCAAATACCCAAGATCGCTTACAGACGGTCATCAGAATAAATAAGTATTGAATAAAACCTATTTATTTACGCTGTTACGATGCAAAAAATTTAAATGAGTATACAATTCTCAGTATAACGGTACCAATTGAATTAAATGACTGAGATAGCGTGGAAGAAGGTATTATTCTAGTCAGAACTTTGATGCGAAAGACAAATAAATATCAAACTACTTATTAAAATTTCAGGTATTTGAGGGTTAAGTAAGCGAATCCGGTGTTTTTTATACCATAGAGGAAAAAACTCTTGCGTCCGTCCAAAGGCCGGCAATGCAGAGTAACTATTGCTACCGAGTCCGGTGTCCGGTTGACATACCAAAAAGCAGAAAATCCTTGGGACCAGTCGTAGGCCGGCTATGCTGAGAAGTTTTAGTTCAGTTTAAAATCGCTATTTTCGAATTCGGGATTTTAAGAATCGGGACCCCAACCCAAATAAGTAAGTATTTATGTATGCTTAAGGCCCTAATTTTGTAAAACACAACGCAACGACAAAGAATTACATTGCCTTTAACAGAAATTCACATTGGTTTTTAAGATTTCCTACGCCTCATTGCTTGTGGATTCAAAATTTTAAAACGGTTCATAAATTTCTGTACAAAGCAACAACAAAATTACAAAATATTTATGAATTTGTTTTTGCTTTTAATTTAATACTTTGGCGTGCGTTGTGTTTTAAAAAATTAGGGCCTAAAACTACTTTCTACTTGAATATTTACATATAAAGTAATTGACCAGAAAACTAACAAATACAAATGGAAATTTTTAAAAAATTACAAGAAATTGCAAATAATTGAATATTAAATAACTCCCCGAAAAAATGAAAAGGCTCCCACAACAAAGGAAATAACAACATAAAAACCAAATAAAATTAAAAACTCCCATGTAAAATTATTTGGGACTTATTTAGTTAGGAAATAACTCTTAGACAAAAAATTAAATAACTTCCAAGAGAATTGAGCAAAACTGAGAGGGCTGGGAGCTATTTCGTAATGAAATTACTTCTAGATTTGTGTCCTAAATTTTTGGGCCTAGCTTAGTGATTTCTTAGAACTTATTTCACCTGGGACTTATTTCGCTTTGCCCTTCAACATGTTATAAACAAACTAAATGCGTGTTTTTTTTTTTTTTTTTTTTTTTTTTTTTGTTATTGCATTGTTGTAGTTCTTATAGACCTAATTACAGTTTTGCTTAAAATTTAATTAAGTTTTTTCTGACTTCGTTATATAGACATTTAAATAAATACTTCGAATTATAGAGGCTTTTTAGCTCAGAATTTCTTTGTTGTGTATATGAAAAACTTTGCAATAAATAGGTTTTTCTCAGGGGACTTAGCAAAAAATATGAAATATTAAATTTGAGAAGTTCGTTATATCGAAGTTTCACTGTATATCTATAGTTTGAATGATTCATCTTGCTTTTAGACAGAAATACATATCTCAAGTGTTTTTAATTTTCAGCAATGTGTATAAATGGCAACAACTCTATACTCATAAATAATTTTTTGTACAGAAGTATGAATGGGAATATACATACATATATACAAACATGTAAACAAGTGCAGCGGTCAAGAAAAACAGAGTAAGCAAATTTTTAAAAAGTAATTGAGAATAATGCAACGAAGTATTTTAAGTTGTTTAGTATTATTGAAATCCATGTCTGCTACTTTGTCTATTGGAAAAACTGCCTTAATCCATATTCACTATGAAAGCAACATTTTCACTGCAGAGAACGAAGAAAGACGTTAAAAACTTACAACTAAATGTTGTCAATATACTAACGACGTGTTAACAGAATATAAGAAACTTATTGTCGAAATGAGACCAAAATGTTGTAAATATGTTAACAGTTTGTTCCCAAATTTTTAAATCTTTACACCATCCATAATAAAACTGAACACAAACGTTAGTGTAAATTTTGGTATTTTAAACCGAATTTGTGTATGAATATGCAGCCAAATAATATGTTTCCATTTAGTGTGTTCCTTAAGCTTTTGAAAGAAGGTGGCAGGTCTTATACATACACACATACATTTATTTTAGATAAACATTTTTAAAATTCCATTTTAATATCAATACTCTAAGGGCTGTCTATCCAAATTGTCATTAACTTTTTACGGCTGTTAAATAAACAACAACAATATCAAGTTTTTTTCCTTTAACTGTCAATATTAATTTACGACCATGTATGTATATAATAATATTCAATACAACAGTTCATTTTTTATCTTAGTAATTGTTTTTCAATTAATATTTTTGTTTACCCTGAATTTTGTAAATAATTTTTTCTAAAGTTTTTTCTGGCAAGACAATGCATTTGTGGTATTTTTTTTTAATAAAAAGTTTTTCAATAAAACACTAAAATTAAAACATAAATGTGATTATAGCCATTTCACACTTGTATACGTTTTAGAGGAATGACAGAAAGATGTTAAAAATGTGAAACATGCATTCACAATTCCAACATTTAACATTTACTATCGATCAATAATGTTACCATTTGTGAAAAAAACTACTTCTTTTAAAACATTTTTCTACAGATGTGCCAAAATTTCAAAAGAAACGACTAAAATGTATTTGAAATTAATTTATTTTTTTTATTTAAGAAAAAAAATAAAAAACTTGCAAACAGGGGTAGCTTGACAAATAGTTATAGACTTTTTACACTTGTTAATCATTAATTTGCAAAGATGTTGACATAAATCTCAAAAGAAACACATAGAGATAAAAATCAAAATTTTTTAACATCTTTACAAAATATTACTACCTCATTTTGTTCCCTTTTACAACTGTCGATTTTTTTAATGTCATCACTAGAAAAGTGGCAACAAATTCTATTATAACTGTGGCAGCTCGGAAAAGATGGCACTTTTTTGAAAGCAGCGTTAACAATTTTCTAGTTTTAACTTTTTTTAAAGTATTTTATTGTTTAATTATTTGCATTATATTATTAAACAAAATAAATTCCAAATACATTTTGGTGTGTTCTTTTAAAATTTTGGCACTTTTCTAGAAAAAAAGTATTTAAAAAAAATAAAAGTTTTTTTCAGAAATGGTGAAATTTTTTATTGATATTACGCTGCTTTCAAAGTAATTGACATTTTGTCAGAGATGCCACAATAATAATAAAATCTATTGCCACTTTTCTAGTGATGATACAAAAAAAGGTGTAAAATGGAATACAATAAGATGGAAACATCTTGTGAAGATGTTAATTTTTAGTCTTTTCGATGTGAGAAGTTCTCACCACAGTTACAGAGAATGAGTACAGTTTTGAAATATTCACTTCCGAGCATTTATCTTATGTTAATCTTAATATGATAACAAAATTTTCTTCTTCTAGGTTTCACCCTTAAAAATTGTTTGGGTACACGCAAAGAAAAAACATGGTTGTGGTAAACATAATCTAAGAGCAACATATTATGATAAGAATTATGATTGTAGTCACCATATTATTATTGAAACATATTATGCCTCAATATGCTCGTAATATGTCATCATAATATTTTTCCCTTAATGATATTATTATTCTGTTAATCATACTAAGTTAAGAAGTAATCAAATTATTGTCATGTTAATCATAATAAGCTGAGAAGTAATCATATTATCATCATGTTAATCATAATAAATTTAGAAGCAATCATATTATGATACAGAGCCTTTCGAAGCTGTCATAAAAATACAAAATAAATTTAAATATTTTTGAATCGATTTTTTATTTTGTGGCTTTTTACAATTTTTCTTAATGTTAATCAAATAGCGGAGTTCAATATAAGGCTTGCAAAAGAGCAAATGAAAAATCTGCGGTTTTCATGGGCAACCGCGTGTGCCCATTTTTTTGAATTTAAGATGTTGATGCCATATTGCCTAATTTTGAACGCTCTTTATATTTTTTTGAAAAAAGATGGATCAATTCCATTTTGTAACGTAATGACAAAGTTTAAAATGTGCAATACCTAGCCCATAGTTTAATCTAGAATGGGTTTTCGGCTTTCCTGAAAACATACGCGGTTGCCCATGAAAACCACAGAAATATCGTAGCACTTTTATAAAATATAACGAAATCTCTGTGTGTTTTGTTGTTGGATTTTACAAAAAACTATGATATTTTGCATTTGCACTATTACATCACTAATACTTAAATGAACTCCGCTAATATTTTAATTTTTTAATTTCTTTAAACTTATTTTTTTATGGAATTTTATCTTTAAATTGTTTAACCGCTGACAAATAAAAAAAACGACACAACTTCTTTAAAATTATTTTACAAATGGCGCTAACATAATATGATTAGAGTAAAAATAGTTTGATTGCATCTTTAACATAATATGATAAATGTATAGAAAGTTATCATGTTATGGTTATTAAATATCATGATATGGTTGTGAGAAATATAATATGTTTAGAAAGTTATCATAATTAAGTTGTTAGAAGAATAATTATTTTTCGGTCAACAATACTCAAATTCATAATTGCGATAAACATTGATATGTTTACAGTAACTATAATATTGTTGATATTAAATAAATATAACAATTATTTGTGTACGACAACAATATTGTAACATTAAACATAGTGTTGTTGCCGTAACCATGCCCAACCATATTTTTTCTCTGCGTGTAATTCCCACAAATGGTGTAGGGAAGTAAATGGTTATACTTGTCCAACAATGATTTCTAACTAGTTTATACATTGTTTTTATATAATTTGAACTTACGTTACTACGCTTTAAAGATTGATGCACCTTTTCAGTTCCTAGCTTTTGAAAGTTAAGTAGTATGTCCTTAATGGTATTTCGTTTATTTGCTTTGCATAGCAACTAAACTTTTATTCTTCGGATATCCCTGGATGTAGTTTTTAACCTTGTTTTGGATTATCAATAAGACCTTGAAATTTACCCCAGCTGAGTTTAATCTTATTTTTGAATTAACATATTGTTCTATAGTTAACTTAAACTAAACTTTCAAATACATTTCATAAATTTATTACCTTTTTATTACCAAGCATTTCATTAAAATCATTAAAATAACCAGGTATGTAATATATATAAATGCGTTTACGTTTATCTCTTTAAATAAATTTCAGTCTGATTAAGCAAATTTTTTGCACCATAAAATATTTTAATAAAACATCTGGCCTAAAAAGGAGATTTCAATGTTGTTTTATTGGTAATAAACAATTATTCAGCTGTTATTATTCTAAAACAAAGGTTTTTAAAAAAATATACAACTACAGTTATTTTTATTATTGTTTTAAATACTTGTACAAATTAAAAAAAAAAAAAAACTAATAAATTTTAAAAATTTATCTTCAAACTACCACTACCACAATGGCCTAAATCATCATTGAAATTCAAATACAAAAAAAAAAATAAATTCAAATAGAAATAATAAATAAATATTCCTACAATACAGATGTAAAAGATATATCGACGCAGTTGCGTAAAAAGGGCCAATATTTACATAGATCATAAGGCAAAAAATTGTTTAAATGTGACAACAGAAGTGCTCGGGATCTTCCAGGAATTAAGTGGTCTCCTTATTTTACATTTGAATTTATAAGAATAATTATAAAAAAAAACTTACATAGTACAGTTTGGCTCTTTTTACGTAACAATGGATCTACAATCAAGAAAAAGCTGCTACTAAAAAATAAAAACGCTACACATTTATTCCACAGTTTTCAATGTAATAAAAAAATTATATTGAAATACATTAACCCTGCTGTTAGGTTTGGACCATTTTGGTTAATTTTTGTTTTTTTTTTCGCTTTGACTACGGAACGGTTGAATATGTTAACTTAAAACGTTAGCTAATGTGGTGTTTTTATATATTATTAGTTCTGCAAAATTTTTAAATATAAATAATGTAAAGGAAATTAGAAAAATGAAAAATTACGAATCTTAGGTTTAGGACCATTTTGGTCCGTTCTTGTTTCTCGATTTATTGATATGAAAAAAAATCAAATTTTCGCAGTTCATAATTATGATGAGCATATTATCTTCGTTGCAACTTGAATATAAATTGTTGCTATATGATGCATTTCTCTCTCTTAAGCTTCGTACAGATGGTGGTTAGATCTTGCAATGTTGTAATAAAAATTGACTAAAAATGTCTTGCCAAATGAAAATAGCGTACAATGTTCACACAGTTTTCAATTTGGCAGATGTGTTAAATTAATAAATCTGACAATGGAACCATTGTCAGAAAATGACAACATTGTAAGTTCTGACCATCGTCTGTAAGAAGCTTTATATGGCGCCCACGAAATATAAATTTCAGAAAACAATATAAACGAGTTCAATGCGAATATGTTAATCTTATTGGAAAATACAACATTTGGCATTGATTTATATTTTGTTTTTTACTTCAGAAGCCAATCATTTGGCCGGCGTTATCAAATCCTCCTAAGAAAAATAAATTATCACAGTAATACATTCATCATGATAAAGCTATACAAACCGTTTACTTTTGATCGTTGCTTTCGACCTCTGTAGTTTTATGTCTTTATTTTTAAGGCCGGTATATGAAACCACTTCCTTTCAAAAAGCTTTTTACATAATGCAAAATTATCAGCTGTGATATTTTGTCCTTCAGTGAGTTGCAATACGACCCGCCCCGCTGGTTTTTTTCAGGCTGTTCATTTTTAGTATTCCAAGGTATGGTTTTTTCTTAAAAGAAATTTTATTGCGGAATTTCGGTTTTTTTAGTAATTTCAATAAACTAAACCATTTTTGAGTTACGCGAATATATGTTGTACAACCTCCTCCATTTTGGAAATAACAGTATATCTCGAAAACAAGAGCTAACCTAAAAAAAACGGTGGGCACGATTGGATTCAGCGTACCCGAATTATGCTAAAACGCCATGTGCCCGGCTTGTCTAATTTTGCAACTAGCACAGTGTTATTGCTCTGAAAATAGGGCGGCAAGACTTGCATCAAATAAAGAATGCATATCTTATTTTTTTTTGCAGTAAACTCCTGCAAGTATTAGTACGGAAATCTATGCACGCAAAGTAGAAGTTTGTGGTTATGATATTTTCAGCTAAAGTTTTTATACAACTGTATTATGGAGATGAACTTTATAGCATACCATTTTTTGCGACATACAATTCTTCTATATTCTTTCTGAATCAGAAGAATTTCTTCCAGTGATTTCATATTCAGTATCCTCGTCCACGCTATTACAAGTTGTAATACCAGAGAAGCTTTCATTTAGAATGTGAGCAATATCAGTACAGTTTAATCAATGATTTTCCATTATTTCAGAAAAGAAAACAGTCAAACACTGAACATAAATTGAGATAAGATATGAAAATTAACTCTATTTTACTACCGACTATTAAAAAAAGTAAAAAATTTGTGCACTTATTAAAAAAAACCAATATGTTCCAAAATGGTCCTATACCTAAGATTCGTAAGTTTTTCTTAACCTAACAGCAGGGTTAAATCAATAATAAACACCTTTAATTAAATGTAGTTTCTATTTAATTCGTGGAATACATTGAATCCACATTGTTTGTTTTTAGGTTGACACATTTTTATTCATTAATTTTTTAATTCAGTTGTAATTTAAATTGCAAAATATGGAATCAATAAGAAACATTCTCAAATCTTTATGGCAACACTTCAAATCAATATGTAAACCATATCAGCTGATTTTAATCAACGTCTGGACTTGCAATTTTTGTTAGTGCAGCTTTTGCATTATTGTCCAGATTTTGAAGTTCTAATTTTGCAATTTTTGTATTTTTTTTTTTTTGTCTTTTATAGTTTCCAGCAAACTTCAAGTTCAAAAGTATGAGAATTACAAAACAAAACAGAATTTCTAAGTACATAAAACTGAGTGCCTCTTACCAATCTTCTCACCTTTCTCACCAATTAACTCGAGAATTGCTGCAACAAAAGTTACAAGTCTGGACGATGACTTAGGTAGTAACATTTTTTGTGTTGTGGAATGCTTTTAAACAAAGTGTCAGTAAAATTTAATTAAGTGAATGGTGACCATTATAGAAAACGAATTGTCACATCATGAAACATCGATTTCGGGTAACATGGTTCTCTCTGAAAGCCAGGAAGTAGTAAGCATTTTGAAGAATGCATCTTCTACTATCGAAGAAGCCAAATATGTTCACATTTAAAATCCTAATGACAAAACAAACTCTGAGACAGCAGCAAGTGAATTAATTTATTTTAAATCATTGTCGCTCATCGGCAGATGAAGACAATTCTAAGAAATTGTTCGAATGGTTGGAAGGGGCTGGATTGTCCAAGGTTTTCCCTTTCATAAAAGGTAAATTTGCTTTTTGACTATAATAAAGACACAAGTGTTAAGATACTAGTGAAGATCCCAAGGTAACTTTTGAAAGCCTACAATATTTAGACAGAGACGATATAAGGGTGGCTATTGCATGAAGAAAGAAAAGGGTTGGTGTTGTCCTTCAATCTACCCAATCGATTTTGAAGTAAAATAATTGCTTTTTTATTTTGAAACTGAAGACGACGCAGACTTACTCAAGGCCGAAATAAAAAGATGGGTGCAAAATAGCAATCTTAATAGTACATCTTTAGCGATATTCCCTGTAGTCGAATTACAGTATTCGAATTGCTTTAAATATGTTTCATTCTTAATTTAATATTGTTTCAATTTTCTTTCTTAAATAAAAAATATAAGACAATATTTTACTATAAGAATTTAATATTAAGTCAACGCCGAAAAATATTATTTCTATTTATAAATATAATATAATGTTTGCGTATTTAAATTATCAAAAAAAGGCAACTTTATATTATATTGTTCCATATTGAAATAAAAAATTCAAATATTACTTGACTTTCGTCAATGTTTCTTATTGATTCAATATGGCTTTTATTGATTTTAAGTTGTTTTTACTCGTGGTGTAAATTTAACAGAGCAAGTTTTTTTATGGCATGTGCCTTTTTTGCCATTTCTTCACCTATTTCGTTTAAAAGCCATTTTGGTCCTAGAAGAAATTTTTAAATAAGCTTAGCATATATTTCAAACGCTAAACGAATGTTGCAAAAACGGACGTAACAAGTGACTAAGTGTACATAAAAGAGCAAAACAAACAAAAGGGCTTTGTATAAATAAAAGTTTAGACATAATTGGCAGTGGCATTAAAAAAGATTTTTTTTTAAGTAACAAAAAGTTTAAGATCGTAAACCGTATGATTAATTAAAATAAGAAGAAGTATACGTGAGTAAGTCCACTTGCAAGCCCCGCTAAGTTAAAAAAAATTTAAATTCTGTAAAGCCGCCATTTTATTTGTTTTATAAAATGCCTCCCTAAACTATTACCAATCTCGTACAGAACTCAGTAAGTTACCCGCAAAACTCTCTATATGGCTTGGCATTTCAATTTTAAAAAACTGTTTTAATCGATTTTCTCAGAACTTTGTTGAATTTATTGACAACCTTTCTCCATCTGAACTATTAGCATTCAAACATGCTCTAGTTGCATCTTGCTATGTTGAAAGAGTGTTTTACATTTATTAAACTGTTTCATGCGATAACAGGAGATTATTTATTTTCGACACTTTGAAGAAACCCGCTATTTTACTTACAATCCCAGTAAAAATTGGAGCTTACTGTTAAGCAGGTTTGTAAGGGAAAGAAGCACAATACCCCCTTACAAACCTGCTTACAAGAGGCATGAATTTTATACGGCGAATTCCCACTTGAAAACACTACTTTTGTCTTTCTGCTAAAAACAATATGATGACTGATTTAGTTACAAAAAAACGTAATTTCTATGTTCGTTATCGAAAGCACATTTTAAAATTATTGCAATACAACCTGCTTCCATGTAAGAAAATGACAGAAGCACTAAGAACATTGCTCGTGAATTGTTTCTTTTAAATGATGATTTTAATTATTCACTTACAACCTGCTTACTTCTAAGGGATAATGCGAACTTTTCAATAATTTTTAATTACTTAAATAAAAATCTGTTTAATGGTATTCGCTTCTCTGCTGTTTCCTAGTAGTGTGTAATAGCCAGCGCATATATCAATGCTTATGTACTTTTCTTGCTTCCAGAAACCTTAAAATTTTATACTGGAATGTTTCTTAAATAACAACGTGTTTATTTATGCCAGTTTTGCCATTTTGTGTCATTTAAAACTTGTCCTGGAAATTAATAAAAGACCAATCTAGTAGTTTGGCCTTATATGCTACCATATTTGTACCCAAATATGAAAAATGTGGGTTCAAAGTTTGCATTTCATCGGGGGAAAAATAAAACCTTAGTTTATTTTCAAGGAAAAAGTAAATTGGAGTATAAAGCTATTAAATGTTATACATGAACTTTAATGAACTGAAAAAATATACAAAAATTTCTAATTAAAAATAATATAAAAACTGAAATTTTAGTTTCTACTTAAGATTTGTTAAGACAAATCCAAATATTCATGATGCAAGTACTTTTTTTAAATATTAAGATTTAAAAAAACATATTCGATTTCAACAGGCTCAAAACTTTATTGGAAAATACTAAAACATTCCGAGTTCAATTATTTTTAACCAAAAACTGCTTGACAAATTTTACTAAATTGTATATCCTTATTATTGTTTATGGAAAGTGGAGTTTTATTTGTCCTAAAAATCATTTGAACGAAGCATAATTACATTGTATGGGAAAGGATAAATTCTTGAGTTAGAAATACCCCATTCGTTAGTAACTTATATTGTTTGTTTCTCATTATTTTAATCACACTATGTATTAATTCTACAGCCATCCGCGAATGTCCAAACATCAGCAAGATTAAAATTATATTTTTAATCGAAAAAGATTTTTTGCTTGCATAATTTTTATGATTATTGTTTTAAAAGATGGTTAAATAAAGTTTACTGTGGCTTCATTCTTCAGTCCAGTGTTATCACAGCCAAAAGCAATACCAAAGTATTTAATTTTTAAAATATTTGATTATGTAGATTGCCCTTTTTAATCCAGCTCATTGCAGATAGGCCCAAGCAGTTTGGACCTTTTGATTTCGATTCAGTGTAAAAAAAAAACATATAAGACCCCATTAGAAAACTAAGATTGGCCCTTTCTACGCAACAGCATCGATATAAGTAAAACAATAAAAAAATTTATAGTGATGAATTCATACATTCAACATTTATTTATGTGTATCAAACTGTGAAAGTTTACAAGTATTTATATGAAAGTATAAATATAAATATTGATTTAATACGGTTTTATTTTAAAAAACTAAATTTTGTATATTGTTTTTTTTTAATTCTTGTTATTAATATTTTATATTTGTAGATTCTTTGTTTAGAGTTCAATACAAATTTAATTTTTTTTTGAATGCGTTTGTCCATAAATACAAGCTCTGTGAGAAAATGTTTTGCAAAAAATTGTATTTTTAAGTTGGTGCCCAAAAATGCAATTATTGCAAAAAATACAGACATTATAATTAGTCACTGCACATGATTAAATTTCCTACAAATAATTTAAATGTACCTATAGTTTTATAAACTTAAATACGTAATAGCCGAAAGCGATTTTTTGGCAGTGCTTTTTGTATAAAAGTTGTGGTCAAATATACACGAGTTCCAAAAAAATATTTTATATTAAATCATCTATATTGTCTACAGGCACTAGGATTTTACTTAAGTTGTATTATAAACTAAGATTAGAACTTAAATCCACGGTTTTTAAATGTATAAAAACTTATAGATCAACATTTGTGGTTTGTTTATTTATTAATGTATTCAAAATATTTTATATTTTATTTTATATCGAAGTTGTTGATGATTTTTCTTATTTTTCTACACCACTATAGATGGTAATTATGCGTTTGTGGCCTGATCTTTAAACTATATGCGGTTGAAATTTTTCTAAAAAATTGGGTTTCATTTTTTGCCGATTAAATAAGTATATGTATTTGAAGCAATAGTCAATTCGCCTTGTAAATGACGATAGATTCGTGCACAGTTCTCTGTGAGATCAGCCTTAAAGTTAATTCTCTCCTTTGTTGGTGCGTTTATAATGTGGAGTACTTATTACATGTAGCGACGTTTGTAACTAGCTGTCAATAATTTGTGCTTCATCAAAATCTGGAGAGTGATTTTCAACTGCACAAATAATATATCAAAGAAAAAGTAGTTGATTCTACTTTTTCTTTGAGCCAAAGACAAGTTACTCAACTGCAAAAAGTATTTGTCATAAATAATTACATATTTTTCTGTCTGTGTTGAATAATATTTACAGATACATATTCGAGGTTGTACTTTTTTGGCACCGCTGAGCAGTCGAGGCATCAAAACCGAGTTATGTTATGAGGGTTAAATTTATATTAAAGTTTTTTGTGCACCATATTCGGCGTTATTATAAGTGTCATTACCGTTTTTCAAAACCAGATATTTTTAGAAATTAGTATTATCATTGTCGTTGCCGTTATCATACCAGTTGACATTTCAATCGACTCCGACTTTGACCACCACAACGACTTTCGTTAAAAGGCTGCCTATCTAGATACAACTTCTATATGAGATTTTTTTTTTTTTTTTTTTGTCTGAAAGGAAGATTTTTTTCTTTTCCCGGACTTTTTTTGGATGATACCCGACCGGTTAGACCACATCCAGCGAGTAGTGAAGTGAATATAGCAGCTTTAGCTGGTCCATATTTCTTCAAAATTGAGGAAAATCAGAATGTTACCGTCAATGGTAACCTCGAACCATGTTTTTTTTTTAGGACCAGTACTTAGGGGATTACACCTATATATAATTAGTAGGGGAAAATAGGTTAAGTGAAGGAGAAAACAGGGAGAAATGCCTGTAAACTTTCAACTTGAATTTATACATTTTGAAAGTGAGAGGGAAGACTTCAGCAGGAAGGTTATTCCACATACGAATATTCGGGACAAAACCGAATCTTCGTTGTAATGCATTGTACGATTTACGGGCCAATCGATGTATTAAAAACAAACGTACGGGTTTCGGTCTCGGCCAAGCGTATCATTCATGTTCAGACTTATAGCACTAACATCGGATACGCTTGGTTTATTATCAAATGATTACGAATGGCAAAGGTTGGAAGTTTGACATAGGAGGTCATTAAAAAAAATAAGAGATAAAGTAGGAGAACTAAGGGAGCCTTGCTGCACCCCTGAACGAAATTTGAACACGTTTGACGAAACCCCATCAATAATAACTCGTATAGTGCGATCTCTGAAAAAACTCGATATAAATCGAGAGAAATTATCACTGACACCAAATGCAACAAGTTTTGTCAAGAGTGCACCATGCCAGAATCTGTCAAACGCCTTGGAAATATCTTAAGCAATTACCTTACTTTCGCCAACATGGTAAATTGAACGGCAACATTTTTCCGATAACAGGGCCAGTAGGCCTCCAGTAAAGCAACCTGAAAATTAAGCGCATAGACTCGGTGAAATCTAGTTTCAACAAAACGGCGCTACGAGCTAACACCGCGTGAAACAATAACCTTGTAGAGCAATTATTTTGGTGAGCACTTAATTTCATGTTTTGCTATGGTAAATTGGCCACCTAGATCTTGTGATATCACACCTTTGGAATATTTTCTCTGGAGATATAAAATGTCTGAGGTGTTCAGGAATAAGTCAGCTACGATTGACGCTTCGGAAGCTAACATTACTTATGTTATTCGCGTTAACGACTGGTGACCACCTCAGACGAAGTCATGGCCAACATTTCCATGATATCATTTTCAAACAGCTAATGCCATAAATTGTTCTTCACTTTCACTTTCAAATTTATGTGTCTTATTTAACATTATCACCCGATATATCTATTAACTATTTTTTTATTATCCATGCTCAGCCCGGTCCTGTGCAAGCCGGATAATCGAGGTTTAACTGTGTATTGTTAATTTAAATAAATGCCTTGTTCTATTTTTCTTTAATTAAATAAAATGAATTAGTTTGAGTTTATAAAAAACTTAGGTTTTCCATATTTATAATCTATAGGAGCAATAAAAAAATATGTTAAATAGTGCCAAATGTTCGATTAATCGAACACCATTTTTCTCAAAAACAAAATATCTAAAAAAAAATATCTAGTCCAAAATGATCTATCAACCACCAAGTTTTATAAAGTTACTCGAAAAAAAATTGCTGGGACGATATGGGTTAATCGTTTCTTTATTACATCCATATTAGGGCGGCATGAAATAGCCCCCCACGAAATAAGTCCCCAAAGCGAAAATGAAATAACTCCCCAATTTTTGGGGTCTTATTTCATATGAAATAAACCCCCAATTTTAAAATGAAATAAAACCCCAACGAAATGAAGTAACTCCCTAAATCAAAATGAAAGAAATCCCCAAAAATCGGGGAGTTATTTCATTTGAAATAAGTCCCCAATTCTTGAAATGAAATAAATCCCCAAAAACTGATTTTTTAATATAGATCATTTTTTGATCTACAACGTATAACAATTTGCTATGTTTTCTATAACCACTTATTATTTCAAAATTTTTTTTTAATATTTTTTTTTTTTCTTGACCATTCATCAAAACAAGTTTTGTTTACATTTTACAACGGGACATAATTTGCATTTTCCAAAATTAATTTTTAATATTTTTTTCTTATTAATGCACCTTATACAGCAAAATTATTTCTAAAACTAACTGCCTAGTAACAATTATTTTTAATGACCATTCATTAAAACAAGTTTTGTTTATATATTATAACGGGACATTATTTGAATTTTTGACGACTTTGGAATAAATTATAAATTAAAAATATTTTTAGGGACTTATTTCAATTCAGATTTTTGGGGAGTTATTTCATAACTCCCCAATATAAAAATGAAATAAGTCCACAAAAAAATGAAATAAATCCCCAAAAAACGTTGTTGTTGCCTCCTATATACTTTTTTGGGGAGTTATTTCATTTTCGTTTTGGGGACTTATTTCGTGGGGGGCTATTTCATGCCGCCCCATATTAGATTTTCCAACCTTTTTATTGCTTTAAAAGCTATTTTCAAAATTGGTATGGAACCTATGATCAAATCTTGACCGATATCAAGAAAATTTCCGAAGATGATTTAAGTTGCAATACAATATTTTTCAGCCGAGTTTAATGTAAATGCCACCATAATGAAATGGTTAATGAGCACAAAATTTTATTCCAGAAAGATTTTTGTAAAAGGGCTATGTAAATTATGGACCGATTCTTACTGTAACCGTTTGGAATCAGCGAAACGCATTATTTTTAAAATTTTAAATTATAAAAACCTTTCTGTGTATATACCTACATCACCACAGGTCGAGAGGATATTGTGCGGTTGTACTAATATGTTTCATAAATAAAACCGGTCAACTTATTTCGCTTGGCTGGCTGGCTGGTATACCTAACTCTTAACTCTTTATTTTAGATTGCAGTTCATTGCGTCGATGGAATGAAATTCCAGAAAATAATGAATTTTCTGTAAATTGTTTTTTATGATGCAAAGTTTATACTCAATTTTTGTTTTTTCAAAAAATTCTTTCGTAAAAAAGTTTATTTCATTTTTTGCATGCTGTAAATAAAGAAACAATTCGTAAATTGTTATTATACCACTGCAATGAATTATAGCAATAATAATAATAGAAGAAGTCGTATATATTGCATAAAACAATTTCAATTATAATGCTACTCTGACAGAATCAACATAAAGAGAAAACCAGAAAAGAAAAAATAATAATGCAAAATTTGAGAAAAAACAACGAAACAATAACAAAAATTCTGAATTATTATAAATGGCAATGGGATGTTGCAATCAAATATTACAACAATCTGCAGCATAACAGGCGAATTTAAATAATTGAAAAACTTTAACCTCAAATAACATTTAATGGTAAATCAAAAATATATTTGAATTTCCATAAAGAAAAACTCAAACAATAATTTTTGGCCAATTTTTATTTTAACATCTTTTTGGCAACCGCTACAAAAAGTTATTGTGCTGACGATGATTTCTATGGTGCTGGCTGCTGACGATGATGCTGATGCTGACTAGGGTGACGGTAAATATTAGCAACATGTACACTAACCATAGACAAAGTACATCAAAAACAACAATAATAACTATAATAACAATTAACACAATAAGCAAAAAGCCAACAAAAAAATATAAAAAAAAAACTAAAAACAACAAATTCAAATAATATTAAGAAGTTTTGTGCTGAAGCGAAAATATTTTTACCCAAAAAATTGTTTGCATAAACATTTTCGTATTTTTTCATTATGTATTTTTTTCCAGCAACTGTTAGACGAGTTTTTACATCAAAAATAAAAAAAAGTTAAAAATTTAAATATACTTTTAACAAAGATTAAAGAAAATCAGAATTCGAATCCAAAATACTACATTTACACCAAAGCGAAATCTAGCATATACGAAATTTCGAACTCAATCTAAAGTCCCGTATAAAAAAATTCATCTTTATTAAATTATTTGATAACATATTTACATATTTACATTTTTCAAAGTCCCGTATATATTCGACCTAAATCTTGTAAAATTTATTAAAAATCTTTTTCAAAGTCTAGTGCGTCTACATTGAAATTTTTTACATTAGCTGGATTTGACTGAAAGATTTTGTGTAAAAAATACATAGATACAAACATACATAGAGTACCCCAGTAGGCTAGCTGGAAGTGAGCTAGTCTATCAGCGGTGGTGTTGCGGGTTCGATTCCCGCCAGAGACTCTGGTTTATTTCCTGCAGACAAGCGAAGAGCTTCGCTGGCATTAGCTTAGGGAATTAAAAAAAAATACATACATACATACCTTCTTACTTCAGGCCAGCTTTAAAATAAGTTTGATTCAATTACTATTCTTATCTAACTGTTTAAGAATGCCTCATTTTTGTCACAAGCAAAAGTAAATTAATTATTTTTTTTATATCGTTACCATTCTTATGTACCTGCTAAAAAACGAGAGCGGAAGGCCTACTCCGCAATGACAACATGTGTAATAAAGATGTGAGTAAAGAATGGAAGAAGGAGTTCCTTTTTCCGCTGGGTACATACATACATACTTGCTTAACCTTTTATTTATAATTAAATTTAAATCTTTTATCAATATTATTTATCTGTTCCATTTTATTACTATTTTTTAAAATTTTTTTAATTTTTTAACAATTTTAACAAGCCGCCATTTTGTTTTTAAATGAAAATCATTTCTTTCTTGTACAGGGAAATATTTTTAAGTACTATATGGACAAAACTATAAGTGCATCACTAAGTACAACAATTTTTTGAGTAGATTTCGTCAACCTCTAGTCAAAAGAGATTTGCTTTCCCCGAACTTTTTCGTTTTTCGGAAAATCGGGATTTTTTTTAAATTTCCTGGGAGTTGCTGGTATTTTTCGCTTTTATTTAATTTTATTTGAACAAAAACAAACAAAAATTCATGAGATGTTATAAATAAGCCTATCATGCATTAAACGTAAGTAAAAAAATCAAAAAATTTAGTTTTTTATATGCAAAGCAAACAGCATTGACATAAAACCAAAATACTCAGTTGAAATTTTCGAACAAATGATTACAATATTTTCCTTCAAAAAAAATGGATGTTAGTAGAGAATAAGCATTTACATAATCGTTTGTAGCCTATTTCTAATTTTAATCAGGAAGAATCCTGTCAATGAGAAAACGCGTTACCTTTTCACCGATGTTTTCCTTTATAGTCAAAAGCGGGGTTTACAAAACTGCAGTCGAAACCAAAAACTGTCGAACTAAAAACGAAAATGCGTGTACAACTTTTTGCTTTTTGATTTGTTTGGACAGCGACTGCTTACATTTAATGATTCAGAAGTAAAAGAAACAGTTTTTTCTGGCCAATGACAAATGAAGAAGTGGAAGAAGTGGCAGTTTTTTACTTTGACTGCAGTTTTTTAAACGCTGGTCAAAAGAACATTTTATAATTTTTTAACCATTTTAGTTTTCGCATTACTTCCATCAAAAACTACTTTATTAAGGAAAATCATTTTGTTTGAATCAAATCAGCGTTTTCTCTACTAATTGCTGCATTCCTATGTCATCATCTCTTACAGAAGTAGTATTTACTGCATTTTCAGAATTTTATCCAAAAATCTTTTATGCAGTGGCTCTGCATATAAAATCATTAAAATTTTTGAAGCAAGTGGGAACAACTTTTTTTTCTTTTTTACAAAATAAATCTGGGGCTTAAAAAATTTTAAATTGTGCATATTTGATAACTGCAGTTTTTTATTTAACTCTTGGTTTTTTAATTGGAGTTTTTTGATTTTTAAATTAGGCTTAGTTCATCAAATATAATTTGCATTAAATAACTTTTAGAGAAGGAAGGAATTTACAACATGTAATGAATTAAAATTTTTTTGGCAATTTTATTCTTGACTCAACACTGGATTGAACTCAAGTCTAATTCACATGTTTCGAGAATAGCCACAATCCCATCATCAGAATTCTTTGCCATTCTACAGTTTGCGGCATTACGGCGCCTGCCAGTCTATAGACAAACATCAATCTTTAACCAATGGGTATTTGTGGATTGAAATTTGCTGCAATAAGTTGTTAATTTTCAATTTTATTAACATGTTTCTTACTTATTTCTGTTTTTCGTACTTTTTGTCAAGACTTTGTCTTGAAAAACTAAGTACACTTGTTTTTTATGAAGAAGTAAGGAAGAACATGTAAATCAATTAAAAATAGATAATCATTAACAACAAATTTTGATCCACCAAAGTAAAAACTGCCATTTTGTTTAAAGATTGATATCAATGGCGGTGAGTTTTAAGTGGCAAAGATCTTTGAAGAGATAGTGTGGTTACTATCGAAACATGCCAGATCAACCTGTTCGTGAACGTGGGTTCAATCCCAGCTTCAGTCAAGAAGGAAAAATAAAAAAATAATAAATTTTAATTCATTACATTAAATAATTTAATGCAAATTTCAATGAACTTTAGCCTGATTAAAATATTATAAATTTGTATTAAAAAAATAATAAACAATTCAATAAAATAACCACAATACTTTTTTTATTTGTTTTGATTTTTTTCCCTATGTCTTTTTTTCTCGTTGAGATCGTTAATCCTCTTCTTTTACTAGTTCGAAATTTCAGAGCATCAAACATTAAACATTACCTAACTTATCGAATTTGAATTTGCATCTGTTTATTGACATAAGCAATAAGTAAATAAAATCATCCCGAGAATACCCGCAAAAATTTCCGGGGATTTTTTCCCCGAAAAATGGACTCAAAAATACAACATTGTGTGCTTAAGATTTGACACTTCGGCGAACAAATAAATAAAAAATTAAAGGGCGAAACTCTGAAAATCATTTTTATATAGTAATAGATGCGAATTTGAACTACTTACTTACTAATTTAGAGTGCTTTATTCTGCTCTGCCAAATATTCGATGAATATTTCAGGAGTGGGCTTTATATTACGCGTCATACACGGTTTTTCGATATGAGTGATCTTCACTATGAGTGATCTTCACGAAATTTGTCATATAAAACTGTGGCAAACCAAAATTTATTACAATTTCATAACACGTTAAGGTTTTACACGTACTAAATTGTGAGCTTTATAAGAGGCCTATGGAATATTCTGGACCGATCCTCATGAAATTTTGTGGTACATTTTCCTGTCACATAGAACAAACTTGTACAAAATCTTATATTAATATACTACTATTTACTATTTCTGTTACTTTTTGTAACAAAATTATTAATTTTTTAGGGTAGTTGTTCCCCATTTCTCGTTCTTCTGAACCAATTTTGCTGGATCTCAATCTTAAACTGCTCACGATTACTAGAAACAATTTGCCACCACTATGGTTTTTTTCTTTAAAGTAGTTCGAAAGCAAGCGTTTTTCAACATACGGACAAACAGACAAATGGTTAAGAGTATTTTAACATAGAATAGTCCAATGCCCCAGAGTATATGTAATTTATGGGGTCTTAGATGAATACTAAGGGAATGTAACACGGAATGGCAAACTTAGTAAGCCCCCATTTACACCGCTAGTGGAAGATTATTTCCTTCTTTTGAATAAAATTTGGCTTAGTGTCAGAAAATTATGGTGTACACGATATTAAAGATTTTGATGAAGATATCAAATGAAATCTACAAAATTTCTGTGCAATATAAATGCGCTTTAAGGTTTTTTTAATAAAACCAATCATAATCTTATAAGTTATGGCTTTATAATCGAATTCAGAAAGCAAATCATAAAAGAAATGAGGGGATTTTATTTTTAGAAACATGTGAAATGATGTTTTCAGGGATTGAAAAGTCGTACATATACATACACAGAAAAAATTATTAGTAGTTTTTTATCAATTCAAAAAATTATTTAAAAAGTATTTAAATTTAATTAATGTGATAATTGAAACAACTATTTTTTTTTGTTGAAAGAAAATTAAAAACATAATTTTGATTTAATTAATATTTTAGTTGTTTTGAAATAAATTTTGAATTAAAATAATAATTAAATAACAAAAAATTATTTCTTTAAAAAAAAAAAATAAAGCTTGTGAAATTGTTATTGGAAATTTTTAAAATCAATCAACACATTGTTTATAACGGCAAAGTTTTTCGATCATTTTTTTAATTAAAATTAAAAACATCATTTATTGAAAAAAAAATATTCAAACTATTAAATTTTTACAATTTTTAGTAATCAAATAATCATTTTGGTAATAGGTGCAAAATCAACAAAAGGGTTGCTTGATTCTATGAATTTAGTATAAATTTGGTGATTAGAGAAAATTTTTAATTTTGTGTACGTAAAAACTTTGCTACAATCAGACAATTCTTTTTTTCAACACTATAATATTGATAGTGTTCTTTAAATAAAAGAATTTTTTAATAATAATCAAAAATTAATCTGTTGTTATATAGAGATATAATTATTAGCTTTTAAAATTGCACTTAGATGCGTTATTTTTAATTTTGAGAAAATATTATTCCCAAATAGAAACCCTAATACTGTCGCGCAAAGTTCATCTTTTTTTTTAAATTTAATGCCGGAAAATTTTCCACTTATTTAAGCCAACAAGAAAAGAAAAAGCTTCTATAAATAAATAAAATAAAATACCTCAGTTTTTCCACTATTTACAATCCTCTTTGGGAGTTTATTTAAAACAAAAAAATCCTCCAAAGATTCTTTAGCTGTTTAATGGTCCTTTTGTCAGTTTATCTCCAAATGATATGCATCACACTTTCGAACGAATAATTTCAAACAAACAAAAGTTCATTGTACGCATAAGTATTTTTGCATTTATTTATCAGTATATTTGTGTAAAAGATACTCTTCTGTTTTTATGTACAAAAACAGAAGCAATCTACATATTGTTTTAGTTGAAAAAGCAATACCAATATATTCAAAATGCAAAATCAAAAAAAAGTATCGTCAAGTGTTATGTAAAGTCTACTGATATAAAAATGAATGTATGTTTATTCGTTTGTACCTTTTAGCTGCCTAACCCGCAAAACCGATCTTTTTGAAACGTTAATAGTATATTACTGATGGTATGGAAGGAGCTATAGACTTAATATATTTTTTGACATTTTTAATGGGCGTAAGACCTTCCAAACAATTTAGATTTCTCTATATCTGCAGCATGGTAAGGCCTTATATTTCCAAATTACAAGGAACTTGGTTACCAACACACAACATCTGACAAAATTTAGGTGGTATTGGATAAGTGAGCACGGCACAAAAAAATTACTTATAGAGCAAAATTGTCTTAATAAAGTAGACGAAGTTGGATTTTCAGTACACAACCTCTCTAAAAAAATTGTCGAGATTGGAATATAAGGCGTGGCATCCACCATACAAAGATATTATAGATATTTGTTTATATTATATGAAGAACGCCAAAAGCCAAAGTTTCTAAATTAGTTAAAAGCATCTTATCATCAAAACACAACATCTGACAAAATCTGGCCGAGATTGGAGAAGAGAGCGGGGCACAAAATAGATTTATTTTTATAAAAAGAACAGTAAGAGCAAAATTGTACGAATTTGGTGCACATAGCTTGGATATCAATACACAACTTCTCTAGAAAAATAAACGGTATTTGAGAAGTGGGTGTGACATATATCTGGAGAATGGCAATAGCAAATGTTTCCAAATTAGGTACAGGCATATTGGTAATCAACACGCAACATTCGAAAAAATGTGGGCGGTACTAGAGAATTGGGCGTTTTACAAAATACAATTCTGTTTATCTAGATAACAGCAGAAGCTAAAGTTTCCAAATTCGTAACAAATATGCTGGGCTATCAAAATACACCATTTGTAATAAAAATAGGGCGGGATAAGATAAGTGGCCCTGGCTCAAAAAAGAGCGTAAGATTGTCAAAATCTGGTACAAATAGAATGGTTTTTAATACACAGCATCTATCAAAAATAGGGGGGACCACAGAAGTCGGCGTGGAACAAACTATAATTCTGCATATCTAGATAACGGCAACAGCTACAGTTTACAAATTTGAGACAAGTAGCTTGGTTATTAACACGCCAAATCAGTTTAAAGTTAAGCTAGATTATCTAGGGGCTAGATAAGTAGGTGTGGCCCGAAAAAATTTCTGTATATCTAAATAACGAAAAGTATAAAATTGTCCGAAGAAATAAGATGGTTATCAATACACAGCATCTGTCAAAAATATGCAGGATTGCAGAAATGGGCGTGGCACAAACTATAATTCTGTATATCTAGAGAAAGACATTAGGTTAATTTTCCGAATTCGGTACGAATAGCTTGGCTATAAATGCGCAAAATTCGTAAAAATTTAGGCAGGATTACACAAAATGGACTTTGCTCAAAAAAAAAAAGAATTATGTATATCTATAAGGAGCTGTGAGTGTAAAATTGTCTAAATATAATTGCCATTAAAACTCAGCTACAGTTTACAAATTTGGTGTTAATAGCTTGTTATAAATGCACAACTTCGCCAAGTGTACAAATTTGGTATAAATAGATTGGTTTTCACTTCACAACATCAATCAAAAAAAGAGTGAATTGGAATGGGGGACGGTACCTCCCATACAAAGACAATTTAGATTTCTATTTACACTGTGCGTCATCCGTTTGGAGCCCATTGAGCTTGTTATGTTTGCTCTTTTTTTGTTTTTGTTAATATATTAATTTTTCATTCTGTTTGGTACTGTATGCGCTAAATGTGGTAAAGAAAGCATGTGCCGGAAATTTACCGTTACTTTTACATAGCTTTTGCTTCATTAGGTTAGCGCCTGCAATTTTTTTGCCGATTTTCATAAAGATAAGAAAGCGACACCATTTTTTTTTTTTTTTTTTTTTTTTGTTTTTTTTTTTGCTGATAAATTTGTCTGTTTCTATCAATATGCCTAAAAGAAAATCTATTTTGTGAAAGTGAAAGCGAAAATTTAAGCTTACGAGGATGTAAAGCTGTTAGTAAGCGAAGTATTGAAAAAAAAGGTGAAGTTACAATTGCATTCTTGCACAAAAAGTCGGAAAACGGCAAAAAAAAAACAAAAAGCCCGAAGAGCACTCGATTAAGCTAGTTAGTTAAATGTAATAAAAAGAGTGGTAAGAGACCTACGGCCAAGTTCACCAAGTTCGGCACTAATTTCCCAGGAAAAACTTTTTGATTTTTAGTAATAGGTGGTAGTTATTTCATACGTTACCTGGTAAGTAGTTGTCATTGCAATTGCCATTATTTTGAAAACTTTAATAAGTACTTACTAGTAATGACCACAGCAACTACTTATTACTTCTATTATTTTCACTACTGAATATTTGCTTACTAATAATCAGCTCAGTAACTACTTATTACTTGTGTTGTTTTCAGTACTGAATATTGACTTACTGGTAACGCACTCAATAAGTACTTATTAGGTCTATTAACTAGTGATTTTTTGGCTTCTGGTAAGTATATTGTAAGTACTTACAATTCAACTTACTAGTAGTTAAATAATAACTAGATATTTTTTGAATCCTAGTAAGTGTATTGTAAGTACTGAATTCTGTGGGCACCTCGAACAAAAATAAATAGTTTTTCAGCCGAAAAATAAGTAGTGTTTATTTTCTCCAACATTATTTGCTAACTTACCTGGTAAGTAAAGTTTTTGCTGGGTAACTACCGGTTATAGCTGTCAAAACATATTCGTAACTGGAACTTTAATTGAAAGTTAGTTTTAACCGACCTTAGTTAAATTGGCCGATAAAGCGCAAAATCTGTGAACTTTTTTGTAAAAATAAATTTTATTATTTAATATAATAGAAATCTAAGAAAGTTCCTTTAATGTCTCATAAAGTTATTTATAAAGAATCAGTTTTAGAATATAAAGAGATGGCTGATCGGCTGCCTTTCCCAGTAGGAATTGTGGAAAAATGCAATTTACAGTTTTCAAGACTTAGCCTCGTATTCATAAGCGATTATTAAATTTAACAATCGTTTATGAAAGAAATCTTTCGTAGAAAATTTGTTTTGTAAACCTTTAATTAATATTAAATATTTTTGTGAATACAACCATTAGTACATTAGCAATTGATCCATGCACAAGGCATAATCGACTACAGTCTATGCTGGTTTTCTAACCACTTAATTTTTATGTATATCTTTACTTTTTTAAAGCTTGTACACCAGGCGTAACATAAACTCATGTATCCTATTAAAATGGATAACCATTGGTTCATACAAAAAATTTCCCGAAATTGATTTGAATTACCTTAACAATTAAGTTTTCACAAAGACTTTTTATTTCCAACTATCGTGTGCTGTTGTTTTAGGCTCTTTTTTTACTTTAAGCCATAAATCAGGGGATGTCCCCTACCAATGCAATGCATTGTGTTCACGCAGAGAAAAAACATGTTTAAATATGGTCACCTCCAACAAAACTATTTTTAAAGAAAATTTTGAAGATATTATGTTTAATATAACTTTATTATTGTCATCGACAACCATATTATGGTTAAATTAGTCCTCCATCAAGAAGCTGCAACCATATTATGGTTGCCTCTTAACATGTTATGGTTAAATACGACAATAATATGTTTTCAAATAAACAATAGAATTTTCCTCTTTTTTAAGAGCAACATGCTATGGTTGAAAAACAACCATGCTATTATAAGTCTTAAACATATTTTAGTTATTATTAACCATAATTTGTTTGAAGGTAACCATAATATGGTTGTGGCTTCTTGATGGAGGACTAATTTAACCATAATATAGTTGTCGGTGGTAATAATATGGTAAAATTAAACATAATATGTTTAAAATTTTCATTAAACATAGTTTTGTTGGAGGTGACCATATTCAAACATGTTTATTTCTGGGTGTTGGTATTGGGAAAATAGGTAATGGGGAGATGGAAAGAGGGAAAGTATTTGTGGACATTTAATTTGAATTTTTTTAAATTGTAGCCGTCTGGAAAAACTTTTGCCTGGAGTCTATCTCACATACGGCTAGTTCCACCAAAAACCGAATTTTCTCTGAAATGCGTTGTGCGATACATTAGACAGTCGACGACAAACGGATGTGATCTGCTGGAAAGGCGAATACTACGTGCATGCACCCGCGTCTCAGGGATGAGTTCGCCCATCTCAGCTGAACACCTTCCGTGGTAATATCGATAGAACAATGCCGCACAACAGACATTCCGACGATGCTCTAAAGAGTCAATAAAGCTGGATACCTACCGTCAGTGATGAGCTTCAACCCACTCCTCTGAACCCGATCCAGAAGCTTCAAGATAGTCCTTGAAGCACCTGCATAGATATGGGAGTTGTATTCCATTTTCGGTCGGATATAGGCGGTATAAAAAGTGAAGAAATCAGACGGAGTGAAGTAGTTCTTGCACCGTTTTTAGTTACCAAGACACTTGAAAGACATGTTGATTCCAACGAATATCACATTGATGAAAGAAACGCTGACAGGTCCCCCGTAGAACGACTTCTACGAAAGCCATATTTTCTAGTCTATGTTCAGTGAAAATATTGTTGATTGTGTATTGCCAATTTACTATTTTTCTTCCGCCGGGTCTTGTACCGGTTAATCTTGCTTGTTATACTCATTTCGGCAGGAGATATACCGGCATTCTGGCAACATGCCCGAATCATTTGTACCCGTCACATGCCGTAGATAATTAGTTTTCGATGCCTGAACTCTGCTCTGATTTTTAGATGTAAGCGCCGATGATTTACACACATTCGTAAGGGTTGGTATATCGCAAGCGGAGTTGTATATCGCAAACTTTGTGGCCTTTTAAATTTTCTTTTACCAATAAAATATTTGTTTGTAGCGAAGTATAGATTGGCAGTTTTGCCTATTCTACGATTCAAGTCCCTAACTTTTCTTTAGTCTTCGCAAATTGTGACTCACAAATAGTGGAACTGTACAACTTGCTTTACAATTTCCGAATCTCTGTGTATTTGATGTCGAAAAACACAGAGATTATGATAACAAGCCGCGATAGATTATTATCATAATCTCTGTCTATTCATTTAAATACATTGACCTCTCAATTTATCAATAGTCAATTTATTAGCGCAAATATTTAGGTTTTACTGAAGAGATTCAGCTGATCTTGTCACTAAAGTCATCTCATCTGCGTATGCTAAAATTAAAATTTTCACTGGTTGCATGTTCCAATTGTCATAAGAATAAAAAAAATACTTCTTGCATCTTTAAATTGCATCGTCCATCAGTATTTGAAGGAGATACGGACTCAGTATATTGACTTTGCAAACACCTTGTACTTACAAAATATAGTATTCCTGGTTCTTTCAGAGTTTCGGCATATTTCATTGAAGCTTTTGGTTCGTCTGACCTGTTTGTTGTCTTAGTTCTTTTTTGAAGCACTAACCACATTTCTCGCCATTTTACCGTGTTGAAAGCTTTTTCCAGAGCTATAAATCAGCAATGAGTCTTTTTGTTATTTTCTGTAATTCTTTCCGATATTCGTCTGATTGTGAATACTAGATCTTGTGTTCTACGATTTGGTCCTAAACCACACTGTTCCCTCTCAGGCCTGTGTTCTATAATACCCTTAAGTTTTTGAGTGAGTAAAGTTGAGTAAATTTTTCCCGCTACAGTTAGTAGTGATATTTCTCGGTGATTCTAGCATAACTTCTTATTTCCCTTTTAGTCGAAAATACTTGCCACCAAAATCGATTGCAACATTATGTTAATTAACGATCTATTAATTCCAAGGGATCTAAAAGAAAGTTCACAATTTGTTATTAATAATTTTTTTAATTTAACTCTTTAATCCTTTTTTAAATAATCTGTTTATTCATAAATTGTCACTGTCCATTTTCTATGCAACACAATATACTATTGTCTTAAATTGTGTAAAGTTATTTAATTTAAAAGACTATTTGCTTTGAGTTTATCACCGGAAATTCAAATGAACTTCCGGTAAATATACAACAATAAATATTACTCACCATAACGTAGTCATATGGTGGTTATTATGCAGTTCTTAAAGTTATATGCACTTAAATATGTATACATATGCAAATAATTTCCCGACTCAAATCTTAAGTACTATCGCCTCTGAATTAATTTTATTGAAAATATGACAAAATATTGAAACAACTTTTAGCCAAACTAGAATGCCTGCCTACCCAGTATATGCAGACAAAGAAATTTAAATAAAAAAAAGTAAATAAATAAAGGTATCCAGAGTACATTTGTTAAAAATACCAACAAAAAATAATAATACCTAAAAATAAAGTAAAAATAAATGTGTACAGTGAATGTCCCATTTATGGCTATTGGCATGTAGCCACCAACGTTTTGCATTTCATTTCCTTTATTACAAAACTTTTCGTATTAATATTTTCTCTTTATAATTTTGTTGCTATTTGTTGTTTTCGTACCACAAATTTGACTACTCGTGCACAACTGAAGTAGTGGTATGGCGTAGAAAATTCAACGTTATAATGCCAAATAATAAAAATTCTTTTTATTATAACAAAAGTTAACAACAAAAATGTTACCATCATTTTTATTAAACTTTTCATATTTTGTTTTCTTTTTTGTTGCTAAAATCGCATTATAAAAAAAATCAACGAAATCATAGTCTTTCTGTATTTATATTTAATATTTATTTGTTGGTGTATTAAACAAATGTAAAATTTGTACGTATTTTTGTATATTTAGGGGTATATTTGTTTCTTGTTTGTTCTAATTTTTATACCCACTGCAGAAAAATGTTGTTATTACTAAAGAATTTTTCAATTACACCGTTTTCCTTATTTATTATTAAGCACTTAAATATTTCAATATCGGAAATGAAAATACATATTCAATTACATTCATTTAAGATATTTATTGAAAAAAACTTAAACTTGATGCGATCAGTGGTGCGATTCACTAACTTTTAACGAACCGACAATCGTTATATTTGTCGACATATATATTCGCTTGCAGTAACGATAGTGTGATTCTGTAACTTTTTTTAACGATAGTAAACAGCTGTATTTTTGTAACATCTCTGTCTTAAAATGTTAAAAAAAACGAAAAGCACAAAAGAGAATAAAATAAAAACAAATGAAATTATTCTTAACCCCCTGTGTTACAAATGTTTTTGCTTTCAAAATGCATTGAAAAAGGTCTGGCCAGACTCATGAGTAAGACGAAGGGTTAATTTATGGTTTATATATATTTTTTTTTTTTTGTGAATTTTACATTTAGAATTTGGTTCTTGTTCTTAATATGCTTTTTTGTAAATTTTAAATTTAAGATTAAGCTTTTTTTCATACATATACATATGAATATATCTTTGTATGTATGTAAGCTATTTAACACATAAAATACATTTTATCGATTAAATAAACACAACCTAAATTGTTGTCGCTAAAATAACGACAAAAAAATTGCTTAAAGTAACAGCTGATTTTAAACGACAGCGAATATCGTTAAAAATTTTACTGAATAGCATATTCGATAAATGTTCGTAATATTTATTTTAACAATTCGATTATCGTTATAAAAGTTAAAAATATTTTACAATGGCGCTGCGAAATATGGCCCCAAAAAAGAAATGAAAATTTACCCAAAATTTGGGGCTATTTTTCATAATTTAATATTAAAATATTAAAAATAACCCTTAAAATAAAATGAAATATTACCCTTAATTTGGGGTAATTCTTCATTATGAAAAATCACCTCAAAATTTATAATGAATTTTAACCCCAAAAAAGAACACAAAGAAAGTTATATTAAAAATTTTTGGTGGAGTTCATATGCCTCAAACTAAAAATTCAAAATTTAGAATCCCGATTATAAAATCTGAAAAATTATGCAGTTTCGGTTTTAAAAATCGTACGATTGATAGCATGGTTGGGCTTTCAGCCATGCGCAAGGATTTTTTTTCTATGGTATAACGAACACTGGCTTCGCTCAGTTAAGTTTCTCTAAATAACCGGCCTTCGGCCGGGTGCAAGAATTGTTTCCTCTATGGTATAACAAACACCGGCTTCGCTAACTAAAGCATCTCTGCATAACCGGCAAGGATTTCCTCCACTTTGGTATAAGAATTCGGGTTTTTTATACTATCCCTAGAAACTTTTACATCAAATTTTTTATATATTGTGTAAAAATGTTTGGGGTGATTTTTCATTTTTTAAAATTTGCGTGTTGTTGTGTCTCATGTAAAATTTTGGGTCCGTTCTTAACTTTCCTTTTGGGGCCATATGGCCTGGGGTCATTTTGCGCACCGCCAAAAATTTACCCAAAATTGCGTGTTGTTGTGTCTCATGTAAAATTTTGGGCCGTTCTTCACTTTCCTTTTGGGGCCATATGGCCTGGGGTCATTTTGCGCACCGCCAAAAATTTACCCAAAATTGCGTGTTGTTGTGTCTCATGTAAAATTTTGGGCCGTTCTTCACTTTACTTTCCTGGGGTCATTTTGGTCCCCGCCTTTAACAATATCGTTTAAAAAAGTTGCAAAATAACAATTTTAATTAATTTTCATGTTGTAAAATTCCTTTCTTCATAAAAATAATTTAATGAAAATTAAATTTGATGAACTTAAGCCTAATTAAAAAAGAAGATTAAAAATTTTTGGATTAAAAAACCATAAATTGTTGAACTATTTATGGTTTATGGGCCTTAAGTATATATTTTAAAATATTATAAGTGTAATTATAATTTCCATCATCAACAATAAAAATATAAGACGAAATTTTACGTTTTTTTGGCAGTTTTGCTATTATGAGTAATATGTTGTTGTTTTTTTGATTTTATCTCAACGTAAAATTTTAGATGTGATTAAGAGCTAAAAATTTGCCGAACAGACCAAGCAATATTTCGAATAGTTTGCGAGATATAGACTTAAGAATCAGTACATGTTTTTTTTAAAATTGTACTTAAATCCACCCCCAGTCGAAAACTTCAAAAGCGAATTAAAAACAACCTTAGCTAATTCTTCAAAACCCAGCTAGAGTTTTTCTTCTACCATCATAAGCTTTCAGAATTTGGGGGTCTTAATTTGTTCAAGATTTTGAAGTTGGAAAATGTGCTACTGTGTTATTATGATTGAGATACTATTTTTGATCTATAATTTTTTAGCAAATGTAAAAAAGCCTTTAATGGTTTTTTATTTGTTTTTTCCAACGTTTCGTTCGCTTTTTTCGAATTTATTCAGGGGTATTTTTATTTCCATAACAATGAATTAAGGTTTTCATTTATACTGCACTTTTTTAATTATTTAATATTAAAAAGTGGACTTCACTATGCTGCTGGAATAAATAATTATATAATAAATAAATTCAAAACAACAAAACAAAACTGTAATAACTCTAATATTTCTATGGTATTAGTTAAAGTTTGATTCATTATTCTGTGTTTTGTATTGAATTAATCGAATTCGTCTGCATTTTAATTATCATATTTCAGGCTTCTTACACAATCCTCTGCATTTCTTTCTGAATCTTTTAAATTTATATATATATTAACATATGTATGTGTAATTATACTAACTAAATTGCGTCCAAATTAATAACTTACATAAAACTTTATAATTGGTACAAAACTAGTCTGAAGTAGGTTCATTTAGAACAGTTTTTTTAGCTGTTTTTCTGTTACATTTAGAATTATAAAATTTCCTAAAAATTTTTCCTCGCTTGTAAGTACGATAGTATTTTAATTTCTCAGTTGAAAAGCGAAGTATTATTTCCTTTTCAATTTGATAGCTTGTGGACAGCGACGTATGTAAAGAATTTTCTTCAAAATAGTGACAAATAATATCAATAAAGAATGATCGTAAAAAACTGACAAATACGTACAATGCAATTTTGAGATATGTGTTCAATTTGCGGAAATATGACCGGATTTCTGAATATATGACAAAAATCTACAATGTCACATTATTTAATCTAATGAAAATAAGAACCATAATGCTTCTACACAAGATTATCAACACTCTTGAACCAGTCTATCTGTTTGATAAAATCTTATTTACACAATCAGGAAGGTCAAAAGACATTATTCATATAAGATATCGAACTTTAGTATCTGAGCGGCAATTTTACGTCCATGCAATCCGTCTTTGGAACTCGTTAACACCGACCCGACCACACAGTTTGTACGCAACGCACTACACTTTAAAAAAGAATTGCTAAAGCATTATAGATGATTTACTCTGTCAAATTAAATATTTCTATTGTGTATTATATTAATTAATTTTGTTAATAATAATTCTGTATTTATGTAACAATTTTAAATGAATACTTATTGTTAACGTCATGTTTCTATACAATTTAAAAATCCATTACTATAACTATAAGATTTTAAATCTTGTTGTATTGGAAATCAAATAAATAAATAAATAACAAACGAGAAATCTCATTATAGTAATCCGTCAATTGTTTGTTTTTTTATTTTCATTGAAAATTTTTAGACAATGCAACTTCTTGATGGTTGGTTTTGCTTGGACTTGGTACAGAGGTAAAGTTTGATGAACATTGCGAAAATGTCTTTGCTGGATCAGCACCAATACCTTGAATAATTATCGATTGCGACATAGGCCATTCTTTCAAATGATGTTCAAACAAAATCATTTTTTTTTTTCATTCTTTATTTATTGAATCTTCATATATGTATACATAAATATAATCATATCTCCAATTTTTTTGATTTTAAATACATCGGAATGTGATGTTGTTCAACAATTTTCAATACTGCAATCGTGATCAAGCTCTCTTCGAACAATAACGCGGATTTTTTATATATGTAAGTGTTTGAGTGCTGGTGCTTGGTAAATTTTCACAACTGATAATAAAGTTTCCAGCAGAACTTCATTAGAATTGTTTATAAAAATTGTTTTCTTTTCAAAATTGTTGTAATTAAAACAATGAATTTTTTTACTTTTTAAAATAAATTTCAAGGCACTTTTTAATTAAAACTAACCTTTATCTATATCTGCGCACAAACTTATTTCTTTTACACTGCACACGAGGATATGATGGGGCTAGGTTGTTATACATTTATGTCACATACAGTCCAGAACTATTTCCAATTGAAATTCTGCCAGAGAGGTCTGAAATGGATCAGATATGAGCAAAAAAACACGACTGCCTTTTTTTTTTGCTTTTAACATTTTTTGCGTTTTTTACACCTATTAAATACTCACATGTACAGAACAGTTGGTTTAACGATGTCCGTCCGCCTGTTTTTATACCCTTCACCGAAGGTAAGAGGGTATATATAACTTTGTCATTCCGTTTGTATGTTCCAAAATATATACCCTATAAAGTATATATATTCTGGGTCCTTATGAAAAGCGAAGTTGATTTAACGATGTCCGTCTGTCCGTCTGTCCGTGTGTATGTTGAAATGGGTTTTCCGAAAACCCCAGAAATTATGTGGACTAGGTTGATGTATATTTATGTCACATATACTCCGTTTAAGTTTGCTATTGAAATTCAGCCAGATCGGTCTAAAAATGACGGAGATATGAGCAAAAAACCACAACTGCCTCTGATTTTGCACAAAAATCCCTTGTTGTTGTTGTAGTTTTTTATTTCTGCATATCTTGAGAACGGCAAGAGCCAAAGTTTCCAAATTAGGTACACACATTAACGTTATCAATACACAGCATCCTACAAAATGTAGGCGGGATTGAACAAGTGAGCGTGGTACCTCCCGTACAAAAAATATCAAAAATTTTATAAAAACCGGATTTTTTGGACTGTTGTATGACCTATGGTTACGCCTTATATATCAAAAGATCGGAAATTTTTAATAGAAAATATTTTCTGAAAAACTCGGGAAAATCGGTTCAGATACGAAAAAGTTATGACCAAAATTAAATTTTTTTTTTTTTTTAAATACACATTTTCGGAACCCATAGGTCTTTCCAAGTTTTATCACCAAAGTAAATGGTAAATTTATTCCTTAAGACATCGGTATATAAATCACAAAGTTGATTTATTTATATCTAAAGAACGGTATTAATACACCTTTCTGTTATTATCGCAACATGGTGAAGATTCGGCATAGTCAAATATAGCACTCTTATTTGTTGTCATATAATTTTATTTTATTCATATAACACTCATTTGCTGTAACGTCGTCATAACTCACAAAATAAAATTTTGGAGTTAGTGAGCAGAGTTATTCGCTATTATTGTCTTTATATTGTGTATAGAATTCATCTTTTTATCTTTTATACTTTTTCCGTTTGAAGACAATGTGTTTTTTTAAGTGATGAAAGCAAATCAAAAACTTGAAGCACGTTTATCTCGAAATGTATTTTTTTCTTTAGTTAGACGACCTTGGAACAAATGAGCGATATGGTTAATATTATTGTTAATTTTGACCAAATTATAGTAAATTTTGAACAAATTTTTTTTAAATCTGTCAGGTATTTAATTTAATGTGGTTTAAAACTAACGATAATATGTTCCAAGTGAATATATATTGAGTTAACCGTAATATCGAGCCTTTAGCGCGAAAATAACGTAAGCGCCAAAAATCAAATTTTACGTGAGAGAGTTTTTTTATATTATTTTATATAAATTTTGTATGAAATTTGTCGCTTACGATAAAATTGTTCTTGCTATAAAAATCGTAAAGGTACCTTATGTGACCATGATATTTAAGGAGATGATGCAAGTGTTGCCAATAAAGTCATTTAATAAATAAAAACCAAAATTGAAAATTATGTCGCTTACGTTATTTTCACGCTTAGGGCTCGATATAGTAACTTACAAACATTGTATTATTAAAATCTAACCATAGTATGTTTCTCTTAGGTTATAGTAACCTCCAACCATATTTATTTAACACTTTTATATTTCCTAAAAGTTCCAATTAAGTAAGTATTTATTAAAAGGTGTTTCCTTTTATCAGGTATCATCTTAACAATATTCAGATGTTTGGCGAAATTAGTGTGCAATAAAATACAAGAAAAATATTTATTTGAAAAATACATTTTATATTACCAAAAAAATGGAAAACAGTGTAATTTGTAGCATATTTGGTGTCCTGTTACATTTGCTTTCCGCTTGTAAACTGAAGTATATATTACACTTTAATATCTAGAAGTTTTATTTTCTAAAACAAAACAAAATGGAACAACAGCAAAAAAAAAAAACAATACTCGTACATAATGTTTTCAAATATTCAAATTAATGTATTGGCAAAAAACAATTTTTGATGTAAGTATGTGTAAAATCATGTGTATATAAGTTTGTGTTTAACTAAAACTTATACAAACTGTTCGAATATATTGTGCACTTATTTTGTGTGGCATGAATAAAGAAACAAAAAAAAAATGAAATAAAACATTTTGCATTTTTAGTTTCACAAAGGAAGTTAGGCCTCACCAGCTAAGTACATATGTATAAACAAATATATAAATATAAAAAAAAAACATATTTTCAAAAACGAGAGTATTTTAATTTTTTAAACTGACTTTTGCCGACTTGTTAGCAGAAAAACAGAAAAAGTATACACAAAGTGTTTTGTACATTTTTAAAACTTTATCTGCCATAATTTTTTTTTAAAAGTGTTCAAGCATTACAAAAATTATACTTTACATAAATTCAATGGTTGGGAAATACAGTGAGAAGGAATATTTTAAAAGCATTTATGTGTAACAGGATTAGTATACGTTTTCATTCGGCTTTTTATATTATTATTTTTTGGTGTTTTTATTTATGTTTGTTGGGAATTTTCCTTAAAAATAACATAAGATATTTTGGTATTATTTGCATAAAATAAATCGTTCAATATAGCTTATTTCTTAAATAAAAATGCCTTAATATTTAAACTTGTAACAGAAATATCTTATATAAAAACTTTAATATCGAAACAAAATTTTACGGCAGAAGTTTTTTTCTTATATTTCACATAAATTTTTTATGAAGGTTGGCGGTTGAGATCAAATTGTTCTTACTTTAAGATCGTAACGGTTCCTTATACCCCTGACAGACATATAGTTTCAATACCATGGTATGCGTACTACAGTAGTATATAAACCATCAATATACCAGTGTGTTTCATGATTTAATTGTAGTTTAGGTTGACACACATGTAGTATACAATGATAGTATAGTATTCAAATCCTATGTCTGTCAGGGGTATAACATGACCATGACATTTTAGACAATGTTGCAAGTGTTGCCGATAAAGTCATTTATTTAAAAAAAAAAGAAAAATTGAAAATCGCTTAAGGTTTTTTCCGGTAATTCCTCGATATTTATATAAACAATTTCAATTAAAGGCCAATTTCACACAGTTCAAAATCTGTCAAAAACATATTGTTTACTAGAAGTAAAAGTATATGACCGACTTGTTTTTCGTCCTTAACATTTTTTCAAAATATAATCGCCCCTTATTTTACCCTTTAGAGGACCACTATACGAATATGGTGTTATGGAAGTACCTACTTTTTACATAAATTTGTATAATTTGCATAACCTTTAATTTTATGGAGATCCCATTTCAAAACTTTTCAATTTAATTAGGACACCGTAGGCTTATTTTGGTAAAAAATAAAAGAAATAAAAAATATCCAAGTAAGAAATTTTTTAATTTATATTGGGCACTTCCGGTTTTACAGCGCAACAGTTATGGATAATTATTTACGTATCTTCAAGACAAATGCATATCCTACTTCAAAACGTTTACAGTATAACAAGTAGTCCAGTAAAAACATCAATTAATTTTAAAAAATGAAAAGCTTCTTAAACTTATTATTTTGTAGCTTTCTTCTATAACTACTTTTATAATAACTAATTTTTCAGATGTTTGTAGATAAAAAATAATAACTTACTTTTAAATGCATTCATTTTGGGACTTCCCTTTTAAAATCCATTGGTTCTTTCAGTAGAATTGTAACAAGTATTTTTACTTTTTTCGGATTACTCAACACATTATTTTGGTCGAAGTTTTAACTGGGATAATATTTCGGTTTAGAAGTGGTTTGTGCCTGTAAAGAAATTCAAATTATTCTTAAACTTATGCATATCCCATTCTCAACTTAGGACCCCTAAGGCTTATTCTGGTAAAAAAAAAATGAAAAAGGTTTGAAAAACTTTAATTTTCTTGTTTTAATTTTTTTGAAAATATTTCCTATAAGAATTACTTATCTTAATTTTTTTGCTTTATATTTTTTCTAGTTCGAAAAAAAGTAAAAAAGACCATTTTTCAAAAACGGTAACACTTTAGCAGCCCAAAACTAGACAAATAAACATAAAAAAAAATATATGGCAAACACATTCATATCTACTAGAAGTAAAGTTACGCCAAAGAAATTTGGGAAAAGAGGTTTTTGCTATGTCCGCTTAATTAATAATTCCTTATAATAAAATTGAAGCTACAAGTAAGACAAATATCCTTAAGAATAATAACAATTAAATTTATTATCAAAAGTAATTTTTGGGAATACAAAATTAAATTTAAAAGATTTTGTTATTCGTGCTTAATTCCCAATTTTTATTCTTGATAAAAACACTGAAATTTATTGTTGATGCACGCAGAGAAATAACATGATAACTGAATGGTCACTATGACCATTTTCATTCCTGTTAGCCTTATATGTTTACCCTAATACATTTATTATAGTCCTAATATAGCTTGAACAAATATTTTTTGTCCTTAACATTTTTGAAATCACTACAATAATATTATATGGTGTTTTACACCTAAAGAAATACTCTGATATAGCTAAACATATTAAGTTATGTGAAATGTTTGCTACTATAAGAAATACATTTTAAAGAATACAATAAAATTATTGTATTAGTTGCTATGAATAATACCATAATTATATTCATAAATTAATACAAAATTATAGTTTCCTTAATATATGTATAATTTTTAATTAAAAAATGTAAGATTTAATTATTTTACACATCTAATCTAATGCCGTTAAATTTAAGAAATCAAAAATTTTTTTATTAAAGCAACATGTTTCAATAATTAAAAAAAAAATTTATTTTTAACATTCAAATAACTCTATAGTCTCAATAAATAAATGTATAAAAAAATTTCGAAAAAGTATGCCTTCATAAATTTAAATTTTCATTATGACAATAAAAATGTCATTATAGTAATAAAACAAAAACGTTCAATCCATTAATAGGTATGTTTTTAGTTTTCTTTTATATGAACATACCTACCTACATATAGTATATACACTGAAAGAAAAATATATATATTTAATGAATCATTTTCATAAAAAAATTTTCATTGGTTAAATGAAAATTTTCATTGTCTAAATGGAATTTCATTGTTATAATGAAGTCTTTTCGTTAAAATCGCTTCATTGGATTTCGTAATTACGTTAAAAATTTGCATTGGATATATGAAAACTTAAGTTTGTCCAAGTTAAACAAAAAATTTTAATTGGGAACATAAAAAAACAATATACAAACATGACTATATTCACAAATTAATACAAAATTATATTATAGTTTCCTTAAAAAAATGTTTAATTGTTAAATAAAAAATGTAAGATTTAATTATTTCATACATCTAATGTTATATGCCATTAAATTTATGAAACCAAAAATTTTTTTTATAAAAGCAACATATTTCAATAATTGCCTTCATAAATTTACATATTCATTATGATAATAAAAATGTCATTATAGTAATGAAACAAAAACTTTCAATCCACTTTCAATCAACTTTGTTATTGTTGTTATGGACAATTTAATCTCATATTTACGCTCTTAATTGAGTAAAAAACGTAGTTTTTTTTATCCAAAAACTACACTGCCCCGGTAGGCTAGCTGGTAGTGAGCTAGTCTTTCAGCACCGAGGTTGCGGGATCGATTCCCGCCAGAGACTCTGGTTCCTGCAGACAAGCGTAAAGCTTCGCGGGATTAGTTTAGGCAATTATTAAAAAAAAAAAATAAAAAAATATAAATAAAAAAAAAAAAAAAAAAAAAATTAAAATAAAATAAAAAATTTTATTACTTTTTTGAAAGTATTCATTCAATGAATAATATTCATAGATCTAATGTAATGTTTTATCAAAAACATTTAAATTAAACAGGTTTCATTGATCCAACAAAGCGCTGCATAGGTTCCTTTTTAATGCAATTTTTCATGGGATTAATCTCAAAATTCATTGGTATTGCGAAGAAAATTCTTTCAGTGTAATTGCTATTTGGAACCCATGGGCGATCATGGACTATCACGGACACGCAAAAACCAAATTAGGTTAGTATTCATGTAAGAGTTCTTGCGCCGAATATTTTACATGTATGAGTGCTTTTAGGTTGTTGATATAGGCCCTGTGGTAAATAGCACAAAATGTTGATAGGACCTAGGTGGTGTTATAAAAGTTTGTGTCTCACTCTTTTTTATTTATAAGGAAGTAATGGCATAACAGTGGTATTTGTATAGGAGTTTTGGGCAAATACGGACTGATTCAAACAAAAAATTGGTAAGACGACATAAGTTGTAAAAAAATATTGTTATACCAAATTTAATCAAAACGAGCCCTAACTGCAAAAATAGCGTAAGCGACATCATTTTAAATTTTCGTTTTTTTTAAACTGACTTTTTTGGTAACACTTGTATTATATCCTTAAATGACATGGTCACTTAAGGTACCGTTACGATGTTATAGCAAGAACATTATAAACATTTTTTGTTTCTGTGACAGTTGTGGGAAGATAAACATGGCTTGCGACCTAATCTCAAGGTGGTTTTACCAATGGGTAACAAAGAATCATTTTGTTAATCTCCCCTGTGTGTGAGCGCTAACAACATATACAAGTAAATAGCCATTATTATCCACTCCCCTCTTCGTATTTCAAAAGAAAATGAAGTTCCTTTTGTACGCCTTTTTAAACCATTTCGTCCCATAATTCCTTTGCTGCACATAAATCTACTTTATGTTGCCTTTATGAAAAAACATAGGTTTTAAGTTGAGCAGAGTAATGAAAAAAATGTTTACAAAAAGTACTAGCAGTACAAAATTTTACCCTGTTTGGCCCTGAATTGTACTTTAATTGTTTGCTGTCTTTATAGTGAAGAACATTTTTCAAGTTTATGCAAAATAATTTAAAAGCAAATGGGTTTCCAAAAAGTACAAAGGTACGTATTTTTACCCAGTTTTGCCCCTAAAATGCACTTTATAAGGAAGTAATGGCATAACAGTGGTATTTGTATAGGAGTTTTGGGCAAATACGGACTGATTCAAACAAAAAATTGGTAAGACGACATAAGTTGTAAAAAAATATTGTTATACCAAATTTAATCAAAACGAGCCCTAACTGCAAAAATAGCGTAAGCGACATCATTTTAAATTTTTGTTTTTTTAAACTGACTTTTTTGGTAACACTTGTATTATATCCTTAAATGACATGGTCACTTAAGGTACCGTTACGATGTTATAGCAAGAACATTATAAACATTTTTTGTTTCTGTGACAGTTGTGGGAAGATAAACATGGCTTGCGACCTAATCTCAAGGTGGTTTTACCAATGGGTAACAAAGAATCATTTTGTTAATCTCCCCTGTGTGTGAGCGCTAACAACATATACAAGTAAATAGCCATTATTATCCACTCCCCTCTTCGTATTTCAAAAGAAAATGAAGTTCCTTTTGTACGCCTTTTTAAACCATTTCGTCCCATAATTCCTTTGCTGCACATAAATCTACTTTATGTTGCCTTTATGAAAAAACATAGGTTTTAAGTTGAGCAGAGTAATGAAAAAAGTGTTTACAAAAAGTACTAGCAGTACAAAATTTTACCCTGTTTGGCCCTGAATTGTACTTTAATTGTTTGCTGTCTTTATAGTGAAGAACATTTTTCAAGTTTATGCAAAATAATTTAAAAGCAAATGGGTTTCCAAAAAGTACAAAGGTACGTATTTTTACCCAGTTTTGCCCCTAAAATGCACTTTATGTGCTGGCTACATTATTTCAAAAATTACCCATTGTCCGAATTAAGTTAAAATTGTATAAATCTATGTTCCTGGTGGCAGTTTAAGCATGAAAATAAATGAACTTTTCAAATTTTGTACCGCAAATTCTTCATTTTACCCCCTTTCAAAATACAGTCGAACTTCCATAACTCGAATCACCATTATCCCAAAAAAAACTTCGACTTATGGAGACTTCGAGTTACAGAATTTTCTTGTTGAAAAGAGAATAAATTGCAAACTTGTGTTCATTTTGTATTTTTTGTTTAAAACAGGCACTTTTTGCATGTAGGTATGTATTTGTAATAAACAAGTTACAATGAAGTAAAATATCGGCATGGTTTGACTTCTAGCTGCTGTAAACCAATTGAGGACTGCTATGTCGATAATTTTGTATATTTGGGTCTTAATCATTTTACTAAAGAGATGAGATACTGACTCAAACGAGTTGATAATTAATTCTTTATTTTTAAAAATCTATGAGACCGTACTAGCTGGGACACCATATTTATTGTCTGCTTCCTTTTTAAACTTATATTTCCCTCCATCGACAAACATTATAAAACACGTTTACTTGCCATGAAATAAACACATACAAATAATTTTAACATATTTAGGCAAACCAAAAGACACACGTAATGTACAAAAAGGGATTTCCCCGAAAAAAAGAGCAAATTAAAATATACAAACCTGCTAAACAAGCAAAAGAAAGCGAAATAAATAAACATAATAAACAAAACAAGCAAAAAACTTCGAGTTATAGAATACAAATTTGAGTATTTTGTTCGAGTTATGGAGAATTTCGAGTTATGGAAGTTCGAGTTACGGAAGGAGAATTGTATGTAGTTTATTGTTTTAGAGCTACTGCCAATCAAATTGGTTCGAGTAAGAGAAAATTCGAGTTAGAGAAGTTCGAGTTATGGGAGTTCGACTGTATACTTTCTTTGTGACATTCCGACGAAGTTGTAGAAATTCATACAAACAAAATTGTTTTTTAAGATCGCAAAATTATTTTAAAAAACTTGCTTACTTGCTTTATCAATCAAATTGTTGTTTAATACTGGGTAATGATTGAACTTTTTCTTAAGCCAAAGACAGAAAACAATACAGAATTTAAGTTTTGACAAGATAAAGCCACAGCGAATACAGCTCTTTTTACTATGACTCTGATGAGCAATCGTTTTTATGATTTTGACTACACGCAGAGAAAAAAAATGGTTGGGCATGGTTACGGAAACTTCTCTTTTTTTATAGTAACAATATATTGTTGTCGTACACAAAACATTGTTATTTTTATTTAATATTAGCAATATTATAGTTACTGTAAACATTTCAATGTTTAACGCAATTATAAATTTGAGTATTGTTGACTGAAAAATAATAATTTTTCTAACAAATAAATAATGATAACTTTGGAAACATATTATATTACTCACAACCATTTCATGATATTTAATAGCCATAACATGATAACTTTCTTTACGTTATCATAATATGTTTAAGATGCAAACAAAATATGTTTACTCTAACAATATTTTGTTATCGCCATTTATAAAATAATTTTGTATCAGTTTGTTTTAAATATGTCTTTAGAATTATTTGTTAGTGAGTGGTTCAACAATTAAAAAAAATTAAAAATTAAAAAAACAACAAGGCGAATTCATAACAGGTGGTCTTTTAAACTCAGGTGATAACTTTTTTTAGGTTAATCATTGTTGGATGTCAAAATTTGTTTATTATTTTTGTTTACATTTAAGTTAAAAACTTTCAGCAGGCATGAAAAAAAATTTTAACATAAAATAAATAAATTAAAAAGAAGTGGTGAAATTTTAAATAGAAAATAAATTAAAAAAAATAAAACACTTAAAAATGCGTAAATGGTCTCCAAAGATCTCTAAATTTATACTGCACACAGTTCCAAAGCTTCTTGGGCAAATGGTTGTTTTGTAACACACATCAATTCCTCGGTGGTAAAGGATCTAAAAGCTGTTTACCAATTTTTCGGCCTTCTGTAAGGAATTAGGAGCAATTGAAACTGCCAATTCCCATACCTTATGCTCGGAGCCATGTTAAACGTACTGATGACCCATAAGAGTCGTAGCTTTTTTAAGTAAACGTTCTGGGGATTGACTTTTAGCATCCGGTTTAGCCTCGGCTATGTCTTTAATGGTAATGCATAACACTTCTAAGTCCAAATAGTGGGGTTTCAATTCAGATAAACGGTTGTAGGCATTTATGGCATCTTCAACATGCTTTGTGTCTACGGAAATCACCATAAAAATTTCAAAATTTTTCAAGTTATTGTAATTGCTTTTCAATGACTCTGCTTAAACTTTATGGGCTTTTTGCTTATCACCAAATTTACTGAGGGTCTTTATGAAGTGATTCCAAGACTCAAGTCCTTGCTGCAAACATTTTCACAAAATTTTGTGCATTTGCAGCATTCATTTTATTAAATAACTATTATTATTTTTATTAATTAATGCATTCGCCTTGATTTAACTTTATATTTCATGTTTTCGCCCTACGTCATTTGTTTTTGACATCGTACAATGATTTTACAAAAACAATTTGCTTGTGGCTTTTGTAGAGTTGTACTTTTTGTAGTACGGAGATTACATGTAATTAATTCGACTTGAATAACAAGTTTTTTTTGTGAAAGTGGTGTTGTATCATAATATTCTTCTTAATTTATTATGATTACCGTGACACTAATATGATTACCTCCTAACGTTTTATGATTAACAGGATAAGAATATGATTAAGGGATACATTTTATGATGTAATATTACGAATATATTTAGTCATAATATGATTCAATAATAATCGTAATATGGTGACTACAATCATGAACCTTATCATAATATGTTGCTCCTAGAATATGTTTACCACAACCATGTTTTTTCTTTGCGTGTAGACAACAAGTTCGCCTGTTTTAACGCATCCGGATTTTTTTCTTTGTGGTTACTTAATAGGCAAGGTGTATTCTTATAAGCCTAGCTACTAACTTGAGGGTAAGATGGAGGCAAATGCTTTATAAATGGCAAGAATGGTACCAGCATAACAAAAATTTCCAAGCTATTTTCTTAAATTTTAAAAGTGGTCAACTTTAAATAAAATCTGTGAAAGGCTTTTTATTTAACAAATCATTTCGTTGCTTAAGAAAATAAATTTATTATAATTCCCAATTTTTATTCTTGATAAAAACACTGAAATTTATTGTTGATGGGTTAAGCTATTCCTATGCGCATTTCACTGGTTGCTTAGGCCAGATCATCAGAAAACTTCATCCATTAAGATTTTAGAAACACTAAAGATATTAAACCAAATAAAACTGTTAAGCGTATAAGAATCATAAGCAACAGTTGTACTACTTGTAACAATATCAAAGTTTAAACGAAAACATTAACAATAAATAGTGAGTTTATCTCTTCTTACATTCCCCACTACAATTGATTGGAATTCTTCCAACATTAATTGTAGTTGTAAGTAGGTTAAGAAAAAACAAAATGAAAAAACAACTTGCAAAAGCATGTTGCCAGGTAAGTTTTTTTAGGCCGTGCACTTGCCAGTTTATTATCAAAAGTAATTTTTGGGAATAAAAAATTTTAACTTAAAAGATTTTGTTATTCGTGCTTTATATATATATATGTATATATATATGTTCCTTTAACTCCCATTGGAGCATATATTATATACATAGAAAATAAAACTCAGAAAATAAAACTCACTTGAGGAGTTTTACTTTTTCCGTCAGAAAATAAAACTCATTTTTTATTTTTTTTTTTTTTTTGATATTATTTTGTTTATTTTCATGTAAAACCTCTAGAAATTAGTTTATTATACATATGTATGTTTAGTTTGACGAACATAATTTTTTCCAAATTTTCTGCGGAAAGATTGGAACGTAGGTCGCTCAGAACCAATTTCCACGCTCACCTGGGTTGCTGGAACACAGTGAACAATTTTTGATAATTTATACATATATGGATAATGTATGTTTTTTGCCTCCCAGAACTCGAAAAGAGGTTTATCAATCGATAACGGCCTAGGTGAAAAATTATCTATTTCATAAAAAGCTTTTCGTTTTTCATCATCATCATCATTTTCATTGCTTCCCAGTTCCCTATCTACGTTTAGGGAGTTCAAATACTGTCCCAAAGCTTCATTTCGAGCCATACTTTAAAGAAATCTCCAAAAAAAATAACTGCTCTTCTTGAAGCTTTTGTGTGGCAATGTAAACAGGCTCTAAGAGAGTTAAAAAGGACTCCCATAATTCTGCGTTGAAGCCTTGTGGCCATGTCGATTTTGAATGAGAGTAACTTATTTTTTAATTTCTCTTTTAAACATTTTTTTGGTTTTCATATGCCTCGTTAACTAGCTCAATTATATTTCTTGACGTTATTGCCGCCACACCAAGTCCGTCAAAAAGTTGGCTCGTAATGAACTTTAAAGCATCTGAATAAAGAACGGCAAACGGTAGTTTTTCTTTTGTGACCAGCTCAACGCACGCTTTTTTCATTTCTTCAGGAGCCATTGCTACCGAAAATCTGACTTTTTTTGTTGGTATTTCATTATTCAGTTCTATGCTATACTGTTTTTTTGTGCTTTTTAATTAAATGATGCTTTAGGTTGCTGATATGGTGACCTTTAAAAACACTTTTACATAGCCGGCATTCATGCGTATTACCCACTTTTTCAAAAAAAATGCGGGTAGTTGTATCAGAGTTGCGACCCATAATCTATAGGAATAAAAATGAGCAATTATGTTATTTTTGTTAATTATTAGTACTTTTGTAAACTTTTTCTCATATGGTACCTTAAGTTTATTTTAAATCAAATCAAAATCGAAAAATAAGACATTTTTTATACGTCCAGCGACTCGGGCGTTCTCTGCTAGTAAATTTATAATTATGTAAATATTCAATAAAAATATACGTGTGACACTCACGTGACGAAAATTTCTAGGTACTAATTAAAGAAATCTACTTGGAATTCTTAATAATTAAAAATATAAACTTGATCATTAAGATGAACCGTTAAATTGAATTCCTGTTTAAGAATTAAAAATATAAAAATATAAAAGAACTAATAATCTAAATTATAAATTAAATTCACCATGGAACAAAACACGAAAAAAAGACTACATAATTGAAAACAATAACAATTCATATAAATTAACGTTTGTGCAAAACATCGGCATGATGACTTTGGCCTAGTGGTTGGAAGATAAGTCGCTCGACCGGAAGGTTGATGTTTCGAATCGAGGTTCAGTCGGTCCAAGCAAAACTTTTATTAATTTATTTATATATTATTTTATTTTTGAAAAATTTTGTTTTAAAATTAAAAGAAAAAAAAGTGCTATATTTGTCATTGGCGAATCTTCAATAACCTTACGCAATATACACTAGAATTAAGAAACTGATTGTAAAAAATTTCAAACGAAATGACAAACTTATTGTACCCAAGGTATATTTATAGCAGGTAGCCGCGAGATTACAACAATTGTACAATAAAACAAACAACAGGGCTTTTTATTGTTGTTATGTGGTACGAACTGTCAAACAGCAAAGGGGTTGATAGGAGACAAAAAAGACAAGAGATCAAGGTATATTTACACAAGGTAGACTCATTTGGGAGTGTAGACATGCTGCTCTATAAAAGGAACCAAGTTGTCAAAATTGTCTTCATATACAACAAAAACACTTTAACGCACACATGTACAAATTTTGGCTCATATACACGAAATTTGATGTTATGGTTCCAACTAGGGGTAAACAGCTGACAAACATATGTACCAACGAGTTTACCTTGTGTAAATATGCCTTGCAAGAGATAAAGACAAAAAACTTGTTTACTTGTTTTCTATACAACATTTGACAGTTCGTACCACAAAACAAGCAAATAAAAAATAAACAGCTGGCTTTCCGAGACTACCTGCTATAAATATACCTTGATTGTACCCTTGTACATAAAATGAGTTTTATTTTCTGACGGAAAAAATAAAACTCCTCAAATGAGTTTTATTTTCTGAAGGCTAAATAAAACTCTTTTTTACGTCCAAAAATAACTGTTTAAGATGGATTTTTTCATTTTAGCCACAAAATAACAGTTATTAAAAGAGTTATTCGAACCGTTACGGTCCCTGAAAATAACTGAATCTACTCCCACTAGTTTCCGCAGTTTTGTTCTCTATAATTCTTTTACTGTAATTTTGCTATTTACTATAAATTACCAGCTAAGCTTACCTGGCTGTTGGCAAAATACTTAAAGAGCTACATAAACGATAAATAAACCGTAAAACCAAATTGAAGCTCGAAAGCAAAATCCACTTTTAAACAGCATCTAAATACAGGAAGTAATTTTAACCTGAAAACAATACATAAAACAAATGAAAGAATACTCAGTACTAACTCAAAACAATTCTCTTACCACGAAACCTTAGCGATAAATATGAAAAAGTGTGCGACTTTAAAAGGTAGTTAAAAAAAGTGGAATAAAATGATAACGACTTCCATAGAAATCTTAAATTTCAGTTGGTTTGACTTTTATGATGTCAAATTAAAAGTACGAAAAAAAGTTAAACCGAAAAGATAATAAAATGGAAGTGCACATTAAATCGTTACCACACAAACACAAATCTAGCAAGTACTTAACCGGATTAATTGTATAAACTAAAATGAAATAAAATTTAAATTTGTGGCAAAGTTAATTTGCAGGAATTTCAAAAATGATGATGTAAACACACAACACCACAGACAAAATCTTCGCCTTCTTAAATGTCTGGCTAACAGGGCCAGACAAATGTATTAGTAGTAGAAGTGGACAGATGAAAGTTAAAGCTTAATACTTAAATGAAATTGATTTGCTTTGACTGACGTAGTGAATGGCTGAAAAGATGACTAGATTTTTCCAACTTTGTACCGGTGCACATTGTGCACATCATCAATGCTACATCAATTTCATTCGACTTTTTCTCATCGTTACACTCGATTGAGTGCACAATTTCATTAAGCATGCCCCGGAGGTTAAATGCCATCCAATAACTATACCCAGACACATATACTATTCATATATAGTACATACATCCATAAATATAATAGTTTTGTTGGTACTGTTTTATAAGTATTAGTGTATCTGGCATTGGTAGTAAAAGCTGGAAAAAAATGCTCTGTAATCATCAACTATGGCAGTGTTGAGACTTTTGTTATAGTTTTTTCTTTTTTTTTTAATGAAAACCACATTAAAATGTACACAAGAAAGACATTCTAACTAAAAGACTATACAAAAGAGAAAAGAAATTGGGCGAAATGAAAAAAAAAAAAAAATAGTAGATGGATAAAAAAAACCTAAAATGAGTTCCCACAAGAGAGTGACAGCATTTTTGTCGTTTGACAGAAACACTGGAAAGACAGTGTGGCTAAAAAATAATCACATGTCTTGAAGAAATTTAAATTGGATCTACGCAAGCAATAGAACGATCTTAAACACATTTCTTTTCAGCAGAAAAGTCAATAAAGCTTCGAAATTTTTATAAATCTATCAGTATATATACGCCTCGTAAATGTTCTCTGGTAAATGTCGAACTACGAAAAATTAAAACATTAAACAGTTATGCGATGCCAAAGCATTAAACGAGCAAAGGCAGACAAATCAGACAAACCTGATTGCCCTTAAACGAACATGAGACGCAAACTGCTACTCCACACAAAGCAATTTGTTAATTCTTTGATGTATTTTGTGACAGTTCCTCAGTTCCTTGCAAAGGATATAAGAAGCATATGAAGTTACAAATATAATGAGTTGGAATATTGCTATTTTAAGTACATTTGCACAAAATTTTTTTTTTTTTAATTAAAAGAAAGCATTTTTTTTTTTTTTTTTTTGGAGTTGTGACTTGTTTAGAAAGAACTAATTATCCATCAGCATGCCCGATATGGCGTTCATAATCATGACACTCTTAAAATAATGAAGGTTTTTTCTTCTTGTAGTTGTTGTTTCTACACAAAACGCGAGTATGCACGCATACTAAGGTTATAGAGATATATCCCATTTTTATTGTTTTACGTACTCTTAAGTGTTATTTGTACTTGAATTTTAAACTATGACTGGTTATAAAAGTAAGCAGAAAAAACTTAAATTTAGTACGAGCTTTTTCTTTCTGTTTACGAAATTCCACACTTGGTTCCACTAAATTAAAAAAAAAAAAAATATCAAAAAATAACTTTATTAATATTTTTTATTGAATCTTCATATATGTATATTAGTATACTAAATATGAACTAACCATAATTAATCAAATCTTATCCTAATACTTTGTTTTGTGTCCTGCCAGTGCCAGACAACAAATTTCGTCATCACGGTTTACATATGTAGGTGTTCATCGCTCTTCTGATTGGGTGAGTGCTGCAGTGTCTCTTCGGGTCTATGCAATAACTCCCACGAAATAAATCCCACTTTTAAAAACGAAATAAGTCCCACAAAAAATTGCTGTTTTGAAAGTGGGAGTTATTTCGTTTTTAAAAGTGGGACTTATTTCGTTAATTGATGGGACTTATTTCGTTACGCGTTTTTATTTTAAGTGGGACTTATTTCGTTTTGAGTGGGAATAAATTCGTTTTGTAAAGTGGGAGTTATTTCATATCCCTAAATAATAAATAAATGATTTTTTTATGGAGGAGTGCGATAGAGCCATGAAATATAAGGTCATTATGGCTTTATTTCTCATTTTTTTCTTATGCAAAAAGTTATATATTGGACATTTCGTAAAAGGGACAACTATAATTTTTTGTCCTTATCTGTCATGGCTCTCCTTTTTTTGTTATTAATTACTTTATACTTACTATAATAAAAAAACTTTAAAGAAATGTGTACAAATAGGTACCGAAGTGAAAAAGTGGGACTTATTTCGTTTATGAAAGTGGGACTTAATTCATTTAAGAAATATATTATTCAAGGGGGAGTTTTTTCATTTTGAGTGGGAGTTATTTCATTTCAAGAAAATTTTTAAATCATTTCATTTTGGTGGGACTTATTTCGTTTTCAAAAGTGGGACTTATTTCATGGGAGTTATTTCATTTTTTAGGCAATTTTTGGTGGGACTTATTTCGTTTTTAAAAGTGGGACTTATTTCGTGGGAGTTATTGCATAGACCCGTCTCTTCTTCTTAAGCGAGTGTGGCCGCCATGATTTAAAATATTTCGAGCTAGTGGATTTGGGTGTTGTTCATTAATATTTGACCCCAAAATATCAGTAGTTATTTTATATCGGAATTCATTTATTGCCAAAAGTAAAAACTTCGCCTACTTTTTTAAAATGAATAGCTTCTTTCACTTATTATTAGTAGAATTCTTCTATATAAATACTATAATTAATTCTATAACTACTTATTTTTCAGATGTATGTAGGTAAAAAAATGATGGCTTACATAAAAATGCTTACAAAAAAACAACTGTACTTAAGTTTTCAAGAAAAAGTCTTGACAAAAAATACGAAAAAAAGTAAAGAAGAAACATGTATGCAAATAAAACTGAAAATAGATAACCAAAACCCTAAATTTCGATCCACCAATACCATTGGTTAAAAATTGATGTTTGACTATAGACTAGCAGGCGCAGTAGTGGTGCAAACGGTAGAACGGCAAAGAATTCAGATGATGTGAATGTGGGTGTTCTCGAAACATGTAAATTCGACCCTAGTTAAATCCCGTGTTCAGTCAAAAATAAAATTATCAAAAAAATTTAAATCCATTTCATGTTGTGAATTTCTTCCTTCACTAAAAATAATTTAAGGAAAATTTAATTTGATGAACCTAAACCTAATTTCAATATTAAAAACTTCAATTAATGTTAATTATTTGAACAAAAGACATATAACAATTCATGAGATCTATTAAATAAATACATTATAAGTTTATGTTAAACACAATTGAATTTGCATTGATATAAAACTAAAAAAGTTAAAAAATTTAAACAATATATGGCAAAATATATTTTAGAAAATACGATTTATTACACAATAAGCTTTTACAGGTTCGTTTTCTAATTAAACCCTGCACCACAGGTGGTGAATAGGGATATATAAGTTTGTTCCGTTTGTAATTTCTATAATATTGATGTTAGACCCTGTCTGTCCGTTAAAATGGATTTTCTGAAGACCCCATATGTGATGGGGGCCAGGTTATTATACATTTATGTCATATATGGTCCGGAATTGTTTGCTATTTAAATTCAGCAAGATCGGTCCACAAATGGCTGAGATATGAGTAAAAACCACGACTGCCTCAAATTTTTTCCTTTAAAGGTCCAATTAGACGTGACATTACCATACCAACACTGCATTACCAAAACGACATAAACATACCATACAAACCAATTCAATTTCTCATAGACTCAACATATTTTAATTTAACGCTTCTTCAGTAAAAGCATTCGTAGCCGAGTTGTTAAGTTCTCTCCTGAGTCTGATGATATTGCCAGTTCTAATCCCAAAAAGAATTTTTTTTTTAATTTTTTATATAATTTTTTTATGTTCTAAAAAACGATTTTAAGAATTTCACCTATCTAAAGAACGTTATTTATGTATATAACTTTTTGTTCTTATCTCATCATGGTGAAGGGTAAATAAGATTCGGCATAGCCGAATATAGCACTCTTACTTGTTTTATTTTAAAAAAGTCCTGTCAATGAGAAACACTTTCATATACATAATCTCTGAAGGCTTTCGCATTTCACCACTTCTTTCAAAAACTTGTAATTCCTTTTTAAAATGAAATGATTTTATTTTTTTTTAAACTCATCAATGCTTTTTTCCACTTTTGTCCTTAATAAATATTATTTACCACATTTCATATTCTAATCTAAGAAGTATTTTATATAACAGAGCACAAAACTAATAATTAAAAAATCAAAAAAGTGCCCGCATATATTTCCCGGAATTTGAAATATACAAATCGATTCTCACAATATTTAATAGGCTTGTTTCATGTTACAATAAGAACCGATTTACCAAATTTTATCAAACTTTCCTCTAAATTATGACCCATTAATCGACTCAAAAAGTCGTCTTGAGTCGATCGGTATATTAAAGGTGGCTATATCACCAATATTTTAAAGTATAACAAACATTAGCACAAACTTATAATACCCTCTCAACTATTAAAAAACTAGAAATTGATAGAGTCAGCAAAATTATTTTTTTAATGGTCTTATTTGACACTTCTTAATTGAACGAATCATTTGGATGGTTTGCAAAAAAATGCAACACAAGAAAACACAATGCAAGCAATATAACAACCACAGGTTGTTATTTCAAATCAACACGAAAGCATTGAAAATATGAGTGACACCAAAAGCGACTCCCCTCATGAACATCTCTGCAATAAATATACACTCAAAAGAAAAATCAATCTATCCATACTCAAATCAATCCGAAGCGATATTAGTAGTACGGTGAGTACGGATTTTCTTCAATCAAGTACAAAACGATTAATTCAAGTGCGGATTTTCAATCGCAAAATACTTAAATTATCCATATTCAATCCCGATTTCGTACTTGAAATAATCCGAAAATGAGATACATTTAAGTAAAACGAAGATTGAATCAATCTCAAAATGCGCTTTATTCAAGTATGTATTATTAAGTTGATTTTATCCCGAATTCGTGCTTGAAAAAAGCCAAAAAAGAAATTAGAAAGAACAAATTATTATGATTGATTTAGTTACCCGTATTACAACTAACAGAATGATAAAGCACCAATATCATGCCCGATATGGCTTTTTACTTTAGAAATCTTATGTACATATTTAACCAAAAATATAAACTAAATAAGAAGCAAGAGTTCAAATTTAATTTTTAACCCTTCGTGGTACACATAAGTCTGGCCAGACCTTTTTTCAATCTGTATAGAAAATCAAAACATGCGTAAGCCGGTCGATTAAACACAACGAAAAGTTCAATTCTTTTTTACATGATATAGGAATTTTATACTTATTTCAAGAAATTCCGGGATCGATTTTCGAAAGTTATCCCATTTAAGATTGTTTTGAATAAGTTTTTGTGTTTTTCGTACTGGAATTTTTGAGTACGACTCGTACTTAAAGTAAGCATAACAACTTGCTTTATCCCGAGTGTTTTTCTTTCTGTGTATGGCCCAATAACCTTGTCAGAACAAAATGCGCATTGAGCAATCACACGTGAGGATGTTTAAGGTGTCTTTATATAATCAGGTTTTAACAAAATTGTCCCAATCACTGTAAACGCCAACCAATTGACAACTTTTTACCTCCTATAGTGTTAAAACAGAACTGCGTTGAGACCACATTTTCCATACAATTTTTCATTAAAATTTGTCGTAGAAAGTCGACGTGAAATAAAATCTATTTTATTTTAAGGACGTTTTTTCTTATGCTCTCACATAAAGATCCTCATTAAATTTCATACATTTTGTAAACAAAGAAAAATAAGAACAAAAGAAGAAGCAAAAAATTAAATGAGAAGAAAAAAATGAAAGAGAGAAATTGAAGTTACTGCCGCCGATTATTATGGGCCTTAGAATTTTTGCCTGAAGTTCATCACTCAATTCGGTTTGAGCACTTAAGGCTCATTAAGCCGGGAGTAACAGTAATGTTGCAAATCAGCTGCTTAATTTTTTTGTATGTAAGGCAATTGGAGCGATTATAGGTAGCAGTCAAATGTAACGTCTCAATCTGTAAGAACTAAGCTAACTAAGCCTTTAATGTTACTTCTACCAGACAGAGTCTAGTTAAACGACCCGGGCGAATATGCATTGACATTGTTTTGTCGTGTACCGAGCCATTCGAATTCCATTCTCTTCTCTTTTAGCTACATTTTAATAAATTAATAAGGCTAAAATTTTTTCAGCTCACTGTTTGACATTTATTTATTTTTTTAATTTTAAGCCTGTCTGTCGGTGCTGCTGCCAATGTGTAAGTATGCTGCATGCATTTTAATACGTATGTATGGATGTCTTTTTAAATATATATTTGTCAGTGAACATACTTATGAAATGAAAAAAAAAAGAAAACAAATAATGGTACATTTAATATAACACTATAATTCATGGAACATTTTATTTCATCGTTATGGCGTTATCTTCTACACACTATCAATTGAAATTTTTCTCTTGTGTTTTTGCCCTAAAATACTTCTTAAATGAACATTTTCATTTACTTGGATGTTTGTGTGTTTGCGTGCATGAATATGTCATGATGCAGCTGTTATTATTTCCAAGGAGTTGTAGCTGTCACTCAAGTAATTTTCAGTTAGTTTTACGGAATATTTTTTTTTTATTTTTTTTTTTTTTCTATCTGCATCATTGTAAGTTCATAAAATGATTAAAACCATTTCAGTTAAATGCAACCATATTTTTTTACTCCAAAAAAGTTTTGTTGCTTGAATAAATTTGTTTACTTTAAATGAACACATTTTAATTAAGTTAAGATAAACGAAAAACAGTAACTTTTCACCGGCATAAAAAATTGCATTAGACAAAATTTTTATTGGATTTTTTTTTTTTTTATTATAATTGAAGTTTAAATTTTGCTAACTTGAATAAATTGTTATTTTTTGTTGCTGAAACCTTCAAGTTGTGGCTCTGTTTACCAACATCTGGTACCTTCAGCATGATTTCAGATTTAATTCAACAAATTTTAAGGTTGGTTACATAATTATGTACATATTTTTGTATAAATTCATTTTCTTAAACTGAATTTTTTGTATTATTTTCATAAATATATTAACCATTGAATATTTTTTATTTTTATATACAACTCAATTAATTTGTGTCACAGTGGTTGTAATTAATATGTCATAAATTGATATTTTTATTATTTGTTTAAACTGCAATTTACTTGTATAATTATCTATATTTATTAAAATAAAAATTTATTGTCTGTATAAATATTTTTGCTGTTATTATTAAATTAACATCGCATTTTTTTATTAAAAAGTTAAACAGTAGAATATGTAAGTAGAATGTGTAAATAAAATGTGGTTTGATTTCAATACAAGCGTACATAATGAACCACGCATTTTGCTTCTGTCTGACAAGATATCAGAGAGTAAACATGCAAGCAATATATGAATTGATTTGACAAAGTCGAAACCGATGTTGTGTATTTAATTTGTCGGGGTTACACTGTAAGTTTTTAGAATATACAAATAATTTTACACCTAATTTATTTTGTACCTAGAACGTATTAGTAATATTAGATAGATTTAAAATTGCTCACACGTACATTCACATAATGGGGCTTATTAAAAAAATAAGTTATCTTCTTCTTCTAAGGGTGGCGTATAATTAACGTTGTAATTTAAAAAGTGAATAATTTTTTTGTCGACACTTTTTTGGTTTTTTTTTTGCATTTTTTGCATTTTTTGCATTAACTTTGAAAAATTTGGGAAAGACTAAGCACAGAAAAAAGGACCAAAGTTGCTCCTTCAAGTTATGCTGAAAAAGGTCAACAAGAAAAAGAAAGACAAAAATGAAAAAACAAAAAAAAAATTACCTTGGACTTCAAGAAGAATTCTTGACAAAAGTTCGAAAAAACAGGAGTAAAGAAAAACATGTAAAATCAATTAAAATGGATATAAAAAAACAAATTTCGATCTACCAAAGGTTAAAATACAATTTGTTTTAAGGATTGATGTCAATGACGTCAGCAGTCGTCGATGGCTGCGAGTGTAAGACGGCAAATCCCTCTGAGGAGATCGAGTGGTTGCGATCGAAACAAGTCATGGTAACCTGCCGGCCAGGGTTCGAGCCCCGGCCACGGTCAAAAATTAAAGATTATCAATAACAATTTTAATTAATGTTCATGTTGTAAAATTCCTTTCTTCAAAAAAAAAAAAAAAATGTTGTTATTTTTGTTTGGTTTAAGGTCATATACAAATTAAAATAAAAAATTCCACAAATTTTTGAATTTTTAATTTTGTTTTTTATTTTTCATCCGATATTTCGACCATACATCGATGGTCATCTTCAGGGGATTTAAAACACTGTCAAATTAAAAATTACAAAAAAGGTGATACGTCCTCACTGTTTGTCATATTTTCATCAACAGTTGATCGATGTATGGTCGAAATATCGGATGAAAAATAAAAAACAAAATTAAAAATACAAAAGTTTGTGGAATTTTTTATTTTAATTTGTATATGACCTTAAGCCAAACAAAAACAACAACATAGATTATCGACAGGGCAACAATAAATATTGAACAAAGTAAAAATAATTTAATGAAAATTAAATTTGATGAACTTAAGCTTAAGTAAAAATATTAAAAATTTGGATTTAAACCCATAAATAGTTCAACAAAATAACCACAATACTAATTGTTGCTTGATTTTATTTTGATAGTCAGCATTATATTATTCAGACACAAGAATCATATCGAATAATGAGCAGTGAGAGATCAAATGGACCCGCTTAGGTGGGGAATAACTTCAGCAAAGATAATTGGATCATAATTTTTTTAAAACAACGAATAAGTACGGTAAATGTGAATGGCATTCAATACCGGCAATGACTGCCAATTTTTTTAAGACTAAGGTATAGAACAATTTAGAATTGTTGTTCCAACAAGATGAAGCCAGAACTTGTCCAACTTGGGCTATTTTTTTGGCGATCATAACGTCACTTATACGCCATACCATATAAAAAAATGCGTTTGTTTGTGACTCCTATACTGCCGTGCTTAAAATATTAGCTTAAAATATTTGGCAAACTTTAAAATTGCTCTTACTTTGAAGTAATATTTTAAATTTTATAATAAATGAGAAGAAAATTTTATTGGCAACAATAAAAAAAAAGCATAAAGTGAATTTTACTGCCTTTTGTCTAAGGTCCGGCAGTGTAGAACTAAAGACTCCTAAATTATTGAACCGATTTTCTTACAATTTTTACAGTTATTTTCTGGCTACATTCACTTAATATATGCCATAAAGTGATCGTGGCACTTCTGATGCAAAGACATCATAATAACTAACATCAAAAATGTTTGAAAAACCAACCAGAAGATAATGGCACCAAACACAGTCATGGAACAAATATTACGCCAAAATAGCAATGGAATACCACCGTGTAGATTGCAGTTCGCTAAAATATCAAATACACCACAATGTACAGAACGATTACAGTAAAAGTTTTCCAACTTAAAACAAATAGTTTGGTCATCAATACCAAACAACTGTTAATATAAATTTCTAAATATCTGGAGAAGGATATCTAGATTTAGTACAAATGGCTAAGTCATAACTACATGAGATCTGTCGTTCTAGCGTAGCATACCGGTTTAAGTTATTTATAAATAAAAAACTTTTTTTACAGTGAAACAAGCAAATCACCAAGTATTCGAAAAATATTTATTAGGAAAATAGTAACAAAGATTTGCTTTACAGTTACTTATAAATCAAATAAAATTATGGATAAAAATTTAAATTATCATAAAAATTAAAAATCTAAAGGATTTTCTGCGATTGAATAATGTAATTTGAGTCAAATTTAAAAAGAAAACAAAACTGTAAAATCTTATCTTTATTTGTGAGCAAGGCAAATAAAGAGGTTGATAAGACCTATGATAACTGATGTATCAAACAATACAAATTTCATAGCATTATTTCTGGTATATAGAACGCATTCAAATCACTAAATGCCTGGCCCACAATGTCGAAATGAAGATTTCTTCCATATATTTTTATTTTAAACAAAAACAAATATTTGTTTTTTATAATTGCTTTCAATATATGTAAATATAACAAACAAATGTTCTTGTCGACATTGTGGGACAGGCAGTTAATTTTGAGTCAATTACACTACGTAACAGTTTTTTTACTTAAGGTATCTGACACCTAACCGTTATGAAAATTGTCCGTTGAATTCGAATATAGAATAGAATAGAATAGTTTTTGAGATATTCCATATACCAGATATTCCAAATAACCGTTTTTGTAAAAGATGATGTCACTTTAATGCAAATATCTTCAACAATATTAGACAGATTATGTTGAATTTCTTTTAGCAAGATAATAAAATAACTTTTATAACCATGGATGGCTTGTAAAAATTGTTCAAGAAATGACAGAGTGACAGTGGACAATGTTTCAAATTTCATGAAAAATTTTATGATATTTTAAAATTTAGCTCTTTTCAAGTTTAAAAGTTACAAATCTACAGATGATTTGCTGAATTTACCCACTTTTCAAATTTTTTATCAAACGCAGTTAAGGTTAAATAATTGTTTGAGTGCATTTTTCATTAATGGTAATTTTGCAATATCTCGAAAACTGTTCTAATTTTGATCATTCCGCCTTTACATTCGGATTCAGCGGAGATAGATTAGGTGTAAGATATTAATTTGGTCACGACTTTATTGAAAATTTGTGACACAGTGTTATGGTTTCGGTTCGGTTTTCGGTTTCGAAAATAGCCAAGTAAAACTACATACAAACATATTTTTTTGCATGTAATAAAATTTTTCTATTTGTTTCATTTCAGGTACTTTTATTAAAAAGGAAACATTTTTTCTTCTTAGTATTTATTTTAAATTTAAAATATTTTGAAATACCATGCCAATGTTCCAGGCTGTATACAATTTTTTTATATTAAGTACGAGTATAATGTATAATTTGCAATTTCTTTTAGCATAAATATATATATTAGGGCGGGTCGATTTAATAATCGCCCATGGCTCAGTGAAAATCGTATTCTAGGGATCAAAATAAGAAACTTTGCCGAAGGAACCATACCTCTAAAACGAATTCTACTACCCCCCAAGTGTTGATTTTTGTGCCGTAGGGTCAAGTTTTGAAAAATCCCACTTTGACCCATTTAGAGTGCCCCAATCGAGTCCAAATGTATTACCGACCCCCACTAACTTTGGAGGTCCGATCCACCCATGTCAGTGGCACACCCCCTGGAACTCCCCTGGGGGGTTCCCCATACAAACATTTCAAAAAATCACCATTTTTGGCACTTTATTTTATTATTTTTTATTTATTTTATTTATTTTTATTATTTTATTTATTTTTTCTCTTTAGAAATTTATTTAGTCAGAACATATGTAAATGAAAAAATTAATTTAACTTAGTAATAGAAAAGAAAATAAAAAAAATTACTGTTTGAAGTCTTTTTGCTTTCAAGTCTGGGCAATTTTGCACGGCTCTCTAATGTCGTCGCATGGTTCCTTCGGCAAAGTTTCTTATTTTGATCCCTAGAATACGATTTTCACTGAGCCATGGGCGATTTTTTTGCCTCCCCACAAATCGACCCGGCCTAATATATATATTTAAAGCAAAAGCTAAAACCGAGGTTTTATGGTCGGTTTTCGATTTCGGTTTTTAGGCATTAAAACGCAGTTTCGATTTTAGTTAAAACCGAACCGCAATCCCTAGTTTAACATCTCTGTTCATATAATAGCTGCATTCGTTTACCCAAAAAATTTTACAAATTTGTACTGGATTTTACTGAAATGCGTTCGCGTACACATAAATTTGTAAGATTTTCATATTACTCACCTACTGGATTTTACTGGGATTTTACTGGAAAAGTAAACGAACGCACATAATTTAAGAAAGAATTTTATAGCAAATATTCATTATAACTATTTAAATTTTTTGAAGTAAAACTCAAATTTTGTACAAAAAATTAAGGCAAGAAAATTCAAGATAATATTATATGTAATGAAAATCCGATTTTAAAACGATCGTGTTTGAAAGCTGTAATGAATTACATCGGTTTAACATGCTATTTCAAAATTTTAGTCCTCATTTTTGTACGGAATACAGTTCCAATAACTCATAAAATATAAAATAATATAGACAGGAAATAAGAAGAAAATTTGTGAAAACGATATTATCGATTTTAAATCGATCGTTTAAATCTTAAATTAAGTATAAATACATCATGCTATCTTGGTTAGTCAATGTTAGTTCAGACTTTGTCATATTAAAATCGCAACCCCGAAAGACACTGAAAATAAATGCTTTTAAAAAAACCATCTACATTACTTCGTAAGCTGGATTTAAGACTGGAAAATCAGGAGTGCAAAAGAACAGAGTATTTATTGCCTTTTTTTAATTCTAAAGAAATTTAATATTTTGACATACGTAAAAAGATTTTTTAAAACTATATGGGATGCTTTTATTTGATTGGGATCACTAAACTGGTATGAAAGGGTTGTTGTTTGCTGAATAAGCAACACTTTTATTTAAAAAAATCAACTTAAACATAAATTAAATGAATTATGGTAAAAATAAATTTGTATTTGCTAGTAATTCTTAATTAAATCGAGATTTATAAAACTCTATGACTCTTGTGCCCTATGTAATAGTTAAAAAAAATTCCTCTTAACACAGGGTGGCGTCGAATAAGCTTTATGGCTTAAATTGCTTAAAACTTTTTTGTTTATGCGATTAAGTATTAATATTTTTTTTTTCTTAAACAGTATGTTATTGGGGAATTTTCTCCCAAATATTCCTAAAGAAAACTCGCAAGAGTTGTTTAGTCTGATAAAAATGGAGGCCAGAAATCTGCAAAATATGTTGTGGTTCCATCCTGTTAAAACCACAAAATTAAATGATTTTTGATTTTCCACAGCTAGCCTAAACAGTGTTTCAACATGGTCCGATTTGAACAACCCTTGACACAGATTAAAACACCGATGTAGTTTTCGATAAAATATTTAGTTTCGGATGATACACCGCATAAAGCAGTAAAATCAAATATTTGTTATTGTCGCTGATAAACTGCTCTTGTATTCTCCGTTACCCAAATTCGTGTCTTTGTTTACTTATTTTTGACGTTGTGGAGGCAATTTGCACTTAAAAATGATGATAAAATTCTCGCTGTGTCAACGCAATGATTTGTTGGTTCAAAAAATAAATATAACAATTATCTGGAAACGCTGTTTGATTGTGTAGATATTCATATTGAGTACCCCAAGCAGTGTTGACAAAATTTTTAACAAAAATTACCTAAAAAAGGGCTAAAAACATTTTTAAATAAAAACAAATAAAAATACGATAACAAAACAAAAATTAAAAACAAGGTTTTGTTTAAATGTGCTTAATTCCCATTTCATACTATTGATAAACAGAAATTTATTGTTGATAGGATAATTCCTAAGCGCATTTCATTGGTTGCTTAGGCGCCAGATCGTCAGGAAACTTCATCCAAAGTAAAACTGTTAAGCGAATAGGAATTATAAGCAGAAGTCTTACTTGTAACCATATCAAAGCTTTAACAAAAACAACAGCAATAAACAATGAGTTTATCTTTTCTTATAGTCCCGACTTTATTAAAAATTTTTTACGATGAAATTGTAAATTGAGATCGATTTGTTGCAAACGAATAAACCTTAATTTAATATTTAAGCATTTAAAAATTAAATTAAATTATCGATAAATTCGAGATCGTTACTGTTCATGTGATAGAAATTACTTGCGCCTATTAGTTTTAAATATCTTGAAGGTAAATCATAATCATGACACCATTTACTCAAATTTTTGAGTCCAAATCTTAAATAAAAACAGATTAAAAGTATTTTATTGTCATGGTAAAAATATTTACCTAATTGATAAAATCGAATTAACGGTTGCTTAATCTTCGATACGAATGCATTAAACCATGAAAGTGAGAGCAACTTTATAGTAATTTCTAAAATTTCTAAAAGTTTTTTGTTGCCGCCTACATCTCTTTATTGAAATACTTCCGACCGAAAAGAAAAAATGTTGTTTTATAAATTGAATTTAAAAACTGTAACTTTATTTATAACATTTATAGCGATTTCGACATTTCTTAAAGTTGTGATTTAAATAAAAAGCGTTTTATTTGTTAAAAATGTTTATTTCACTTTTAGCAATTTTGTAAGTTTTTATAGGAAATAGAAATTATTTTTTAAAAGAAAAAAAATGTATGGCTAAACAAGTTAAAAAATGGCTTAAAAAATGGGTAATGGCTAAACAAGGTGTAAAATGGCTAAATCTAGCCACTAAGTTTCTAAATTTGCAACACTGTCCCCAAGTCTTTTTCACAAAATACTGAAACAAAACAAAAAATAATTATAACTAAAAAAAGTTACCGTGTACTTACTTGCTTTAATCTGTCATAAATCTATTTAATTTATTCAAATTATAACATAGTTATGTTGCACTTAAAGTTATAAATAAACTCATATTATTCTACATGTGAGATGCTTTAATTATCATAAAGTATTCTATGAAGTGTATACTATCTAATATGTACTTAAAACTCTTGACTTACTTAAAATCAATATTATTTTCCAGCGCAGTGTATAAGTTGGATGCGTAAAAAAATAAGCATATGTATACTATTGTATGAGTAAATAAGCATCAGTATATACCCACCGGGAAAACTCAGAAGACCTTCTTACTTCAGGCCTTTTTAAAGAAAAATTTTGCTGATTCAATTACTATTCTTATCTAACTGCTGAAGAATGCCTCATAGAATGCCTCGACTCTTTCGTATTAAAGATAACATACACCTTTCACACTCGCTTCTATGAGAAGGGAGTAGATAAGGAGTAAAATTTTTTGTATTTTGCACAAGCAAAAGCAAAATAAAATTTTTTTGTGATCCCGTTACCATTCTTATGTACCTAGGCCTACTCCGCAATGAAAACGTGTGTAAAAAAGATATGACTATGGCGGCCTTCTAGAAGGCATCCGTACTCCTTCTTTTTCCGCTGGGTATGTTTAAGTGTGTGCTTGTAAATGTGAGTGTAGTTAATTATATTTAGCGCTAACTTGTCATTTAACAACATAATATAAATAATTTGCAAGGAAGTATTTAGTATAAAAGTACAACACAGACGCATACAACTTATTGTTTGGATTAATATTGTATTAGTAACAGATTTTTTAAAGGCAATAATTATAGCAAAAACTTTATTTTTCTTGTAAGCCAGCGAATAACATTGAAAAAATCTTTTAACTCTCTAATTTTTAAGGAAAAAAGTTCATTACTTTTATTTGAAATGTTCATGGCCACCATTGCAAATGTGCATACTTAAATAATACAAATTATGTGTTATTGGATATGAACAGTTTACAAATACCTAGTAAAAAAAATTGCTAATATTTTAGCTTTTACAACCAACATGAAATAATAGTACACTTTATGAATTGACTAATTATATTCAAAATTAATTGTATGTTACTGGCAAATTAAACCGATTTAATAACAAATTTAATACAAAATTACAAAATTTATGCAAGCTATTTTACTATACTTTATCTAAAGCTAATCGTTGCGAAGAAGTAAATTTTAAATCGAAGTTTTTCAATTATTATGATTTTATTGTTATGGCCAAAGACTTTTGAAATTATTTCGTCAAAATTAAAAGCAAAGTTTAAATCAGTGTTCGGAAATAAACAGAACATTATTTAGCGTTTGGCTCACACACCCAGGAACGATATATACTTTTTTAGTGTTTATGTAGACAAACACAACCCTTAATACCAATCGTAACTATTTTCAATAAAGAGCCGAACATTATATAGTGTTCTGTTCTTCGTTAAAAAAACAGAACAATTGTAGTGATACTGTAGACAAACGGTGTATGTGGCCGTTTCCGAGAAAATGGACCTAGTGTGTAAAAAATGAAGTTTAAAGAAAAACGCATTTAAAGTTTCATAATTTTAATGTTTTTCTCATTTTTATCGATTTTTCCAAGTTCGTTTTGTACGTTTTTATGGGGTAAATAAATTTTTATCAGAAATCTACGTCATTTCATCTTAATGTACACCCTTTTAGGAACCAGAATCCACTCTTAATTTCAAACCCGTTTTTTGACACACTAGGTATCTAGGTATCTTTTTTCGGACAAGGTCACATATTTTAATGATCTATAATGTTTTTTTTTTTTACATTGATAAAGAAATGAACAAACAAAAAATTTTAGCAACGGCCGAACCACGAACAGCTGGTGTGTGTAGTGTTTATATGTTTTATTTGTGTAAAATTATTTTGCGGGCTTTTTATTTTTTTTTTTTTTTTGTAAAAAATATTTTTTTTTTTTACCAGCCTAAAGGTCGCTACGCACAACAGAAACAAACTATCATTAATCAGCTGAATCGAATATAATGACGTTTGTGGTTAAAAAAAAAACAGAACGGAATTGAATGTTCTCATATTTTAGTTGAGTTGGAGAAGAACAGTATTATTTTTGTGTTCGATGAATGACAAGCACGAAAACGCTATTTTTTAATGATTTTCTACACAAACACTATTAGCGTTTGTGTTTTCCACAAATCTACCGAACCGAACACTAAGAAGCAATATTAAGTGTTTATTTTCGAACACTGGTTTAAATTAATATATAACGAAGTAGTGAAACTTGGGTAGGCCATCCAAAAGCACTCCACTAAATGCTTGGAGAGTATACTTCCATATTAAAATCTTGCCTTCGTATATTTATTTATCAGCATAAAATTTTAATTTCAATAGTTATTTACTAAGCTAAACTAGAAATACAGTAATGTGAAAAATAACATGAATTTTTACTTCTAAGTAAACATTATGATATACATACATATGTGTAGTTTACTATAATAGTGTCATAACTCAAAAAATAAATTTTTTGGTTAAAAAACATTAAAAATAACGTTTTAGATAAAATGTTACCAAATATAACAAAAAGTAAAATGTTCTAAACCTAACGACAACCCTTGCAAAACTGAGATGTGTCATTGTTATAATTAAATAAACGCGTAATGTCAAGAGAATAACGGCAGAATTTTATCAAAAGCGGTTAATGACCAACAATTCAGAAAGAAGTTTTTTTATACAACACAAATCATATTATTGTATGCATTCCAGAACACTAAGATAAAAAATCATGATTATTGAGATATGGCACTTTTGAAGTAAATGACCAATACGTATTAACAAATGGTTAGATATTATAGTATGCATTCCAGAACACTTAGATAAAAAATCATGATTTTTGAGATATGGCACTTTTGAAGTAAATGACCAATATGTATTAACAAATGGTTAGATATTATAGTATGCATTCCAGAACACTTAGATAAAAAATCATGATTTTTGAGATATGGCACTTTTGAAGTAAATGACCAATATGTATTAACAAATGGTTAGATATAAGACTCGTATAACAGTTCATATGTTTTTGCAGAAATGTGTTTATGCATAAATGTTTACAAATAATTAACTTTAATGGTTTATTTTGTTTGTCTTTATGTTAGTATGTTTGCAGGGTGAGCTAGAATTTTCTTCTAAATCACTTTTGACAAGCGTTAATTGAACAACAATCAGCACTCAAAAGTTATACATATAAATTTCCTAGAATATTTTAGTAACTTTTTCAGATTGTAACTATTGTAATGGTTGAAAACAATTTAAATTAAAATGTGTCAAAAACGTTACACTCTTCCAATGCTATTTATTTATTTAGATATTTAATTAACTATGTATGTATATTGATGGAGTGATATACGTATTTATGTGTATTATTTATATGCTTAATTACCAGAGTATCCACTCGAATAATCGTTGTTCGATTAATCGAGGAATTTTTTCCACCATTATTTGATCGAATAATCAAAATAGCGAATTTCGAATAACAAATAACTCGAACAATTTATGTCAATCAATCGATTAAGATGAATATCTTTAAAAAATATACTTTTTTTAATAAAAATATTTGTTTTTAGATTTCTAACTGCTTATTTAAAATAAAATTACTTCTACATTTATTTTTATCATACAAACTTTTGAGCATATTGTGTGAGAGACAAATTATGTATACCATTATAAACGTCAAATTCCATACGTTAGAAATTTGGCACTTTAATAGCACATTTTTCATATATAGTTTAACATTTATCGTAAAAAAAATGTGTTAATTATAACAGGTTTCAAAAATTTTATTAGTTATCAGTGAAATTGAAATCAAAGTAATTTCAAAAACTTAAAAGTATAAAAAAATATTAAAAAATTAGGTGATTTTGAAAAAATTTTTAGCTAAGAATGTCCATCGACTTCAATTTCACTCGACTTCTAGAAATAATAAATTGGTTTTAAAAGTTTTTCATAACTAACTGGCACCTCTCACAAAATATGCCGGAACTTAAAAGACAAAAATATAAGAAGTTAATAAAAAATGATCTTAAAAATATGAGTTCAAGCCTATATTTAATACTCGCATTAAGTTAAGCAGGCGGGACACAATTGCAAATTATAAACCGAAAAAAATTATTGGTTTCTGCCTGCTAATAAACATAACTGAACTAAGCTTTGGCCTTCAGATAACTTTATAGTCTGTTAAGGGCCAAATACACATTTTAAATGATTGTCCAGCAAGAAAATTCATAATATTCGATGCTATACCAACATTTTTTGATTTTCCATCCAGCATCATCGGTGTGACACATACAAACACATATCCACTAATACTACCATAGCGCTTGATAAGAAATGCTTGACGTTTTCGGACCCCATTAAACCGAATTAGTGTAAATATAATTTTGTGTTCCTTAATCCTGTTTCGGTCTTTTTAATGAATAAAAACTGTATTTTTTTGCAGCCGGGTTTTTTGATTTTTTAAATTATTTATTTAATTTAAAAGTTTTAAAACTATCTACATAGCAAATATCGCTTCTTTATTGTAACAAAGTCATATCTCAAAAAAATCAAACTTGGCCAAATGCGATTAAAGTTTTCAAAATTAACCTTTAGATACAGGTTTAATGAAATATAGTTAGCTATAACTTCGGTTTAGTTTGAGATATAATACTGATTTTATTTTTACATATGGGCATTTCCTAGGGTCGCGAACGTGCGTTCGTACGCTTTTAATGTACAAATAATATAGAAAACAAAACTTTTCCTAGCATTTTTGTTGCGATTCGATAGCATTTGGGTAGATGTATGTTTAGTGCAAAAGATGGATTTCATCGAATTTAAGTTTTCATAATAATAATTATAAACATGTGGTCACGAACGTACGCAAAATAGAAGTCAACTTTGGCTGACGTAGTGAAATGTAAAAATCTGCGTAATGGAACGGAATATTCAAAAGTGATTAATTTATTTCAAAAGTGTATTAATGAAGGTCTCCATACAGTATTTACAAAATAAAATATCTCTTTTGGTTCTTGTTTAATTGGCTTATGTACCGGTCGCGAACGTACGGGTCGCGAACGTACGATTTTTCCATATGTTTTTTTATTATTATCACCATGCAGATTCCCATAAATATCTTCAAATTTCCTTAACAAGCAACTTAATACTCAATTTACAATTGATTGTAATGGAGAGATCATGAAGAAAGAGTGTAAACATAACATATTTTTTGCATGTAAAGTAAGTACATAAAAATGTCTTTAGAAGTAGAAAACATAAAAAATATAAAATTTTCCAGTTTCCAGTTTCCGGCGCAATTTTCGCAAGTAAAACAGCTGAGATTAGCTATGAAACCATTCTTTTATAACAACATAGATTTTTTTATAATAATAAACAATAAAAGACGATGATTATCAACATTTTATTTTTTTCCTGGTAGACCATTCTGGGGAAATGCCCATATAAAGAAGGTATGAATGAAAACTTTTGCTAAAGTAACTTGAAATTTTTGATTTTTTGAGATATGACTATGTTGCAATAAAAAAGCGATATGAATTGTTATATTATTGCTTATTGCTTAACTACATGTTTGTATTATTGTTATTTTGTATTTATAAATATAATAAAAATATCATTTCATGTAGAGATTTATGTTTTTTTTTTTCCATTGGATAAAATTATTTGAATTATTCGAATTATTCGAGTAATTCGAACAATTTAAAAACCTTACTCGATTAATCAAGCAAATTGAAAATTCAAAAATCGACTAATTTCTTACTCGAACAAAACCAAAAGTCAAAAAATTGGATACTCTATTAATTACCTCTTATGTCATTTTGACAAAATCTTTTTGTAAATGTTGAAGTAATTATTTCCTTACTTTTTCTTGAATCATTGATTTTAGTTGTGACTTTAAAGATAGTGTTTTTATTTTTTGTTATTATACTTTATATACGGCACATGCTTACATAGGTATAATAAACGGAATTTTTTTATAAGGGGAAAAAATTGTAACATTTAACTCACAAAAACTCTCTAGTAGATCTAATGATGTCCTAAAATTTTAAGTTTTGCCCGTTAAGCTGACTGGTTGGCTAAAAAAAACCAAAGCTCTTTGAAAGAGGTTTATGATTATTCATACTTTGTTTTTACGCCAGTTCAAAATAGTTAGTATTAGTATTGCAAAATGTTTCTATTGAAGCAAATTTTGGCAGTAACATTTCGCCTTTCCCCAAGACACTTATCTAATCTTAATTGGTAAAAACTCATATTATTTGTAAAAAATTTCAATCGAGCTGCAAAATGTGCTTTAATATGCAGAACTTTTTTAAATTTCACGAAGCTTTTAAACTTTGTGATTGCTTGGGGCTTAGATATAAAGAAAGGCTACTCTAAATATTACTTTCTCTGAAATTAATATTTTTAAAATGTTGGTATTGAAATAAAGTTTGTCACAAATGACTTCAGCAATAGCAAACCTGTCATACATAGATTTTCTACCGAAATGTTTAAATGACTATAAATCTCATATTGGGATTTTCCCTAAAAAACTTTTTACAACTATAACGAAAAAATAGGTTTGGTAAGGCAACCAACACGAGGACGGCTCTCCCTATGATACCCTTTGATACATTAGACACAGCATCCAAACATGGCAATTCTGGCCTCCCAACTGCCTCATCCTTAAAGCCCCGAGACCGGGGCACTGACAGAGAAAGTAAAACACCGTTTCCTCTTGCTTCTCATCATGGCAACTTTAACAGTAGTGTCATCCAGTGACACGTCATGGCCGATATCAGGGTCACAAACTGGTGCCTACTTCGACTAAGAAGCACGCGAAGCTATTGAGTCATGGCCAGCAAGCAGGTATTCTCACGCTATTATCTTCCCTAAGCCCTTCTGTACAACTCACGTTTAGAGAGAGGTTCACTGCGAGCCATTGAAGTGCCGACCAGGCTGCCGAAAAACAAGTTCTCCAAAAGACAGTCCTGTTTGAGAAGACCGTCTACAATTTGGTTCTCCAGGCACCAAGTGTGCCCTAGTAACCATGCCAGCGGTACCCAATAATCTTCCGCAATCTTGTTTTGAGATATCCGGCATTCCACAGTTAACCTTGATGTCTGTAAAAACGCATATATCTCTCGATATTCGATAATACCTCAGCCAGATCGCCACCCGCCTTAATTTGGAGACTTCCGCCTACAATGCAGCATAAAGGTAGAAGTACATAACACGCGTTAGTGTGCGCGTGCTCTGAAGACTTCTGTCAAAAAAAGTTAAGCTAGTGTATTTTCATAGAACAAGCTACAGGGTGGCCCAAATAAGACCTAGTGATGTTAAACACGTTTAACTCTTGTAATAACGGTTTTTTTAAATATTTTATTTTTATATGTTAAATACATTTTATTTTAAATAACCCCATAAAAAAAATCGGGCGCAGTTAAATCTGGTGAACGAGGAGGCCAAGGGAAATCTGAATTTTTTAAAATTATGCGTTCACCAAAAATTTCCCGCAGCATGTTTGCCTAGCAGTATGCGCAGTGGCTCCATCTTGTTAAAACCACAAATTAGGATGTTGCTCCACCATTGGCCGCAAAAAGTTGTCGATCACTGTTCTGTAAGAAGCCGCGGAGGCCGTTTCTGGCGTTACATCCTCATTCTCAAAGAAATATGGTGCACAGCTTCAACGTTGTCTTCAGTACGAATATTTCGATGAGCACCTCTTCTTGGACGGTCGGCAACTGAACCCAGTTCCTCAAAATGGCGAACTAAACTTTTAATCATGGAAGATGCTGAGCTTACGTTAAAAAAAACGGCGAATATTTCGCTGCGTCAGAACAATTGATCGTTGAGAAGAATAATAAAAATAGATAATTTTAAAGCATTGTTGTTGACTGTACGTATTTATTTGAAATTTCCAAGAGTTCAGTTATAATCTGCAAAAAGAGAAAATAAATTATGTTAAAAATAAAAAAGTTATTTGTGTTTCACATCAGCTGGTCTTATTTGGGCCACCCTGTACATGCAAAATATTCTGACGTATTTGCGCCAGAAAGTTGGTTAACTTTGAACTTTTTAACGCGTTGTGTATTTTTGAAAAGTAATCAGCTGACAATAAAACGACTAATTTAACAAATTTGTGAATCGTGAAAGAAAAACTTATTGAAGATCTTAAAAAACATACAGGCTGACTTCCAAAACGTACTAATACAAAGTTCGTACACAATGTTACTACTGTATTTCAACCATGTTCACGTACAAAGTACCGAAACAATGCAACTATGTGTTTTGTTTATTAAAACGTTTTGAAATGTAAGTGATGCAATGCATAATACTTTTAAAATTAATCTGTATTGCTTGCAAATAATATGTTAAATGTCACAAAATCGATGCTCTGATTGCTTTTTTGATGCGTTACTTATACTTAGCAGTGACGTTTTGAAAGGGTTTGCATTGTATATATATTGTACTGCGGCGTTATGAAACATTATACTTTGTTCTAATACAAAGCAATTGACGTTTTGGAAGTCAGCCACAATATTTATATATAAGAATAAATTCAATAAAATAGTAAAATCTTGATATACTTTCGAATCCGTTTTCAATGCACAAATAAGTAAACAAACAAAAAAAAACAGCTGACAGGAATGGTTTTTTAACGCGCGTTGTGAAAGTTGCAATTTTTATGCGCTAAAGTTTTTGAACGCACGACAAACGTCGATGAATTAAAGCGTGTTATGTACTTCTACCTTAAAAGAGGCCTTTATGCCCAGTTCCTCGATGAAGAAACTTTACCAACCCCGCTACCCCTCTTTGAACCATCAGTTAAGACTCTTAGGTCCGGTTCCAGAGGGCGCGCAATGTTAAACTGTGAATAAAGCCCCAAAAAAGGGTTTTAAAGTGCAAGCGTGCAGCGTAATCCCGGCATGATCAGGCCCACCGCCTAATCGCAGAGTTCAGAGCCAGCTGTTTAACCATGAGGTCAACTGGCAGCCAGCCAGGGCTGTGGAGTCGGAGTTAAAGAGTCGGAATTGAGGTTTTTGTACCGGAGCTGGAGTCGGAGTCGTAGTACCCACAAAACTCACGACTCCGTCTCCAAAATTTTGTGGCATACAATTTTTTTTTAATATTTTTCCAAATAAAAAAATTTAAGGAGGGTCTGCTTTAAAAATTTTAAAGTTGCAAAACTCGTTTGTTTCAAAAATTAAAAAATTTTGACCTAAAATTTCAGTTGGTAACGTTCCACTCACCAGACATTTTCAGAACTATCTATTTGCATTTCCTGTAAAAAAATTCGCTGGTTCACTGTTTTAACCTTTCTGTTTAAAGTGAAAATTTGTAAACAAGTTCGCTTTGACATATTTGCTTTTTATAAATCGTATATTTAAATATTTTTTGGTAACGATGTTCATATATGTATATGGTCTACCAGGATGAAAAAATAAAATGTTGATAATCATCGTCATTTATTGTTTATTATTATAAAAAAATCTATGTTGTTATAAAAGAATGGTTTCATAGCATATCTCAGCTGTTTTACTTGAGGAAATTGCGCTGGAAATTGGAAAAATTTATATTTTCTTATATTTTCTACTTCTAAAGACCTTTTTATGTACTTATTTTACATGCAAAAAATATGTTATGTTTACACTCTTTCTACATTATCTCTCCATTACAATCAATTGCAAATTGAGTATTAAGTTGCTTGTTAAGCAAATTTGAAGATATTTATGGGAATCTGCATGGTGATAATAATAAAAAAACATATATGTAAAAAGTGTCACGTGCGTAATGTCACGTGCGTAATTAACAATTTATTTTTTTCTTCGCCAACCCATGCATAGTTGCTTGTGAACAAAACATGATTATAAAGGCCCATTACTAGCCTTAATAAAAACATTTTTTCCGAAATAAAAACCTCCTACAATTCACTTACTTTCGCACTTTTTCTTACGGTCCTAAAAGGCACTTCTATTTTTGTCACGTGAGTAAGTTAACTTTGATTGCATGGCATTTGGGTACCCAGTGCTCAATTTACCATTATATATACTTTTTAGAAAGAACTCATCACAAACAATGTAACGATTCTAGAATTCATTCTAAAATTCCAATCCACTTTTTTTTTTTTAATATTCAAACACAATAAAACGCGTACAAATGTCGCGTGCATAACCAGAGAAACACCCATATACATATATGACTTTAAATTTGTTGTAGCTCCTGTGGTGATGACACTACGTGAATTACATTTTAAATTCCAACCTTCAAAATGAATGATAATAGAAAAAAAGGAAAAGGAACTCGGAAAAATAAATGTCATTGTTATAGATTTAATTTCCATTAATATGGAGGTTAACCCGAAAAATTATTTCAGAATACTTTTATCAACTCACTGTATGGAAAATTGGAGGGAAAATAAAGACTTGCAATTTTATAGTTCGGTCTCTTCGGCGAGTAGACTGGAGAAAAAGATTTCAATTTATTTGTTTTAAAATTCCTATTTTTTTTTTAATCCGCAGGAATGAGACAGCAGAGCGCAAAAACTTGTTGAAAATCAAAAATTCTTCTGCTTCTGTATTTAAAATTTGCCTTTGTCCGAATATTTGATATGACTCTTATATGTTTTTTTATGTCGAGGATATCCTTGATAAAATTAAGTCATATAAGAGGAGATACCTTTACTTATTAAATTGCACTTGGTGTTCTTTACCTCACACGATGTGTTGGTACTGGTTAATTCCTTGAGACAAACAGCACCAAGTCCAACAAAAAAGGTATGCTATTTTCCAAAATGTATACAAGGCTTACAACAATTTTTTTTTTTTTACGTTTCTCTTTAAAATGTGTAATACAAATTATAAAAGTTAAAACTGAAGGCGCATCTGCATGTTTAAATAAAAATATAATTAATTTTCCTGAGAATGTGTTACAAAGTTCGTCGAAATATTTGACTTTATAAGTATAATAAAACCAATGTTGCAGTGTTTTAATTTATCTATATTAAAAACACAAGACCTTACTTCAAAATTTACAAAAGAGGAGTCTTGATGTTCTTTGCCTCGAAGCACATGCTCCTTATTGTCTACAAATTCAGTGGTAAACAACACTAAGTACACTTCATGCCCTTTACATCCAAGCAAGTTTGACTTGGTGTTGTTTTCAACTTTTCTATCTCGAAAACTACATAATATAGGGCATATGGGGATTCACACATCGATAAAAGAAAAATTTTGATTCCAACAGTGTAAAAAACGTCTTTTGAAAAAGATATCAATTGGTGTAGTTTATCTCTTCCCTTTCGAACTATGGTTACATTTTTTAGCACTGTTTTCATAATTTTAAAAAATTATATAACCTTTAAAATATACTAAAGTTAAATGATTAATTTTCCTGGTGGGCTTAAGTGTGTTGCAAACCGAGTTCGATCCCATACGGATTATAGAAAAACTCGTTTCTTACGAAAATTCTTAGCAATACCCGTTCGTTCCAAAATTAAATCTACTATTTTTTTTATATTTCAGTTGGTTGCAATTTTTCAACTGTTGAGTTAATAATCAAGACTGGCATAACACTTTATTTCCAATTATTCGAGCGCTACATCGAGCCTTTGCTGAAATAGGGTCATAATTAAAGAAACCTGGTTTTTGAGTTAATGTATGTATTTAATTCTTCAATTCCCTGTAGAACATAGGGCCGCTTACTAGCTAATAACGTGGAGTTAATCGCCATAGCGTAAAAATTTCATACAAATATTTTATATACTCAAATCCAGAGAGAAGAATTAAATTTTAAGGTGCTAGAAAATTCAAATTTAAGTATGACTGACTCTATTGCAGCAAATGCTCGATATGTTCACATACTCATATGTAAACAAATATATTAAAGATCAATGCGGCAAGTGTTAGAATTAATATATCGATTTAAAATTGTTACAGAATAATTTTCTTTCCATATTTAACTACTTAAAAGTTACTGCATTAAAAAAAAAATTTAAGTCAAATAAGGACCAGTATCATATTCATTTAGCATCAAGGTTAGAGTAGAAGTCGGAGTTAGAGTCGGAGTTGGGGTCAGAGTCGGAGTCGGAGTCGTAATTAAAAAATGTCTACGGATGGAGTCGAAGTCGATGTTACAACTATTTCTCGACGACTCCACAGCATTGAAGCCAGCTCAACAACGTGAACAGTGCGTTCGTCGGTGTGGACTAAATTGAGTCTGTAATCACCAACACAACCAACCTATCTATTTTCTCAAATATTCTGCAAAAACCAAATACCTTGGCAGGCCACCACACTATGACCCCACAGAAAAAGTTCAGTTTTGCCGAAGATTCATTTAACGTCCCTGGGGCATAAGCCCCAATTCCTCCCCACAGATCTCCTACAGGTGTATATGGCCACAGTAGCCCTATCAAGCCTTGAACGAATGTTGGGTTCCCAAGGTAATTTGCTATCGATAATAACGTCCAGGTACTTGACACTATTCAAGATCATAAGCTCTGTGCCAATAAGCTTCAGAAGCCTTAAAAATTAACCCTGGTACTCTCCGGTGAAAAGTAACAATTCAGCTTTAAGTGAATTAACACCAAGTCCACAGGAGATACTCCAGTGAACTAACACCAAGTCCACAGTAGATACTTTAGGAAAAACTAAGAATCTGCAATACAGATTCGATGTAATGGGACTATGGGTCCAGGTGTTTACCCATGACAGCCACCGACACTTTATCTGCATACGCAACGGGTTTTATCCCTTATCTGTAACTGGCTCAACAAAGTGTTCATCGTAAAGTTCCGTAACAGATGTGCCCGTGTGCACCAATTTTCAACCCTCTTAGACCCCAATATGAATGAAGTCCTTACTGAAAAGCCCCTTCAATATCCAGAAAGATTTAAAGCGAGTATTTTCTTAATTCGAGGAATTTATCAATACATCCAACTATTTAATAAAGCACCAAATCCACAGAACTGTGCTTGGTGTAAGCATGCGCAGTAGGGAGCAAGTGTCTAGCAGTTGACATCCTCACATGAATATGAATAACCCTCTAAAGGTATTGTGGGAGAAAGGACGACAGGCTTATTGGTCTGGCTTTAGTTTGAGATGTTTTCCTCCCTTTTTAATGAAACCCACCTTGCAAGTCGCCCAGTGTGTAGGAACTTACAAAAACCGAATACATACAATCCCCGTATGTAAAAAAAATATGTGAAAAAATAACTCTCACATAAACTAACCCTAACAACAATAATTAATATGTAAGTTAAGCTTATGTAAGTCATTTTGCAATACAGCATTCACTCCCAAAAAGCATTCTAACTATTCGTGCAAGTTTCATATTGATTGCCTTATATAAAAAAATGTTCACATTTAATTTGTTACATAGTTAATTTACAAAGTATAATATCAACATTATTTAAAAAAAAAACGGTAACAAAAACAGTTTAAAGGTACACATTAAAGTTTGTATTTAAATTTAAAAATCCACTGCACAAAAGATACAACAATACAGCAAGTACTTGTAATTGATAAATTGGCATATATAATCATTGTCAAAAAATGTTGACGTATAAGTGTATGAATTAATTCAAATGTAGATATAAAATGGAATTTGTAAAATAGAATATAAAATAAAAATGTTCAATGGAATTTTAGCACTTTAGTTTTAATACTATTACACACATATTAAGTATAAATTTATATAAATGCATACATGTGTATAGTAAAACACAGCACTACCTCAAGGAACGGCACCAAAAGTACTTAAATTTCTAGATATTATATATCTCGATATTTTTTTATTTATTGTACCATAAGTATAAATACCTAGATTTAGAAAACCGTCAGATAGTGTGAGATGTTGGAAAAATTATGAAAATACTCAATAAATAATTTTCTTGTTTTGCGAAGCACTAATAGTAACTAATTAGTATTGTGATTATTTTGTTGAACTATTTATGGTTTTTAATACAAATTTTGATATTTTTATTAGGCTAAAGTTTGAGAGAGATTGAGTGGTTGCAATCGAAACATGTAAGAGACTGCGTTCGAGCCCAGCAGCAGTTAAGAATGAAAAATTATCAATAAATTTTAATTAATTTTCATGTTGTAAAATTCATCCTTTATAAAAATAATTTAATGAAAATTAAATTTGATGAACTTTAGCCTAATTAAAATATCAAAATTTGGACTAATAGTAAATTTTAAAAAGTAAGCGTACATTTATTCGCTACGCAAACAGACATAAAGAGATGCAGAAAGAAATTAAAAAAAAAATATGTAACATTTGAAGAGCTACGATATTCCCTTACTACGAAGCAGGTTTGTAAGGAAGATTATTAAATAATAACGGTAATAACAAAAAAGTTCAGTGCGTTAAGCTTACGAATTTTTATATGCGCTGAATAAAGCGCTTTCTGTGTCAAAAATGTATTGCTTCAAAGAGGGAGTTCGCTATAAAAAATTCATGTCTTCCGTATGCGATATGGTAAGCAAAACTTCTACATATCTCCCTTACAAACCTGCTTCGTTGGAAGCTCCTTTTTTTTGGTAAAGAATAATTTTGTAAACGGGATTGGAATACAATTTCAGATGGCAATTAAGGACTTATATTCGACATATTATATGTTCTCAAGGTAGGGCACACAAATCACAAAAATCAAAAACGATCCAGAATTCTTATGTGAAGCCCGATTTTAAAAATTATTTACCAATGAAATTTTCTAGTTGAGTTTTTTCTACAAAAAAGAAAAAAAGTTTGCATAGTTTATCTTTTAAAGTTAAAAATATATCGGACTTGGAAAATTTGAATTTGTTATTTTTGATCTACCCTTCTCTACTATTTTTGTACTAGAAGTCACAAATTTAGCACTAAAAATTTTTTTAATTTTTTTGGGAATTATATACACATCATTAAATATATTAGAATAAGAGTTGTGAAAAAATCTTTTGAAATAAAAAAGGTATATGGGCATTACAAGCGAGAAGTCTTGTTTGTGTAGCTTAACGCCAGCAAGCAAATAAGCTTGTATCTTAGGACCATGTTGTTCAAGTAATATCCCTTTTGATACTACATGAAGCAGTTGGGTTAAAAATTGTTTTTGATATGTCCTTAATGTAAAATTAAAAATAGTTTTGAGTTAATTTTGAGTTAATACAGTATTGTTGAACAAGTGCAATATATATATATATTATATATACTTTTTCGAAAGGTTACTTAACGTACAATATTAGCAGTGTTGCCAATTGAGCATTTTTCATGCTAGATCTAGCATTTTTTTATTTAGCATGAAAAAAAACTGACTTAGCATCTAGGTCATTTTCCAGCAGTATTTAAAAGTTTCTAGCATTTTTTAGTGCTTGTGGTATTTTTAATATTTTGCATTAATGATTATTTTTAATGCAAATATTAAAGAAAACAAAAACGAAAGATTCTAACATTGAATTAGATCTAAAAAATATGCAACAAAGTAAGTCATTAATGTGTATAGATGGGAAGAGAGAAAAAATCCAATTGGTAAATTATGTTAGGGAAAAGAATTCGTAAATACCCTGGTATTTACCCAAAGGGTGGGTATAAACGTTTTGTACAAAATTTTATAAAAGTGTATTAATTATTTTCATTAATATTAGCTACACTTCTTAAATTTTAAATTAATATGCTCCAGTTATTGTAGTTAAAGTGCAATTTAAATAGCTTTTTAGTATTTAACGACGTTCTTAAAAAATGAAAAGTAATTTAAAATTAAATTAATTTTATTGACAGTTAATGATTCCCATATTCATTTGTGTTTTATAAATATGTACCCAAATAAATTCCAAAAAAAAGAATATTCCCAATACTTACCACCTATTTACCCAGATATCAGGTTAATACCCAGTATAATCCCATCTATATTTATGTGGATATAAATGAACTGAAATATAAATAAAAAAAAAAAAAAAAAAAAAAAAATAGTAAAATCTATTAAAAAAGTTTCACAAGGATTGGGGAAGTTAAAAGAATGGGTGAGAAAAACTGATAAAAAACTTTTTGAAATTACTGCAAATGCGATATTGTTTCAAAATTTAGTGGCTTGGAGCCACATGCAGAAACAAGAAAGCACAAAAATGCAAAGGATGTAACTATAAACCATCCTATCCCTTTAAAAAAAATTTGTTACAATGTTCAGTAGTGTTGGCATTAAGCTTATGTGCTGTGCACAGTTCGGTTGCATCTGTCGATCATCTGACAAGGCTTTATTAATGGCAATTTGACACCTCGTCGCGGAAGCTGTAGGACAAAATGCAGCATATTATAAAAAATGTGCTTGGCTGTTACTTTTTTTAAGCATTTATTCTAGCATTTTTTATTTTTTTTTTTAACAAAATCTAGCATTTTTTCCTCGCAAGTTTTAATCCATGGGCTTAAGCGAACTAGACCAATTTTTATACAAATATCCACTTTATATCACATTATTTTTAATAGCAAAGCCAGAAGCCAAAATCTTAAGCACTTTTGTATGACCTTATAAGTTTTTTTTTAATGTATAATGGGGATTCTGAGAACCGTTCTTGGTAGGGAAAATATTTCTAAGAAATAAAAAACTTATTTTTGAAAATTTTCTACAGATTTTTGGGAGTTATTGGATTCGGTTTGAAATTTTATAAAAAAAAGTTTAGTTTGTTTGTAATTAACATTGAAAAGTATATATAATTGTGAGTTTTCATTAACAATTATAATGAATATAGTTTTTTTGCATAAATAAAAATTGACATTATTGATAGAGATTCAAAAATCTAATTTTTCGCAATTTTTGCAAAAAGCCTACAACGAATTGTACAATCATTTAAAATTATTTTAGTTTTGGTATTTAAAACATAATTCCCTATGCATTGATGTATAATAATTAATGAGTTAAGGAAATTGCATCCACTGATTATTCGATTTATGCTTCAGTAGTTTTTAATAAGCATTTGCTCCAATTGTTAATTTCTTTGTGTATACAGATCAAATTAGTGTACAATGTACAAAAAAATTTTGTGGGACATACTAGTGTACATAAGGACTTCGATTCGGGGCAATGTAAACAGTCAGTGTGATTTCTAGTAATATAGAACGCATTTGTGCAAAATCTTATATCAATATGAACAATTTGCAACTACATATTTATATTAGTTTTTGTAACAAAATGATCAATTTTTTAAGGTGGTTGTTCCGCATTTTGCTGGACTTCAATTCCAAATTGCTTAGGATAACTAGAAACAGTTTGACACCAATATTGTTCTTTTATTTTTGGTTTTTTGAAAATGAGCGTGTTTTTAACATCGGACAGACAGAGGGACCTGTCTTAATAGCGATAAAATTACTCAAGCCCCCAAATGACACAAAAAGCGCTTTATTAAACGCATATAAAAACTGGTGAAAGTAGCTATCAGCTTTACACACTGAATGTTTTTTACAGTTTTTTTTAGAGTTCTTTCTTAAAAACCTGCTTGTAGTAAGGGAATGTCGTGGCATGTAAAATGTTATTTTCTTATAAAAGTTGTTAAGAGTTTCTTCACTAATTTTACTGCATCTCTTAGTTGATTAAAATTAATTTATTATTTGTTAAAATTTTTTCTAAAAAAATCGTTGTTTGATCAAACAAACTGGTTATAAAATTGAACAAATATTTGACATAAAACAACTGCGGTATTGTGTGGGGCATCAAATAATTGTTAAGTGTGACCAAAGCTTTATAATTCATTGTTAAGGTTAAAAAATAAGACATTTCTTCGTAAATTTATGACAATTTTAAAATAACCATCTTTTGCAAACATAAATTTTAGCCAAACTTTTCATCTGCAATTGTATTTCGAGGCCACAGTACAGACACATAAAAATTACATTTCATAGAGAAAAAAAACAAACGTTCAAATTTACAATGGCATTGCAATTTAACATTTGTCTCTCTTTTAAGTTATATTCTATTAAGTATTTTATTATATAGTTTTCTACTTTGTTCCTTTTTGAACTCCATCTTCTATGAATGCCAATCATCATTGTTTAACATATTTAAACTTAGCCATGAATGTGTTATGTTTTCAGCAGGGTGGGATGCAGAGGGAGGGGTTAAAAAAAGAAAATTAAAATAATAATTATAAAAAAAATAATTTTTTTTATGTAACAATTTTTTGCAAACCTAAATATGTGCCATATGTATGCGAATGGGAGTCGTTTCATTTGAAAGTACGTGCGGTTTAAGTTGTTGTTGGAAATATTCTTTATCTTTATAGAAACAAATACATAAAACCAGACCTTAAATTCAGGTGGCTTGAGCATATTATTCTTGCAATTAGCCCTTCAATTGTCAATTTCTGGTTTTTATTTTTTCTTTGCCTTATATTTTAAATTTTAGGTTGTATTTGTTAAAGAGCTCCATAACACAACGCAACAATTTAACAAATTATTTGGAAAAAAAGTAAAATTGATTATTTATTTATTATTGGTTATGGTGTTGAATAGCTCTACTATTAATTAAAATCAGAAATAATTTGATTTATCTGCGAGCTTGTTTTTAAATTGAGAGTTGTTGAATTTTGATCCGACTGAAAGAAATAAATTCGTGTTGATATGAACCAAAAAGAAATGTTAAGTTCAAGGACCAAGCCAATATATTTGTTTTTGAATAAGAACATATTTGTTGACATTTGGCAAGTTTTATACTAATGACTAAAAAATAGTAAAAGAAAATAAAAAACTTAAAAATTATAACTGTTGCCAATTTAATTATACTGTATTTTGAATAAAAAATTTGCCATGTTATGCAAAAAAAGTTAAAGTTTACGTAAGCTAACCAATACATTAGGGGTGGTTAGGTGCCACTGGCAGCCGCAATTAGGCATAGCTGACGTGGGTCAAGTCATTAGTTTCGTTTTGTGACCATGTTACACCGTCTCCCAATGTTCCCACGTTACCTGGCTGTTGACAATCTGACCCAGCCATCCGGTTGGTTCAATGAAGGAATCCTCCCCCACAACTCCCACATAGGTAATTGTAAAGGACCCCAAACTTTGGGCGTGTTTCTTAATAGGCCAGTGGTTAGCTATAACTAGGTTTCTAAAGTTATGTCTGGACAGCCTTAATGCGCGCCGCGTCATCTTTTCATCTATGATTTTTCTGATTTCTTTACATGTTATTTCATCAAACCACCTCTGATTAGCAATGAAATGAAGTTTGTGCGCAAAAAGTTGCTTACTCATTTTCATGTATGCCCCTGTGTTCAGTGACCCAATTAAGGGTAACCACTGAGGGTCTCGGTATCTCCTCCAGAGACATTCGGCATTCTCGGACAATTTTCGATGTAATAAACACACTTTCCAGGGATCTTATGGCCGCTTTACTGTCGGCAATAATGTGAATATCACTGCCAGATATCTCACCATACCTAATGTGCCCCGCGGCTGTGTAGATGGCCATTATGTCGGCCTGAATAACGCTGCAGTGATCTGGCAGCCTAAGAAATGCTCGGATTAAGTGCCAGAACCGACACCATGCAGTGTTTTGGACCCGTCGATAAATATTCGTATCGCACCAGTTGGAATTTGTAGATCATCATAATGAGCAATACTAACCATGAGGCTTAAGGAGAAGCCTGGATCGAAGTTTGCTCAGGTGTGACATAATCAACGTTTGTTTTCTAATTTATATCATACAGGATTCTTGCATGCCCGATGTTATAATCTCTTCATGATTTAGTCTTATCGCTGCGCTTGCAGCCAACTTCTTCGCCAAAATGTCTGGTGGTAACCAGTTCAAGATTGTTAACAGTGCTTTAGAAGTCGTGGTTGGAATGGCAACTTTTACCGTTATTGCCACCGTTCTTATAATACGCTGAACCCCAGCTTGGTGGTACCTCCCCTTGAGAGCCAGGCACCAAACAATTGCGCCATAAAATAGAATGGGCTTGATGACACATTCTTACAATCAGTGTATATTCCCAGGATTGAGTTCCAAGAACCAATACATTAAGCATATACACTTTTTCTGGGCTTAATGTATTGGTTAAGCCCTTATGACACTACATTTTTAATGCATTGTTCAATATATGGTGAACAGTACAAATATAATGTAATAGCAAAATATACCAAGTGCAAAGAGTTAAGCCGTATTAAGATAAATGGCAAACTGTCAAACATTTTACTAAAGTTATCGATAAAAATTTAATTATTGTCAAAAAAAATGTAAATTGTTTAACTTAAAATTGACATTTCAAGCTTGAAATATTAAGCAAATTCAGCATTTACCGCTTTTAGTTTGTTTTGTTTTTATGTTTCTCATAAACAAAACCATAATACAAGAAAAAAACTTTGTTTACATTTTTTATAGTTTGCTCTTTCTAACATTTACTGTTTCTTTCTATCAATTCTATATCAATTAAATGAATAAAAAATTTTGTGTCATAAGGGCTTTAGCTAATGTAAACCTTAACTTTTTTTGCATAAGGGGGTTAGACTATGATTCGGAAATGGATTTTAAAATCGCTTGAAATGAATTACCTCTTTAAAAGACGATCATTAGAAAATCGTTTGACTTATAACAATTATTTCTGCAAAAAAAAAAAAAATCAATAATTTAAAAATCATTTGGTTTTTGAAAACGATCAAAATACAATTTCTGACTTGGCTCTCTGATGGTTTCTTTGTTCTCGTTAAAAATTCAAAAAAAATAATTATATTAGATTTTTTCAGAATTTGGAGAAATAATATTTTTGAAATTTTTCCTGCTTCTTAGGTAATTAGGAACTCGTTTCCTTAGGAGTTATGTTTATACACAAATAACTTGCTTTTTGATATGAATTATATTAGTATTCAATTAAGTTTTATTTTTTTTACGATATTGAAATAAGCTGCTAATTGCAAAATTACAATTTTTGTATTAATGAATTTCTAAAAAGTTACACCTCCCCTTCTCAAACGGTAAGGCTATATCCGCGCCTGGTTGTTGGTGTCCTTGTAGTCTTTTGTGGAAATTGTAAAATTTTACAATTTTCAATGGTACCCGTTTGTGTGCATGACGGTATGCAGTTTTAGTCTATTTTCTAGAATTTGTATTACAATTTTTATTTTATTTTTTCCGAAGCAGTTTCAATTCAATTGTATTTTAGTTTTCAATATATAATTTGTAAAATGTAATTCTAATCAAACAAGTAAGTGTTTTTGGCTTCTACATATCAATATTGTACTTGTGCAATACATAGTTTGTAAATGTGTGCGTTTTTTATTTCTCAATACATTTGCCAACTATGAAATAGGAATGACAATTTTTAAGTTATTTTACTCTAATGCGTCTTAAATATAAGCATGTGCTTAATATATTGGGCGTTTCCTTTAAATTTATATCAAAAATGAAATGGAATAAACTGAAAATGAGAAAATCTTTGAAGAAAATTTTGGTGATTGTGTGCTCTATTGGGTAGGGTTCTATGGGAGCAAAGGTCAATAATGGACCTATCCAAATTAGTTTTGTTAATGTTATTTATATTAAAGCATGCTCCTTATTTTTTTTAGTATAAATATTTTTGTAAGTGTCATTAAATTTAAAGTTATTTTAAGGAAAGGAATGTTGTTATTAATTATGTTAACAGTAACTTGTAATTTCTAATGATACAAAAAAATGCAGGCTTATTTGGTTTTCAGTTTTTATGCTGGTTTAATTGAGTTCGTAAGTATAAAAGCTTTAATCAATAATTGTCTTATAACAACAATAAGAATTCATAAAGTTTAAAATGGTTATACAGGATGGCGCAGAATGGGCTATTTGGCTTAAATAGTTTATAACTTTTTATTTTTGCAATTATTATTACTTTCATTTTTAATACAATATGTTATTGGAGTATTTTTTCAATAACCTTTAAAAAAAGATACCCTACATGTGATGTGTTTTTTTCTTCTTCGCAAGTGTATAGTTATTCATAATTAATTCCCCAATTTTTCTTCAAAAAATTTTGAAAAATCAAAAGAAAGTAATAATCAAAGTAATTTTTGGGAATACAAAATTTGTAATTAATAAAATTTTGTTTGACGTGCTTAATTTCCAACTTTAATTCTTGATAAAAACACTGACATTTATTGTTGATGGGAGAAGCTATTCCTAAGCGCATTTCACAGGTTGCCTAGGCCAGATCATCAGGAAACTTCATCTAAAGATTTTAGAAAAACTAAAGATATTATACAAATAAAACTGTTAAGCGAATAAGAATTATAAGGAATTCAAAACAAATAGTTAATTCTGCGCCACCCTGTATGAAGGAACTTGTGCTAAATTTTGTCCCTGTACTTATACTTTGAAAATTTAAGTTAAAGTTAAGGCCTATGTTAGAATATCATTTGTATGGGGGCATAAGTAAACCAATACACCGACTATTATAATTTCCAAAGGAATAAGCCTCTTATCAAAAAAAAAAAAAAAATATTTCAGATTCATAAAAGTTTGATGAAACGAGTTTTTGTTTAATAAACCTGAAATTTTTTTAATGACTTGGGTAAGTGCTGAATTAAATGTCCATGTACCAAGTTCTATTTAATGCCCGTTTATAGATGACGAGCGCAGGTCATGATATATATGTGTACTTAGACACATGATGAAAAGGAAGTTTGTGACTTATTCACAGACTGTTTTCATCCACATATTCTAACACACCTTGTACTGAAAATGTCAATTATCCATTTAATAAAGTTACTGCACTAATTCTTAATTCTATTTTTGTTTATTATATGTCTATATTGTTTTGCTGAGCTCGTCTCTAAATCGCTCTTAAAGTTCATTCGGTACTCTTTGCTTGTGTTTATTATATTCAACATTTCCAGTGTATAGCGTCTATGGTATTTTTCCTCTCTTTGTAATATCTCCACATTATCAAAGTTTGGTGTGTGCCCTTTTTCAGCACAATGGGCTAGAAGTGCGGTTTTTTGTGTAGAAGTTTTATTTATATTTTTCAGGTCAGATTTATGTCCTGCTAATCTTGTCTTAAGTTTGTTTTTTGTTGTACCAACATATATCTTTTTACATACATTGGTTTCGTCACCATTACAATTTATTTTGTAAATCAAATTAGATTTTTCCATTTTGTCCAGCTTACTTTTGGTGTTTGAAAAAAGTTGTCGTAAAGTGTTTTCCGATCTAGGTGCTATTTTATAGTTTTCCTTATCATAAATGTCAGATTTTTCAATCCTCTCGGATATTCTTGGCACATATGTCATTGATTTATACCATTTTTGGTTTCCATCTATTTCTTTGGTTTGTTTGTTTTCTACTTGTAAGAGTCTTTTAATAATATTGTCTGGGAATGCATTTTTCTTCAATATGTCTTTTATTTTCTTTATATTATCCTGGTGAAAAAGTTCATCACTTATAGTTAAAACTCTTTTTATTAAGTTGTTAGCGGTGTTCATAATAATGTTTTTTGGCTGGCACGAATAAAAGTTTATTATTCTACCTGACGATGTAGGTTTTTGATACCAGTCTATTTTCAATTTGTTGCCCGATCTAATTACCAGGGTATCAAGGTATGGTAATTGTCCATTTATTTCTTGTTCCAAAGTGAATTTTATTTGTGTATGGAAGCGGTTCAATTCCTCTAGCATCTCATTTATGGCGTTGGTTTTTACAATACCAAAAAGGTCATCCACATATTTAGTTAGAATTTTCGGTTTACAGTCCAATCTTTGAATACAAGTCTCCAAAAGTTCCTCCATCACGATATCGGCCACGATAGGGGACGCTGGTGATCCCATAGGCAACCCCTTCCTTTGTGTGTAGATTTTGTCTTTATATTTAAAATAACGATTTTCCTTAATACAAAATTGTAATATTTTAAAAAATAAATCTTTGGGTATTGTTGTCAATTTCTCGATCTCCTCCCACTTATCTTTGATCACGTCAATTGCAAAATCAACCGGTATGCTCGGAAAAAGCGATATTACGTCAAACGAAACTAATTTTTCATCATCTTCTATTGCACAGTTATTTACCTTACTCCTAAATTGCACCGCATCCCTTACATTAAACTCTGAATCAACTGTTAGTTTCTTCAAGATATTCATTATAAGCTTACATAATTCACTAGATGGTGAGTTTACTGATGCACAGATTGGTCTAAGTGGGAATCCTTCCTTATGGATCTTGGGTAATCCATAAATTCTTGGTGCAAAAGCCGCGTCATGTTTAAGTCTTCGTTTCTCTATCACAGATATTATATTTAGATTGTAAAGTTTATCCACCAATTCATTATTTTTCCTTTGTAAAGATGATGTGGGATCTTTATCAATTCTTCTATAGGTCATCATATCGCTTAAAATATCATTCATTCTCGATTCATAATCTTGTTTATCCATTGCGACGGTAACGTTTCCTTTGTCGGCATTAAGAATTAGTATATTTTTATTTTTGTTCAAAAAAGTTTTCGCCTGCCCCATTGTGTTGAGTACAAATCTTTCCCTCCTATTCAAGTGTTGTTTGTTCATGTGATTCTCTAACATCGAAGTAAATTTTGTTCTAGCCGTTTCTTGACCCTCTTTGTCTTGTAATGTTTGAATACAATCTTCCCCGTCGGCAATAATTTTAAACAAAGGGAATTGCTTCTTATCAGTAGGGACAGTATGTTTTTGTCCCAACGCGAGGAGCCACTTAATATCGTCAGGTATTTCAGTGTTGGATTTGTTTATAAACCATTTTTCATTTTCTATTATATTAAGTTCTCTTCTTTGTGTTTCTCTTAATGTTTCAAATTTTGTTTTATGCCTATTTTTGATAATTTTATTTCTTTTAAGTGAAAGTAATTTTTCGCTATTCCAGAATTGTTCTTGTTCTTCAGTCGTCAATTTTTTGTTTATGTTCGCTTCTAATTCGTTTATTGTTGTGTTGTTACATTTTTCGATTTCATGTTTTTGTTTAATCAGAAGGTTTAATAGTTTTCGGTGGAAGTTTTCTAATATTGTATTTAGGCTACTATATATTTTGGGGGGAACCATTTCATTGGTTTTAAATATGTTTTGTACATTTTTGGTGGAATTATATAAAAAGTTTGGTATAATACCTGTATTTCTGCACTTAATCAAAAAGGTTATTGTTGATTTTGTGTTCATTTGACGTTGTTTGATGGATTTATGTTTGTTTATATATCCTTTAATGTTATGATGTTTTTGTTTTATAATGTTGTAAACCATATATGTATTATGTATTAATTTAATGTTAAAATTATGTTTTTATTTTTTTATATTTTTGTTAACTATAATTGTAGTACCCTGAAGATGAGATCCAGTGGATCTCGAAATATTGGAAACATTTTTTAAATAAATAAAAAAATAAAAAAACTGACCTTGAGCTCCACTAATTATTCACATTAAAATTACAACAAAAGGTCGAACAACACACATATTGAATATTTATTACGGAGAGCACGCCGTTAATACCAACGAAAATGGTTTACAACATTATAAAACAAAAACATCATAACATTAAAGGATATATAAACAAACATAAATCCATCAAACAACGTCAAATGAACACAAAATCAACAATAACCTTTTTGATTAAGTGCAGAAATACAGGTATTATACCAAACTTTTTATATAATTCCACCAAAAATGTACAAAACATATTTAAAACCAATGAAATGGTTCCCCCCAAAATATATAGTAGCCTAAATACAATATTAGAAAACTTCCACCGAAAACTATTAAACCTTCTGATTAAACAAAAACATGAAATCGAAAAATGTAACAACACAACAATAAACGAATTAGAAGCGAACATAAACAAAAAATTGACGACTGAAGAACAAGAACAATTCTGGAATAGCGAAAAATTACTTTCACTTAAAAGAAATAAAATTATCAAAAATAGGCATAAAACAAAATTTGAAACATTAAGAGAAACACAAAGAAGAGAACTTAATATAATAGAAAATGAAAAATGGTTTATAAACAAATCCAACACTGAAATACCTGACGATATTAAGTGGCTCCTCGCGTTGGGACAAAAACATACTGTCCCTACTGATAAGAAGCAATTCCCTTTGTTTAAAATTATTGCCGACGGGGAAGATTGTATTCAAACATTACAAGACAAAGAGGGTCAAGAAACGGCTAGAACAAAATTTACTTCGATGTTAGAGAATCACATGAACAAACAACACTTGAATAGGAGGGAAAGATTTGTACTCAACACAATGGGGCAGGCGAAAACTTTTTTGAACAAAAATAAAAATATACTAATTCTTAATGCCGACAAAGGAAACGTTACCGTCGCAATGGATAAACAAGATTATGAATCGAGAATGAATGATATTTTAAGCGATATGATGACCTATAGAAGAATTGATAAAGATCCCACATCATCTTTACAAAGGAAAAATAATGAATTGGTGGATAAACTTTACAATCTAAATATAATATCTGTGATAGAGAAACGAAGACTTAAACATGACGCGGCTTTTGCACCAAGAATTTATGGATTACCCAAGATCCATAAGGAAGGATTCCCACTTAGACCAATCTGTGCATCAGTAAACTCACCATCTAGTGAATTATGTAAGCTTATAATGAATATCTTGAAGAAACTAACAGTTGATTCAGAGTTTAATGTAAGGGATGCGGTGCAATTTAGGAGTAAGGTAAATAACTGTGCAATAGAAGATGATGAAAAATTAGTTTCGTTTGACGTAATATCGCTTTTTCCGAGCATACCGGTTGATTTTGCAATTGACGTGATCAAAGATAAGTGGGAGGAGATCGAGAAATTGACAACAATACCCAAAGATTTATTTTTTAAAATATTACAATTTTGTATTAAGGAAAATCGTTATTTTAAATATAAAGACAAAATCTACACACAAAGGAAGGGGTTGCCTATGGGATCACCAGCGTCCCCTATCGTGGCCGATATCGTGATGGAGGAACTTTTGGAGACTTGTATTCAAAGATTGGACTGTAAACCGAAAATTCTAACTAAATATGTGGATGACCTTTTTGGTATTGTAAAAACCAACGCCATAAATGAGATGCTAGAGGAATTGAACCGCTTCCATACACAAATAAAATTCACTTTGGAACAAGAAATAAATGGACAATTACCATACCTTGATACCCTGGTAATTAGATCGGGCAACAAATTGAAAATAGACTGGTATCAAAAACCTACATCGTCAGGTAGAATAATAAACTTTTATTCGTGCCAGCCAAAAAACATTATTATGAACACCGCTAACAACTTAATAAAAAGAGTTTTAACTATAAGTGATGAACTTTTTCACCAGGATAATATAAAGAAAATAAAAGACATATTGAAGAAAAATGCATTCCCAGACAATATTATTAAAAGACTCTTACAAGTAGAAAACAAACAAACCAAAGAAATAGATGGAAACCAAAAATGGTATAAATCAATGACATATGTGCCAAGAATATCCGAGAGGATTGAAAAATCTGACATTTATGATAAGGAAAACTATAAAATAGCACCTAGATCGGAAAACACTTTACGACAACTTTTTTCAAACACCAAAAGTAAGCTGGACAAAATGGAAAAATCTAATTTGATTTACAAAATAAATTGTAATGGTGACGAAACCAATGTATGTAAAAAGATATATGTTGGTACAACAAAAAACAAACTTAAGACAAGATTAGCAGGACATAAATCTGACCTGAAAAATATAAATAAAACTTCTACACAAAAAACCGCACTTCTAGCCCATTGTGCTGAAAAAGGGCACACACCAAACTTTGATAATGTGGAGATATTACAAAGAGAGGAAAAATACCATAGACGCTATACACTGGAAATGTTGAATATAATAAACACAAGCAAAGAGTACCGAATGAACTTTAAGAGCGATTTAGAGACGAGCTCAGCAAAACAATATAGACATATAATAAACAAAAATAGAATTAAGAATTAGTGCAGTTTTAAATGTAAAACCGTGTGAGACGTGTTTTTTATTATTGTTCCTCTTGTAAGTTTTTCATTTTTGTGTGCTTATTTCTGTTTATATGTTGTTATGACACAGTGGGACAATATGTATTAATTTAATGTTAAAATTATGTTTTTATTTTTTTATATTTTTGTTAACTATAATTGTAGTACCCTGAAGATGAGATCCAGTGGATCTCGAAATATTGGAAACATTTTTTAAATAAATAAAAAAATAAAAAAACTGACCTTGAGCTCCACTAATTATTCACATTAAAATTACAACAAAAGGTCGAACAACACACATATTGAATGTTACTGGTCAAACTATATTATTTTCACCCATAACCACAGTAAAAATTATCATTTGCTTTAAACCTTTTTAATATTCAAACTCAATGGGTCCTGATGGTATATAAAGTTGTGTTTTAATCAAATGTATTGAAGCTTTAGCAATGCCGTTGTCAATCATTTTTAATATTTCTAAGAAAAATGGCTATTTTCCAAAAATATGTAAAGAGTCATATTTAATTGCTTTGTTTAAATCTGGATATAAATCAAATATGATTAATTATAGAGGTATAGCCAAACTTAGCGCAATTCCAAAACTTTTTGAATGCATTCTAGATTCATTGGTTTATCAAGTTCCTCCGTTATTGACATCTTTTCAACACGGATTTCGTAAAGAATCATCAACTATGACAAATATTTTAGAACTAACAACTTTGGTAAATAAAGAATTTGTAAACAACCGACGTTATTGATAACGAGTTCTTCTGAAAAAAATTTATGTTATGGGTTTCGAAAATTTTTATGTATGCTGGCTAAAATCATGTCTGCTCAGCAGAATACAATGCGTAAAATATGATCTTTCAACTTCGAAACCTATATTGGTAAAATACGGTATTACGCAATGTAGTCAGCTTGGCCCTATTTTGCTTCTGCTCCTTATCAACGACATGCCTGAAATTATTAAACATCCACAAATACTTATGTTCGCAGGCGATGTAAAAATATTTTCAAACTTCACGAACTCTTTAGACCACATTTATATTCAAAAAGACTTTTATATTTGGTGTAAACATAACCCAATAGAATTAAGCGTTGGGCGACTTTACACATCTCTTGTTAGACCAATTATGGAATACGGTTCGATTATATGGTACATATTGATCATATTGAATCCATATAAAAACAATTCTTGATTTTTTGCCTGAGAAATACATATCGAGGATATGACAATCATATTCTACAAGATTATCCTTAATACGTTTTCCAACACTGAAAAGTCGCAGAGTTATGCTAAATGTCGCATTTGTACTTAACTTATGGTGTTTTCTTTCCTGACAATAAGGTTCCACGTATGCTACCATTCGCGCGGGTTTCTTTCTATTCTAAAAATATATGCAAAAATGTGAAAAGTTGTCGTTTCCCTTTCTAAATATGTTGCAAAAATAAATGGCAAATTTGTTCCATATCTTACCCCCAGTTATAATTGAGTGTGAGATAATACCCTTTTTTGCATCTGCGTAAAGTACTTTTTTATGAGCACAAATAGGCTCACTCTCGCTGTGTACCGTATATGTTTGTGTATACATTCAGAAACACAAAACAAAATTTAGAGTTCGTGTGTTAAAAAAATACGTTACGATATTGTACAGTTTTTTTTCGAACCCTGCAAATAGCACTTATTCCTTTTTTTTTTTAAAGAGGCCTTTGATCGTTTATCTATGTATGTCTGAACACGTGTATTTGCAAGCATGGTGAAATAATACAGGTGGCATTGATACGGCAGAAAATACAACTTTACAACTAAAATCGAAATTTGTCTGCGCATTGTATGTCAAAAATTATTTTTTAAAAAAAAGAAAAATTAACTTGTGCCGCTGAACGTCATATATTAAAAAATTCGGGTACGCAAAATCCAATGGTGCTCACCGTTTTTTTAGATTAGCTCTTGTTTTCGAAATATACCGTTATTTCGAAAATGGAGGAGGTTGCACAACATATATTCGCGTAACTCAAAAACGGTTCTGTTTATTGAAATTACTAAAAAAAACGAAATTCCGCAATAAAATTTCCTTTAAGAAAAGTACAACTTTTTATTTAATATGAGCAGTCGTTTTAGAAACATATTTTTTTTTTTTTTGGAAAAAAAAAAATTTTATTATCAAAACTTCGAAATTTTTGTTTTTTAAAAAGTCATTATCATTGGAAAATGCAGCTAGGCTTCTCATTTCTAGAAGACATATAAAAACCGAAGCTGCAAAAAAACAAGCCATACATGATTAAAATCCGTTTACAACTTTTGATTTAATTGATAAAAGTCGACAATTTTTAATTAATTAAAGAATTTCATAAAACGCAGTATTTGTATGAGAAAATGTTAAAAACAAAAAACTTAATGAGGTCGGTCATACATTTTATCCCACTAGGGGCAACTCCTGGGCATTCATGGGACGTTTTTCTTCAACAGATAAAAAAAAGTTATGACCAAAATAAATTTTTTGAAAAATATCCATTTTCGGGAACCATAGACCTTCCCGAGTCCAAGTTCTATAACCCAAGTAAATAGTAAATTTCTTCTTTAACACGTCGGTAAGAAATCTGTGAAATGGGTTAAAAAAGGCTGAGTTATAGCCAAAATACTTAATTCCCAAAAATGACTCTTTTTTTCCCGGGATCCCGCTCCATATAAATAATACAAAGTAAATTTTGTTATTAATTCATGAAAAAAACTTTTATAAAAAAACGTAAGGGAACTTGTTTACAAAGAAAGTAAAAGAAATGGTTCAAAATGAATTGAAGATTGAAATAGGAACTTGAATTATTATTACCTCACGCCTTTATTCCCTATTATTATGCTTTTATTCAGTGTTATTATGCTCTGGATAATTCATAAAACAATAATAAAAACAAAATAAATTATTATGCTGTGGATAATTCATAAAACAATAATAAAAACAAATTAAAAATTAAGGTACTCAAGATATGAAATCAAAAAGTTAATTAATAAAATAGATAAAATACTTTAAAGAAATATATAACATTTTTTAATGGCTTAGGAAATTACTTTCTGATACACTCAAAGCGCTTTGTAAGTCGTCAAAAAGTATATTTTTGATTTTATTTACTAATACATACCATGTTTCCAAAAAATTTCGTTAATTTTTACCGAGGTTGGACAAATAGTTAAAAGTGCACTGTTGTAGAATGCTTCGGATTCACAATCAGAAGCAATTTTTTCTTTTTTATAAACAACGTCTATATCAGTCAAATGTATGTCAAGTTTGATGCAAAAATAGCATCAACCGGACTGCTTCTTACAAACCTTTTCATTTCAATAGGTCCATTTGTAATCTTTAGGACAATGTGTTTTTCAAGTTGTATGTTGTAGTATCTTACACGAGTTTCCAAAATGTTATTTTATTTCGGTTTCCCCGCACTTCACGGGTATATAAACCAACACAAATTGAAATTGAAAATTTGTGTTTATTACCTAATAAACATATCGCTGCTTCATTGCATCATAGTCATATCTCAAAATTTTAAGTAACTTGAGCAAAGTTTTCCTTCATGCCTTCTCGTATTATATCTCCAACTGAACCGAAGTTATAGCAAAATATATCTTTAAATCGGTACATTTTGAAAACTTTAATCGCATTTTGCCAAGATCGTTTGTTTTTGTAGATATGACTATGTTGCAATAAAGGAGCGATATGTTAAAGTATCTCCTGTTTTTAAGACTTGTTCATGGACAATGAAACTTTACTGCCTGCATCTTATTTTGAATTAATGTACTTTATTAACTCTTCACTTCACTAAATGCAATAATTATCAACTGTTGCACTGCCCATTCTGCTTTTAGTAGATCTATTGCATCAGGAGACATTGATTTAAATACATGTACTCACTTCTTGCAATTGATCTAATCCACAACCCATCCACAGATGCTAATTTTTAGAGAATAGAAAACTAAATTTCAAAGTATAAATAGCTATTTTCTGAAATTATGAGGAATTTTTTATTTCCCGGGATCCCGCAAGAAAAATCCCGGGAAAAGGCGAAATAAAATAATGGAAATTCCCGGGAATTCCCGGGACGGGAAATCCCGGGAAAAACCCCTACTACTAATAAATCTATTTATATTATTTGCTCGTATATTCCGCCTCATTCGGATTCCTCTATATATGAAGATCATCTGAAAGTTGTTGATATAATTTTGAGAAAATTAAAATCGTCTGATTTAATAGTTGTAATTGGTGACTTCAATATGCCATCTGTAGATTGGATTGGTGTTCCGGATTCTAATCATTTAGTTCCAGCTCGCTCTTCGGATTCATCAGCAGAGTTTATCAATAGTTTGTTTAATAATTGTCTTTTTCAAGTCAACACGATTAAAAATTCATGTGATAGAATGTTGGATCTTATATTTGTGAACGATTCATCTGACTTTTCTATACTGCGCCATCCCCCAATTTCTAACCCTGAGGATATATACCACCCAACAATGGAAATATCGTGCTTATGCTCCTATCCTATTCAGAAGAAAAACACATCTCAGCGCAATAAAATATTTTGTTTTAAACGTACAAATTACGAGAACCTTCAATGTCAAATGTCTCAAATTGATTGGATAGGTGTACTCAACAATTGTAAAAATGATTTGGACCTCTGTTTAAAGACATTTTACCATATACTTAATGAATGTTTTTTGGCATCTGTACCTAGAGTGTTTCCTTCTAAAGCTAATGGTCCCCCCTGGAACACAAAATTCATATCTCGGCTTAAAAACAGGAAAAATAAATTGTATAAAAGATATAAAAAATATGGAACGTTGTTGTGTTTTGCAAAGTACTCAATATCAAGATCTGAATATAATATTGCTAATCAATTTGCTTATAAAAACTATTTGGATAAAATAAGAAATAATTTCAAAAAGGATCCAAAAACATTTTATAAATTCGTTAATTCTTAAAGACGATCGGCTGAATATCCCTCGATTATGAAATATGGTGATTCAGAATCTTCGGACGATAAGTCAATTAGTAATATGTTTGCTGACTTTTTTGCATCAACTTACTCTTCGTCATCATTTAACTATCACTATTCGTACACAATCATTGAATCCACAACTTTTTCTATACCATCCATTAGCCAACAAACCGTCTTAAACGCCCTAGCTAAGCTAAAATCCTCAAACGTTGCTGGCCCAGACGGCGTTCCCAGCTGTATTTTAAAGCAATGCTCACAAATATTATACATACCATTGACTTATATATATAATATATCTCTTAAGACGGGTTATTTTCCTTCAATTTGGAAAGAATCGTTTATAATTCCACTGTTTAAATCTGGATCTAAAGCTAATATTTCAAATTATAGAGGCATAGCTAAATTAAGTGTTATTCCAAAATTATTTGAAAAACTTATATATGATACACTGTCGCATCACGCATCATCTATGTTATCTCCAACACAACATGGATTTCGTAAATCATGCTCTACGGCTACGAATCTTCTAGAGTTGACAACTTGGGTAAATGAAGGGTTTGTTAATGGCATGCAATCGGATGTTATATATAACGATTTTAGTAAGGCGTTTGATAAAGTTAATCATGATCTTTTGCTGTTTAAGCTTGATCGGATGGGTTTTAGTTTATCGCTTCTTAAATGGCTTGGTTCATACTTAAAAGGCAGAACACAATCTGTTAAATTTCGTCATTCATGTTCAAAATGTATAAATGTAATATCAGGTGTTCCTCAGGGTAGTCACCTAGGGCCCCTCCTATTTACACTATTCATAAATGATCTTCCTTCTGCAATCAAACACTCAAAAACTTTAATGTATGCAGATGATGTGAAACTATTTATTTCCTTCAACAACTCTGATCAGCAAGTTCTTTTGCAGAATGATATTAATAATTTAATTACCTGGTGTAGCATTAACTTAATGGATCTTAATGCGAAAAAATGTAAATATATGATTTTTACAAGATCAAGTCCAATAAATGGGAGCTATATTATGAATAATATAGTTCTAGATTTGGTTGATAACTTTAATGATCTTGGCGTACTTTTGGATACACAATTAGACTTTAAAAGACACATATTGTTAACAGTCAATAAGGCTACTGGAGTACTTGGGTTCATTAAACGTTGGTCTAAGGCGTTTTCCGATCCATATACAACAAAGCAATTGTTTACTACCTTAGTTAGACCAATTCTTGAATATGGATCTGTTGTTTGGGACCCTCAATATCAAGTACACTCTAACAAAATTGAGTCAGTTCAAAAACAGTTTCTGTTGTTTTGTCTTCGTGGTTTGCGTTGGAACCCTAACATAAGGTTGCCATCATACGAACATCGCCTTGCCCTTATTAAGTTGCCGACATTAAAAAGTCGTAGACATATGTTAAATGTTACTTTTTTGTTAAAACTAATACACGGTAGTCTTCATTTCGAATTTCTTCTTAGCAAAATAAATTTACATATGCCTCTTCGATCTTTAAGAAATTACAATATCCTAAGCATAAAATATTACAGCACAAACTATGCTAATTTTGATCCATTTCGCAGAATCTGTGATGAATTCAATTTATTGTATCCAATTATAGATTTTAATAAAAGTTTGGAAAACGTGAAAAGAGATATTATATTACACTTAAATACAATAACCTAAAACATTTATTATATTTTAATTTTCATATGTAAAAATTTCATTTATATTTTTTTTTTTTTGTTAAATCATTTGTAATTTCTTAATTATATTTTGTATAAATTGTATTTAAATTAGTCTGTAAGGATTATTCCATAGACTTTAATAATAAATAAATAAATAAAAATAAATTTATTCTTCGAATTTATTCTTCGAATTTTAATACATATATTTAATAGCACGCAAACATGTGAAAATAATTTAATGCAATTTATCGATTAATAATACATATATAAATAAACATATATTTAGATATAAGCATATATAAACTTCTGTTCTTTCCCAACCATTGTGAAGGGTATTTAAAATTCGGCATAGCCGAATATAGCACTTTTTCTTGGTTTTATTAATATTGGCAAAGAAAAATTTACTCAAAAGTGTGAGTTAAAAAAATTTTAAAAAACGCTCTTACATTGATTAAACAAAATAAAAATACAAATATTTCAGTTTTTAATAAATAAAATCGGACTATCATTTCTCGAGGTTAAGTAAAATTTTTGGATAAACCTTTTTTTTAAGGCTTTAATATTAAACACTCTATTATATTCTTATATATTATATTCTTAATTAAAATAGACAAACAGTTTATATTTCTTTAGACTAGTCTTATCTAGAAATAGTTAATTCTTATATAAGAAAAAGGCATGTCTAATAAAATAATGTTTTTTTCTATACTTAATTTTCAACTAGATTCTTATAGGATTTTGTATTTCATTAATCTTGTTTATTGATTAATGAAATTATTTTATTTCCACTAGGTGTTAAGATTTACTTCTACTTCATGTATTCCTATTACTAATTATTAAAATTCCTATGATCTTAAACATTTAAGCCAAAATAAAATTCAGTGTTAAAAGCTTACAAGACCTTGAGCAGGTTAAAAAAATATATAATAATTTTATCTAAAAGAAAATCTAATTACTTAATGGTTGAAAGCGACAAACATTAATGAATAAATGGTTCTTGACAACTTTTAAGCACATAAATTATTTATAATATCAAGTAACTTAAATGTCCAATAATGGCATAAAGCCCTTATGACACTACATTTTTTATTCATTAATTGATATAAAATTGATAGAAAGAAACAGTAAATGTTAGAAAGAGCCAACTATAATAAAATGTAAACAAAAAGTTTTTTAGTTTTTTTTTCTCTTGTTATGGTTTTGTTTCAGGGATGGCGTTGAGAATTTTTAAAACTGTACCAACAACCTTTAAAAATTTTACTTTTTTACCCTAATTGTACTAAAAGATTTTTTTAGTTGAAATATATTTTATTTATGCTTATAAAAAATACAACAAAAAGGTATTATACATCTTTGTTTAAAAAGTATCAACAAAAAAGTACAATTGAAACAACTTAGCCATCCCTGTTTTGTTTATTTTATTAAATGTTGCCAACTTTTTGATTATGAGAAACCTAAAAACAAAAAGCGGTAAATCGCTGAATTTGCCCATAAACCGCTGATTCAGCAACACTTTTAATATTTCAAGCTTGAAATGTCAATTTTAAGTTAAACAATTTTACATTTTTTTTGACATAACTTCATTTTTTATCGATAACTTTTTAAAAATTGTTGACAGTTTGCCATTTATCTTAATACAGCTGAACTCTTTGCACTTGGTAAATTTTTCTATTACATTATATTTGTACTGTTCACCAAAACTTGAACAATGCATTAAAAATGTAGTGTCATATGGGCTTTAAAGACATTTTCTTATTTTATTTGATTTGTAAGTTTAGTACAACAACAAGATACTACAAACCAAAATATAAATAGACGAAATTTTCCCAAAATTTAAATCGCTAACAGATTGACTTAAATACTAAAGGTGTATGGGTATAGAGATGAGAGAACGAACACCAACCGGGACAAGTTAAATGTAAAAAAGTAAAAGACAGCAATTAGAATATCGCCCAAAAGGCAAAACTAACTACTAAGGCCAGCAAAAATAAGCAAATAAATTTAACATAAAGATAATAGAATTTTTAAAGGTTCTTGTCTCAAGTTTTGACACAATCTTAAGACAGCTTGTCGCTGATTTTAAAAAGTGGAGAAAAAGTTAAATTGACAATTAAAAAGACGAATAAAATAAAAACAAAAATTTTATTTCGTCTTTACAATAAAATAAGAAACAAAATAAAGTAAAAGTTTATCAAAACAAAATTGTAGCAGTATTGATGCTTGGTAAGACAAGCAGAAGTGCTGCTATCTGCTATACAGAATCTTTTATACCCTTCATCGAAATACTGTAAAGCCAATATAGGCGATATCATTCTAAAATCCATATTCAAAGAGCAAGTTTGCATGGACGATAAGTGAAATAGTAGATAGATTTTGCTGATTGTTAAAACCAAACATATCTCATATCTAGTCAATCTTGCTTTTGCTTTGTATGGACCTTGTCGTACCAAAACCTCATATCCTGGAGGACATTTGTGTGGGAGCCAGGTGAAATCATGTCCTTTTATAGCTTATCTTCAATATTTAATACTCTTTATAATCACAAAATATTTGATTTGGTTTGGGTGCCAATCCACACCACGTGATTCAGATGTGCAGGCACCGCAATGACTGTTGGTTAAGGCGTCTGTTAGTATGCTTTCTATGGAAAATGCTTTCTGTCTTTGAGGACGATTATTTTTGCGGAAGCATTACTTTTCTCATAGAAGGTTGCTTTGCATCAGGATGTATATATATAATTTTCGGTATTTTGTTGGTTATTTTCTTCATTATTTTCTAAAATATTAATTAAAAAAAAAAACTTTTTAAAGGCTAATGTTGTTGACTAGAAGGGCTTAAATATTGCCATATATTCTTGTCAAATGTTTTTTTTTTTTAATATAGTCATATGCAAGCAAATTACATTTGAAAAAATTGGCTTGAAGGCAAACTTTGAGGGGCGACCCACCCTCTAAAACACAACTTATCGCTATAAAGTTTTTTTTATATTTTTTAAAATAAAACTTAACCGATTTGGGGGGAGAATATAAGAAATCAAAGAAAATACCCCATACAACCACGCTAATATAAACATTAGACTGTCCAAGGTTTGTATGGAGAAATTTTTTTTTCGAATTCAGTTACACCATTTTTTTTTTTTTTTTTGATCCGAGTAACCGAAATATGAAATATTATTGCGATCAGACTTGACGCCAAAATATGAGATAAAGGTCAGTATGAAAGCCATAGAAAAAGCTTGGAATTTTAATCCGTCTATTAAATCTACTTGTATCATACACATTTATTAAAAAAAAATTGCTAATATTCAGTGTTTTCTGAAAACCTATAGCCTCGCTCCCCTCCTCCACCCCCGGTACTTTACTGTTGCCCTGCCACAAGCCCTTAGTTCCAGCCCAAGATAATTTAGACAGGGTAAGGGATAGTAGATTGTAGACAAAAAATTGAATATTAATTTTTTAGTTTTAGATTTTATTATCTATGTTTAGCTCATTAAATTTTCTTGTTAAGGTTTACTTATTACAATCAGGATACATCTACCTGTGTTCTTGTACACAACGTAGTAAAAATTGCTTTTGCTTCTCTTCGGCTGTAAGTAAGCCATGAAAATCCTTTACTAACTTAACCGGCATTAACCGCTCTAAAATTATGAAGTCGCGATGAAAAGGCAGAAATCTAACAAAGCCTCCTTATCCCCCTTTGTTATTCTAAACTGAGAGCAACTAGGTAATACTATTTTCAATGAGTAAATTGTCTTTGCCATCTATCGAGCTTAGTGCATGGTGCCTGAAGGCCAAAGTTTAAATTTATTCTGGGTATCTTCACCGAGATATATTATTAACAGCTCTATTAGCTCTCGATGCTTACATGCTACTAATTCGTAGATATGATAGTGAAAATTAAATATAAGTATATCCCTATTTAACTTTTGCTCCCGAAGTACACAAAAGAAAATCTACACTCTATCTTCAAGATCCCAGTCTATTATAGCGTTCCATATTCTGATTGTTCCATCCTGATGAGGTTTCCAATTTTGGCAAAGCGATAAGTTGGTCTTTGTCATCGTAAGAAATAATTATTGGCAGACGTTTTTCTTTGGATTTGCGTGCAGCACTTTGTTCTGAAAATGAGCCTTTATAGATTCTGCGAGCTTTTTTTTGCTGCTCCGTTCGAAGTGGAGAGTGAATACTTTAAGAGTTCCGTTGTTCGTAAAGCGTCTCTGCCACACATTAAACTGTATGAATCAAATTTATGTATGTGTTAGTGCAATTTGGAGGGTAGCAAAAACTAAATGGTTTTGCTTTTCTTCTTTCATCTCTCATCAAACCATGCGTTCAATCAATAAAATTTGTTCTCAATTACGGCCTTTTACATTTTAGGTGACGATATTAAAAAACATAATATTACTTAAAATTACACATACATATGTTAGTTTTACTCAGTTTTATAAACAAAATTAGGAAAATTTGTTCGCAGTCTACGGGTTCCCGTAGTCCTAGGTGTTTTACAGCCGTTTTGACATCATTCGAAAAAAATTTGGGAGTATGCATTAAAAAAAAATTATTTTTTTTTATTTTGGGACACTATAATATTGCAAATAGTAAATGGGTATGTGGTATAATTTGAGCCAGTCTTTTTTTTCTTATATCTGAGCAATCTTTGGACTGATGCACATGAATTTATTGTGATCTATAAAAACGGTTTGAAAATGTTTGAAAGCAAAATACAGAACACAATAACTTCATGTTATGCAAATTTTGGCCCAGAAAGAAAAGCCACACTTAAAAAGACGATACCACTATCGCTTTTGTACTATGAGGATAAACCGCTTCTATCGAATACAATACGCATACCTTTATATCTTTGTGGATTTTGAAATTGACTTTAGCTATTTTGTGAAATCTTCTTAAACTAATGGGAAACTTGCTACTTGGGGACGAAATAAAGTCATGTAGCATTAATGGGACAATAACGTCCTGATGTTTTTCTTCAAATTTAGCGCGATTTGTAACCAACATTATTGTTGAAATCGTTTCAAAAATTCAATTTTATTTCTAGTTTTAAATATTTCAGATTTCAATCAAATAAAAACGTTATGAGCTTGAAGTAAGAATAGAATCGAGAAGAGATCTGTCAAAAATCGAAAAAGAATAATGACGATCTTAGAACAAAATATTTTTTTTTTTTTCAATTAGGCAAAAAGATTGTTTACATTTTTTTAAGTTAATTTTCTTAAATTTTTGAGAAAGAAAGAAAAATTGTACGAGTTTTCTGTAAAAGTAAAAGTCAGATAAATTGGGAAAGTATTTGTTAAAGCTTTTTTTTATTAAATACAGTAAATATATTTATTTAATACAGAACAGTTTAAGATTTTTACCAATAAAATTCACACACAACAAAGATATAAAAGAGATTACTGTTCTGTCACCGGTCACCGTAGCTATATAAGATATATATATATATCATATTTTTTTTTCGGAAAAACCATTTCAATCAACACACGGATTTAAAATACTTTTCATAAAGACCTAAAATATTTATGCTTTAAAGGTTTTTATTTCGATATTGAATAAACTACAAACGGAATAACAAAGTCAATTATAGCCTTCTCACTGTTTGTGAAGGGTATAAAAACGAAGAGGAATAAAGAGAACGAAAACCCGCCAGCTACCCATCACAGTGGGTGTTAAAAAATAGCTTTTGGGCTTTATATATGTAAAAGTGTTTTCCACTACGTAAGTGTATGTGTATCATTGTGTTTGTGGTAACTAGTCAAAAGGTGTAAAGTCGCACAAATAAATATTTAATGATAAACTTTTGCGCCTTTAAAAAAAAGATAATATAATAAATGATACAACATTAAAGACAGACTGCTGATGATAAAGTATATAAATACATAGGAATGTCTCGTTTATGCTTTAATGACTGCCAATCAGGAATTTAAATATTTACAGATCTGGATTGTTTTTTTCTTTGCGCAACAAAAAAAAAACATGTAATTTCCATTTAATAAATTGACTGTTAATGGCAATCTGACATCTTGAAAAGTCTTTATCGATATTCGCTTAAAGAAGTTTTACTTAATAACTTTGGTGTAATTTAAAAGTTTTCTAATATTTTTTTTTTTTTTTTTTTGTTAAAATTCAAAATTATAATACCTTGCAGGTGATTTAAAACAAATGACAATGTTTTGTCGGTAAATTCCAACCGTTTGATGCCCTACACCACAGTATATGAAGGAAAATTTTCGAGCTTGTACCCTATTTTGGACCCATGGCTAATCATAGGCCTGGCCAAAAATAAAATTATGTTATGAATTAAGATTTATAAAATAGTTCTTTGTGCGCACTATTATCTAAATATCAACATTTGTATGAGATTTGTTCATCTTAGAGCGATTTTGGAGAGGGGGTTTAATACCCACTACACTATTGTCGTATGAATGCAATAAGCTTAGGTAAAATTTAAGCCGTATTTTCAATACGTTTAGAATTAAAGCGTGACAATATAGGAATAATTAGTTTTTGTCTTGCAGTTTTATTAGCCTCCAGTTTAAATCTTTAAGAGCTTTACAATTGCAACGTTAAAGCTAATTTTCGAAATTTATCATATATTACCCAACTGTTATTTTCGAATTCGTTTGAGTCTGTGTTTAGGTGTTTTCTGTGTTTAAACTTTAAACTTTTAAATGATGTTGTAAACCGACCTTACATAATTTTATGGAATAATTAACTTTTCTTTTATAAGACCCATTAAGAAATATGCAATTTCGACACATCAGGAGCTAAAAGTGCATCTACACTTGATATTTCCAAACTAGTTTATGATCGTAAGCTACCCTACAAGAAATGCATAAAGAAAACTAAAAAAAAAAATTTTTACTAACACACTTGCAACAATTTTACATTAGTGTTTCTACTCTAACATGTGTGTTAGAGTAGAACAACTAAAACCCTTTCTAAAAATGCCAATTTTTTAATATATTTTTGTCATACGCTTGATTGGTGTTAAAGAAAAAAAAATTATATTTGTAACTAGATTGTTTATTAAATTTGACAGTTAAAAAAATGTCTTGAAGAAAAAGTAGCACCGCCAAACAGCGGTAATCAGAATGCTAGTGGTAAAGGAGGACGTGGTACTTACTTTTCTGTAGTTCTAACCAATTTTTACGTTATGAATAACTAGTAAGTGCTAACCAATATTTACGTTATGACTAACTAGTAAGCATTAACCATTATTTAGGTTATCATTGACTAATAAAAAGCAGTAGAGTAAGCAGTACAGATATATGTTCCGTAGGTGAGTGAAACTAATTAGTTAGAGGGTAAAAACATATGAAATCAACCGAAAATATTAACATTTCTGACCTCAGCACCTCCAAATTTGATAAGATTTTGAACACATGATCTATGGATCGGCACAATAATATTTGCCAACTTTCAGACATATAGCCTTCCAACTTTCAGAATTATGGCCATTCCAAGTTGGAAGAAATCAATAAAAATGCACTCAGATGCCTTAACACAATTTTTAATATCTCGAAAAGTATTCATTGTACGTTAATAATAAAGGGCTCATTTTACAGACAAAAACATGCGCCATTCCAAAAAATTTTTTTTTTAATTTATGATCAAGGATAATGTAAATAAAAAAAGGACTAAAATTTCCAAAGGATATATCTCGAAAATCAATATTTTTAAAAATTTCAAAAAAATACATGTTGATTCTTATTATGTTTTGTACAAGTCTGCCAAATTTCAATGTGGAGTCTTTATTACAACATGAGTTATTAAGAAAAAAGCAGGCGAAGGTTTATGTATTTCATGAAATGTACCAAAAAACAAAAAGGTGACAAATTACAAAAAGAAGGACAAATCAAATGTAACGGAACTTTTTCGACTTTTCTTTGCTTAAACTCTTTTTCTCCATTGCTAAACCTTTAATAAAAAGTACAACATAATGTATTAGCATTATTAAACACTTTATTACAGCATATTTATTTATTTCTGAAGGATTCCTATTAAAAAATCTGCATCTGCCGAGTAACGCTTGACTTTAATTTTTTTTTTATCTACAGGTTCAATAGAATGCAGCTTTTGAGTTCCAGGAATAGTACGCAAATCTTTTACACGAATTTGAAGGAACCGTGCTTCTTCTTCGTGGTCTTTTAGAGTTAAAAACTCGAAATTACAGTTCAAAAGATTTTGCAGGCACCATTCATATAATTGTTTTGGAGTAGTTATTTGACCTTGTAATGGACGCTGTAAACTCGCTTGACGTGCCTCTCTCTTTACGGTACCTCCAAGACCGTCACTTGGGCCTTTTCCATGGCTTGTTGCAAAAAAATGCCACTCAGCATTACATCCAAAATCTTCCAAATGATAACATAAATTGATAAAGTTCTTTTTATTTTTAAACTGGGCCGTCTGAAAAATTCGTGATTTTCTTCGGGGTTGTTTTAAACTTTTTTCTCAAAAATACATTCAGGTGGCGATGGAACAGGTGAACAGCTACAGAATCGTGTACAAGACAATCAGATATTATTATGAAGTTTGTATGTTGTGTTTTTCCATCTGATTTAAAATAAATAGCAATTGGGTATACTGCATCCTGAATAGTAAAAGAAGCATTTTCTGAAAAATCGCAAACTGCTATATACTCATTTTCTTCCAAATTTGATTTTCTTTCGCTCAGATATGCTGCCTGCTGTTTTGCAATAAATGAATGAGGTAATAGAATTTGAAGCTTTTCACACAGGGAATCCACAAAAACGTCGGCTTGGCCAATCATGGTCTCCAAATTATCACTATCTACACTAATCCATTGTTTATATGTTATTTCATCTATATCATATTGCTCTAGTAATTGATTTAGTTTTGCTTTTAAATTTTCAATTCCTGGACACTTGTTACATTTACGTAGGTGACACTTTGAAGAAGATGAAATGCATGTCATTTCTTTCAAACAATCTTTGTAACATTCAAGCTGATAATTCGGAACACCAGCAGTTAATTTTTTTAAATTTATAGCAAAAATCACCAGCTTTACATTTTGATGCTTTGTACAAACACACACGTTATGAGATCCACTCGCATTTGCTAGAATTATATTCCTCGGACGAAGTTGGCAAAACTTGGAAATACATATTTTTATTCCATCATGTCGTTCCTTGAATAAGGCGTACATTTATCTTAAGTTTCCAAGCAAAAGTCTTTTATTTTTCCTGACTTTTGTACCATTTTCAAAAACAGACACGAAATCTTTCTGTCCGGGCATACACCTGCTGACGTCATCGGATTCATAAAATGATTTTACTAAACTGCTTGTCACTGGTGAAATTTGACTTCCCAGTTTTGCGTTAGGCGTACTCATCACACCCTTTGTTTCAACCAAATGCTTAACTTTTCGCGTGATATAGTTTGTAACCAGGAATTCTTCCTCAATTTTATGTATTGTCCAGCATTTTGGTAAAATTGTTAGCAGTTGGATTTTCTCACTATTTTTTCTTAATGTTTTAAACTTTTCTTTTAATTGTTCTATTATTTCGGATTGTGGGCACATATGCGAAGTTGATTGTACTGAACAGTGGAAAATTTTGTCTTGAATCGAATCACTTATTTTCCTGAATTTTGCATCTCTGTACCGTTTTTCATGTAACTTCTTCTTCTTTATCGGAGATTGTTCCAGATACGGTAAAGATTGGTTTGATTTTGAAATAGCAACTTCTTCCGTGCCTGACGCAATGTCATCGAAAGTATCTACATTTTCGTTTATGTGTGAACCTTCTTCCAAATTAGATTTCTTCACATGCGAAAATTTTATTCTACATGTCCCATGTCGAAATGTTTTTATCCTAAGTATACTGTAGCATCCATTCTTGGACTTGTCTTAAACTTTTATCGCACCCAGTGTGACCGGATTTTTTAAAAGGATTACAGCAAAATGTTGAATTGAATGGCATATTTTTTATTTAAATATCACAACCGAATGAATTGTGCACGACTTTTTTGTATTGATAATAATTATAATTTATTTAAATATTTAGTCTCTTTTTTTTACCTTTTCAAACGATCAAGTCACTTTAACACTATAACACTTTGACGTTTAGCACTTATGAAATCTAGTATTCAACTGAAGTTTGACTTAGAGTCTCTGAACTATTTATACTGTTTTTTTTTGGTACAAAAAAATAGATTTCAGGTAAAAAATAAACGCCTTGCTTTTCTTGAATTGGAAAATTTGCGTGAACTACGGGTCATAAAATGTTTTTTAAATAGGGACTGAATTTGCTACTGCCAATAAGCCGGCCGCAGGTTATAAAATATTTGTACATATTTTGTGTGAACAGGCAATAAATATTTCGCCTAGGTTATAAAGTCGAAAAAGTTCCGTTACTTTTGATTTGTCCTTCTTTTTGTAATTTGTCACCTTTTTGTATTTTGGTACATTTCATGAAATACATAAACCTTCGCCTGCTTTTTTCTTAATAACTCATGTTGTAATAAAGACTCCACATTGAAATTTGGCAGACTTGTACAAAACATAATAAGAATCAACATGTATTTTTTCGAAATTTTTAAAAATATTGATTTTCGAGATATATCCTTTGGAAATTTTAGTCCTTTTTTTATTTACATTATCCTTGATCATAAATTAAAAAAAAAATTTTTGGAATGGCGCATGTTTTTGTCTGTAAAATGAGCCCTTTATTATTAACGTACAATGAATACTTTTCGAGATATTAAAAATTGTGTTAAGGCATCTGAGTGCATTTTTATTGATTTCTTCCAACTTGGAATGGCCATAATTCTGAAAGTAGGAGAGCTAAGATACTGAAAGTTGGCAAACGCTATTATTATGTTTAACTTTCCCTTCGTACGAAATTTCATCCAATTCGAAATCGGTGCGGTCAACTCATTGGTTGATTTCATATGTTTTTACCCTAGAGCGAAAGGCAAAATCACATGTACACAAGAGTTTCGGTTAGTTTTTTCATTTTGCTCTTAATAAACTAATAGAAACTTTAACCAATATCTTGGCCACCACTACCAGCCATATAACTAGTAAAATTACCGGTAGTCTTCTTGTAGGGTACTTTCATAAACTATACCGTTTACATCACCATTTTAGACAGTTAAGTTGTTTATCTTTGACAAGTCAAAACATTTTTAGCCCCAGTATTTAAAAGAAACGTTGATGCACGTTCATATGGACATATTAACATACCTTTTATTAAAAAAAACTTTGTTATATATTTGGAGTTTTCTTTGTTTATTTTATTTTTCTTATTGTTTTTTTTACAAATATAGGTAAAAGTATTTTTTTTCACTTTAATTTTTTATTCTTGATAAAATGTCAAATATCACTAGTGTTGCCAGAACAAAATTTGAAAAAACAGAGTTGCATTAACAAAAACTGGTTGTTTGTAACTAGTTTATCTCAAAAGCTAGTTACAAACGTGTTTATAATTTGTATGGATAAACAAGTTTCTCAAACTAGCTTATCATCATAAACAACTTATAACCTGTTTATGGCGTAGGTGTTAATGCACTATAATTGACTTTGCATAAATATTATAAAGTCGCTTTTATTTTATAAACGTTTAATTGTTTTACGTGAATAGGCCGATCATATATGAAATCTATTGCAATTCTAGCTAGAAAAACATGTTTAAATATGGTCACCTCCAACAAAACTATATTTAAAGAAAATTTTAAACATGTTATGTTTAATATAACCATATTATTGTCACCGAAAATGATATTATAGTTAAACTAATCCTTCACCAAGAAAACGCAACCATATTTTGGTTTAGAAAAAAATAAATATAAAGATTTCAAAAATGTATTTTAAATGTACAAATGCAATTTGTACAATTATCCATAAATCACTGGGACAAAAAAAAAGCTTTTATACCAAATTCTAGACTTAGTGACAAATTTTGGTATTTAAATAGAATGTTGAACAGTATAAAAAATTACTGTACAGCATGTTAACTGAGCAATTTTTATTAATCGACATTATAAAAGAAGGATTAGAAGGATTAGTCTAAAATATTATATGATTTTCTTTTTATCCCTTAAAATCAATACAAATTATATTTCAAAGCTGTTATTAAAATAGAATTTTAGATTTTGAAACTGATTAACTAAAAAAAATTCGACCTTTTCATACCAACCTGGTTTACTCCTGCCATTTACTAAAGGATTATCCTATCCAAAAAATCATATGCAATTTAACTAATCTCACATAAGTTCTTTAATTTATTTTCTAAAAATAAAAAAAAAAAAAATTCAAAAAAGTTCTTAAATTTTTTCTTACTTGTACTTATAGGAAAAAAATAAAGTATGTTTAAAACAATACTTTAACTTCTTAAGAACACCAGAACACAATTTTAAGCCATTAACTTCTCAACAGCAAAAATATCTCAACAGTTTTGCACTTGCAACTGAGATTTCAATGTTGCCACAGCCAACTCTATTGACTGAACAAGCAACCTAAAATGTTTTTCTTTTCGCAAGAACATAAAAATATGACAAAAGAATATAAAACAGTTTTTGATTAAGAAAACTAAAAAAAATAAATGATCGTAACCCTGAGCAAGTTATTGGTGAAAAATAAAAAAAAATCCTCACGAGGATAGCCAAGCATATGTAAGCAATTCTGTTGGAACATCATAATCATCATATGCGACCACAAAATAGCAAATGCCATACTAAAACATCTATACTTAATGGCAACAACATTGCAATCAAAAGGCAAACATTTTAAAATAAAATGAACACACAAAAAATTGCAATGGCAAACTTTGGTCATACACTTACATCGAGTATACAAAAACTCTTAGATAGCAATCTAAGAAGAAGACCAAACAAATTTTCAAAGATGAAAAAGTGGAAGTATATGTATCGAAAAATATGAGTAGTTTTTCTTGTCTCAAACATAAGAGTATGAGGGTTTTTTTCGATTTTTCTGAATTCAAGTGTGTTTAAATTGCAACTTAGATGGCGTTGCAATTTATGCACTTGTGACAACTGCCACAATAATGTAATATCTAACATTGTATGCGTTTGTACACACATATATATTTGTGTATTTTTAGCTTAGGAGTTTTCAATGATGGTTTTGGCAATAATCATATAAACTTGTTACAGTATTACACTACCGTATGTGGGCGTTTTGTATTTTGTTTTTTTTTTTTTTTTTAACAAAAGAAGAAATTACATAATTTAGTGGCAGAAGTTTGTATAGCTTGTATGAGCTTGAAAATTAAAAATATTTTAGAAAATTTATAAAAGGCATTTTAATTTTTTAATTAACAAAAGACCTTCATCATTACATAAGATTCTTAAGATCTTTAAGATCTTTCTTAAAGATCCACTAGAATTTTTTTTTAGTTTCCAACGTTGACTTTATATTGAACCAGTGATTTATTTATTTAAAACTAATGTGTGATGAATCGAAAAGCACTATTATCATGCACTACTACTTCAGGCGTATTAAAGAGTGTTCCGAACTTCATATTTAACCTAAGGTAAATTGTTAACAGATCATAATAAAGTGAATAGCATGGTAAATAACACTTTGGTGTATAATTTAATCATTTATTTCGAAAAGAGCTTAGGTACAAAAATACAAAGTCTTCAGCAGATATATAAAACTGAATATCTCTTAAACCAATTTACTCTTTGAAACATATTTTTTTCCTAAAATTGTAAGCCTTTGTTAAGGTTTTAGTAGTAAAACAAAAAATTATTTTAAGTAATATTTGAAGGAAAAAATATTCATTACAGATGAGCCCATTTCGAACATTTTTTTGAATTTTATATACAAACATATTAAAATAATTTAGAATTAAAGCAATACAAATCTGTTTATGTTTACTATTATACATCATCATTTAAAGCAATTTGATGCAAAATTTTCTTAAATAATTATTTCTATACAAAAATATATATAGATATACATATTTATGTAAAGGTTATCCAATGTGATCACAAAAAGCGAAGATACTGTTACATAATATGTACATATGTATGTTCATATGTACATACATATATTTTTTTGACAAAAATTATGTTTTTAAAATTTATTATATACCGACTATACTATTAAATAACCACAAACTGGTTGAAAAATAAGTAATTAGTAATCAATTAAAAAGTCATGCAAAGATAACCAATTGACTACAGACTATGTTAAAATAATGAGTCGTTGTTTAACTTCCTACAGGGATATTTTAAAAACCTACATGCATATCTAATTTTATAAGTATTGGTGTTTTTAAAATATTACATAATAAAAAATACTTGGGCCAGTTTTCACAACTTACTGATAGCTTAAGGTAGGATTTTATCTTTCGCATAAAAATTGTTCCATTATTACAACTTCACTTTTACCTATCAGGTAGGATGACACTTTATTTACTTTATCGCTCACTTTAGGTTAAAGTAAAGTTTTAATAATGAATTACTTTTTATAAGGCCGGTTAAAGTCTACTTTTACATATCGGTAAGTTGTAAAAACGGTCCTTAGTGTTTGTGTGTAAAGGCAATTTTTTTTAATATTTTATCAAAATACCTTTGTCGACAACTACAACAGTGACTGATTATGACATTTGTGGTCGCATAATATTTCTTAGTGGGCCGGAAATTTGTATGAAAACTGTTACGTTATTGTGTTTTTATTTATTCGAATAAAAACGGTTAACCGGTTATTTTTTAAATGCTTAAACGAAAACCAGTTATTTTCAAATAGCAACTATTCAGAATATTCGAAAACTGGTTTATGAAAAAAGTCAAATATTTAATTGATCTCCCTAATACATCACATCAGACCTCTTTTTAAAAGATATTAATAAAATTTTAAATTATACAACTGTTTAATTATGGGAAATAATATTAAAAATTGAGGTTGGTAAAAGGAATGCTTGATTTTACAGTGGTCAACCTTTAGGGAGATTAAATTATAATAACTCGATTAGGGGTAGTTATAATTTGGGGTTATGGGATATTTCTAGCAAATATGTATTTGTAATAAGGTTAAATATGCAAGCACACTAGGCTTGCCAGATCGAAATCGGCAAAATGCTTGGCATTAAAAAGAAAAAGCTTGATTTTTCTTTACAATTAATATTTCGGTTAAATTGACAAGGGTTGCCAGATACCAAAAGTCAAATAACTGAACAATAGAAAAAATTCACCTGGATTTTGAAAAAATAACTGAACAATTTGAAGAAGCACTTAACTATAAGAAAAAATAATATTATACTTCAGATTTTATTTTGCAATAAAATTAAAATTATTAAAATCAGGGCGAATTTATTACAGGTAGCAGCGATAAGCCTGCTGACTTTGACAGTTCGAACCAATTTGTTTTGGTCTCATAATATTTTATTTATAAATACATAGTTGACATTTTGAGCCGTAAACATCTGCTGTTTCTGTGGTTTTTGTTTTGTTGTAGTATCGCTGTCACCGTCTATATAAATTCAACTTGAGTAAAAACAAGTTAGAGTGCTATATTCGGCTGTGCCGAATCTTTGATACCCTCCACCGACAGTTCGAATGTTTAAGGAGTAATATCTGCATGATGTCTTTTTATTATTATTATCTTAAACTGTGACGATTTGTTATTAATTATGGTTTTAGGAGACTAAACTGTTTTCCGGGAGTAGGGCATATATGGGGCCTAGGGTAAATTATGTACCGATCTTCACGAAATTTCACAGTATCATTTATAGTCCTATAAAATTGTGACGAGCCAAAATTTGTTATGATTGCATTATTTTTTACGGTTTTAGGCGTACTAAACTGTTTTCCGGGAGTAGTGTTTATATGGGGCTTAGGGTAAATTATGGACCGACCTTCGCGAAATTTTACAGTGTCATTTCTAGTCAAAATCTTATGTCATTCCGTGCATTTTTGCATCATTTATGTTAGTTTTTGTAACAAAATTATCAAGTTTTTGAAGGTGGTGGTTCCACATTTTGATTCATAGCTCTGGTCCTACTGAACCGATTTTGCTGAAATTCAATCCCAAACTGCTTAGGATAACTACAAGCAATTTGACACCTAGTTTGTTTATTTCTTTTGAGTTTTTCGAAAGTGAGCGTGTTTTCAACAGACGGACAGACGGACAGACAGACGGACATGGCTAAATCGACTTAGAATTACTCAAGCAGCCAGAATATATATACTTTATGGGGTCTGAGATGAATAATAAAAAAGTTTCACACGGAATGACAAACTTAGTATACCCTCTTCACAACTAATTGTTGTGGAGGGTATAAAAACATAAAGAGCCATGTTATGGATCGAGTGAAATTGAAATTAATGGAGATTTCCAATTAAATTTTTCTTTAAATTACCGTCATTTTTTATTTTAAGATAAGTTCCAATGTACTCATAGTATGAAGTATTTAAAACAAATTTATTTAATGTCTGGTGGATCGTGGATCGTTTTTAAAGTTTGTTCGATTTTGATTTCACTCGAATTCGATTAACAGAACATGGCCGATAACTATTTGTTTAGCCACATACACATATTTTGTATTGTTGTTTGCAGAATTTAATAATATTTCTATTAATATTATTAGAGTTGTAAGCAAAAATGTTTGAATCATTTTGCAACTTTCATCAAAATTTAGTCTTATGAAAATTGTAGCATTTATTCGGTCATATGAATGGATTCTTGTGAATAAAGATTATCAGAAATACCTAAAGCCCTTGTACAAAAAGTATTGCTGGTTGGCACGACTAACAAACGTGATCAATTTATATAAGTTTTGTGCCTTATTTTTATCGCATTTTTGAAAAATTGTCGGCAAATTAGAAATTTTTTTTTTATAATTTTTCTAAGTATATAATTTTGTTCTAAACAATAATAAATATGTATAAATAATAAAAAAAAGTAATTTATCAAAATTAAATAAAGTTTTTTAACTGGACAAATTGCATTTAAACTGGAACCTGGACAACACCGTCTATTGGTCCGTCGATTTTTCTGTCCGTGTAAACGTTTTAATGGGTTTTCTAAAGAAGATATGTATTTATAATGTCCGGAATAGCTTGCAATAGAAATTCTTCCAGTTCGGTCCATAAATGTCTGAGATATCCGTAACAAATTACGACTGCCTCTAATTTTTACCCATAAAACTTATCTTCTAAAAGTCTTTGCATAAAATAAACGGGCTATAAATGATCTTGTTATGATCTTGTTATCTTCTAAAAAGCACGGCTACACCCACTCAATATAAGATAGAAGGACTTAATTTTACTCCGAAACTTCGTATAATATCTGTAAATTCAAAATTGCTTTCTAAAGACAATATTGATGCTTCAAATGAATGGATTATGGTATAAATGAAAAACAAAATAGTGTCTGATAGTCCTGCTATACATTCTTCTTCTAACAACTCAAAATTCCTTGGGATACTGTGAGAAAAGCTCTTTCCGACAAAATACATTATATCTGTAGCCCAAAAATGCCAAATAGATCAATAATTTTTATTGTTTCTTAATTTTCTTAACAATTTAATGGAAAAATTTTTAAAAATCCGGCTTAGCTTGGCAAACGATATTTTTTCTTGATTCTTGACACTCATTGAAAAAGCTTAACAATCAAGCCAAATCAAGCCCGTCTGGCAACCCTAAGGCACTCGCATGCATACACAAACGTGCAAAAAAAACAAAAGTTAAAAAAAATACTAATGACATGCCCCATTCAAACAAATTCGAGTTTAGTAAAAAACGAAGTAAATTTCCATACATTTTATATGGTGTCTACATGTGTAGACTACCGGTCAGAAGATGGTCATTTTGAAAAGTAGGGTCTGGGGGGTGCTGTAAATTATTTTTTTTAACGTGTCAGTAGCCAAAACTGCTAAGAATTGATTTTGAAGAAGCTACTGCAAATTTCGGATCCTGTTGATGTGGAAATTTATTTTTATTCAACTTTTTCTGCAAAAATGCTACAAATGTAGACTACCGAGCACATAAAGGTAAAAGACTATTCCGAAACGAAGCCTGTATGGGTGCTTTTTTCAATACGTTTGGTCCTGGTGTCAATTAGAACGTATGTGCCAAATTTCATAAATTTATCTCTTAGTTTGCGCACAAGGTTTACAAAGACAACCAGCCTGTCTGCCAGCCGGACGGGCATCGTTAGCTCAAATGCATATAATTCTCTCCCCTATTGTGGTGTGGGTATAACAAGGGAATTAGTTTCCTTTATTAAAATTTTAGGAATTCTCACCATTTTAGGAGCTAACCTTTTTACGGCTTTGTTATGAAGAAGAAATAGATAAATGTGGTAATGTTTTAAATTTATTAAAATTTCAGAAAATGGTTTTAAAATCAAGTTATTGCGAGACTTCAGAGATGAGCTTCTAGTTATAAATCTAAATGGTTAGTGTCGATTACAATCAAGGTTAAATTCTTTTACAGACCGGTTTAAAAAATACACACGACTGAGCTTAAGATTCGAAATATGTTTCGCAACGAGCACTAAAATTGAATGTTGCTAAGAAGCACCCTAAAGAGGTGCTTCTAAAGAAGTCCCGTGATAGGTTCTTTGGTGGTAGAGTCCGGTCCTAGTTTTAACACTTAATATGAATGGGACCTATCACTTTTACATGGGGTTGTCATTGGAGGGGGTTAATTGACACATAACAGCTCCCATTTGACCAGTCACACATCTACTCTCAATGAACGTGTTTAGTGTTAGTCAATAAAATCCTAGTCCATGGTTTCAATATAATTCCAATGAACAAGTTCCAGAACTAATTTTAAGAAACTATTTTTAAATAGTCCCAAAGAAATGTATCACACCACCAGTGCACACTGAGCCTGTTACAAAAACAGTCTATATATAAATAGAAAATCCCTTGTACATTTTTTATGTTAAAAATTCACAAAATACAGTAAATAAAAAATCTGATTCAAATAGCTTATTAAGACGTATGTAGGTATACATATTCAAATGTTATACATATTTTGTGTATGTTTTTCAAAAGTTTTATGTTATCAAATTTACATTTTTTATATAAAAAATTTATTAAAACTTATTAATACAAAATAAAATAAATTAAAAAAACCTGATTTGATAAGTTTTATAAATACATATTAAAATATATATGTTACCTTTTTGTTCTCACTTAATAAATCAGAGATTAGTGCTCCTTTCTTTTTGTTCCCATTCTATTTTCACAAATCTCAGGACCAGATCTGTTGGGTCAATTGACACAAATTTACCTCAGGGCAATTTGTAAAATATTCATATACATTCTTGTATATGTGATTATTGTTAAGACTAGCATTATAACTATTTAAAAACAAAAAAGGTTAATAAAATAAAAAATGTTTTTGTTTTCTTATTTTAATGTCACTGGTTTAATGTGTTTGGACAATAATATTTAAAAAATTTATTTTTAAAATTATAATAAAACTTATATGCTAATATGGATTTCAAATTCTAGGTAAGAATACCTTTAATTTTACTAATTTATTTGCTTTCAAATATTCGAACTAAAATAAAAACGGTAGTCCTTTAAGTATATAAATTTAAGCAGTCTGGCTGACATTCGCTACAATTATAAAGTCGAACTTGTAAAATTTATTAATGATTTGTTTTAAAATATCTAGACAAAGGGCTTATGATAATCGAGAGAATTTTGCACACCCACATCCATATTGATATTAAAAGTAAAAATATTTTTGTTTATTTTTAAAGGTTATCCAATGTGATCTATTCTATTTTAAGCGTATATCATTTTATCAATGTGTGAACAACTTCTTTGGTAATTTTTCTCCGTGTGAAATTCATTTCTAGGATACATTAAAAAACTTAGTTAATGGTTTATAAAAAAAATTTATTTTAAATTTACATTTTTTCAATATTTTGCTAAAAACTGGAAAAAAGTTTTGCGTAGGAGCTTAGCCACAGTTTTTTAATCTTGAGTAAATTTCAATGCGTGTTATGTTTGACGCAATGAAAAAGTTTTCTCTCACTTTTGTTTTTTATTATTGAATAGCATTTGCGTTTTGCTTTTCCTGTTTAAATTCATCTTATTTTCTTACTTTATCCTATGTTATCAGCGTTTAAAGTTTTATTATTTTAAAAGCCTAATGGTTTTTGTTTTTCTTAAAGCCTTTTTTAACCCATATTATGTGAAAGTACGATACGAGGGCAATTTTTGAAGTTATTATACCCACATCACAATAGGTAGAGGGATAGTAGGCGTTTGTGGTGATGTAACTTGTATACAAAAAGTATATATTGGTATACTGATGGGCTTAGAATTACTTTATTAATCGATCTTACGATGCTCGTCAGTCTGTCCGACTGAATGGCTGTTCATGTAAGCCTTGTGCGCAAAGTAAAAAGTTCTTTCCACTATGTTGGTGTTCAAATTAATTATGGTCTGAACAAATTCATTTGCAATCTCTATCAACACACCAAATTCTATTAGAATTGCTCCGTGTTTAACCACCATTCTCATACAAATGCCACAAGCTTCTCTATCTAACTGCCTTCCTCAAGTGTGGGCAGGCCGTTCCCTCCTTCTGCGGGTAACATCTCTGGGGCTCTTTGCCGTGCATGGCCATTTGCTTTTTAATATTTCGGAATGTATTCGTCTTTAGTGTGTGCTTGCCAGAAAATTCTTAGGATCCTCCAAAGACTTTTGTTAATAAAGACTTGCAGGGAATTCACATCACCCATATTCCCAATATCCCACCAATAGAGGAGCACAGATTTTATACATGAATTAAATATTTTAACTTTTATGCGGGTGGAGATTGATGGACCTCCATACTGTACTGACTCGGTCGAAAGCCTGTTAAGCTCTTATAGTGCGGTTAAAGATATCATCAGAACTATACTATACCTTGCAAACCTTGTATAGGGCATGTTCTGTTGAATGTTGTGTTTACTCTAATTATCTTCGTCTTACATATTTATGTTTATTTTGATCCTGCATAGTCTTCATAGTCAAGATCTGCCAGACAACCATCTAGTTCCTATGTTATGCCGTTGTTGTTTTTTGCTGCGTTTCCCTCAAAAATTTCCAGCACCACGCTTTAGAGTAACGGCGGCAAGGTACAGCCTTGCCGTATACCAGCTTTAACGGATACATTATCGCTTACAGAATTCTGCTGAAGTATACGACAATTTACTTTTCTGTATAACTCTCGCATTATCTCTCGGTACGCCTCTTAAAAATTTGTCTAAGTACTAAGATATGGCCGAGCTTGGCTGACTATGCTATTTTACTTGTTTTTATACAAAATAGTTATTAGCTTGTTTCATTATTTTATCCAAGCCCATACAATTTTTTTCCCAAACACATATTATCTGGAAATAGTTCTTAAAAGGCAAACAGTATTCCTAGCATGATGTTGTTTGCATAACGAGATCTAAAATATGCTTTAAACAGGGGCCTAATGCTGGCAGTTGTGATCAAGTACGTTCTCGATTCGAAAGCAATTTTATTTCTAATTATTTCAGTCGATACTGAACGAATCGAAATAACTTTTTCAGTGTTGTAAAGCATTAATTTGAGTTTTCCAATACTGAGAAATTAATCACGACTGCCAGAATTAGGCCCCAGATTCGAGACAGCAGGCTACCGACTTCAATTTGTCAAAACGACGACACGCCTACATGGCTGCAGGTTGTTGCCAAATTAAACTAATTTCTATTTTTGTCAACTAAGTAAGAAACAGAATAAGTGTTGCTAATATAATAAAAAGGAAAAAATAGTGTTTAAAAAAATTAATTTTTTTTTTCTAAATAAAAAAAAACAGACTTAACACCAAATTGATATTTGTATGATTTTTTAGTATCCTTTAAAGAAGTTCTATAGCGCGATGTTTTTCGCGACAACGCTCTTAGTTTAGGAGTTATAGGTCGTAAAAGTTTCAAGGTACTTTATCCATATCTATTTAGGTATAACTGTATCTTAACAATATGAATATTATCTGAATATGCTTTAAAATTCGTTTCACATGGTGTTTAAAGCATACCGATTATTAACCCATTAAGAACCAATTTTAAAAATTCATCCTTTTTTATTTTTTTCCCCCCATATTGGCGTTATCTTTAAATTTTGTTGATATAACAATAATTATTTAACCCAAATATATTGTAGAAAGAACTCTGTCTTATTGCGGGTTGTCGGAAAACCCTTTTCAAGTACGTACATATTACAATTTTTAAATATGTAACAAGTCCATGAATTATTACCGCTTACACTTATAAATAAATTGTGCAATTTTCAAAATATCATTTTTTAAACCTTAATAACTTTAAAGTTGTAAACTTTTAAGATTTAGTTTTTACCAAAAAGATATTAAAAAAGTATTCTGAAACTTTAAAGACCTATATTTCATAAACCACCTGCGCTGGCGCAAAAAAATTATTTATGTATATTAACATTTTTTTATTTAAAAAATCAATTTATATCAGTGTTAAAAAATAAACAGAACATTATTATTGAACCAGAAATGATATTTATCATTTTAGTGTTTATATATACGAACACAACCTTTAATACCGCTGAACATTAATTAGTGTTCTGTTCTTCGTTAAAAAAAAACTTAACAATTGTAGTGATACCCTACACAGAGCCGAAACTGCCTAATAGAATTAAGAAAGAGATTCCTCATTTTTCATTTTTTCGAATTTATTCTATGAGCTAAATTTCAGTTATGTATTTTATAAATTTTTCTGTACATAAAATATACCTCATTGCTTTCCAAAGGAAAGCTAAGGTAAAATGTACCAAGAAAATACAATATAATAGTCTGGTAGTGTATAAAGTAATTTCTGAAAAATTGAAGGAATAGAACTATTACAAAAAAGCTTTATAAAATACATAACTGAAATTTAGCTCATAGAATAAATTCGAAAAAATGAAAAATGTTGAATATAATATAAAGTAACCTTCGGAAGGAAATAATTCCCAGTTTCTATTTGTTAAAATAGTTGAGTTAAATACATTCAATTTATAAAGTAACACTATCCAGTGAGACATAAAGAATGCTGACGAAGGCCGTAGCGGGCCAGAAAATGCATTACATTCTGCTGGTGTCTAATAATTGTAAATTTTTCTGTACATAAAATAAACCTCATTGCTTTCCAAAAGAAAGCTAAGGTAAAATGTACCAAGAAAATACAATATAATAGTCTGGTAGTGTATAAAGTCATTTCTGAAAAATTGAAGGAATAGAACTATTACAAAAAAGCTTTATAAAATACATAACTGAAATTTAGCTCATAGAATAAATTCGAAAAAATTAAAAATGTTGAATATACAGGGGTGTCATGGAAATCGAAAACGAAAAACGAAAGAATTTTAAAAGCCGCTTTTCAATAAGATTTCTGTAATAAAAAAATTTAATTACAATTTTTATACAAATATTGCTCCATTAAACATAATTCTTTAACAAAAATTTTAAAAATTAGATTAAAAGTTTATTAAAAAGAACTTCCAAATTCTTTCGTTTTACGTTTTCAAATTCCATGACACCCCTGATAATATAAAGAACCCTTCGGAAGGAAATAATTCCCAGTTTCTATTTGAAAGAGATTCCTTATAATTTTCATGTTGTAAAGTTTCTTAATTTTATCAAAAAGGAAAAAACATAAAATCAAGAAGTAAACTTGTTATTCGCCATTTTTTGCACTCTATTACCGTTATTTTGGCACCAAAAAAAAAAAACAATCCATAGAGAAAAACTTATTGATTCTATTAGGTTTTCTTCTAAATTGTATAAAAAGGAATTTTTTATTGATTTTATTAGGCTTCCTAAAAGATTTTTTTAAAAAGGTTTTCCTTATGATTTTTATTAGGTTCCTATATGATCATGTGTATATCATCTTCTGGATTATAATAGCTTGGGGTTGAATTTTTGATAGTAAAAATTAAATGAACTTTTTGTTAAAAATAAATGAAAAATAAGTAGACCGGTTTTTCATTTTCATTTATTTTATGCAAGGTATATTTACACAAGGTAGACTCATTTGGGAGTGTAGACATGCTGCTCTATAAAACGAACCAAATTGTCAAAATTGTCTTCATATAAAACAAAAACAATTTAACGCACACATGTACAAATTTTGGCTCATATACACGAAATTTGACGTTTTGGCTCCAACTAGGGGTAAACAGCTGACAAACATATGGGCCAACGAGTTTACCTTGTGTAAATATACCTTGATTTTATGTTACAATTTCAGTTAATTTTACGTAGAGAATATTGTAAGTGTATTTATTGAAATAGTTTTATGTTTGTTGGCTATCTTATAAAGTTTATAATTATTTATTTTTTCAGTTCCATGAAACTAATGGCGGACCAAAACACTTTAACTGAAGATATCGATCTTTTGCCTATTTTTAAATCATGGGAACTGTGCGATGCAACGTGCCACATTATTTTTACTTTTGGAATTACGTCAACAACTGTTTTAAAAAAAATGGAAATTGAAGACATTGAAAATGTATATTTATAATAAATTGGACCAAAAGTATACTGGGGAGATAATACAATTTAAAGCAGGCTTAAGGGAGTGGAGAAGTACGTACAATAGAACAAAATAATTTTTGTGAAAAAATATATTTTCACTTACGTATGTTTTCGTAATTTACCATTTATATGCTTAAGGGATACGTTATCGACAAATAGTCGGATTTTGAAGTCGTTGAAAAAGAATTCTGACAGACTTAGTAGTTCAGGGTGTACGGAATCCCCACTTAGCACACAGATGCCAGCAGAAAATTCTATATGCGGCACTAGCCTAATAAACCTTCTTAAAAGGACTGTGAAAGGACAGCTAGTTCTGACATTCTATGAAAGAAATAAGTATATTGACTCAAAAAACCAGAAAACATTAGTTCATTGCATTGTTGAAAAATATGTTGGAAATAGAGCCAAATTAACATATGCAGAAATGCAGCAATGGTCTTATGCTATCTGCGAAGTATTCACCAAAGAAAAAGCGGTAAGTTTTTGTTTTAATCAAATTGGATTTAATGTCTGTTTTTCGTTTTTAAATATTTCCGATTCTTCTAGGAAACATACTTCTTAAAACGAAAAGACTAATGGTGAAAAAGAATCATTTGATAAACGTCCTGCCACTGCGAACGAATCTCTTAAAGATGTGTATTGTGGTATGAATATTTCAAATTATTAAAAGTAACATGTTTATACAATTATCTGTCTCTCCTAAAGATAATTATTTTGAACAAAAGTGCTGGTTGCAGCACAATTGCAGTCCATGGTATCAGGTACTTTCTTTCTGGAGGGAAACAAGAAAAACTAGAATTGAAGAGATACACAATGCCAGTTTTTTGAATTATATTTTACAGAAATGGCCACGACCCAATGATTTCTTAGGTTATGAACTTGTAAGTATTGGTAGTTTTAGTTCTTAATTTTCTTTAATTTTTAATATACAGATGTATTTTTTATTCTGAAAAGGTCGAAATAGATTTCGAGTTTTAATACCCGGACAAAGCAAATAGATAATTCTTAAAATTGGAAACTTTTTATAAAAAGTTGCTTAAAATTTTTGACCAAGAAATCAAAGACCGTGCATCAAGGGAATATTACATACAACATTTACGTAATGAAAATATAACAAAAGGTAAATGTTCTTTTAAATATTGACATACATACATATGTATACAATATAATATCTAACATTTATTTTTTTTTTATTTCTCTTCAGATTCAAAGTATTGTGTATGTACTATACTTCTTCGTGCTTTACTACAACCACAACGTGTTAATAAAGAATATAAGCCTTCAACAGCCGATGCCCAAACAGATTTCGTCCCCTTAGTAGCAACTATTAATGATATGCAACCAAATATCATAGAAATTGTTAAAATGTATGCAGAAAGATATGAAACGCTTCAGCCAAGAATAATGGTTATTGGACCAGATTATTCCAAATTTATGAGTTTTACGTACTTTGTGGCGGCCTGAAGTGGAAGTACGCTACGTATATGAAGTGCGTATATATTATTATTAAGTTATCGTATGTTTTTAAGACAGCATATTCCCCAAAAATCAAGCAGGTTTGGTCATATGTAGAGTAGTATTTTTTTGAGTTAAAGTCTGAAGATTTTTCCTCTGCTGCAAATTGTTTAAGTAAAGTACAGTAATATTATCCTAATTCTATTTTTTTAATGACCCTACTTGCTTGCTTTATTTGTACGAAAAGTCATCCAACTTCAAATGATCTTATAAAACATTTAAAATCATTTCACGGAACACCAACAATATATGAATTTCGATGCGTTCAACGAAACTGCGATCAAATTTTTCGAAATATATATAGATACCAGAACCATTTAAAAAACATACTAAAAAATTTTGTAACTTACCAAGCTTACCATCTTTGACGGATTCTTGAGCTAATACATTTTCTGAAAATCAAGTACAACTTTTACCAAGCTTACCAGCTTTGACGAATTCTGAAGCTAATACATTTTCTAGAAATCAACTACAACTTCAACAAAACTTTTCTTCCTAATATCAAGAATCAATAATATCATTTCTTAAGCTTCACTCTAATACAAACTTTTGTCGTAAGGACATAATTGAAATACAAAATTCAGTCATACAGTGTGTTGCAACGCCAATTTATAATATTTTAACAACATTATTTAAAATCGATGAAAGTAATTCTTTACTAATTGAAGTCATAAATGCATGTTCTCAGACATTTTCTGGTGTTAGTAGTGAATATAAATTTTTTATAAAGATAGAAATTCTTAACCCGTATAAACACCCACAGAAATATATTCTTAGTGAAGAACTTTCCGAAGTCGTTCTTAACAACAATCCCACTTTGACATCAGCAAAAACAGAAATTACCCTAACAGACATTCCTTTTATAAAGAATTATTTTAAGAGCAAGCGAGTTTTCAAAAGCATCCACAAGACTTAAAAAGTAAAACTTATTCACATTTCACCAACGGCGAATTTTGGGAAAAATTCAAGCAATAATCAATTTAATGAAACAATTACATAATTTTTGTATCTTGAAGATTTTGAAGTGAATGACCCTTTAGGTTCAAAATCAGGCCAACAAAAAATTTGTGGTATATACTACAGTTTTCCAAGAATACCAAACTTTCAAATAAGTAAACTTGCAAATGTATTTGTTGCAGGATTTATAAAAATTCGAGATTTACATGATAATGGAATTGCTATTTCTTCAACACTTCTTATAAAAATATTGAAGACTTTAGAAGTTGATGGGTTAGAAGTCACTGCTGATGGAACAAGTTACAGGCTGTTTTTTTAAGTTGGCACAACTATAAGGTGACAATCTAGGCCTAAATACTGCATTATGCTATGTCAGTTCTTTTTCAGCCAATTCTTTTTGTAGAGTATGCATGAGGAACAAACATCATACTCGCACTGATTGTATACAAGTTTCTTCTTCTTTGCGCAACAAAAATAATTATAATCGCGATGTTTTACTTAATAAACCAGCTACTACTGGTATAAAAAACTGTGTATATTTTTAATTCCTTGCCAAGTTTTCATGTTACTGATAATATTGCGTGTGATATAATGCATGATTTGTTCCTTGGGGTTATCAAATACAATCTCTCACAAATATAAAATTATTTTGTTTACAAAAAAAAATTTTTTTGTAAAGATACCTTAAATTATAGAAAGCAGATGTTTCAGTAGAAGGAAACTGAAATTGAAAACATAAGTCCACCAATTCAGAAACATTATATACAGAACGCTTCCTTTAAAATGAACGCTAAACAGATGAAAACATTTTTCCACCGAATGCTTTTAATGATAGGGGATTTAGTAGACCCAAATGATATGGTAAATAAATTCCTAATTTTTTTTTTTTTGATTTTTTACTATTACCCAATTACAATAATACAACATTATATGAGTTGGAATTGTTGATTAAACAACATAATGAAATGTATCAATCATTATTTAAAGAACATTTAAAACCAAAATTCCATAACATTGTCCATTATCCTACAATAATTAAAAAATTAGGTCCTCTTAAATATTTATGGTCATTTAGGTTCGAGGCTGAACATCAATTGCACAGGACTTAAGCCATAAAGTCCTCTCTAAGATTCGCAAATTCTGTTTTAAATAACGTATTATTTCAAAAGGAATTCTGTTTTGAAGAAGTAGAGAAGATTGAACCGATGAAGTATTCAATAAATTTGACCGATTGTCATTTGTATAAGAGAGCGAATAAAATAATTTTTCGAGGAATAACGTTAAAAGTTGATTATGTCGTCTCTGTAACTAAAGATGATGCTGTGATTATTTATAAAATAATCGATTTTTATGCAAAGAGAGCAATATAGAAATTGTTGGTAAGAAATTTATAAACCTGAGCTTTTCACAAAGATTTCCATCATATTTGATAGGCAATGAAATCGAAAATTTTTACTTGGTGAATAATGGACTTAAAGTTATTCACGTAAAAAAATACTGGTAATAATACTTACCCAGGAAAAACTTTTTGATTTTTAGTAATAGGTGGTAGTTATTTCGTACGTTACCTGGTAAGTAGTTGTCATTACAATTGTCATTATTTTGAAAACTTTAATAAGTACTTACTAGTAATGACCACAACAACTACTTATTACTTCTATTATTTTCACTACTGAATATTTGCTTACTAATAATCAGCTCAGTAACTACTTATTACTTGTGTTGTTTTCAGTACTGAATATTAACTTACTGGTAACGCACTCAATAATTACTTATTAGGTCTATTAACTAGTGATTTTTTGGCTTCTGGTAAGTATAGTGTAAGTACTTACAATTCAACTTACTAGTAGTTAAATAATAACTAGATATTTTTTGACTTCTAGTAAGTGTATTGTAAGTACTGAATTCTTTGGACACCTCGAACAAAAATAAGTAGTTATTCAGCCGAAAAATAAGTAGTGTTTATTTTCTCCAACATTATTTGCTAACTTACTTGGTAAGTAAAGTTTTTGCTGGGTACTTCTTATTATTATATGAAATGTATACATATATATATGAAAATTATATTACACTTACTTTTTATTACTATTATTAATGTATTCCTAAGTAATTATATAAATAAAAAATCAATATAATTATTAAATAAAATCAAGAAGTAAGTAGTATTGTGGTTATTTTGTTGAACTATTTATGGTTTTTAATCCAAATTTTAAATATTTTTAATTAGGCTTAAGTTTATCAAATTTAATTTTCATTACCTTATTTTTATGAAGAAAGGATTTTTACAACGTGAAAATTAATTAAGATTGTTCTTAATAATTTTTCATTCTTGACTGTAGCGAGCCCCTCAAGAAGTATAATTAAATCATAATAATAATTAAATCATATAATTAAATCAAGATGAATTTCTTGTTAAAAAAAATCAATAAGACCGCCTAATAAAATCAAGGCGAAACCCGCTTTGATAAATTCAATAAGGCAGCCTTAAAATCAAGAAGAAAACCTTGTTGAAAAAATAAATGAAATCAAGGAGAAAACCATTTTGAAAAAAAAATAAAATCAAGAAGAATGTCTAATAAAAACACTAAGTTTCCTTCTTGATTTTATCAAAAAGGTTTTCCTTAATAAAATAATACTCCTTCCTTCTTGAAAAAAAGCCATAGAGATATCTTATTACTTTTGTTCTATTTTATTAGGTATTTATTAGACACTATTTTCTCTGTGTAGACAAACATTATATTTTAATGTTCTTTAATGTTTATTTTTTTACATTGATAAAGAAATGAACAAACAACCGCATCACAAACAGCTTGCGTGGGTATTGTGTATATGTTTTGTTTGTGTAAAATTATTTAGCTGGCATTTTGTTTTTGTAAACAATGGCGCTACGCACAACAGAAACGAACGAACATTAATGAGCTGAACCGATCACAATGAAGTTTGTGGTTTTAAAAAAGAAACCCGAACGGAATTAAATGTTCTCATCTCTTTGTTGAATTGGATATAAACAGTATTATTTTTGTGTTCGAAAGATGGCGAACAGGGAAACGTTTTTTTTCGTGATTTTCTACACAAACACTATTAGCGTTTGTGTTTTCCACAAATCTACCGAACCTAACACTTAGGAGCGATTTTTAGTGTTTATTTTCAAACACTGGTCTGTATGCATTTTTTTTATTTAATCTGCCGTTAAGATGATATCCATAATGAGTTTCGAAAACAACAAAATTAAAATATTTTTAATGTTTTTTAATAATTTCATTTGGTTTTACATTATATAATGTGTATATAAATTCATTTGGTCTGACATGATATAATAATATAATATATAAGTATTTATATTTTTATAGGTTAAAATTAATTTGCGAACAAGTATGCAATTATGCATTTTGATTCACTTTATAAAAGTAAAAAGATTAAAGAATGATAGTGGCACCACTGAAATATAAATACAAAATAAAAAAACAGCTGTTTTTTCAATTGTAGTTGCCGTCTTTAAAATAATTTAGTAGCTGATTGCAGCATTTGTAGTCGTGTAGCTTACAACATTTTTAGAAAATTTCTGTAAAGCCATTCATAACTAATGATTTAGAATCACTTTCTCGATCTATTAACAAATGTAAGCCTAATTCACAAAATGCTTTTAAAAACAATTAAACAGTTCCCTGCCTATACAACTAAAATTTCATAGCTTAATTAAAGCTGTCCCCAAAATCTTATTTGTCCTAGTACAATTATATGTGATCAGAAATAATAAAGCTAATTTTGCTTATTTATCTATTTTATGTACCAGACCTGTAAATTTTGTTAAGTATACCATCACAAAATATTGTGATGATTTTTACGTGACTAAAAGCCAATTTTTAGGATTGATAATAAAATACATTTATGTTTAAAATCGTTTTAAATATAAAATTCTCTTCCTCACTTAAATCAAACTTAATTCACCGATGTGGTTCACTTAATTTCAACTTAAGGTTCTATTGTAATATTTTAGCAAGGTGGCCTCAATACCACGACAAAACAACAACAAGAGAAAAAGCTCTAACAATCGGCTGTTTTTTGAGACCACCTTGTATATAATTGTACTTTTTTATGATATACACGACATGATTTTGTCATCTGACATGTCAAATTTCCCACTGCAAAAAACCATACATGTCGTGTGTTACCTTTTTAACTTTTCTTCTGTAAAAGTCAGACGCAAAGTCATCTGACAAAATTTCAATTAGAGCGTGCTCTATTTTCTTCTGACAAACCATCTGACATCAGAAAGCTATGCCGGGAAGAAACCGCCAGCGGCGCCCACTATTGACGGAATCATTAGCCGGCTGAAGTTAATTTTTTACAATACCGAGATATGTTTGATCATCTTACCATTGAATAGAATTTATGTGAATATATATATAAAAACCGTTTTATTATAAAATCCTAAATTGGTATCTTTGAATTAAAATAAAAAAATGTTAAGATGGCTGAACTATTTTACGGCGCAAATAAAACTTTTCATGGCGGCAGCAAGCTATTTTGAAACCGAGCACCACTTTGGTTTCTGCAATAACAATGCGAAAAAAAACAGAGACAATGTCAGAAGCAAATTACATGTACGTTTGTGACCGAATATTATAAAGCTTATGTAAAACAGCGATTTTGACAGACATGCACAATTACATGTGACTTGAAAATTTGACATGTCAGACATGTCGTCTATATGCTCCTTTAGTAGTGCTTCCATACTTTTATCTTATCTAAATAATACTTTTCAAATATAACTCAAAAAATCAATCTGTATTTAAATACGATTTAAGTTTTTATGAAAATTAACTTAATTTAGATTTAATTACTATCCTGGACATTGGGCATTATTTTTACAACAAAGTATTATTAAGATTTTGAAGACAAAATTTGCTGAGCTTAAGCAGTTAAAAATATTCTTGATCTTTACTCAAACCTATGGATGGCATATTTTTAAAAGTCTATGACTGTTATTATATTTATTATTGAAACCATAACCTAAATTAACCCACCCTCGTATTTTTATCTCTCCCGAAAAAAACCTTCTTACCACGAGTGGATAGAAACGCGTTAAAGTTGTTGTTTATTTTAAAAATAATGTTGAAAACTAAATAATCAGCTGTCGGCGTTATTTTCCATCATTTGAACATGAGCACATTGAGGATTAATAAAAAGGTTTGGGATTTCTCCATCGCATTTCAGGGTGTGAACTATGGGAAAGATTTTTCTTAACTTTCTATCTGACAAGAACCAAAAGGGAGTTTAAGTTAAACATAATAATCTGGTGTTTGTGACTGGGAGGAGGGAGAGAATTTGTGGAAATTATTGTTAGCTATTTACTTGTTGGAAGGACTTCTTCCTGATAATATTTTTTTTATTTTATTTATTTGTTTTTGCTTTTTTTTTTTTTTTTTTGTTGTGGTTGTAGTTTGCTCAATGATTGGTAATTGTGTTGTATTTTTTTTTATTTTTGTTTTGTTTAATGTTTTTCTTGCTCTTCCATGTCTTTTTTTGTTTTTAGATGATGTTGGTAAAAATATTTATAGTTTGTTTTTATTGTTGCTATACCTACTACATTTTCCTTTTTTTTTTTTATTTGCAAAATTTTTTTGTGCTTCAATGTTTGATTTTTAACAATAGATTTGAAGTAGTGAACATCTATTAAAAATATTGTTCATGTAGTTGAAAATTTTTAGCTTTATTTATGTTTTATATTTTTCCTCCTTCTTCAGAGTCTATCGGCAAAAAATTGACATCATGACATTTTTTTGTAGACATCTTGCATTGATTGATATTTTCTTTTGAAACTCTATTTATACTGTTCATATTTTTATTGCTTTCTTATGTCGTTTTATGAACAGGAAATAATAGAATACTTTTTAATGTTTCAATATTAGTTACATTTCAAATATACAATTATTATTAAAAATAATATGTTTTTTAATTATATAAAGGCAAACTAAAATAAGTAAGAAAGTATAGTCGGACAAATAAAACTATATGATACCCTATTCCTATTTGGAAATAATGGGCAATTATGAACATGCTTTCTAGAAAATTATTTTTATATGTTAACTAGCTGTTTGGTTCTGGCGCTGCTCGGGATTTTCTAAATAAAAATAAAAAATTAAATACTGGAGAATTTGTTAATAACTTGAGCCCAGAGCTATCTACCATCAATAAAAAATTTTTAATATCACGACAACAGCGCCACCAATCGGGATTTTTTTATAAACCATCAGTGAAAGTAGACCTTTATAACGCATGTACTCGTTTGAAAATCGGTTGAGTGGTTCTCGAGTTATAAAATGACGAACATAGGACAACTTATTTTATATATATATATATATGTAGATATGTACATATGAAGGAGTCATTTGATTTGTATTTTATCTAAATACTTAAATCAATATGAGAATGATTTTTTTTAGTGTAATTTTTAGGGGTTGTGCCACATGTGACTTATTGTCAATTCTAGATTAAACATCACAAAATTAAAACGATTAGAGTCGTAATCGAAATTAATCGCAGTATTTAACCATAATCTTAATCGCACTAAAATCACTTCATTAAATATCCAATTTTAGTTTTAAATAAGTTAAAATCGCGTGTCTATTTTATTATTCACGTCATGGATTTGTATACCCACACCTCGTTAGGTGTAGGTACTGTCATGTTCGTAAATGCATCACTGCGCTGCAAATGCAAATTTATATATCTTAAAATATTAAAACTTACTTCCCGAAAAAAGTCTTTGTGCCAATAATCCATCTTGTTATGTTATACATATATAGATTAAATTTTGCCCAAAAATATTTTATTGTAATCCAACCCATCTTAGCAAATTTTATTGAAATCAGTCCATATTTAAAAAAAAACAATGTACACTCTAGAAAATGTTTATGTTAAAACTGTGGTGTAAGGTGATCGGATGTGAACGACTATACTTTCAAACTTTTTTTCAGATTTAGGTCTGCCATCAATTAAATTGGCTCGAGGCGACCACTTAACAGCAGAATTCCGTTAAAATTATCGGAATTATGCCATTGGTTTATAGCAAATTTTATTTTTCCGTGGCTGTGTTATTTGCATAGCTTAATTATTGAAAACGTCAATGAATTCGGAATTACGATTTCTTCAACACTTCAGCTTACGGTTCTAAATTTTTTGCTCAAACGACCCGGTTGAACACGCATTAGTATTGTCACATTATGTTCGGAGCCAGTCGACATTAATATATCGGCCAAATTATTAATAGCGGATTTAAAAAGGCGATCTTATTGACAGAGAATATTACAATGTTAACGAAACATTGGATTTGCGGATCTGCCGGCCTCATATCAGATTTTTAACATTTAGTGTGATTTTAAATAAAAATGTAATTCATTGTAACAGTAACCGAAACTTCTTCTACTGATAGTAAAATGTCATGTTCTGAAGTTCTTACACAGAAAGAAAAACACTCGGGATAAATTAAGTTTTTTATACTCACTTTAAGTACGAGTCGTACTCCAAAATTCAAGTACGAATAACACTTAAACGTACTTTCGAAAATGAATCCCAATCTGAGATTAAAATTACAAAGTGAGCGTTTTAGTCTCATTTGAGTTATCAAAATAGTTAAAAAACGATCTGCTTGTTGTGTGTAGAAACAATAAAAACAACAGTACAAGACGAAAATACATTATTTTCATGTTTAAAAAGTAAAGTTGAGTAATGTACGTATTTAGTTTCAATTATATATGTATGTACATTTAGTTTTTAAAGTAAAACATATATCGGGAATGATGCTGGTATTTTATAATTACTAAAACAAAATTCTGTAAGGTGTTAAACGGAAAAGTAAATCAATCATAATAAAATTATTTATCTAATTTCACTTTTGGTTTATTTTAAGTACGAATTCGGGATCAAATAAACTTTATAATTTTTAAATAAATCTCCTTTTCATGCATTATTTTTGCACTATTATTAAGACTTATTATAAACAAGCTCAACCCTATAATGCCAAGTTTTAGAATAAATGGCTATATATTATGAAAATAATTTTTTACGGTATTTTTGGGCCTCTGAGTTTAAAAAAATATTTTTAGGCCCGTACAATGAGTCGTTTACGTTCCAGCTAAGAAAACATTAAGGAGCACCTTGATGCACCCTTGGGTATCTAGTAATAAAAACACATTTGTTTTATGAGAATTCTGTTTGATTGTTTGTATTGAAAATAAAAAGTAATGAAACAAATAAAATATATTTAGTTTTCTTTATGATAATCAAAAAACAAGTTTAAGTTTAAGTTTTAATTTATTGAGACTTTTTTATAATTCTTTTTTGAAAACAAACTTAAAATTATTATAATATTAGAAGAAAAAAAAAAACTTAAGACTATAATGTAATATCTTAATTTACAGAAACAGGAATTCAGCACCAAGCTTTACATACAAAAGAAATAAATTATATGATAAAATCAGTTACATAAATTAGTGCACGCTCTTGCTCCCTAATCAAAAAACAAAAAAAAGTATGTTTTGAGCCAGTGTTGCCGTTAGGATACGAAAGATACGTTTTTCGTATCTTTTGACTACTTCAGGTATAATGTATAATCCTGACATTTTTCGTATCTTTTGAATCTGTACGCAAAATGTACAGAAACAAAACATTCGAAAATTTTTAGCCAACTAAAACTTATTAAGACTGTTCATCGTAACCGACTCAATACTTATACAATAGCAGCCAATGCGCATTGACTAAAAGGTGAGGTCAACTACACAACCACACTGCTTCTGTGGTCGGTTTGTTAAAAATTTTGATAGCTAGTAAAAAAGGTTAAGCTTCGTACAGACGGTGGTAAGATCTTACAATGTTGTCAACAAAATTGACTAAAAATGTCTTGCAACTGAGTGAACATTGTACGCTATTTTCATTTGGCAGATGTGTTAAATTAATGCATCTGACAATGGCACCATTGTCCGAAAAATGACAACATTGTAAGATCTGACCATCGTCTGTACGAAGCTTTAGTTTACATCAAAATTTAGTTTGCCACCGAAAAAAAAAACACCATATGTTGACTTGACCCCACCTTCTAGTGAATTCGTCTTGATAGCAGCTTTAATAATGGTTAAAAAAACATTAAGGGGTTGCAACATACGATCCACCTAAATCGATGATTACTAGTAGTGCGAAGTTGTTCTGAGGAAATATGAACATCTTTTTTTATTTTAGTATAAACGCCTAAACTCGTATATTAATATTTAATTACAAAAATGAATTTGAATTACATATAATTAATTTTAAAGTTTGCTTACTGTATTTTTAAAAATTATATATGTACCTAATATTTATGACTAAAATAAATATAAAAATGAATTTATACGAAATCATTTTCTTTACAATATGCATTTAAATATGAAATATGAACGTTAAAAATGGATTTTCAAATTTTTTTCAAAACGTATCTTTTTGCGAAAAAGTGTATCTTTTTGGAAACTAAAATGTATCTTTCTCAAAATTTCACTGGCAACACTGATTTGAGCAGCATAAATGAAGTTTGCAATTTGAACAAAAGCATTGTGTTAGAGGTGGTTTATACTGCGTTTAGAGCTTTCGAAGCTTCTTCAAATATTTTTCTAGATCTTTAAGCAAATGTAAAAAAATGGTAAGTAATATAATTTAATATTACATTGAACGCCAATAGAAATTTTGTAAAGCATGCCTTGAGGCACTGTTTTGAATTAAAAAATTAAATAAAATTAGTCTATTTATTATCATATAAGACAAAGACAGTAATTATTATGACATTAATCAGAAAAATCGAAATGTAATTGCTATTTTCTGTTTTTTAACTTAATTTGTTGTCATAAAGTTTCTGTAATTTACTCTTAATATTTCTTGGCCTTTTAATAAAAGATTTGTTATAACTTTGATCGAATTCGTCTCCAAAAATTAAAGGGGAAGTGAAAAAGTTTAAAAAATAACAGCAAAAACGAATAAATGCTAAAAATCAGAAGATAAGACTATTTCTGTCGAAAACAAAGAAATAAAAAGTTGCCAGTAAAAAAAGCAACAAACACAAAAATGTATAAACAAATTTAAAACCCGTCAGTTATATTGGAATTTCCAGTATTTAGGAACGCTTTTAATTTGAATTATTACAAATTACTTAAACGCATTTTTGTGTTAAGCGTTTCAAAGATTTAAATATAAGCGACTGCGAAATTGATAGCGATGATAGTTTGGCTGACTGTAACAAATTTTCAACTTCATTTGTTTAGTTACGCGAACAATATTGAATTGCTTAATAAAAAATATTTTTTTATTATTTCATAATATGTTTTAATGATAATCCAAAAATAATGCATTATAATTTATACACTACTCTAGTTATAATGCAATAATAATGCACTTTTCATGATGGATCTTAATTGGCATGCAATTTAATGGTATTTAAAAAAGTGCACCGCGTTAATAAGAAAATAATGAAGTGCATTGAAATTCTAAAATTTTATGGCAGTCGATAATATTGCACTAAAATATTTAATTATCAAATAAATGGTTATGCAAAGGTAATGCAAATCGTCCAGGTCTGCTTAATATGACAAATTTTATTCTAATATGTTAATAAACACAGCTTACATGAATACTTACTATATTGTAGAAGTTTAAGTTTCTATATTTGTATTAAAATGTAGTGTCTTTTTCCCTAATCGCAAAAATTCGTTAATCACGATGAACGGAGTAAATTTTTGTCTTAATAGCGATTATAATAATTTCCGATAAAATGTAGGCATTAGGTGAAATCACGGATCAATTACTACCAATTTCAATGCGCCATGTACTTGGCTCAACAACATCTTTACTACTACATTTGATTAAAATCTGTAATTTGGAAACATGATTTACACAAACAGCCAGCCAGATATATGGACATGCCCCAGTGTACTATTTTATAATATTATAAAAGGAAATTAAATTGTTCGAACCGCATCGCTTTATTTTACTTAATGTCCGTTGGTGTAGAATAGCTTTTCTAACAGGGAAGCTATGCCACCCAAGACTAGACGTTGATCCTTGTATGTTCTTAACTTTACTTGAGTTTTTTTCCTTAAACAATTTTACTTAAAACACAATTTTTGGTAAAGAACTATTACTTTGAGTGAGATTGTTGAGTGAAAGCAGATGAGGCTGTCTTTTTTTAGTTCAGCATTTTCGAAAAATCACACTTTTTATGCAAATAAATAGATTTTCAGAGCGCTTCTAACTTTTATACAATAAAATCAAGTTTTGTTTTGAAAGTATCAACTTTTGTATGAGTGGAAAATAAAAATCTGTGATAATATTTTTAATATTAAGAAAAAATGCATTTTTCACAAATAAACGATTTTAAAGTTGAAGGAATTAAGTTGGTTTTAATTAATTTTTTAAAACTGAAAATCTAAAAACTTCCTGCCGTATTCATAAAAAATTAAAGTGGATTTAAAATATATTTTAAGAAAAATTAATATGAAAATTTTGCCTTAAAACACATTTAAAATTTTTTTTTATTTTTTATCAATACGGCAGTTCGTATATAAATATTATTTCTCTTTAAGCTCTATTAAATTTGAAATTAAGTTTTCCGGAATTTTTTTTTAAGAATCTTAAATCATCAGAACAATACAAAACAACAGACAAAGCAAAAAACATCGGCTGTTTTATCGAGGCCACCTTGTAAATAAGTTCGCTTTTCAAGAATGTTTCTTAGTTCAATAAGGTCAATTAAGCAGAACTTAAATCTACAACGTAAATTTTAATAAAAATTTACTAAATGCGTGATTCATTACTAAGTCAAAACCTGCCCTAAGCAACTGTGATTACTTCTGATTCCAAAATTGCATTTTTTACAAAAAATAAAAAAAAAAAACTAAATTAAACACCTTTTACATTGGAATAAAAAATCAAATTTATTTTGTAAATCCCAGGAAGGAAAAAAAAATTAAAAATCTACTGTAACTTTTATTGGCAATCTCAAATCGTTATTCTATACAAAAAAATATTTTTAAAAATAAAAAATTCATTTCACTTTTCATCAAAAATACCATTTAAATTAAAAATTGTTCAGTGGAAAAAATGAATTTATTATCTTTAAAATGGCAATACTTTCCTAGATAATAGTTTTTAAAATAAATTTAGAAAATCGCCTTAATTTCCAAAACTAATGTACGTAAATCGCTCTCATTAAAGACACAATTATGAATTTCTTTATATTGTGGATATAAAAAGTATTGCCTTTTTAATTAATATTTTCTTAGTCTAGATCCAGACTCTCGATCCCACGTGTAACCATATACCTAAATATTTTAGGCAGTAAAGGCGGCAAACAATTTTGAACTCAATCCAATAAATGCTTTCTCGCATTTGAACTTTAATAAAGCAAAAGTTCATTGAAATAAGCAACTCGGTTTCTAACTAATGAAAAATATTACACTTTTAATGTCTTTTTTTTAAGTTTTGATTAATGATTTATTGTCGTACATTTATACTAGAAGTATAAAACACCTCTTATTTAAGTATCACATCATAAATATTATTAATTTTGTCTCTGGAGAAAAAAGTTATTTAAAACAAGCACAAAAAGTACTACGTATGTTTTATATATTCGTACATTTTACTATCAAAAAAAAAGTTAATAAAAGTTAGGGCAAGTTTTTATACGCAAAACAAAACTTTTAAATATGCAGGCAAAGAACTAAAACTAACAAAGAAATATGCTTAAAATTACAGAATAATGCATCAATATGCCTACAAAAATTGTTATAAAAATTTATAGTTGTTATTTTTTAATAAACTTTTGAAATTAAAAAAAAAAATAAAAATAATACTATCTGAGTCGATTTAAGGATGTCCCTCCGTCCTGCTGGCTGACTGGTTGCCTTTCCATGTAACCTTGTACGTAAAGTACAGGTCGCAATTTTAAAGATAATTTGATGAAATTTTGAACATAGGTTTCAATTCATAAGGACAAAGCCTACTTGAAATTGTGAGAATCGGTCAATTATTTCACATGTTTCTATACAAACGTCTTCCCGGAATAATGTTAGTGCCTATAAACCATACTATTACGTTGGTATTTAGATTAAATTTGGACCAGACCTTTTTAGTTGCAATCTTATTCATCTTACGGTCCATATACGACTACCTTATTAATGTTGGTATTGATACAAAAATTGGCGACATTAATTTTACAATAGCCACTTTTTCAAGGAAAAATATTGCGCTGGCGGGTCCAAAAAAAAAACACCATAAAAGGTAAAGAAATCTCATATAGATGAAGATATCTTAACAATAGTCGACACAAAAACTTGCACATAAATCTTAACCTCATAACATAATTTTGTTCTGGCGGGTTCATTATTGCCCATGGCACTCAATCTCAAAAAATTTGTCTGTATAGACAATGGTGTAGAATCTCAAATGCTCGGGCTGGACGGACTATAATTTCTTACTTGTTTTGTTTTTGATTTTATTAAATAAAAAAGTGTAATGAATTCTTACTGTGTATGCTTTTTTATTTCATAGCGAAATTGTGGTACAATTTATGTCAATTTGGTACCATCATGACGGTACAATTTAAGAATTGTCAGATCCCAACAGTGTTTGGAATATTTGAGTGCCCCGGTAGGCTAGCTGATAGTGAGCTAGTCTATCAGCGCCGGGGTTGCGGGTTCGATTCCCGCCAGAGACTCTGGTTTCCTGCAGACAAGTGACGAACTTCGCGGGATTAGCTTAGGGAATTAAAATAAAAAAAAATTAAAAATAGAAATAAGTTTTTTATAAGATATTAATGACTATAACGCCCCAGGAAAAACTTTTTGATTTTTAGTAATAGGTGGTAATTATTTCATAATTTAACTGGTAATTAGTTGTCATTACAATTGTCATTATTTTTAAAACTTCAATAAGTACTTACTAGTAATGACCTCAGCAACTACTTATTACTTCTATTTTTTTCACTACTGAACATTTGGTTACTAATAATCACCTCAATAACTACTTATTAGTTGTCTTGTTTTCAGTACTGAATATTTACTTACTGGTAGCGTACTAAATAACTACTTATAATGTATATTAACTAGATTTTTTGGCTTCTAGTAAGTACTTACAATTCAACTTACTCGTAGTTAAATAATAACTAAATATTTTTTGACTTCTAGTAAGTGTATTGTAAGTACTGAATTTTGTGGACACCTCGAACAAAACTAAGTAGTTATTCAGCCGAAAAAAAAGAAGTAGTATTTCCTTTTCTCCAACATTACTTGCTTACTTACCAGGTTAGTAAAGTGTTTGCTGGGGCGTAAGGAAAGGATTTTTGTAAAGAAAATTTTTTCAACGTGTAGGAAAAAATCGGATTTTTTTAGTATGCGTTGGTATTTTTCAAAAAATCTTCTGGCAACGCTGCACTACACAAATAAGTAGCAAAGGGCAAGTCTATTGATTCTTACTGAATCCATATCAATAGACTTGCCCCTTGCCCTTTGCTGCTGAAATACAGAAGATTCTGTTGATGCGCGAAAACACCTAGGGAGATCTGCAATCAGGCGGAGCATCCCCACAATGTGCGAAATCAGGGCTTAACGCTAACATTTGAAGATCTCCCTTCTAGCGATTATTAGTAAAATTTAGAGCCTTACCACATGATTCGCGGAGCCTTACAAGTCTAGGAAAAAAGTCCTAGCGACTACTGATTCCAGTAGTGCCAGATAAGGATCTATTGTCAATCGGGATTTCAGAAAGAAAGATCTGCCAATTTAAACCTTGCCTTGTTAAGGTTTATGAAACATATTTTTCTCTTGAGGATGTAAAAGCGAGAAAGAGAAGAGGGTGTATTTGGGGTACATTCTTATAATTCTTAATAGTCTTCAACGGAAAAAATTATATTATTTTTAAGCAAATAATAGCTCAATTGCAAAATATGCACTAATCTTCAAATACAATATTTTTTAGCAAAAATTTTGATAAATATGCGAAAACTTAAAAAAACTTGCCATGATAGTTTCATATGTACTTTGTAAAACAACGCTTTATTTATCAATGCTTTTTGAAATTAATATTAATCATAACTTCAAGTATTAGAACATTTTTGCTATGAAACAACGTAAATATTTCTCCAGGAAATTATTTTTATTTTTTTTTTAATCAAAAATAGTTAGTACACGAAAAATATTTGTGCTGATTTTAAAAAAACATTTGGTGGATAAATTTCAGTTCATTTTTAAAAATTCTAAATAAACTAGAACAAATAAAATAGATTTGACACAGAAACTTGTTATTAACAACAAGTTCTGTTGTTGCGATTGTGCATATTTGTAATTTTTTTCTCTAAGGACATTTACTCACATTACTTCCTAATTAAAAAAAACTGACTATTATTAAAAGTTAATGATAAAATATTAAATAAAATCTTATCTTTCCCATCTAAGCGTAACTACGTTCTAAATTCGTTTTAAAACTTCGTGATCAGTCTGTTCAAAAATAAAGAATTCCTTTACACTTTTTCATTTTTGCTTCATCAACAATCAGTTATATACAAGAACGATGCCTTTTTTTAGTCATCGGAAAAAGCTGTTTAGAAAGAAACTTTTAATTAGTGTTGGAAAGTTTTTCAATTAACAACACCTGCAAACTATTTATTTTTCAAAATATACAGTTATAATAACAAACTGCAACAACAACGTAAAACAAGAACTTCAAACAACACCAACATCGATGCTAATGGTAGCAACGGCAACAGCATCAACTATAAGAATGCGTAGCAAATATTTATACATGACTCGCATTTAAAGGATTAAAAATGACTGTAGAAAAGTACAGCAACAGCGATATATAAATACATGAAGCTAAACAATTTTTAAACAACTTAAAAAGAAAACCCTTAGAGTTGTAGCTGCAGCATTCAACGTTTCGTTTGCTGTCAACTGTTAATTGGAAAAATTAAATAGAAAAAATCTTCATTGTTTTTAATTTGTGTATGTATTATAAAAATACTTTTACTAAAAGAACAAGAAGAAGTGGAAAATAACAGGTGAAAGTTTTTGTTTAAAGAAAAATCTAGTAGTAAATGAAGAAAAATTTAATTTTCTAAAATCTATCTATAATGTGTGTTATTTTACAAAATAGTATAATAGTCTGAAATTATATAAAGATAACACTGGGTAGGGATTCCTATACCGAAGGCCTTTCTGTATTTCGGTATTGACGGAATCTCGATACCGGTATTATCGGTATTTTCGGTTTTATTATGGAATTAAAATTTCTAAATACAAAGCACCAAGAATAAAACAATTTTCCAATTATATTATATTATTCAATCCAATTTTTTTTTTATTTAAAATATTTATTGAAAAAAGAGATAATTCTTTTATACATATCGATGGCTTAATATAAAAAAGGTCTAACTCGATATTTTAAAAAAAAATAGCTTTTTTGTTTATTCTGGTAGCTAATGCCACATGTAAAGGGTGGTTAAATTTCAAGGGCCGATGTTGATTTTGAATAAAACACAAACTATTTAGGAAATTATTGTAATTTTATTTTATAATGATATATTGGTATTACTCAATTATGTATGGAACAAAATATCGGCCAAATGGGCGCCGCGACCACGGCGGCACACCTCCATCCGATGGTCCAAATTTTCGATGACCCTGTGGCATAATGGAGGTTCTATGCCGTTAATGTGCCGAATTATCTCATCCTTTAGCTCTTGAATTGTTGCTGGCTTATCGACGTACACCTTCTCTTTCAAATAACCCCAAAGAAAAAAGTCCAACGGTGTCAAATCACATGATCTTGGCGGCCAATTGACATCGCCATTACGTGAGATAACACGGCCATTGAATTTGTTGCGCAAAAGAGCCATTGTTTCGTTAGCTGTGTGGCAAGTGGCACCGTCCTGCTGAAACCACATATCGTCCACATCCATATCTTCCAATTCGGGCCATAAAAAGTTCGTTATCATCTCACGATAGCGAACACCATTCACAGTAACTGCCTGACCGGCCTCATTTTGGAAAAAATACGGCCCGATGATGCCGCCAGCCCATAAACCGCACCAAACAGTCACTCTTTGTGGGTGCATTGGTTTTTCGACAATCACTCTTGGATTATTATTCGCCCAAATGCGGAAATTCTGCTTATCGACAAATCCACTGAGGTGAAAATGTGCTTCATCACTGAATGATTTTCTTCGAAATTTATCATCCATTTTCATAATAAGTCTGGATAACATTAACACGTTGTTGGATTGTGTATCTCTCCATGGTTCAAATTGAGTAAGTCTGAAATAGAGAAATGTCAAATAAAATTCGGAAAAAAACTTGGCGTTTAGGTGTGGTTCACATTCAACATCGGCCCTTACAATTTAACCACCCTTTATCTTGATTTAAAATTTTTATGGGGCTGTAGTACAACATTTGTTTGATATTTTTTTTTAAAAATTGCAATATAAATTTTTTTATCTAAAATTTTATGGATTTAATTAAGTTTTTTTTTTTTTTTCTTCCTCTGCCATCGATATGTAGTTATTAAAAAAAGACAAAACAGGATTATATTAAAACAAAGCAAAACAATTAAAAACTAAATTTTATCAGCCATGTCACAGAGAACAATTCTATTCGGAACGAATCCGTTCGGAATTGAAGAAAACATATTTATTTATTGATAGAAAGTGTAGTTTGATAGTTTTTGGCCTTTCAGATACAGAAAACTCCCATTCCGTTCATATAAACAAAAACGGTTTCATCTGAAAATGTTTTCATCATTTTCCCAAGCACAAAAATACGGAATGAATTCCGTTTCCGAACAGAATTGTACTCTGTGACATGGCTAAATATATATATAGTCATTAATTCAGAGGTAAAGTACCAAAAGTTTTTTTAATTCTTTTTTGTGAATTAAAATATGCTTGATGAAAACATAAATTGTCGATGCTTTCATCCGAAAGGCGTGATCTTATTTGCGTGCATATTAATCCTGCTGCGGAAAACGAACGCTCAGCATCTACACATGAAGGACGAACGGTCATAAGGAAATTATACACATTTTGCAAATATTTTCCTTTCATATTTTCAGAATCCTTTAAGTCAATACTGAAAAATAATATTATTTGTATTCTTTGTTTAATACTTACAACAAAAATATTTGTTTTGTTGCTTTAAAAAGACATCTGTAAACTATTTCATGGTATTTTTTTGTCTTCACTAAATAAAAATTAAACAAAATTTATATCATGGCGACTTTTTTCCATTTTTGGAGAATTTAAGTGGAATTCGAAACGAAGACGCAAGTCTATGGCGATTTTTGACATTGAGTTTAGCGAAAAAGATCAAAATAAATCTGACAACCCTGCTAGCTACTATGAATGTATGAAATTTAATTTCACTCATACTTAAGGAACGGTCACATATGGCATACATTTGACGAAAAATACAAAACCACTACGTTTGTCCATTATTTGTGTAATTTAACTTGTATTCTATACTACAAAACAGAACAATAATGCTGTAAAAGGCTACTTTTATACAATTTTTAATAAATGTGAAAACATATTTAAACAAAATATATTTATTTGAGTTAAAGAATATAAACTTAGTTTGTCTGTTCGTTTTTTCGTCAAATGTTTGCCATATGTGACAGTACCTCTAGTCATCGTCCAGACTTGCAATTTTTGTTGCAGGAATTGTTCGGTTTAATGGTGAGTGAGGTGAGAAGATTGTGGAGGGGTACTCAGTTTCATGTACTTTGCTTTTCTGTTTTGTTTTGTAATTCTCACACTTTTCAACTTGAAGGTGGCTGTAGGTATATGCATATATATTTAAATATACATATGAGGAGGTCCATAACAAAACGCAATAATTACACCATAACATTTTTTTTGGATAAACGACAAAATGTTATTTAAGTAATAGCACATAATTTTTTTAAAAAACAATTATTGAGGTATTATTGTCTACAAAAAATAATATTAATCGCAAATTAATTATTTTATTTGACAGTTTGTTTTAAAGTTATTTAGATAAAAAATTTGGATATGAAAATATTGGGTTTTGATCTGAACTGGGGCTGGACGTTCTGCTTTTTGCTTTGAATAGATTTGTATTATATGATTTTGATTTAAATTGCAACCACTTGTAGAAAAATGAAAACGCTTTTTTAAGTGTAATTATTGCATTTTGCACTGAACCTTTATATTTGATATTGGATTGCAGTGCAGTTATTGAGTTTTGGAATGCTTTATAATAAAGGTAATATAGATTTTAATGTGTAGAATAGGATTCAATCATACAATCAAAAAACTTGGAAAATGTAATTATTGCGTTTTGTTATGGACCTCCTCATATGTAATTCAAAGAAGAATTTTAAAAACTAAAAAAAAAATCCCGGTATTCTCAATGCAGTATTTCGGTATTCGATTTTAGCAGGCTGTACCGGTATTTCGGTACCGGTAATACCGGTATTGGAATCCCTAACACTGGGGAACAGTCATTTTGCGGCCTGGAAATTTATTGCAAATTTTTAATAACTTGAGGTCGCTGATTTCAAATCAAATCAAATATTTTTCTGTATCAGCTCGACTTTTCGAAAAATTAAAGGCAGTTTCACTATATATATTGGAACAACTTGAAAACGGTTCACCATATATAGTTAAAAAAAATTTGAAAACAATATTGTCTTTAAGCGGTGTTTAAATTGGTTTTTTATTTGCCTAGTAGTTTCAGAGATATCGTTGAAGTTTTGAAAAAAAGAACAATTTTTAAAATAAATAAAATTTTTGTTCTTTAAAAATTCATAAAAAAAAATTAAAGTGCGCCAAAAATCACAGCTTTAAGCCTGGTACTCTGTTCAACATTTCACGTGAAATGCTGACAAAACGCATATGAAAAAAAACTTGTGCGGAATATCTATGAAATAATGTTGATAGAGTTGTACTCTGTTCATTTTGTGAAAAAGTTCCGAAATGTTTCTGGCAACATTTTTTTTACAACTGCGAAATAATGTAAGCTGCACTTATTTCACGTGGAATTTTAAGCAAAAGCAAAAAAATATGAACTGATTATTTTAACAAGTTAGAGTGCTATATTCGGCTGTGCCGAATCTTTGATACCCTCCACCGACAGTTCGAATGTTTAAGGAGTAATATCTGTATGATGTCTTTTTATTATTATTATCTTAAACTGTGACGATTTGTTATTAATTATGGTTTAAGGAGACAACTGTTTTCCGGGAGTAGGGCATATATGGGGCCTAGGGTAAATTATGTACCGATCTTCACGAAATTTCACAGTATCATTTATAGTCCTATAAAATTGTGACGAGCCAAAATTTGTTATGATTGCATTATTTTTTACGGTTTTAGGAGTACTAAACTGTTTTCCGGGAGTAGTGTTTATATGGGGCTTAGGGTAAATTATGGACCGACCTTCGCGAAATTTTACAGTGTAATTTCTAGTCGAATAAAACGGACTTGTGCCAAATCTTATGTCATTCCGTGCATTTTTGCATCATTTATGTTAGTTTTTGTAACAAAATTATCAAGTTTTTGAAGGTGGTGGTTCCACATTTTGATTCATAGCTCTGGTCCTACTGAACCGATTTTGCTGAAATTCAATCCCAAACTGCTTAGGATAACTACAAGCAATTTGACTTCTAGTTTGTTTATTTCTTTTGAGTTTTTCGAAAGTGAGCGTGTTTTCAACAGACGGACAGACAGACGGACATGGCTAAATCGACTTAGAATTACTCAAGCAGCCAGAATATATCTACTTTATGGGGTCTGAGATGAATAATAAAAAAGTTTCACACGGAATGACAAACTTAGTATACCCTCTTCACAACTAATTGTGGTGGAGGGTATAATAAAAAATAAAAAATTAATATAACACAACCGGTAACAGTTTTTTATCCATATTGACTTTCTTTTTTATTAAAAAAAATAAATTTAAGTAAAATACATGTGGAATTTGTTTACATACGCAAATCAATGTCGCATACTTTACAGGAATTAAAACGTCGAATTGTACAAACTCGCAAGATAGGTAACATTGATACATGTCAAAATTTTCGTGTGAAATAATAAATGTTGCTAATCATTTTTCACAAATTTGAACAGAGTACTAGGCTTTAGCTAAGAAAACATTTAGCTAAACGAATTTCGAATCAAATGAGTTATATTTCATTGTTATCGGTGCACAACCTTCACAAAAAATTTCGGTTTACATACAAAAATAACATACATTTTTTTATGTGAGTGTTTTCTACTGTTCTATTTATTGACGTTTTTTCCTTCACTTAAAAATGAGGTGTCTTCACTTAATTGTAAATTGTTAATAAAAGCGATTTTTATGATCTATGCCTCATTTTGTTCATAGGTTATGTGACTTTACGTGAAAGTAATAAGACTTTAACTTTTTCCTGTTTTGGATTCTTCATGATTTTTAAAAATACAAAATGTTTATTTATGTATTGCTTTTTGAATAACAACTATTTATTGGTGATTTTCATAAATTTATTTGTTTTTTAAATCTGACAAAAAAAAAAACGCTTAATGATGGGTAAAGTTATGATTTTTTTAAATTTTTATTCTGAGATTATTTATTTGCTTCGGCTCAAGGGGTTGGAGCATAAAATAAAAATAAAAACAACTTTTCATTTTATTTTAACAATTTATTTTTTCCTATATTTCGGTTAACTTCGTTAACCATTTCCAAGAAATATAATTGGTTAATCTATTTTATTGCGTCTTTTTTCCACAAACTTATAACATCGAACAAACCTAATCAGCCTGTTATAGGTTTGTGGAAAATAATAAATAATAAATAAATAATCTGACATAATAACACAGGTCAACAGAAAAGAAACACCTTCAATTTTTATTTTTGATAAAAAGTGATAAATGCGATAAGTACCTGTAACTTAAAAATGCCAGCTAATGGAGAAAAACGGAGATTAGATTTGAAATCAGCAACATCAATTTAGTAAAAATTTGCAACAAGGTTTCAGGCCGCACAAAAAAGTTCAATTTTGTTCCCTTGTGTTATTAGTATTGTGGTTATTTGATTGAACTGTTTATGGTTTTTAATCCAAATTTTCATTTTTTGATCAGGCTATAGTTCATTAAATTTAATTTTCATTAAATAATTTTTTTTGAAGAATAATTTTACAACATGAAATGACCGGGCAATTGAACCCACGTTTATGTGACATGTTTCGGTAGTAGCTACACTATCTCTTCAGAAATATTTTGATAAATGCTTACATAGTGTACTCCTAGCCAGGGCTGCCAGAAAGATTTTTTATTCTGTCCAAATCTTAAACAAAATCCCCGAAATATGCCCTTTAAAAAGGAAAAAAACCCCCAATAAATAATTTTAAATAAAAATAGAAAGCTTTACGGCCTTATTTATAAAATATGAAACATGTTTATAAAAGGTTTACGAAACGGGTATTCATATAAAATCCATTTCATTAACTTGTTTTATTTTTAATAAATAAGGCAGTAAATTTTCAAGGTCGGATGTTTCCTTAACTATAAGAGTTAAGAGTTAACTTTTTTTTAAATCAGACTAAAATAAAGAAGTCTGTATCGTATTTAACTTTTGTAATACCTATCGTGCCCTATCCTGATAACTTATGGCGACTCTTTTGATAAGTGTATGGGTTCCAAATCCTTTAACTAAATCCTAAGGGTCGATTGTTGTAATTTTTTTTCTGAATACAGTGCTTCTTAATTGCTTTGCAAATGTAAAAAACCCTTTTTACAAATTTGACATTTTTATTTAATTTTTTTCCATTTTGTTGTGCATATATGACGTCACAATGGAAATGTCCATATAACATAATATGTTTCTGCCAAACTATATCTTAATATTAACATTTTAAAGAGATATGCAGCAGTAAAAGCGATTTTCTACATTCAGAATCAAATGACAGTGAAATATCGATCAATTTCCATAAAATTTGGTGAAATTTTAGAAAAATATTTTTGTGATGAATTTAATTAAACCACCAACAAAATAAAAGTTTATGGGCACTCAAGCTCTAATTCGGGCAAAGATTTGTATTAAATATAGGTAAAATAATATTCCAATTGTCGCTATTTTTATGCTTCATCCACAATGAGAACTTGTGCAGCAAATTTTATAAAATTATCTTCTAACTGCATTTCTACCTTTACTTTTCACACATGTCCGACAAACAGACATCGTCTTTTTCAAACATTAACAAAAACGCCAAACAACCTCCCAACCAATGACGGTTTGCGCAATTATTAAGTCGAATAAATGAAAAATTCTTACAAAATGTTAATATTCAAGGTAATATTATATTTAACTGCACGTAAAACAATCTTTGAACTTAAACTAAATAAATTATTTTTACAAACTTGTTTAGTTTAACTTCCTTTTGTGCAAGTGCATTTTACATTATAAAATATAACCACTCACTTCCTTGAACTTGTTATTTTATAGCCATAAAATATGAAAAATTATTAGATTTCCACTCCACTTAATATTGTGATCACATTTTAACTTTATAAAATTCTTAGCAATTGTATTACAACTCGTACTTCAAGTACTATATGACTCTAAAGAAAATGAGAAAATGTATGAGGAAATACTAAAAAAAACAACATTATTAATTTTCCTCTATATTAACTTTAAAATATATGGGTTGAAAGAAGGACATCACTACAATAAATACTGGCATGCAGCAAGATTTTTTTTTTTTTTCTTTGCAAAATTGATACAAAATGAAATAATAATGTGACATAAACAAATATGTGTTTTTCTCAGGCTCGTTGCAAACGAAAGATGCTTATAAATATTTTAACATTATGAAAAAATTCAAATTTTTTATATGTAAAACATTTGTTAAATAACGAAACGTTGTAACGATGCACCTGCATCACAACTCTTATGTAACTACAAGAGAGTAAAAAAGTTTGAGGATACAATACGAATCTTTTTACACCCTTAAATTTTAAGTTGCTTATGGGATTTTTTCTAAATATTTGAGGATCTAAAATTTGGCAAATAACGTTAGTAATGGGTTTCCATTGGATAGTCGTCGAAAGGTGATATATAACTTTTACTTTAAGTTTCTTGTTGACGAAGAGCAAGATAATTTTTAACGCGAAGTTAATTAGAATTAAAAAAATTTTTTTATATTCATAACAGAGTTTTGCATTTGCTGCTTCTGTGCTAAATAGTACGATTGTCTTTGCGAAAGTTTAGTCTTTCCGCTGAAATGTAACTTTAGGGGATCACGTGTTGGTTGTGGTTATCATCCAAAGTCGCGGGAAGCGATGAGTCTTGCTGGATTAAGCACAGTTCGTGTGATGGTTGCTCTCACACTCAGGGACGGTTGGTAAACACTTTGTTTGTCACTAAGTTGTTAAGATAAAGGACTTTTTGATAAGGAATGCAACTGGAAATTTAGAAAACAAATCAATTACCAGAATTCAAAAGACAAAATTGCGGACTTCGGTGGTTGGTGCAAATGGTCTTTCAAAAGAACAAATAGCTTTTGTATCAAACCTAAAGGAAACTCCGCATTTTGTTGTTGGCAAAACCATTTGTCCCGAACACTGATCTTCTCTATTAAAATTAATAAAAACAACAATTGCTTTTTTTTTTGGTAAAATGCTGCTATGACGGGAAAAGATTTAATACACAGAAAGAAAAAGTCTCCGGATAAATTAAGTTTTTTATACTTACACGCAGAGAAAAAATGTTTATTGTAACAATATGTTGTTGTTGTAAACAATTAATTGTTATTTTTATTTAATATCAACAATATTATAGTTACTGTTAACATTTCAATTATTATCGCAATTATAAATTTGATTATTGTTGACCGAAAAATTTTTCTAACAACTAAATAATGATAACTTTGAAAACCTATTGTATAACTCATAACCATTTCATGATAACTTTCTATGCGTTTAATCATAGTATGCTTAAGATGCAATCAAAATATCTTTACTCTAATAATATTTTGTTATCGCCATTTGTAAAATAATTTTTTACCAGTTGTGGCGTTTATTTTAAATATGCCTCTCGAGTTAGTGAGTGGTTCAACAATTAAAAAAAATATCCATTAAAAAAAAACAAGTTTAAAAAAATTAAAAATATAAAGAAGTTGTATTTACATTAAAAAAAAAATTGTAAGGTGCCACAAAATAAAAAATAGATGCAAAAAAATTTTAATTTTTGTTATTGTTGTGACAGCACCAAAGTTTCATAGTAGGATTACTCCTAAATTTGTTATGATTAACATGACAATAAGATGATTACTTCTAATGGTCATTTTCTCATTAGGCGATTATCCTTTTTCCCAACGAAAAACTGCACATTAAAGAAATTTGGTTTTCTCAATGTCTCATTTGCTTATTTATTATTGCTCAGCTTTTGTTAAAGGCATGGGCAAACGTATTTATGTTAATTTATAAAAAAATCTAGGAAGAAGGTGTCGTGTAAAAAGTAAAAGTATCTGGCACAAATTTTTATTATTAATATAAATTTTTCTTATTGGACCTTTATTATTTAAATGTAAATTAATTTTTTGAGCTTGATGTCTTTTTATAACCTTCACCACAGGTGGTGAATAGGGTATATATAAGTTTGTAATTCCGTTTGTAATTTCTATAATATTGATCTTAGTCCGTTTGTCCATCTGTCCGTCTGTCCGTTGAAATGGATTTTCCGAAGACCCCATATATGATGGGGGCCAGGTTATTATACATTTATGTCACATATGGTCCAGAATTGGTTGCTGTTATATTCAGCAAGATCGGTTCACAAATGGCTGAGATATCCTTTCTTTTAAAGGTCTAATTAGACGTGACATTACCATACCAACACTGTATTACCAAAACGACATGAACATAGTATACAAACCAATTCAATTTTGGTTTCTATGGTCATACAGTGGCTATGGTAATACAGTGTTGGTAGTGTGGTTTTTTGTTGTTTTTTTTATACCCTTCACTACAAGTGGTGGATTTTATTTGTAATGTTTTTAATTTTACGCATCCACATACACATTAATGCATGTATTTATATGATATGCCGCTCAAATAAAGAAACAAACGCATAGACTCAATATATTTTAATTTAACGCTTCTTCAGTAAAAGCATTCGTAGCGGAGTTGTTAAGTTCTCTCCTGAGACTGATGATATTGCCAGTTCGAATCCCAAAAAGAATTTTTTTTTTATTTTTTTATTTAATTTTTTTATGTTCTAAAAAACGATTTTAAGATAACAAAACGAATTTCAAACATCAACTTTGGCAAAAGAGGAAACGGGCTTAGGTACATATATACATTGGCTTTCAAAAGTTATCCCATTTTGGATTGTTTTAAGTACTTTTAAGTGTTATCCGTACTTAAATTGTTGAGTACGACTCATACCAGGTTGCCAACTTAGCCATTGAGTGACTTTATTTAGCTATTTTTAACCTTGTTTATCTATTTTAAAAAGAGTTTTGCCATTAGCCATTTTTCAACTTGCTAATCCATAATACTTTTTGCCGTTTTATTTTAAATAACAATTTTTATATAATATAAACATTTTTAAAAATTGCTTAAAGTAAAAAATATTTTTAACAATTAAAACGCATTTTATTCTTCATTTCTAACAAATGTTGAAAATCGCTATAAACGTCTTTCAAAATAAAGCAACAGTATTCCAATATTAAATTTATAAAATGGATCTTTCTGATCGGAAGTATTTCAATGTAGAAATGCAGGCGGCAACAAAAAACTTTTAGAAATTTTAGAATTGACTATAAAGTTGCTCTCACTTCTATGGTCTAATCCTGATGTAGAGAGGGTATTTAGCCAAATAAACCTCGTTAAATGGAATTTGAGAAATAGGTTATTTTTAGCAACCGTTAATTCGATTTTATCAATAAGGTATATATTTTTAACATTAAAAAATTGTATTCTGTTTTAATTTTCTATTGTAGGTTTGGACTAAAAAGATTGGGTAAATGTAATCATGATTATGGCCCCTATTTCTTAATTTTTGTATTATGGTTTACAACTTTGCTATATTGGGGTATACAAAAACATAACAAAAATTATAGCTAATAACAACCAGTTGTCTTAATTACAACTAAACTGGGTTGAGTTGTGAACCGTAATAGGGGCCTATGATTTACCTTTTAATATTTAAAACTAATAGACACAAGTGATTTCCATGAGATGAACAATAACGACATCGAATTTATTAATGATTTAATTTTTAAATGCTAAAATACTAAATTTACGTTTGTTCTTATGTGAAAGATTGATCTCAATTTACAATTTCATTGTAAAAAATTGTTAATGAATTATTTTTGTTTTGTTATTGAATTTGTATGTGTTTTTATTTAAAAAAGTTTTGCCCATTTTTTAGCCAATTTTTGTCCATTTTTAAGCCATTTTTCCCGTAAATTTAGCCATTTTTATTCATAAAGTTTTGGCAACACTGACTTATACTAAACTAAGAAGAAAAATCTTAAATTAAGTACGAGTTTTTTCTTTCCTTGTTCTTGCCTTCATACCATACAGCATACATTTAAACGGCAGCTCCACACCTAAAGATAACTTTTAGTAAATAAAATACAAATTTAGTTATTCTGCCTGTTGGTGTATTATAATTTTTATTTTCTTTTTGTTGTTGACGAACTAATCCATAGTTGCTGACAAATCAGGATCATTGTCAATACTTTGACCTTTAGAAGTAATTGTTAATCCGAATTATTCTACTCTAATTTTGTTCAATTTTACAAAAAATCCTTGAAAATCATTCTTACAACTGCAAAACCATGCAAATTCAGTCTTCGGCATTTTTGCGCCCAACTTTGTCGTGGACAGTTTAACGATAGTGAAAATTGTGTTACCTGGCAAGGAGTTTTGAAGAATGCTGAAAAAAATTTTAATTGACAAAAATATCAAAAAAATTAAAGTAAACCTGTTAAATATTCACGAAACTTTGAAGCTTTAAATTTATACTTTAAAAGAAAAGAAAATGTACACCACTTTGGTATATAAAGATGATTGCAGATTATAAACAAGTCTGTTTATAATCTTTAAAATCACGAGTAATGTTTTAAAGCGATTAAAAGGTTGTACATCAAAAAAAGTTTTTTTTTACAAAAATATATTATTTATACATGGCATTCATTAAGAAAAATTAAATTTTTTTGTCGGCTATGAAAGCACTTGTCATCATTTACTTTTAGCTTCAAAGTAGGTTTAATACGCACTAACTAACATTTAAAAAAACTCCTTATATTTAGTGCTTTAAAATGTTCAAGAATTCTCTTTAACTTTGTTTCTTTAAAATTCATCTATATCTATAACAGTTACAAGCCATTTATGTGTTCGTCTATTTCCTAAAGGCACCTTTATTACAGCACCGGTTTTCTTGAAATATTCAAAGTAGTTTCCTGATTACCGGATGCTTAATATAGGCTAAATATTTATTAATTATTTGGTTAAAACGCGACCTGAACTGGAAAGGTGCGCGTTAGCCCCCAAAACAAGGACAATATAAATGTCTATAAATGAAGGATAACAGAGGAAGTATCAATCAATAGAAGTATCAATATATGAAATCAGTTTTAAAAAGAAAGTTAACTTAATTAATTGCAATAGGGGGTAACAAAGTGCTCTGGGTTAAGCAAGTAAGATATAAAGCACTGACATACGCACATATGTAAATTGCACTCACTTTGTGCTGAATTTCTTGTTAACTACTATTTTAAATTTATTATCTCAGTAAAATAACGACCACAAAGGGGTTAAATGATACCTCATATTTAACTTAAATATAAACTAAAGTGTAGTTGTTTTACTTAAAAAAGAGCCAAAGGCTATTAATATAATTCTTTTCAGTCATAGAGTTTCTTTTTCCACATTCTCCTTTTCTTTCTTATAATAAATTGTAACAATGACAACCGCAATGAGGTCATATTGTAAGAAATTCAATTGTATGTCTATGTAGTATATTGCATGGTCAAAGTATGGCACATATGGCTTTTTTACTACATCCCTACGATGCTCAATGCTCAACCAATACACTTGTAGTTTGGCAAAATTTTCTCATTTTCATGTAGAAGACATGTTTATAGCTTATGTTTTTGTTTGGGAAAAAATACTAAGGCTGTGTGTTAATATATGAAGAAACATATGCTAATAGCTTTCTGAAATATCACCTTTTGTGTCCCTGTGTTGCACTCGGGTTAACTCCTCAGCTCTTCTTTGCTCTTTTGTTGAAGGTTTCCTGGTTTCTTTATGGCTTCCCAAACAACAGCCTTCAATAACAATACCAATTTTCAACTTGTTTCCAGAAAAATCAAAGAGGCTGGCTTAAAGTAAAAACGAAAAAAGTGAAGTAAGAAAAAATTGAAACCGCAACAACAGCCTTCAACAGCCTTCAATAACAATACCAATTTTCAACTTGTTTCCAGAAAAATCAAAGAGGCTGGCTTAAAGTAAAAACGAAAAAAGTGAAGTAAGAAAAAATTGAAACCGCAACAAACAATAGGAAATTGTATTTTTTGTAGCTGTCTTCGGCCTGGGTTACCAATATTTAACCATCCTACTCTATTCAATAGCAGCAATGTAGCAAACTGCACAACACTAGTACAAACACACATCAGTGCTCATACATATTGCTGAACTGTTTATGTTTTACTTCTGCTTGTTACCAGAACAAGAAAAGGAAATTGAATGCTGAAATGAATGATGAGATACAATGAAAGTTTTTTTTTTTTTTTTTTTTTTTTTTTTTTTTTTTTTTGTTTTGTTTTTTGCTAAATATGAATTGTGTTAGGAATAAGAAATGAAACTTTAAGTTTTTATTGTTATGCTTACTTTTTGTTTTAACCAAGTTAATTGTTAGTAATATTGAATGTAAAACACTTCAATAATTGAATATTTTCTCTTTTTGCAACTGTAGCAGATACTTTTTTCTTTGTGTGTTGAGCTATAAATCTTTGCTCTATTGTTGGGTGAATAAAATAATAACAAAACTTTGAAAATGTCATTAATTTATATTGGATTTGAAAATTTATGTTACCTTAAAAAGCAGTGAATAATTTTTTATAATAAATGGATTACAAATAGGGTATTCAAAAATCAATCCGGAAATTGCCTAACCGGTTTCTTACCAAAAAAAAAAAATAAAAAACCACTAGCGGATTCAAATATAGACATTTAGAATAAACCAACAGGCCCGTTTTTCGCGTCGGTAACCCAGTTTTTTGTAGTTAACAAAGAAATTTGGAGTTTATTTATTATTAAGCATCTAAGTTAGAATTATACCATTCTTAGCTATGATCCTTTCGCATTGCTTTGGCAGTATAAGATACGGCGCCAAACAAAGCTCAAAATAGATTTTATCGCCGCCATGGACACTGGACAGGTTGTCGGTATGACTTCAATTTTATTCGCCATTAATGCATCGATGCTTTTTTTGTGGAATGTAGGCACCATTTTAGACATACAAAAATGTCTTTAAACGTCTCTCTTCTTCTACCAGTGGAGTACTCGTTTTTCTTGGTTCTGTATTAAAACTGCTACTTGCAAACGTTTTGCTGCTGGCTCCTGATGGCTTGCTGTATTTACTAGTTTTAGTTAGAAATAATGAAATAATTTTACAGAATTGTACGCAAAATGATTTCCAAATTTGAAATTTTTAGCTAAGAAACTTTTTTAGTATTTCTTAAGCGGCCTTAAGGCACTTAAAACTAATAAAATCGTTTGTAGAAAAATCACAGAAACACCTTTTTGACTCGGTGGGATCCATTAGCCTAATTGTTTTATTATGCAAAAAAAAGTACACTCCGAAAAATTGTTTAAGTAATAAAGCTCACATAAGTTAAGTTTTTTGATATACATGTGTACCGATGCGCGGATAGTGACAAATAAAATTAAACACGAAGCAGCTTTTTAAGCTAACAAGAACTTTAGCCGGTGGAACCCTTTATTGTAGCTCTCTTGATTTTATTGACGGCAGCAGTATGTCAGAACCACTTAAAGTTTGGAAAAACAATTTGAAAAAACGCCTTGTATCAAGAAGAAGATTGAACCCCGACAGACGAAACAATGTTAATATTTCACATGTAGATGAGTAATGCGCGGCAATAAGGAGTATAAAATGCGGGAAGGCTGCAGGTAACGACGGTCTGCCCAAAGAATGTATCTGGGCTGAGCCAAAGACAATGCCGAATCTAGAGCAGCGAGAGTTTTCCCCCAGAATGGAAAGAACCAATAATTTTTAAGCTTTCAAAAAAAGGTGATGAAAAGAAATGCAAAAACTGACGACGGATTTCCCTATTGCATATAGTTTGTAAGGTACTTAATAAGGTCGTTTTAGACCAAGCCGAACAAACATTCAACGATAATATACGCAACATTCAGGTTTAATTTCGCCCGGGCAGTTTTTGCATTGACCAAAAAATAATGAGTATATAAAAAAACAGCTATGAAGAGTCAACGCGGAGGGTGCTACATGATGGTGCTCTCAGCGACTCTTTTGCAAGTACTAGTGGATTGAGACAATGATGTGCGTTCTCACCAACATTATTTATCACTGTAACGGATATCGTATCTAATACAATCGATACATCGCATGTGGGTCTGAATTAGGGAATGCACAATAGACGACTCTGAAGATGTAATTTGTTGTTATGTTATGTTGTAAGCAGACCGATATGCAATCGCAAACGAATCAAACGAATCAATGAAAGTAGGTCTGAAAGCAAACATACCCAAAACTAAGGCAATGAGATTTAATGCAACAAACACTTCTAACTCCCAGTAAACGAACAAGAAATCGAAGAGATTACAAATTTTTAATACCTTGGAAGTATTATCAGCATAGATGGTGGAACGAAACTCGATGTAGAGAACCGGCTGAAGAATGCAAAGGCTTGTTTTGCTATACTTACCAAGGTCTGTAAATCAAATACTATTCCCATACAACGAAGGTTCGAATATTTGACTCTTGTGTCAAATCTACACTTTTATTCAGCTACGAAACAGATGCCTACGTTACTTTTCAAAAATATGGTGGCTTCAAACATTGTGAAACGAAAGCTTACCTAATAGAACTCGACTTATTCCAATGGAAAATTCAGTTACGAAACATTCATACGGCTTGCTGGCACATATGCTCATATTGAATCCCCAGGGACAGGGTGGCGTTTGAAGACCTAGAGCGACTTGGAGAAGAACAATTGTCAGCAAGACCAAAAAAACATTGAACCAGCTTCGATAAATATCTAGAAATAAATCACAGTGAACAATTTTTGTATAAAATATCTATTTTGTGATTAGATTAAGTTCGATTTTTCATGAATGTCATACCACATAATAATAAAAATATTAATAAGATAAGTCGACCATAGAACCATTGTTACAATCATTTATTAAAATGAATACTTTTATTCTTCAACTTTATTAAGCAAACGTACATATATCTATTTTATATCATTGAAATCACTCAACTTAAAATAAAAAGAAAATTTGCATAATTTTTTATGCAGTGATTTGAATTTATAAATCGTTTTTTAATTTACCAGAAGAATTCATTTAAAAAAACAATTTTTAATAATAGAACAAACATAATTAAATAAAAATCAAATAATTTTTTAATATTTTCTAAGATAAAAATTCTAACTATTACACTAGCCAACAAGGTTTTGGACTGAAGCAACAAAATATCTTTCCTAGGGAAATTTGGTGGACTGAATTCGAATCTGTAATTGTAATTGTAATTGTAATTCGCTATCACGTCAGGTTTTGCGAGATACAAAAAAAAAATTTTTTAATTCGTTTTTTGCATAAAAAATCATTAGTTTGTTTAAAAATCAATGAATTTTCAAAAGTGAATGACGTTATTTGAACGTCGATTGTATTTTGTTGGTTTGGTTCGGTTAGAGTCCAGCAATAGTCTCCCAGCATGCTTCTGTCCCAAAATCCTTTATTATTTCTCTCAATTTTCATTAAATCTTAGTGAGCACGCTCCCCTTGTTCGTCGCTCACCGTACCTAGGTTTTGTGGAAAAAAATCTTAATGCGAATGATGAAAATGCAAAACATTGTCGGTGTCCAAATATGCATATTTAAATGATTCTTATATTGCTACAAAGCAAAAATAGCTTGAATCAGTAACAGTTTCAGTATTGACTGTTTTACAGTATTGCCAGCATGCGATAAAAAATGAACAAGACGTGATACCCCAATTCGTATACCAGATTAGAGTTCAGCGCACCCGATTAGTTAAAAAACATGCTTTGTTTCTGCAGTCAATTTTTTTTCCAAATTTGTAGACCAGTGTTATTAAAAATTATATTCAAATAAGTTAAAAGAGTCTTTATTATGATTTGCATAAATTTTTTTACATATGTTGCAAAATTTAACGAACATTATTGAAATATAAGTAAAGACGACTCACATTTGAGAATTTATTGTATACACAGAAAGAAATATTTTATAAGTGAAATTCACATTTCAATATGATATATGACTCAACTTGTTTTTTCATTTGTTAAACTATTTTTCTGAGAAAATGTTATTAATATTATTAAATACCTTTTCACGCAATTCAAAGTCTGAAGAAAAAAATAAAATAGGGCCCAAAAAAATTTATTCAAATGTAGAAGTAATTTCGTTATGAGATACATATCGAGCCCTAGCCGCGAAAATAACGTAAGCGCAAAAAATCAAATTTTATAGGAGAGAGTTTGTTTATTTTATTTCATATAAATTTTGTATGAAATTTGTCGCTAACGATAAAATTGTTCTTGCTTTAAAATCGTAACGGTACCTTATGTGACCATGACATTTTAGCAGATGATGCAAGTGTTGCCAATAAAGTCATTTATGAAAAAACAAAAAATGAAAATGAGTTAGGGCTCGATATGTAGCTCAAAGCCCTCTCAGTTTTATTTTATTTTTTAGGAAGTTATTTAATTTTTTTTTTTTTTTTTTGTCGGGGAAAAATTCATACGGCAATAATACACAAATAAAATAAGTCTCAAAAAAGTTAACGTGGAAGTTATATCACTTTATTTGGCCGTGGGAGTTATTTAATTTATTTGTGGAAGCTATTTTATTTTTAATTTTTTGCAATTTCTTCAAAGTTTTTAAATATTTTCTATTTGTATTTGTAAGTTTCTTGGTAAATTACCTGATACATTAATATTGAAGTACAAAGTAGCTTAAAACATACATAATTTTTTGGGTCATATGCCCCAAACTCAAAGTCTCGACAGAAAATGAACTAAAGCTATGTTCACATTATGTGTATTTGTCATGTAAAATGTCACTTTTCTGCTCAAATGTGATTTCATGTGTATGTCAAAATTTGAGTTTAACATAAGGTTTATAATTTACATGTTTACATGTTGATATGTAACGTACATTTTACAAAACCTCTCAAAAATTTCAAAAAAAAAATACATTTTCAATAGTAAATTTGTATTATTTATTTACTATTATAATTTATAAGAACAATTTTAATTTTTAGTTGAACTTTTAATTATTAATTTTTTGATATTCTTTAATCCTTCAGGAGTTAGGAATTTTACAACTCGGCATTTTTATTAAAATTTATTGATAATTTTTCCTTGGCTGAGCTGGAGTTTGAAACCGGTTTGATTTTTACATGTTTCAAGAAACAAGCCTAAATTAAGAATTAACAGTTCAACTAAAAATCAAAATTGTTCTTTAAAATAGCTATGGCACAAGCTCTAATGTTTACATTTGTACTTTAATTTGTACAAATAAAATGTCGAAAGTGGACAAAAAAAACATAATAAACAAATGTATTCAGGTTTTCAAGACAAAGTCTTGACAGAAAGAATACGAAAACACAGAGGAAAGGAGGAAACATGTAATTTTAAATTTAAAAATGATAATAACAGCAAATTTCGAACCACCAGTGCTACTGGTTAAAAGATTGATGTTTGACTGTTTGCTGGCGGGCACCGAAGTGGTTAGAACTCAAAGATTTTTTAGAGATAGAATGTGATGATTCTTGAAACATGTAAGAATCAACTCGGGTTCAAATCCCAGCTCAGCCAAGGAAAAATTATCAATAAATTTTAATAAAAATTCCAAGTTTTAAAATTCCTTTCCCAGTGAAAATAATTTAATGAATATAAAATGAAATGGAACTCGTTCTGAATCAAAAATGTCATATGTACTGTACACAGAGAAATAACACATGATATTGTTAGAAGGGGTTCAAACGATATGTACAAATTTAACATGTGAAAAAGTGAAAATCCCCAAGACAAATACACATAATGTGAACATAGCTTAAAGCTTCTATACATATTAGGCCTTTGGCCGTGTCCAAGGAATTTCTTCTCTATGATAAAACAAACACCGGTTTCACTAATAAAAACTTCTTAATCTGGTCTTGAGTCTTTTCAGAGCTCTATTGACTTATTGAAGCATCGTCGGAATGTGGGTTGTTTGTCATTCTGCTACGATATTACCACGGTAAGTGTACAGCTGAGATGGATGAACTCATCCATGAGACGGGGGTGATTGCCCGTAGTACTCGCTTTATCAGCAGATCACATCCGTTCGTTGTCGACTGTCCAATGTATCGCACAACGCTTTACAGAAAAAATTTGTTTCTCGGTGGAACTTGTTGCTGTTGGCTAAGCTTGGAAAAATTCAAATTAAATGTCCACAAACTCATAACCTTATAACCTTTTTTCCTTAAACCAACAAAACCAATGCATTACATTAGTAGGGGCATCCCATCAGTATTCGCTCAATTGAAAAAAATAAGCTGTAAATAAAGGTTGTGAAAATGACTAAGGCTGGGTTTTTGAGATCTTATTTAAACTCAGGTTAGTTAATCGGAAAACAGCTTTGTGCATCCATTGACACACTGACAATATTATTACAGTAACGGACTGTTGTTTATTTAAGAAGTATTCCGTTCAGTAGTTTTTAAATAAATAAACATTTAAAATTCCAAGCAAATTTATTTTTAACTGATTCTAACATTTATTCAAAAAACTAAGTGCACATTCATACGGATTTTCAGTTGCAGTTAACATTGTCCGTTGATTAAGTTAAAGTCTTCTGTATGTAAAATTAAATATAAATGTAATTTAAAATGAAAGTTCGTCTAATTTTTACTGTCAAAAATTTCATTTTAATTAAATTTAATTCCGTAAAAACAATTGAATTTTCAGTTATTTTATAAAATATAACTATCAAAAATTAACTAACTACATATCCCGTAAAAACAAAAGGAATATACATTAATTTTATATAATTTAACTACCAACAAACAAACTTTCAGTTATCCATAAAAAAGATTTGCTTGTTTTGTGTTAAAAATTCCCATTTTCTATTTGTTAAAATTATTTAGTTAAATACATGAAATTTTTAAAGTAAAACAATTGCAAAATTATATCGGTCATTGAGAGTTCTTCTGTAAACAACGGGGTCAGTACAGCAAAACTAAAACAAACATGTGTAACGGGGTAAGTAAATAATAATATTCTCTCTCTCTCTTTCTCTCATTAGAAAATTACTGAATTACATAAAATAACTAAATATTCCTTTATTTTTAACGGAATGTTTTTTTTTTTTTTTTTTTTTTTTGATAGTTTTTATGGAATATGGGGTTGAATTTTTGACAGTAAAACTTAAATGAAATTTTAGTTAAAATTAAATGAAAAATAAGTAGACCGGTTTTTAACTGAATTTTCATTTATTTTATATTACAATTTCAGTTAATACGTACAGAATATTGTGAGTGCAAGTTTGTATACAACATTTTAACGGAAAAGTTTAGTTTTTCTTAAAATTTTGGTCTTTAATAAAATAATAAAAAAAATTTAATTTCGCCGGAAAAATACGATTTTCGGACTACGTTAAAATAAGTTTAAACTTGATCCACATCTCAGAAACACGACCTAAGGGAAAATAAAAATTATGAACGGAACAAGTATTTTTCATTGTGCTTAAATTATTTTTATTTGCAATTAAAAGAACTCAAGAGGTTTATTCTAGAGGAAATAAACCAAAAACGTTCCTGAAATGGCAGTAACGTAACAATATTCTTACTAGAATAATCTAAACAAAACCAGATTACATAATAATAATAAAAAAAAAATCTAAACAAGATTTTGTAAAAATATGAAAACACATGAATCATTATATATTTATTAATAAGATATACATTTTAGTCGGATCTTGCAAACATAATTGCAAGACATCTCCTTTTTTATGAATTCAAATGGAAGAAAACAATTAATACTAATTACACGTTTGTTTTAATTCTTTTCTGTGTATAAAACTTTTTGACATAAAAATTGATTTGTTTATTTCTTGAGAAAAGTACTATGCAAACGGTTTTAATTAACGACATTGTGCACAATGGGGGATTTTGAAAAAAAGTATGATAAATCTGCAGTTTCTAAATGGAAACTATTAAAATAACTATAAAATTTTAGTTATCTACTGCATAGTAGAGGTTTGAACTAGGGATGTCAATGTCGAAATCTCAATCTCATAAATTCCGGCATTTTCGGGAATTACATTTTTTTATTCCGCGATATTTGGGATTCAACCATTTCCGAAATTGTTAACTAATTTTTTTTTGTTCTAGCTCTTTTTCTAAAAAAAAATTCAATATGACTATCCCCCATGAGAAGATAGGAAACACAATATTGATCTGTGCAAAAGAAAGTAATAAAATTTAGATGTTCATATTCTTTTTAAGCACGTCCAACAATTATAAAGAAATTTTAATATGATAGGTGCTGAAAATAATTAATGAAAAACGGCAAATCGATCTGAGGAGATCGAGTGGTTGCGATCGAAACATGTCATGAAAGATTATCAATAACAATTTTAATTAATTTTCATGTTGTAAAATTCCTTTCTTCATAAAAATAATTTAATGAAAATTAAATTTGATGAACTAAAGCCTAATTAAAAATATTAAAAATTTGGATTAAAAACCATAAATAGTTCAACAAAATAACCACAATACTAATTATTGTTAAAGCTAAGGCACGAGCTCTATGTGTACATTTGTCCTTCAAGTTGTGCTGAAAAATGTCAACAAGAAAAAGAAAGACAAAAATGACTTTGGACTTCAAGAAGAATTCTTGACAAAAGTACGAAAAAACAGAAGTAAGGAAAAACATGTAAAATCTATTAAAATAGATAATCATTAAAAAAAGCAAATTTCGATCTACCAAAGGTTAAAATAAAATTTGGTTTAAGGATTGATGTTTGACTATTGACGTCAGCAGTCGTCGATGGCTGCGAGTGTAAGAAGGCAAATCCATTTGAGGAGATCGAGTGGTTGCGATCGAAACATGTCATGGTAACCTGCCGTCCCGGGTTCGAGCCCCGGCCACGGTCAAGAATGAAAGATTATCAATAACAATTTTAAATAGTTTTCATGTTGTAAAATTCCTTTCTTCATAAATATAATTTAATGAAAATTAAATTTAATGAACTTAAGCCTAATTAAAATATTAAGAAAATTAATTTAAGAAAAATTTACGATAAAATAGGGACGGATTTCATGAAATTAAGTAGTGTAATTTATAAACTTCACAATTTCTACCACTAATGCTGGTACGTACAAAAATGCATTTTTATTTATTTTAGATATGTTAGCAAAATCAAATGATTGTAAGTTAATTTTAAGTTAAATTTTCAATTATTCTATTTGATTAAAATTGGTACTGCTGTAATAAATTATAACTCTTAATGTTAATAAATTATTTCTGTAAATCAAAGTCTGTCTTTATTTACAAATTATACTAGCTCATATACTAAAATTCAAGTATCGATTAGTATAATTGAATTGATTCTTCTTCCGCATTCAGCAAGGGTCACAGCCGTTGATGGTACTGATGCTTGCATATAGTGTCTTTGCACTAGTGGTCATTAAACTAAATTAAATTAAATGAGCTGACGATTAACTTAACAATAAAAATAACATAATTTTAACAAATAAAATATCTTACATTGTCCACAGTTTGGTACGTAACTATACGTACACTACACTGCTTTTTGAATGATTTATGAAAACATTACGGTTGACTAAAATTGGAACGTTTATAACTAAGAAAGAAATAAAATTCATAATCCAAAATTTATTTCTTAATCAGAAAAAAAAATTTTGTTTTTTTTTTTTTTGATAAGGTCCCTACTTATTTGTGATATCTGATCAAAACATTTTAAGGTAAGCTTTGTTCACAATCAGAGCAACAATTTCGTTTTTTCTTTCTATCTTATTTCTTCCCAAAGTATTTCATATATTTTCCTTTCATTTTATAAACAAAAATGTAACCAAAGTTTTTTTAAAAAAATGAGTCAACTAGAACTTCAGTAACAATTTTTGCCAAGCGGTTTTGACGAAAACCTTCCCAGGAGGTCAAGCCGTTTTTGTGTTATTTACATTTTATAAATTTTTCACTTTATAAAACCTCAAAAAATCATACTAGACCCATGAATGCTTTTACAAAAATGTTCAGTAAAGAGTTCTTTATTTAAAAATCACAACAAACTTTACTCGATGTCGTCTATAAATGAACGACAGGCTCAAAATAAACGTAGTAAAAAAATCACAGTCGTACGGAAACGTACGACGTGGAACCCCACGAAGACTTAGGTGTCGTGCAGAAACGTACGACGTGACACTCAATGCGTTAAAATAATTTCATTTAGTTTTGAATGAAAATGTTAACATTATGTTGTAAAAATAATAATAAATGCATAATATTGTTGTGGGAAGTTGCGAAAAAAATTGTTGCGCTATTATGAAAACCAAGTGAAAATGTTTCCGGGATTGTGAACGAAGCTTGAAACTTAACTTTGTTATCCACAATTTATTTGAGTTATTATGTTATAATAACGCATTATTCATATTTACAATATTTTTTAGCGATAACGAAATAATGATGCGCTATTCATGATATGTTTAAATATGAATGCAAAAGTAGAATATTTCCTGGAATACACTTTACTGGTTTTTAAATATTAACTCACTTCTTTGATAAGAAATTGATGTTGGGCTCAAAATAGAGCATTAAAAGTGTTATAGTTAGCGGTAAGGCAAAAAATTTGTATTTCCATTGATTTGCTTTTATGTGGAAAAATTGCTTATTTATTGCATTCATCCCACGTCTGAATATTATTATAATCGGACAGTCCATTCAAACCTCCGATTTTTTTCTCTTTTCAAAATCCCCTTATGTGCAATAAGCAGACTTACAATAAACCGTTATACATACATACAGTCTTACATAAATTTTTTCAATGACTAAAATATTTTGCATATTTTTGAAATTAAAAATACTTTTTTTAAATGTGAGTTTCTTTTTCATTCAATTGGAAATAATGCTAATTTTTTGTTTTTTTGTGTAGTGCATACTTATATTTTAAAGCAGATTTCTTGCATATTTTATTTTTTGATTCATTATAATTTTTGTGTATTTTTTGGCTAAAATACTTTTTTTATTAGCAAACCAGCAGGTGGCTTTTTTTATTTCACAACAGCTGAGCTCAGTATAGCAACATGGAAATTCAACAATGATTAAATGAATTTCAATCTCATTCAAATTTTACACAATTATATTAAATGAAAAATTTTAAACCGAAAAATAGCAATATCATGAAACACCTGCTACTCAAATGTTCACAATGCTTTAATACCCAACACCACAGAGTTTGTTTTGTTTTACTTTTTATTGATCTTTTTTTATTATCATTTTGTTTCTTTAATTCTATATTTTGCACACACGTTCGATTATCAGAAAAAAAAACCAAAAAAATAGACGTAAAATAATTGCAATTTTATTTCATCTTGTATACGTTAAAATCAATTATCGAAAATTTTAATTGAATTTTTAATCACAAACGTAGAATACGAAATGAATGAAGAAGCATGGTGTATATCGTAAGAAAACTGAGTATTAAAAAAAGCATGTTAAATAAAGAGATATTAAGTAAATACACAACCAGAGGTACTTATGTATGTACATAGTGTAATCGATATCATTTACTAACGAATGTATTTATGTAGAGTGTTTTAACTGCAAATAAAATTCTTGCACCAAAATAAATATTTTTATTTCATCAGAGAATACTGACATCCTTTATAGATACATACCTTTATTTCTTCCAATTTGTGTGGTTGCGGTCGTTATATTTTAAGAAAAAAAAAACAGAAGCAAACTTTGCACAAGAAGATTATTTTTTATTTGTAAAAAATTATTTCAGTAAATGCAGAGGTACGTATGATTAATATGTGTGTAATAAAATAAAATAAAGTATGTAACAGTGTTTGAAAATAAACATTAAGTATTGATCCTTAGTAGTCGATTCGGTAGATTTGTGGAAAACATAAACGCTAAAAGTGTTTGCGTAGTAAATCATTAAACAAAAATAACGTTTCTTTGTTTGTGATCTTCGAAATTATACCGTACTTATCCAACTCAACAAAAAGATGAGAACATTCAATTGCGTTCGGTTTTTTTCTTTAAACTACAAACTTTGTTGTGATTTTCACCACATTAATGTTCGTTTGTTTTTAGTTGTACTTTTGTCTGGTAAAAAAATAAACCAAAAAATTGTTTAAAAAAACAAAAAACATATACGATAAAAAACAAAAAGCCAGCGAAAAAATTTTACTCAAACAAAACATGTGCACACTACACATACAAGCTATTCGTGCTGTGGTCATTGCTTAAATTTTTTGTTTGCTCATTTCTTTATCAATAAAAAAAGAAACACTATAGCGCATTAAAATAAGTGTATGTCGGCAGAGCCACTACATCTGTTCTGTTTTATAACGTAGAAAAGAACAATTTATAATGTTCTTTACTTTCTTGAAAAAGTTACGAATGTTATTTAGGGTTTTGTTTGAAGACAAAAACACTACAAAAGTAAATATCGTTTCTGGGTGAGTAAGCCGTAGGTTTAATTACGCTCTGATAATTTTTTGAACACTGAAAATTACATAAGTAGGTATTAGAGATGACAAACGTAAAATCCCGAGATCCATAAAATCCATAAATATTTTAAACCCTATATAATTTTATAAGTAGTGGATAAGGCGAATTCATACAAGGTGGTCTTGGCTTGCTACGTAAGCAACAGCTGAAAACTAACCTTGTGTCAAAATGATATGCTGTTACTTTTGTTGACAATTATATTTACATGTTTGTATGTTAGTGCACAGCTAATTTGTTTACTACAGTGTTGTATTGTTTTGACACAACGTTAAAGTAGTTTACAGTGTTGTATCCGTTTTCAAAATAAGACCACCTTGTATGAATTCGCCTTGGTAGTGGAGTTTTATAAATATGTATATTTATGTAAATAAAAAAAATATTTAGTGCTGTGTGTAAAGAAAAATTTTGTTCAATATTTTAACTTCGACAACTAACAACACAAGTGACTGATTGTGACATTTGTGGTCGCATAATATTTCTATGCGGGCCGCAAATTTGTATGAAAAGTGGTAAGTTATCTGTCGCTTGCATCGTCGATCGACTTATCGTGCTAAAAATTCTTAGTGAGTTGCAAATCAGCTGTTCGTCGTTAAAAATGCAAGCGAACGATAGCGGTCGATACCGGGGGCCAGGCTGTATACTTCAGTTATATATTTTATCGTTAATAATTCTTATTTTTGAATTTTAAAATTTTTGGTTGACAGATAACGATTACTTTTAAATTTCTTATTTTTTGTTTGAAATTTCTACGGGTGGTTAACAGTTAGCGAAGGGAACAAAACGTTTTGATCTACACTCTTTGAATATACCATGCAAAATTATAATTGCTAAAAATAATATTCTAATTTAATTTATTTGATAATTTGCTTCATGTCACTAAAAGTGACGATTGAAGCCAAAAAATGTTTAGAAAATTTAATTTAAGATATGAGGAAATGTTTACAGAAAAAAATTACGACAAATCAGTTGCCATGTAGAATACCATTTCGGCAATACAATAAATTTTTAAATTGAAAAGGCCGAATTTGTAAATATTTACATACAGGCCTGTTCTGTTAATCACGTGATTTCAAATCACATGTGCTTTTAAAATCACACGTGTGATTTTGTGATGTTCTGTAAATCACATCGTTTTTGTGTTTTTCGGTGTGATTTTCAATAGTCGAAAGCACAAGCAAACACAATAAGTTTGTTGTTTGAAATTATAACTAATTTTTTTAACGTTTTTTATGTTATATTTTGACAATTTGTTTTTTTACCAATTTAGCGATCTCAAATTAGTTGAAAGGTTTGTTTAAAATTTTGCAATTTTTTTATGTTCGCGATAGAATCGATTTGTTCCTGTAAGTTTTCTGATTCTTTACAGCTTTAACGTCTAAAAATAAATAGTAGACTTTGCTATCATGCCGCTGTTGGCAAATTTTTGCGAATTTCCGCTAATTAAGCAATTTTTACCGAATTTTTGCCATTCCTGATAGTTTTAGGGACTTTTAATCAATTTTATGGTTTGTTTTAAATATTAAAAATTTTCGCTATTTTGCAATTTTTTTTTTTTCTTGTTATTATCCGACATTTTGTTTTTTTTAACCCATTTAGCGATTTCAAATTAATTTGAGGGTTTGTTAACAAGTTTGCTCTTTTTCGCGAATTTTAGCTATGTTCACGATAGAATCGATTTTTCCAGTGATTCTTTACAGCCTTTACGATTTTTAACAAATACAAGACTTTGCTTTCATATTTGAAAATTAGCGGTCTTTAACTCAACTAAAAAAAACAAACCTGAAATCACAACACAAATTTCATTTTTGTAGTGTCGTCGAATTTTCTTAATGTTAAATGATTTGTTGTACGTAAAATAGCTTATGGCATAAAAAAAAATAACCAACACATTGAATATATTTTATTTAAGTAATTTATTATGACGGTCATATTACAATAGTCGCAAAAAACCCAAAGTGATTTCAAAAAGTTGTTGACGTAGCTGAACGTTTTGAAATCACATAATAATATGCCCAGAACACCTTTCTTGTGATTTCAAATCACTTTCATAAAATGTGTTAATATGCATGAAATATTTTTAACAATGAATTTGTAACATTGAATAAAACATTTGTTGACAATTTGATATACGGCCATGCTCTGACAATCGCACGATTTGAAATCGCAAAACGCCAAATTTATTTTATGGTGCTCCTTAACTCGTGCGTTTAGCTTGCGATCTGCTGTAGTTTCTTACAAATATTCTAGTTCCCTTTTGTAATTTTAAGTCGCCAAACTTCTTGCTATTGCGATTTACAGAACACCTAATTTGCGGTTTAACGTCAGAATCACCAATGTTAAGCGTTTTGCGATTGTCAGAACATTTCCGATAGATTTTGCCCGAGTTTTTCATCTTAAAAATTATTTTGTTGATAATTTGACTTTTAAAAGAATGAAATGCATTTTAAGTTATATTTTAATTAATTTTGTATTAAAATATGAATGTAGATAAATTACAAATAACATCACAAGTACCATAAATACTAATTTAAGAGGTGGATCTTTTATCAACAAAGAAAAAATTATATATTGTTTTCAATGAACAAATTTATAGAATTAAGCAAACTATTTGTTGATTTTGCACCTATTACCAAAATTATTATGTTGATTACTTAATAAGATTTTATTATTAATGAATGATACTTTTAATTATAATTAAAAAAATTATCAAAAAACTGTTCGATTTCAAAGAATGTTTTAATTTATTCAATTAAACAAATATTTAACAAAAAATCGAAATTTTTTCCAATTAAAAATAAATCAAAAAATTATTAATAAAGCAGTTGAGTTGAGAAAACTTGTAATCAAACTATTTTTTGAATAAATTAAAATGCGTTTGAGATAAATATTTATTAATTTAGATATGTATGGCTGAAAATAACACTTAGTAATTTTTGACTACACCGGTCGATAAAAAAAGTTGTTTTGAATAAAACTATATGGAATGAAAAGATTTTAAGGCGCTTAATTCAAATCTGTTTTCATTTTTTCTATCCTTTTTCTATTATTTTTTGGTCAGGATTAATATTTCGCCCGTAATAAGACGGGTTTGCTTATTACTTAAGATCGATTTGTCTGAATTAAACAACTAACAGGTCCGCCATCTAACGTTTTTTTTTCAACTAGTGCTTATTTCGTGAATGGTAACACTTAGCTCATGTCTGATTTGACAGATAATTAGTTTTATCCTTCCGCTAAACGAATATGGTTGTGTATACGCTTGAACAACGCTGGGAAATATTGCGACATTACTTTGAAAATCATGGTAATGTGTGCGAAAATTACGTACGGATTTTGGAAGAAGAGAAGTACCATCAGCTCCGTATGTTCGTTATCTTGTGAAAAAAGTGAAAGAAACTGGCATCCTCATCGATAAACCAAAGTGTGAAAAGCCAAAAATAGTGCGTACACCCGAGAATATTGCTGATGTGGCAGAAATTAACATCAATTCATCGTCGTTCTCAACAATTGAACATTTCGGAGACATCATTAAGACGAATTTTGCATAAAGACCTTGGTATGACGCCATACAAAGTCCATTTGGTTCAGGAGTTGCAGCCAACTGCCAATCCAATGCGTTTTCGCTTCGCTAAATGGGGGTGCGATCGACTTACAGAAGATGCCGATTTTGCCAAAAAAAATCATCTTTTCAGATGAAGCTCATTTTGATCTTGGCGGGTATGTAAACAAGCAAAATTGTCGCATTTGGGGCAGAGAAAACCCGCACGCATACATTGAAAAGCCGATGCACCCAAAACGAGTCACTGTTTGGTGCGGATTTTGGTCCAGAGGCATAATTGGGCTATTTTCTTCGAAAATGAGCAAGGAGTGGCCGTTACAGTCAATGGCGATCGTTATCGGGCCATGTTGAACGAATTTTTGTTCACAAAAATTGAAGAGGAGGATATTGGCAACATTTGGTTTCAACAGGACAGCGCTACGTGCCACACAGCTACACTCGATGTTTTGCGCCCTGTTTTTGAAGATCGCATTATCAGCTGCAGAGCTGATGTCGTTTGGCCACCTCGGAGCTGCGATTTGACACCGTTGGACTATTATTTGTGGGGTGCCGTCAAAGATAAGTGTTACGTCGACAAGCCAGAGAAAATTGACGCTTTAAAGAACAATATTCGTGAAGCCATTGGTGAAATACAGCTGCACACAATCGATAATGTGCTTAAAAATTAGACCGATCATGTAGGCTACTGCATGGCCAGCCGAGGCAGCCATTTGAATGAAATTATTTTCCATTATTAACCGGAAGGATTGTACTTTCAAATAAAAAAAGAAATTTGAGAAAATATTCAGTAGTTTTTTTTTATATCATTTTCAAAAAAAAAAAAGTTATTTGGCGGACCCTTTACAATTTATTAGGAAAAATTTCCTTTAACTCATCCAAAAACCATTTTCTATCGTCGGCTTAATATGCAAACCTGCTAATGCCCTTTCAGAACATTTTACAGGAGAGACAAAAAACTTTAAATATTTCATATTATCAACTTGAGAGGAAAACCAAAAATATAGTTGGATTTACATACTTTACGACTCAAATTGAAGAAAATCTATCTTTCTCTACCTTACGGTATAAAAGGTTTGCATATAAAGCCGACGATATTTCATGAAAAAAGGTGCACAAATTTAAAATTCATTATTGTGGGCAAGACTAATATTTCGACCGAAATAAAGTGGTCGTGCTTTAAACAAAATCGGACAAATCGTTCTCAAGTAATGGCGAATTGTATTGGCAGAAACGCCTTAACTAGAGGTGGTAGAAAAAAACTAAAAACGAACTTTGATTCAGCACGCTAAACTCAATTAAAATCACATAACATGCCGACTTTGTTTTATTTTGACAGGTCTCAACACAATTACTTTGCTATTAAGTGAATATTTTTAGATTATGGCTGAATTCCAAAACGTCATTTGCAATGCAACTGAACAAAGTCATGCATTCCTTAACGCAACCATATAAACATTGACAATGTCGTATCTCCCTAAATGCGTAAAAAGTTTTACCGATGCGAAAACAATAAGCAAACTGTGCATCAATCATTTTGTTGATGCTCTGTTGATATTTATTTTTACAATGCAAACCACACAGAACTTTTTATCGAAGCAATATTAAAACAGCATCACTGCAATGAGTTTTGACGTTTTGGAACTCACCCTATTTGGCAGTTTTATAAAAATTAAAATGTTTATTTAATCAAAAAGATAGTTTTAGTTTTAATTAAATTAAAAATATAATAAATATAAAAATATAATTAAATTAAAAAATGTATTTTAACTCTTAAGTAGACACGTAATTTGTGTAGCTCAAACTGCCACCTGGGCCAGGCTGGGACCACTTGTATCTTGTATGTAGTTGTTTGTGGCTACCGAAAAAAATCACTCTAACGAACCGCTGGGCATGACTGGGACTACTTTTGTTTGTATGGAGTTTCATGGCTATAGCAAGAACATTTTGTTTTCAACTAGAATAATTCTTCGAAATAAAAGTAAAGAAAGAATTCTTATGTGTTGCGTATGCTTTTGGATACGTTTCGTTTTGACATGTATAATATTGCTGGGCCTGGCCAGCGTTTTCTTGTAAATACACTTTGATTGAGGAATACAAAAAGTTTCTTTCTAAAATATTTAATAATTATATAAAAAAAACTAGAAAAAAGTCAAAAAATGCCTGGCCAGACACAGGTATACACTTATGGGTTAAGCAATTTATTTAATTGATAAAAAATAGTAAACATTTATTTCCAGGGCTGTGGAGTCGTTAACCCTTCTTTGCATGGTGATGGAAATTTCCATCATAACATTTATTGAAGAAGAAAACGCACACAAACTGGTGTACAGTAAATTGGTTGCTGTTGACATCATTCCTCAAGACCATTCTATACATTGGATCATAGCGGTAAAAAAAAGAAGAAGCATAACATTGAAATTTATTGGTTATGTCTCGTTACTCCGCTTTTTGCTAAGTTAGAGGAAACTTGCATAATTTGTGGTATTTTTTTAAAAGCTGATTTGAAACTTTTTTGTTAAATAAAAGTGGGTATGAGTGGAAAAATTGATTGTTTTCAGCGTCTAAGTAATAATCTGCGCATTTATTTAGATTTTTAATTATTTAGTACTGAGCTTGACAGGCGAATTTGAAATTTCCATTATTCTGTTTTTTACCTTTTTTATACTATTTATTTATAATAAAATTGTTTTTAATATTTTTTCCTTAATCTAGAGCTTGAATTACATCTCTGTGATTAATTTCACAAAAAAAGAAAAAATCATGCAAAGAAGGGTTAAGAAATAGTTATAACTCCGACTCCAACCCCTTTTGCTGAAATTTTTTAAGTACGACTCCGACTCCGACTCCAACTCCGACTCCTACTCTAACCTAGCATTATTTAAGAGACTAGTTTTTATTTGACTTTAAACTCTTTTTTAATTTAGTACCTGTTAAATGGTTAAATATAGCAAGAAAATGATTCTTTATAAATTTCAAATCGATATTTTAATTCTAAAGTGCCGCGCATTAGGCTTTAACCTACTAGTTACTAACATATGAGTAAAAAAGCTGCAAAATATTTTATTTGGATTTTGGGAAAAATTTAAAAAACATATACCGCCCGATTCAATAGACCAAATGAGTTGAACTTTTTTAATTCTAAAGTGTTATGACATTCTTGACTTATAACTCAACAGTTGAGAAATTTTAACCAACTGAAATATAGAAAAATAATGGATTTAATTTTAGAACGAACGAGTTTTGTTACGAACTTTCGAAAGAAACGAGTTTTGCTTCAATCCGTATGGGATCATTGAACTTTAGTATATTTTAAAGGTTATATTAATTTATTAAAATTATGCAAACATTGCTAAAAAATGTAAAAATAAGCTGTAGGGGAGGGGTAAACTACACCAATTCACATCTTTTTCAAAAAACGTTTTTTATACTGTTGTAATTTATAGTTGTGTGAATTTCCATAAGTCCTATCTAATGTAGCTTTCGAGATAGAAAAGTTGAAAACAACACCAAGTTCAATTGGCTTAGACGTTAAAGGCATCAAGAACTCGCCATTGCATTTTTCCGTTCCTAATTCAATATTATTATTGTCCAAGACCGAAATTTGAAATTGCAAGTCTTTATTATCTCTCTAATTTTCCCTAAAATGAGTAGATAAAAGTCTTCTCAAATCATTTTTCGGGTTAACCCCCACATTAATGGGAATTATATCTGGAACAATGTCATGTATTTTTCCGAGTTCCTTTTCCTTTTATTCTATTATAATTCACCTTGAAGGTTGGAACTTAAAATGTAGTTCGCTTAATGCTTTCACCACAGAAGCTACAGCTGATTTCAAGTAATATTCATGAACATGGCTACAAAAATATTTGTTAATATCCCAGCAAAAACTTTACTTACCAAGTAAGTTAGCAAATAATGTTGGAGAAAATAAACACTTCTTATTTTTCGGCTGAATAACTACTTATTTTTGTTCGAGGTGTCCACAGAATTCAGTACTTACAATACACTTACTAGAAGTCAAAAAATATCTAGTTATTATTTAACAACTAGTAAGTTGAATTGTAAGTACTTACAATATACTTACCAGAAGCCAAAAAATCACTAGTTAATAGACCTAATAAGTAATTATTGAGTGTGTTACCAGTAAGTAAATATTCAGTATTGAAAACAACACAAGTAATAAGTAGTTACTGAGCTGATTATTAGTAAGCAAATATTCAGTAGTGAAAATAATAGAAGTAATAAGTAGTTGTTGTGGTCATTACTAGTAAGTACTTATTAAAGTTTTCAAAATAATGACAATTGTAATGACAACTACTTACCAGGTAACGTATGAAATAACTACCACCTATTACTAAAAATCAAAAAGTTTTTCCTGGGATACGATAAATAAAAAACAACATCTTTACAAATTTAATTTTTAAATTCCTTAATTCAGCTCTATTTCATTAACGATATCTTGGCGAAATTCAAATAGTGAACCCGCTGGTTTTTGTTACAGAAATTTGAGGTCACATTAAAACATAGAAAAGGACATGCTTCGATACAATCTATATAACTATTCTTATAAATTGTCAAAATAAGATCTTATCTCAATTTTTTAATTTTTGATATGAAAAGTATACTGGTCCTTATTTTCTGACTTCACAATTTCAAAAAGCAGACCCTCTTATGGCCAATTCCACAAATTTATTTAAATATCAATTTATGTTTAAAATTTGTTTTTTTATGTCAAATTAAAATAAAATTACAAGAAAAATTATATTTAAATATGAATTGATATTTAAAAAGAATTGGAGAAATTGGTCATTAAAATTTTTTATTTTGAAAAATATTGGAAAAATTTTAATGCAAAAAAGTCGGAGTCGGAGTCGCTAGTTTTTGTGGGTACTTCGACTCCGACTCCGCTTCCGGTACAAAAACCTCAACTCCGACTCCAACTCCGACTCCACAGCCCTGTTTATTTCTGTGAATATTTTTAGAAACAATTTTATAAGATTTCATATTTTTGCCATTCTTGAACTAATCTCTATATCTATCTCTGTTTAAATAAAAGCTAAAATGTTCTTATGCGTTTTTCGATGCTGCCGCAGAATTATTTCACTTAAATAAAATTTTGGTAGTAGCAATTTAAACGGTTGTCCTTATTACTAAAAAGGTTTACCTTGTCAATGCCTTTCATTACTTAATATCTTCATACTTAAAACAGAATAGCCATAATGCGTTGCATTTTAAATTTTTACACCATTTACTTTAAGCAACTATTTTTTTTTTTCCTAAAACCTTTAAATATAATTTTAGTTCTGTAATAGAAAGTTTAATGACCTGTCTCTAATACACTAAGGTAGTAGTTATTAAATCTATTATTTCAAGGGAACTTAACTTACTCATACACACAACAATATAATACACTTTAACACATTTTATATAAATGAAAAGAAAACCTGCAAACATGTGGAAAAAAATATGTATAAAAAATGTCCGTGAATTGTCCTTCAATATTTGTTTGTTCTTATCGTGTAAAACACGAAATGAATTTTTATACCAGTCCATTTCATTTATAGCTTTCTCTTCGTTTTAAAATCCAAAAAAAAAAAAATGAATTGAAAAAGATGTGCGAAAATACTCTTAATCTTTTGTGCATTTATGTGGTCTTTATTTGAGGTTTTTCTTTTTAGTTGGTCCAGCTGTTTGGTTAAATTTGAAATGCAATTGTTTCCAAAGTCTCCAGCAAGGGGAAAAAGGAAAACATTTACTTAGCTAAATTGACTGCTAGTTGGTAAAACTATTTTTGATGTTTCTGTTCTTCTGCTGTTGTGTACTATTAAAAATGCGTATATGTTTGTTTTTGTAGTTCTGGTGACAGAGGCAATGACAATGCAAAAGCTTTTGTCTAATTCAAGATTACATTTTTAACAAAATCCCTTGTCATTGCATTACAAATGTTTATTTTTCATTTAAACTGTTTGCAGTTTAATGGGACAAGTGTAGTTGGGAATTATCACAGAAACTTAAGGTGATTTCTTTTAAATAATTCCACTTGTTATGTATTTAAAGTGATAGTTATTTATAGTGTAGCAAAAAATATGCTTATCGGAACTAAATTCATTTAAAAAAATTGTGATATTAATAAAAAAATTTATTAACTTTGCACCAGTATTGGAGTGTGTAAGGAAACAGGTTAAAGCGTTCCTAAGTAATACTTGTCATCCCTTAAACTGACGAGTATAAGGTAAAGTGTTCCCAGTATACTAAGTAAATCCCTCCAAGTCGAATCGTAGGTCAGCGTGCTGGTCCAAATGCTACAGCAGTTGCCTCCTCGTGGTAGACCACCTCTGTTGAGGTGGAAGCAAATTCGAGCGACGCTCTTCAGCATATCCGAATGGTCATTAAAAAAAAGACCTTTCGGGATGTAGGCATATTAGCTAAGTTTGCTATTTACTTTCACTAAGCCAGGGTGGTGGCATAGCTGGCATCCCCAGCGCCAGCCTAGGAGAGCTATAGGGCAATCACTTATTCTCCCCGAAGTTAAAATGATTACTGACACCCTTGCAAATGTTTATAATAATATTAATAATAATTCGAACCCCCCGTTGACGACTATTGAAGAAGGACACGATTTGGATTTTGGAACGTTCGCAGCATGCTAGAAACAACTAAGCTCGCGCAAATCGAGAATAAATCCAACAACTACAACATGCTTATTATGGGATTGAGCGAGATACGTTGGCCAGATAGCGGTGAACATATAACTTCAAGTGGTTTAACATTAGTTTATTCTGGCAAAGCAGCCGGTCAACCTAGAACAAGTGGTGTTGGTTTTCTTTTCTCAAAAGAGGCAAAGTGCTAATGGAGGATTTCAACGCGGAGGTTGGTTGTGTCAACACAAGCAGAGAGAGCGTGATGGGCAAGCATTTCATCGGCCGCATGACAGCCAACGGAGAAAGGCTGGTTGAACTATGCAATAGTTTTAACTTGGTTCTGGGCGGTACGTTATTCCCCCACAAGAATATCCACAAAGTTTCTTGGGTGTCCCCGGATCATATAACCGAAAATCAGATCGACCATTTTGCGATAAGCAGGATGTTGAAAAGGTCACTGCATGACGTGAGGAACAAGAGTGGCGCCGATGTGTGTAGTGACCATCACCTGATGGTAGCTAAAGTCCGATTCAAGTTAAAAGCTGTAAAAGGTAAATCAGCCCTCAGCAGAAAAAGATTTGACCTACATAATTTAAACAACCCGGAGGTCTCTCGTCAGTTTTCTAACGTTTTGAAGGATAGGGCAGTTACTCTCTCAATTACTCCCCAACAAAATAAAGATGTTTAATGGAAAGATTTAAAATCAACACTTTTTGAGACGGCTAAAAGTGAAATAGGATACGCTAGAAAAACCAACAAGCCTTGGATATCCGATAATAAATGGCAATTAAAAGAATATAGAAAACTAGCCAAGACAAAGAATAATGACGAACAACGTAAATACCAAGAGGAGAACTGGAAAGTTAAACGCAGAACAAGGGAAGATAAGCGTAAGTGGGCTGATAAGTTAGCCAAAGACGCCCAAATAGCCAGTGAAACTGGACGAGCTAAAGACCTGTATGGTATAAAGAATAAGATCGCTGGTCATGGCCACCACAATATTAAATCCATGACGAATGATCAGGGCGAATTAGTCTATGCCAAAGATCAGCGGTTGGAGTTGTGGGAGAACTATTACACTTAATTGTTATCGGTCAATCCGACTGAATCTTCAAGAATATGTGATTGCGAGCCAATGCATCATATAAATAACGCACGGAACGAGATAAACATCGCAACGCCCGAGATTCTAAAAATAGACATCACTCTAACAGCGACGTTACTAGAACCCTTGATTTCAAATTTTTGGTTAAACGAGAATAGTCCGTCTTATATTTCCAAAAAAAAGGAAACTTGCAATATTGCTCCAACTGGAGGGGTATTACTCTTTTAAATATCGTAAACAAAATCATAGCCCACATCCTCCACAATCATATTTCCTCCATTATTGAACCACAGCTTAGACCAGAACAAGCGGGCTTTAGACCAGGGACCGAAAATAACAGTTATTTTCGAATTTTAAAACAATAAAAGCATATAGAAGTAAATGTGGAAAAACTGATTCAAGTATACCATATTGATCCTTATGAACTAGTCTATGACAAAATATATTGATTTTTAAAATTTTGATTTGTATTTTTTCGCTCAAAATTAAGAGTTATTTTTTGATTTTTATTTTTTTGAGCAAAAATAAAAGTTATTCATTAAAGAATGTACGTGTAATAATAATTTAGTTGACTTTAAATGTTTAATTTAATGTGTAATCATCACTAGGAGTTTTTATGCACATTAAAATAAATAATTAGAGTCAACTCAGTTATTATTACACGTACATTTCTTAAAAGAATGATTTTTATTTTTGCTCAAATAAATAAAAATAAAAAATTAACTGTTATTTTTGCTCGAAAAAATAAACATCAAAAAATAACTGCTATTTTTGCCCGAAAAAATAAAAATCAATAAATAACAGTTATTTTTGTTCAAAAAAATAAAAATCAAAAAATAACTGCTTTCATCTGGCTTTTACGAAAAAAAGAATAACTGTTACGGTCCCTGCTTTAGACCAAACAAGTCATGAAGATAATGATTATGCAGATGACGTCTGTCTTTTATCCCACCGCTTCTCTAGCATGCAATCTAAGATTCAAACAAATTTAAATCAACAAAAGCAAATCAATGCGCATAAATTCTCCTTGCAACGCGAACTTCCATTGACGATTTTGAAATCTTATATTAAGATATACAGAATAGACTGTGTAAGGCAAAGCAAGCGTACGGCACGCTTAATAAATTCTGTAGAACTCAAAATATCTAGACTCACACCAAAATCAAGGATTTTAATAGAAATGTCAAATCTGTGCTTCTGTATGGCTGTGAAACCTGGAACATTTTGAGTCGTGAAATGAGTTGCATGCAAGCTTGTGCAAACCGCTGCCTCAGGCGTATTAAAACGATATTCTGGGCTGCCACGATATCAAATCTGGATTGGTGAAATTTAACCCATCAAATTCCTTTAAGTATGAATATCCATCCGATTGCGTAAATTTAGTTGGCTAGGACACACAATGAGAAAGCCAGCACATGATTTAACTCGACAGTCTGTGGAATATAACCCCCAAGGATCCAGGAGACCTGGTAGACCTGCGAATACCTGGAGATGCAAAATTGAGAACGAGCTGCATGAGCATAGCGTGTCCTGGAATGAGATGACACGACAATGGAAAACATTTGTTGCGGCGCTATATTCCACAGGGAATTAAAGGATTACATATAAACAAATAAATAGTATCAATTAACTGTTTATAATTTTATTGATTAAAAAAAATATTTTTAATTGATGTATTATTAAAATTTTGCATTCTTATTATGCCCTGCACCTAAAAGTTTTTCATTTCTGCAATATTGATCTAAGACTCCATGAAGTATTTATATTCCTGGTACTTATTTGAAGCGAAGTTGATTTAACGATATCGTTCATTTGTTCCCAACGATCAATTTGCGTTGCTGTAAAACTTTACCAATTGCAAAGTTCTTGGAAACTTTGCATGTATGTGCTTCTTTATTTTTGCAGAATTAATGGCAAATTGAGCAGTTCAGCCGCTTTCTGTAAAAAAAAATTTAAATCGCCTCAACAGTAAAATTTTTTTTGCCTTCAAAATTTTTCAATATTCGGAAAATTTTTCGTAATAATACACAAACGATTTGTATCAAATTTTAACCCATTATAACTCAAGATTATAAAAATCTAAAATATTTTGAAAAAAATGTTTTATGTAAAAAATAAAACAAACACATATTTTTCAGAATTTAAAAATAAATAATTTTCTCTATTTTATTCAGGTTTTTAGGGATTGTGACATTGCTGTTACTTACATTGAGTAAAACGTACAAAAAAAAATCTTAAATGGTATGAAATAATTTATAATTATTACTTTGTTTGCTGTAACACAACGCTACAACGCATTTTTCGCAAATAGTTTGTGACACGCCAGTACATTGGGGAAACTTGCACCGTATTCTCTTTTCAACCCAAATCGGCCAATGGCCTATTTGATCCGGCCGTACTGCCATAGCCGGAAATGTAATATATGCAGAAATTTGTGTTCTCTTTGTTTGGGAAATACTACTCCACCTTCTTAAAACCGCCACACTTTTTGACAGATGTTTTGTAATACCAAACTATTTGTTCCATATTTGGAAACTATAATTGTAACTGTTTTCCATAATACATGATTAAGTTTTTATGATCGATAAATACTGTATACTATTGAAAATGATATAATATATAAGATGTGGAGCTCTTTTTGTGTAAAACTGTTTTTATTTACAACATCGATTTTTATAGTGTGATATAATGTACTGTTTAACTTTAGAAATGTTTATCCACGTATATCCATTATATTCCCTTTTTCACACTACCTTTTATATTATTCACAAAAAAAAGAAAACAAAAATTAAAAAGAGGTATTTTCAAAGTAAATTCGTTTTGACTTTAATAACCATTATAAGTCTAGACCAAAAACATGCGAAAAAAAATGAGAAAAGCATTTTTCAGTTTGATGAACTTAAAATTCATATTGTTTTCTATTTGAAAATTCTTTCACATGCTTTTTACAATCCATAAGTACTGCATATGTGTGTAGTATCTAAGATATATGTACATACTTAACATTTGAAGTTATGAAGAACTACTAACAAATAAAACGTAAAAAAATCTGCAATTAAGTCTAGAACATCATCGTCAAACTCAACATCCACAAAGCATAATCAAAATCTCAATAACAGCAGCATAATGTAGATAAAGGGGATAGAACATAAATGTATTTTTTATTTGTACAGGGTAGCGCAGAAGTAACGTTATGATGTTAATACTTCCAAACCCTTATCTTAATTTTAATAAATGCCAACGATAAATAAAATCAGAAAAAAGAGTTAATCATTTAAAATTGAGAAATTATAAGTGTCAAACTTAACACCGATTTTAAGTGAAAATTTAAAATCAATTCAGATTAAGAAGAAAATGGATGAAGTTTTCTGATGATCTGGCCTTAGCAACCACTGAAATGCGCACAGGAATAGCTTATCCCATCAACAATAATTTTCAGTTTGTCAATATGGGAATTTAGCACATTTAAACGAAACCTTGCTAATTAATTTTTTGAATACCAAGAAAAACTTTGAAAACACAGTAAAATTTAACAAACTCATCGAATAAGAAAAACCTTTGAAGAAAAAAAATATTGCTCAGCACTCTTCATCGATGTTTCGAAAGCTTTTGATAAAGTCTGGCATGAAGGCTTTTTTCATAAATAGAAGCAAAACTTACCAGCAAACACACACAAGCTGTTAGAAAGGTACTTAGTCGGTCGTCAATTTATCATTAAAGAAGGCAATTTCTTAAGTTTCCCTCAGCCAATTGGCCCTCTATTATACTTAATTTATACTTCGGACATGCCAACAAACAGCTACACCAAAACTTCAACATTTTCGTGCAAGAAGACCGTCATGAAGCACCTCGTTACTTACAGGATCATATATATTTCAACAAGAAATATGTTTAAAACAATGGAGGATAATGGTCAAAGAGCAAAAATGCGTACAAATAACATTCATCCAGCGCCGGGAACCATGCCCCCTATTCAAAACAATAATCAAATAATACCTCAACATTCGCATGTAAAATATCTCTGTATATAGATCGGGGATTAACGTGGAAATGTCCTAAAGAGCTTATGATGAAACTAAAAGCGATTCAAATTCATTGGCTTATTGGAAGAAATTCTGTCATTAGTCTCGATTGCAAGCTTCTACTTAACAACTCTATTTTAAGCGGTAGTCAAAAATGGGGCATTGCCTCAGCCTCTAATATCGAATACATTCAAAGGCGACAGAATAAACTTCTTCGAATAATCACAGCCGGTCCCTGGTATGTTAAAAACTCAAACATCCATAAGGATCTGAATGTAACATCAGTAAAAATTATGATGACAAAAAATGCATTTAAAATTTAAAAAAGCTGGAACTACACCCAAACTCACTAGCTTGAAATATTTTAAATCATGGCGGCCACACTCGCTGAAGAAGAAGAGTCACTGCAGCACTCATCCAATCAGAAGAGTGATAAACACTAACATATGTGAACTGAAAGCATTTGATTCATTATTGTTAGTTCATATTTAGTACATGAAGATTTAATAAATAACTGTTGAGAAAAAAAATTTTAAAAAATCACAAATTGTTACTTATGCGCCACTCTGTAGTTTAGCATAGTAGAAAGTCTGTGTTATTCTCTTTTCTTGCATACATTTACGCAAAAAAAAATAATATCACAAAAATATTTTCGCATTAAAAAGAAAGTTAAGTATAGCCACCCTTAGCTAAAAACAAATTTTGTTTACACCACTTCAAATATCTAACGTAATATACTTGCATTTTATAAATGTACAACAGGCATATGATAAAAGTACTTTTGGAAAACTATTTAGAATATACAAAAAAATTCGCATAAAGCAAAATACTTTTTTATTGCTTAAAGGAATTTTTTAACTATGAAGGGTTCAAAGTTTATATATTTTTAAGATGTATTTTCAGTATTTTTGCACAATTTACAATGTAGCTTAAATTGAAATCTCTTTGCAATATCAACAGCAATGTATCCTTAGGTAAGGTAAATTAAGCTACCACAAAATTTTTTTCAGACCATTCGAAATACGCATATCTTGGCAAAAGCTATCAAAGTGAGTAGCATATAATTTTAATTAGTGTGTCCCATTCGGCTTATTGGCAGTGAGCTAATCTATAAGTACCACACAGAGTGAAAAAAAACGATAAAAAATTGTCACCCAATAGTACGCAAACGACAACGAAGTGTTGTCAATAATTCGACAACATCTGTTGTCAAATTTTTAACAAAACGTTTTTCGTTATTGAAAGCATATGTACCTACCTATGGTGTGAACTTACTAGGCTATTCAAATAATCGGGCTTTTGCTTTATTCGGTTATCGCTCGATTAATTAACTATGTACCTAAAACACATTTTTAATTAATACAACAATGTTATGTATTTTTTAAAAAATAAACTGTAAGACCATTTTATTAGCAATTTTCATAGTTTAAGGAGATCTTATAAAATATTCTTTTAGAAAAATAGTTTAGTTAAAATGTTTAAGATTTAAGCGACTCTTTTATTTAGTTTTGATAAATTTTGACTTGGAAAAAATTCTTTCGATTATTGTTTTGATGGATGTTGGAGAAATCGAAAGCAACCCATAATACAGAATATCTTATTTCTCAGTCCTTTTCCTGAATTTTCCGAAACATATAAAATCTTCCATAATGCTATGAGAGTTCTGCTTTAATTTGTTAAAATTTTTAACACTTCTAATTGTTTCGGTTAATTCTATTGTTGTGTTACTATCAGAGTTTCTTCTGTTGACAGGTCATCATCGAACTCATCCTGGCAAAGCTCAGCACCGAACATTCTGCAAAAAAGTTCATATCCGAATTTCTTAATTTTTCTTTTTGTATTCTATTTAAAGAATGTATTTCTAGAAGCAAATATATTGTATGAAAAAATATTTCTAAACACAATTTTTGGCGAACTTTGGTACAGATAACATTTGCTTTGCAACTGATGTTTTCCAACTCAAAAAAAAAACACAAAAAATATGGTTTAATACTACAAAAAAAATTAAAAATTTTATTGCATCGGTTATTCGGTTAATCAACTGAAATTAACCGGTTTAATCGTTAATCGAAAAAATCCAATTTTAAATTAACCGATCAGTTAATCGGGTAGTAATAGATCTGTTAACCAATTGACGGTTAACCGAATAAATACTCTGAACTAACCTCATTGTTAGCAATTTAATAAATAAAAGAAGTTGCAAATTATTAAAAATTAACTAACAAATTAATGATAAATTAAAAAACTTAAAAATTTTTAGTAAAAAAACACCTAACTGTGGTAAAAAAATTAGGGGTCCACAAAGATCTTCTTTTTGAAGAAAAACTTAGATGTCTACACACAGAGAAAAAACATGGTTCAAGTATAGTTAAAAAAAATATCCTGGTCGTTTGCTTTTTATTTGGTTTGCTTAAAATTCTCATTCATTTTATTTTAATTATTGATTTGATTACATAAATTTTAAAATGTTTATATTAATTCGAATGTGTATTCTAAACTAGTAGAACAGAAAAAATGGTATTGATGGGCGTCACAGTCTTGAATATGAATCAAAGGGATTTTTTTATAAAAGTGGAACATAACACCTATCAGGAATAAAAAATTAAATAAAATTATAATTATATTATATTGTAAATAATAAGCATTGATTTTTGTAAAAATTCTGGGAAATTTTGACCATATTATGATTAATTTTGAATATTATATGGTTAATTTTGACCATATTATGGTTGATTTCGGGAAAATGTTTGTTGGTCTTAACCATACTATGGTCATATTTAAACAATATGGCAACCTGCAAACATAAACATTGTTAAAATCCAACTAAAGTATGTGGCTCCTAGAATATGGTTACCTCCAACCCTATTTTTTTCTACGTGTAAAAGGCAAATGCTGAAAAACTAAAAGTTTGTTATCATGTCAACTCAAAAACTTCGTATATCCATTATTATGGATACAGATATATCGAATATTAAAAATATCGCGCTATAAGAAAACTACACTCACAATATTATTACAGTAACGGACTGTAGTTTATTTTAGAAATATTCCGTTCAGTCATTTTTAAATAAATAAACATTTAAAATTCCAAGCAAATTTATTTTTAACTGATTCTAACAGTTATTCAAAAAACAAAGTGCATATTAATACGGATTTTCAGTTGCAGTTAATATTGTCCGTTGATTGAGTTAAATTCTTCTTTATGTTAAAGTAAATAAAAATGTAATTTAAAGCAACGAAAAGTTCATTTAATTTTTACTGTCAAAAATTCAACCGCGAATTCCGTAAAAACAAATCAATATTCAGTTATCTTATATAAATTAATTGTCAAAAAATTAACTACATATTCCGTAAAACAAATAAATATGCAGTTATTTTATAAAATTTTACTGTCAAAAATTCAACACCATATTCAGTAAAAACAATTAAATATTCAGTTATTTTATATAATTTTACTACCAAAATTAATTTTTACTTATCTATAAAAAATGAATTGCTTGTTTTGTGTAAGCAATTCCCATTTTCTATTTGTTAAAATAATTTAGTTAAATACATCAAATTTTAAAAGTAAAATAATTGCGAAGCCATATCGGTCATGCTGCTGGTGTCTTATTTGAGAGTTCTTCTGTAAACAACGTGGTCAGTACAACAAAAGTAAAACAAACGTGTGTAACTGGGTAAGTAAATAAATATATATAAATAATAAATATAAATAAAAGTAAATAAAAATATTCTCCCTCTATCGCTTATAAGAAAAACAAGCGGTCAGGTGTCTGTCTGGTATTTTTAGAAATTCGCCTCTTTTGTGGAGTAAACGAAAATTTAATAAAATAACTAAATATTTAATTGTTTTTACTGAATATGGGGTCAATTTTTTGACAGTAAAATTTTAATAAATAACTGAATATTTAATCGTTTTTACTGAATATGGTGTTGAATTTTAGACAGTAAAATTTTACAAAATAACTGAATATTTATTTGATTTTACGGAATATGGTGTTGAATTTTTGACAGTAAAAATTAAATGAACTTTTTGTTAAAAATAAATGAAAAATAGGTAGACCGGTTTTTAATTGAACTTTCATTTATTTTATATTACAATTTCAGTTAATTTTACGTACAGAATATTGTGAGTGTATGTTTAAATAAATACGCATAACTTTTTCAATATTAGTCCAAATAGAATAATCCAGTGGGCTTGAATGCGATTTTCGGGATTTAATATTTTAAATAAATTTTTTCCCCTGTTTGTACTCTTTGTTTTTCTTGAATTTTTTAGTATCAAACTATGATTTTTTCCACAATTTTTAAAACCCATTTGGTTGTGGGATTCAAATAACTACTATTTTTTCGATGTAAGCAACTGTGCCATATTTTTTTTTTCTTTTTCTTTTATTAAAAAAACAATAATTATAATTTTTTTATGTGGGTAATTCAATGTCAAATCGACCAAGAGTGGGACCCGACCCCTTACAATTTCAAAGAAATTTGGTAAGAAGTTTCCTTTTATTCTATAAGGAACATATATGAAAGAAAAAAAATGTTAAAATTTTTTTTCAACAGTTATGTTATATTCAAAATGTCATAATTTCGCTGAATTAGCCAAATATGTTGAGATGATTTCTTCAATATCTCTAAAACTACTTTACATCCCAGTAAAAACTTCGCCTACAAAATAATGTGTTGAGTAATCAGAAAAACATAAGAGCACTACTTACAATTCTACTGAAAGAACCAATGAATTTTACAAGGGATGTCCCAATATGAACGCATTCAAAAGCAAGTCATTATTTTTTTACTTTAATACATCCAGAAAAAAGTAGTTATAGAAGTTGTTATAGATGTAGTTATAGAAGAAAGCTACTAAATAATGAGTTAAAGAAGCTATTCATTTTGAAAAAGTAAGCGAAGTTTTTACTGGGATACGAAGATGATTTTAATGTAATTATAAAGAGAATACTTGGGGCTACAAACCATATATTCAAAAAAAAAAAAAAAAATTATGCTTCTAGATGGATCAAACGTATTTTTTTACGTAATATCAATAAACTAAACCGTTTTTATGTTACGCGAACATATGCAGTGCAACCTCCTACATTTTCGAAATAACGATATATCTTGAAAACAAGAGCTAACCTGAAAAACGGTTAGCACATCTGGATTCAGCATGCCTCAATAAGGTTAAAATGCCAGGTGCCCGGCTTGTCTGTTTTTGTTATTAGCACAGTGTACCTATTGCTCAAAATAAGAATATTAAAATTCTATTTTAAGATGATGTTTTTGAAGGTTGCGAAAGAAAAAAATCATATATTAAAAACGAAAAAAAACACCTGCTTCAAAGTTTCAGGATCTTTAAAGAACAAGTTGAGATATTATATAAAAAATAATCAGCCAAATAAAATAAAGGTTTTTGACTAAGTCCGTTTAAAAAATTTAATATTTTGCAGATTTTTTTTTCAATATATGGTTTGTAGCCCCAAGTATTCTCTTTAAAATGAGACTAAAATCATCTTCGTATGTAAAAAAGTTTTCGAGATATTGAAGAAATAATCTCAACACATTCGCCTTATTCGGCGAAATTATGATATTTTGAATATGACATAACTTTTGAAACAAAAAATTTTAAATTTTTTTTCGTTCATATATGTTCCTTATAGAATAAAAGGAAAATTCTCACCAAATTTCATTAAAATCGAAATAGGTCGGGTCCCACTGTTGGTCGATTTGGCATGGAATTACACATATATTATTTAAGTATTTTTTTATAATTTTAAAAAACATTTTCATTTGTTGATGAAGAAAACTCGCTAGCAATAATTTTACCAGCATTAGAAGGAACTGTTGAATGAAGTGTTTGCGTTCCCGAAATTGATTTAGCCTGTTCATACCGCAAATCCAAAGGTTTTTTTGCGTCAAAATAATGCAGTTCTCAAAAAAAATTTACTTCAATGTCTGGTAAATTACTCGGCTCGGATATCCATTTATACAATTCCAGAGCTATAGTTATTTGTTTATGAATTTGTCTCTGAAGACTAACTTTTCCGCAAATTCTTTTTGATTTGGCTCCAATACCGTCACATGGTCCCTTACAATGTGCTTTTGCAAAATAATGCCATTCTGCAACAATCTTAAAGTCTTACTTGTGAAAATATAGGTTTACAAAACTTTTGAATTTCTGCGGAGCGCCATCGGAAAAGTAAAATATTTTAGACGCCGCACAGTGGGGTGAAACATATGCAAAACGAGGATTATTTCAGGGAAGCCAGTAATTTATGACAAAAATTTTTTTTTGGATTCTGTGTATATTGATTAATAAAGAAAAACTTTTGTTGTAAAATTTTAGTGGATTTTAGTGGAATTTTAATTTTGTTTTATTAAATAAACTAAAAACTTAAAAAAAATGTAAATTTTTTCGAACAATATATTTTTTTTTTTGAAACAAGGCACATTCATTGCTAAAATATGGAATTAAAAATCATCTTCATAATAATCTTCAGCTTCATCCAAATCATAATCTTCATGTTAGCATCATTAATATCGGAAATATTTAGCAGAATAAGCAAATCAAGTGCTGTTTATGGTAAATTTAAATTATGTAGTTTTTTATCCTAAATTACTAAATCTTTTGTAGCTTTTTCATTTTTGTACCAATCTATGTATTGTTGGGCGCAAAATGTTGATATTAAAATAATCTTATGTCGCATGCAATAAAACATTAACATTTTTAAATCATTGGTTTAAAAAAAAAAACCTTGAAAAGAGCAAAATTGAACAAAATCATAAAATTTTCAATGAAGCTGAAACTTTTGTTCCCTGTAACTCTGTCATTTCTTCACTAGCAATCCATGGTTATTTTAGAAATGTTTCAACCTTTCACTAAAAAGAAAGAAATACATAATCCGTTTACAATTTTAGAAGATATTTGCATTTCAGTCACAACATCTTTTTTAAAAACACAAATAACGGTTATTTTGGAATATCTCTATTCTACTTTTGACAATTCTGACTTCATATTCGGATTCAGGGGAAAATTTTACATAAAGATTAGCTGTCAGATTTATTTGGTCGCGACTTTGTTGAAATTTGGTGACGAAGTGTAATCATTTAAACGAAACAAAGCAGAAAAAACAAGTTAATGTGTTTCACGAAATCTCAAATATTTTCAAATGAACAAAAACGGGCAAGATTTTTTTTAGATTATGCAAGTTGAAATACCATATTTTAACAATATGTATATAAAAAGTTTTGCCCAAGTATTCTTACAAACATTTTGAAAATCAACATTTCCATAAAAAAAACTAATTTTTTTTGAAAAAAAATTAAAAATACTTCCTCAATATTTTTCTTTACAAAAAATACTGGTACTGTTCACCCCTCTGCGCGCCGTTGATAAACATTTTTTTACAAAATCGATAATAATCCTTAGATAAACGTATAAAGCAATTGCATCATGACGATTGCCATCAGAAATTATGACCAGACTTCAATGAGTGAGCTCTTCGTTATGCTTGAAATAAATAGCTATCGGGAATATTCTTGCTTGATTATTATTCCAATTAAAACTGTGTGCTGCTTTCTAAATAACAAATACATAATTTTCAGCAAAATCACAACAGCTTCATCTTCTTTTAAGGTTTTTTTTTAAAGGCTGATTGTTTTTTTTAAAGCCGATTGATGTTTTGCTATAAAATCATGCGTTAAAAGACTGTAAAGATGATTGCAAAATATATCAACGAATTCCGAAGAGTTTTTCACAAGTGTCTCGAGGCTACAACGGGGCTTAGATATCCAATACTTTACGTAATATTTTAAAAAGCATTGTTGCCAAATACGTCGTCTTATATATTGTTAAGGACATCGATTCCTGGACAATCTAAACATTTCCCAAAATAACAATCTGATGTTGGAAAAGGACACAAAATCCGTTTGAAGCAGTCACTATATTGCACTAGAGGTACTGTTTCGTTAATAGTTAATACTGCCAGGGAAGCACCTATCATGAAATAAAATTATGTGTGCACGAAAAGGGTGAAGGGTGCTACGGTCAGTAATATATTTTGCTTAGGTAAAATTAAAAACTCGTATTGAAATAATTCTTAGTTATTTTATGACTCTTTAGATACAGCCAATGCAAATAACAAAATAAATGAACTAGAATTGAAAATATATCCTGCGAAATCCTAGAATATTTTGGCATAGTGGTTTATATCGAAAAAAATTGTTTTTAACAAATTTCAAAAAATCAGAAGAAGTTTTTCTTCGCAAAATGGAGTTAATTAGATTTTACAAAAAGCTTTTTTTCAATTAATTTTATATTTTACGGAATAAAGGCAACTTTATTAATCATTTGTGGAAAACATTAACTATTTTTACGAAGAAATGGAGTTACCCAGTTTTTTCCCCCTTTTATTCTTAAATATATAAAAAATAAGTTTTTTTGGCAGTCGTACTCTATGAATCAAAAACTTTAGAAAAGATATAGTATGCATATAAAAAATGCATACATTATATGCAACTATGGACTTACCTTGTTTTTTTTTTTTAAATGCATGGAGTTACAGTTTTTACATAAAAATTGGTATTATTCTGATTTTTGCTAAAAAAAAAGAAATTATATCAAAATTTCGATCTGACAGAGTGATAGTAAATGAAACACACTTTCTGTTTTTGGTGTTATCTCAATTTTCGCAAGAAGTGAAGTTGCCTAGTTTTTTCATACGCCTCAGATTTCATGAAGAATCCTTGTTTTCACTACAAGCTGTTGCATACTTTTCAATTATTCTAACTTTACGTCTGTCAAAAAATTTCCCTTTTTTCTCAAGGACAGGCAAAAGTTGTTTTGCCGGTTCGTTTGTATGATAAAAATTAAGACCGATTTTAATCCAGGTATAACTTCAACTAATTCAAACTGGGCATAAGTTAAACCCGAACCTTAAATGCAATAAAAATGAATCGCATTAATGAAGGTTTATAATACTTTCCCTTTATGTTTTTTTTTTAAATTTCACAACGGTAAAAGAACACTTCCGTTACACAGAAATGTTCATTAAAGAAAAGTGTCACAAATGTTCCACCAAAAAAATAATTTCCTTTTTTTTTTGCACACAAATAAATACATATTATTTTTTTATTATTAAATTTTAAACATTAAATTTCCTTTACTTTTAAACAGAAAGTATTTTTATTCCTTTTATTTGTTGTTAGGGGCGATGAGTGCAAGTGAGTCTTAAACGGAAAAAGTAAAGAATAGGTAACATTTGTTCTACTTATTAAAATTTTAATCGCGGTTGGGTGAACTTCTCTTGGGTGCATGTGTTTGACTTCAAATATAGACATTTCTGCTGTATGTATGGTTGTTCTTTTCCTTTCTTTATAGTCATAAAGATTCTTTTTACAGATTTTCTTATTTCTGTAAATTTTTTTTTCTTTCTTAACATTAACTTCACTCATAATTTACCAAACGTGGTTAATTAAATTCTTTATGCCTTTAATGGCAGCATATTTTAAAATGCAAAATTGTAATTAAAAAACAAAAGCACGCGAAAAAAGTTAAATGTTTTTTTTTTAAGAAAAATACAGCAAAATTCATGAAATCTTTGTTTGAAGGTAGACTCATTATTATAAAATGTAAAGAGTGTAAAATCAAGAGAGTGATAGAGGGAAAGACTGGAAGGAAAGCAAAACACGTCATTGTTACAGTGTTTAATTGGCAGGGGAATGATTAAATAAACAAGAGTTGCCATATTCTTAGTAAGCAAATTTAAATATATAACCTATCGTAACTAAAGCATAGAGATATATTCCAAAAAATATATAAAAAAATAATATACTTATAAAAATATGGCATCTTTACGATTATCTATATATAAAAAAAAACAACTGCAGAAAACAAAAAGAAAAAGCGATTTAAGAAAACTTAACTTCTACGAAAAACAACGGAAGGTACCTCACAAAAATTTAATAACATTTTTATCAGGTTTTATATATTTCTTTTAACCAAATCTGGCAACAGTACTACCGTTAACTACAAAAATAATAACATTAAATATGATAAGTGTTAAGAGGTGATACACATCAAACATAATTTCCGTTACATTATAAGACCTGGTTTTAACACTGTGACACCTTAAAAAACAGAATGTGATTACCATAACAAACATCTATTACGTACATATAATAACAACAACTATAACCAGCACACAAAAACATAAAAAAAAATATGACTTAAAATGGGGGAGAAAGTTTAAATATTTAATTGAAATTATAACGATGCAAAAACGTATAATTAAAATGAGATTTATAAACACCAATTTACAAAATATGTGATTAGCATTTAATTTGCATTTAAATTATAAACTAAAATTGAGTTTTTGTAAAAGTTTTATAAACTTTTACGTCAACAAAAAAGTAAACTGAGAATCAAAAAAGTCTTATTCAGCTGGTAGAGCTGAGTTTGCATGCTTTGAAGATTAAATCATGGACAGATTCCTTCAATATTCTGCATGTTTGGGATATCTTTAGACGAACCAGCGTCTGTCAATCCATCTCTCTATTAAAAGCACTATAAAGCTCGCAATAAAAGGTTTAGAAAAAAATTATTTTTTTTTTTAATGTTTACTTAAACTTTATTTATATATACAGGGTGGCGCAGAATGAGCTTTATGGTTTAAATGGTTTGTAACTTTTTTATTCATGCGATTATTATAATTTTTTTTAGTTTTGAAAATACAGAATATTATTGGGAAATTTTTTGCAATTTGCTTTGAAAAATTATATCCTGTAAGTGATATTCATTTTCTGCTTCGCACATACGTGCGTTTTTTAGCATATTTTTTATAATTTTACGCAAAATTTCAGGTGTAATTATTTTTGCTCGATTGTATTATTTTCATAATTAATTTTTCAAGACTAATTTACAAAAAATAATGAAAAAATATTAATTCACAAGAGTTATAAAGAATGCACACCACATAGCTCAATATGCACCACCATGTATTTTACACACCCAAGACAAGTCATTTTAATTATTTTGGTTTGTTAATCGATTGTATAGTAATTATTCATAATTAAATCTCTAGGGCCCAGATCGTAGCAGTCGTGATCGAGTGACTTTTCTCGAAATATTACTTTTTGAATTCGTTATCAAAAAACTTCTATCGAAATTTGAGATTGTGTCATACGTTAACGAGTAGTCGATCGAATGCCCTCACTCGAAATGTCATTCGATAGGTTAAGAACTTTCGAAAAAATATTTAATTGTTTTTAGTTACAAACAATTTACACAATTTTTGGGAATAATTATTAGATTTCTTCAACAAATATCTAAAAATGTAAGTATTAAACTTTTTATAGCAATAAGAACAAAAATAATAACATAATGTTTTGCAATTTTTCGCAAATTTTAGTCATGCTTGCGATAGAAGCGATTTTGTACTGTAAGTTTTTTGATTCTTTACAGCTTTAACGATTTTTAATAAATAGTAGACTTTGCTTTTATGCCGCTGTTAGTAATTTTTACAGAATTTTTTCCACTCCTTATACTTTTATGGACTTTTAATCAACTTTATGGCTTGTTCGAATTATTAAAAATGTTCGCGTATATTCGCTATTTTTGCAAAAAAAAATTTTTTTCGTTAATAGTTGACATTATGTTTTTTTAACCGATTTAGCGATTTCAAATTTTTTTCTGTAAGTTTTCTGATTCTTTACAGCTTTAACAATTTTTAATAAATACTAGATTTTGCTTTCATGCCGCTGTTTGCAAATTTTTGCGAATTTCTGCCAATTTAAAAATTTTTATCGAATTTTTGCCATTCCTTGTAGTTTTAGGGACTTTTAATCAATATAATAGCTTGTTTGATATATTAAAAACTTTTGCGAATTTTCGCTATTTTTTGCAAATTATCTGAAATTGTAAAATTTTTCCGAATATCTATAGTTTTCAGAATGTTTGCAATTTTTGGGTTGCTTTGTTGCTCTTTTTGGCAAGCGCCGCCGTTATAAAAGAGCCCCATAAATACACCGAATTCACCTTTTTTATTGGACACTATGGGGCGAAAAGTGCAATGCCTTATGCCGTTAGTATAAAAGCATAAAAATCTATTACATTTTTAAAACAAATTTTGATTCGAAATCTTTCGAATGCCGCAATCCCGTTTTTGATACGTCACAAAGTTTTATTCGATACGAAAGTTCATTTGAACACATGTGCGACAATTTGGGCCCAGGTCTTTTTCACAAAATGCTGAAAAAAAACAAAGAAAAAATAACAATTAAGAAAATTTATAGAGAATTCAAACCATATAGGTCATTCTGCGCTACCCTGTACAACAATGTAATGAATTGCCTCAGCATCACTTGGACATTATTGAGGCGAGCTAGCACAATATTTACAGGCTTTAATTTTTTAACAATTAACTTAAATAATATATTTATAGAAGAGAAAAAAGAAAATTATATAAAAAATATTTTTTAAAAAAAGGTTTTTTTTTTCTTGTACATACTTTAATAGTAAGTTATTTAATTTTGCATAAAGTATATGAGAAGAATAACGAAACAAGTAGTTTTTCACTCTATTTTTAAATACAGAAATCCTTTTAATATATCTTATATCTGTAACGAATTCCTTCGACCAACTCGTTTTGTAAATCTATAAAATATAATTTACTAAACAAATTTTAGTTTTTTTTTCTTCCAGCGTGAGCAAATAAATATAATCCTTTAAAAAAAATTTACGTAATATCCACCAACTCAGGCTGAATCCTGAAATCAACTAAACCGGTGAAAAATGTTATATTTGAACCCTTGCCATATTGTTTTCAGGAAAGAAAAAAAGAAAACAGTAAAGAAACAAGGACAATGGGAGCCATGGTAGTGCTAGCAAGCAGCCGGGGATGGGGGGTCCCGTTTCTCAACCATTCAATGTTGTTACATACTCTCTGTTATAGACTCCCAAAAACCAAATTGTAGGTGTTTTAGGTGGACCGGAGATAACTAGACTTTCTTCAAACAAAAAAATTTCACGCAAGCCCCAAAATCTAGTTACAGTTGAAGTGTACATTCTATTATAGTCATCAATTTAGAATATCTTAATGCAATCCCGATATCCTGGTTGCAAATGCCTCTTTGTTTTATTCAGCCTTCGTCCCAATGGCAAACTATTTTTGCTAGGACCTCTGAATCCCATCTAATCGGTTATTTCTCACATTAGACCATACTAAGAAGACCACAGCTTCTAAATTTGCTCATTCATATTACGCAAATTTATTGAATAACAGGAAAAAATTAATATATTTCGTAATACACGTATTATGTTAAATTGGGACTTGGCCAGAATAAGTATTATTTCTTAATTATTAATGAATTATGTAATATATAATAATAAAACTGTCTATAACAATAATTTTGTATGAAATATACATAAGATGTATTGAATATAAAAAAAAAAAATCCGCTTCATAAATCTTAAAAAAACAGCGTTAGATTTATGCAACGTTTTGACCCATAGTGTAAATTTTTTCCCCTTTACATCAGTAACCGAACAGAAAAAGACAAAGTAGATATATATAAAAGTTCATTGAACTTTGGTTCGAACAGCTGATCGGTTAATATAGGTTTGGTTAAATGTGAGATGCAGTTTTCTCACAAAACTAGGTTACAACCTATTCGAACGTTAGACTGTTTACGTTGGACGTAAATAATTAGGTCACAACATCGAACTATATTTAACAGAATGGAAAGTTACAACCTGTTCATTTGATCTTAAATTACTTTTGCTTGGTGGATGGGTATCATATAAATGCAAGAAAAATTTAAAAAAAATAAAAATATAAAAAAAGGTTTTGTTTCACTCACCATCAAATAATATGTAGAAGGCCTTCTCCATGAACTTGTTGTCTCTATAATTTAAGGGAATTAAATTTGCCATAACTGTTAATTTTCTTGCATAATTAGGAGTAACTAAGTTTTATATTAATTACATTATAATTTTGGTTCTCGGACCCTTTAAATTTTATAACTCACAAAACTAACTTGACCTCAAATTTAATATTTAGCACCAGTAATTTTCATTTTTTTAGTTTTCATTCTTGCCATTTTTTCTGCTTAGACACCTAGTGCTGGATATATACGTTAAGATTATAATATCTAGATTATTTAGCAAACTTTAGGCTATCAACATTTCATTACTTAATTTTGGGAATCACTGATTTACGCATGTTCTAACTGCTTCGGTAACACGTTTCTGGGTAAGTTTATAGTTTCTTGTTGTTTGGTCTTATTGCATGATTGGACCACACGGAATTCTATATTTTGGAGCGTTTAGAGTTGTTGTTGTTGTTGGGGAAACATGTTCCCTAGTTATTGCGTACACTATTGAGGGCAAAATTTGTAACTCCTCTAGTTACGGAACCAGTAGAGGAATCCCCTGGAAGAGGGAGTTTCTTGCCAGCTTTGGGATTGGATTACTGATTCTGCTTTGTTTTGCTTGATAATCCCTATTATATAATGTGGTTGAAAAGTGTATGATTCTCGGTTCAAATAAAACTTGATGACGCTGATAGCTTGGTATTTAGGTACTGCACCCGTTCCTAAGATTTTAATAATTATTTAGAATTTTATGGAAAAATGTATATGGATCCTTAAGCGAAAGTTTACCTGTTTTGAACAATTGACAATAAGCGGACAATATCAGTATGCAACCAAGCAATAGCTAATGTGGTGGCTTAGAAAATTTAAGATTTTTTTTTTCCGACTAACCCAGGTTTTGTGTTGCTTTGGCTGTGATCCACCGGAAAAGGATCCTTTTAAAAATTTTCGTGTCAATAGAACTTCTTGATTTTGATATATCTTCTTTAACAAAAATTTTTAGAACCTTTTGACAACCAGGTGGTCATGAGAATAACGTTAAGTTGCCATATACATAAAAAAAAATTTTACTTTACCCTCGATATCAAAGTTGCAAAGATTTCAGTCATCAAGCAACTAAGAGACTAAAGAAAACAAAACACAAACTAAAAAGAAAACTGACGTTTCGCATTGCATTCCTCTTAATTTATCAAAATTCTCGGCAAACAGTTGCCAATTATACAAATTGTGGTAAATAATGGGTATTGTAAATAAATTCTGAGATTTGTATAATTTTTGATGCATAAAGCCATTTTTATTATTATTAATTAAAACCTTTTCTTTAGCTTCACTTCGGAAAATCAAATCTTGTAACGTTAATTTAACCGCCTTATACTCCATGCAAATGGATAAAACTTTGCAGGCATACATATTCCCGATGACAATACACGAATACATGGGCGTAGCCAGGATAAAATCTAGGGGGGGCAAAATTTTTTTTTTTAGTAAAATGCTTTTTTGACAGCCTTTTACTCAAAGCAAATGGATGAAACTTTGCAGGCATACATATTCCCGATAACAATACACGAATTCATGGGCGTAGCCAGGATAAAATCAAGGGGGGGGGCCACAATTTTTGTAAATGCTTTTTATTAGCTTCACTTTGGAAAATCAAATCTTGTTACGTTAATTTAACTGCCTTTTACTCAATGCAGATGAATGAAACTTTGCACGCATACATATTCCCGATGACAATACATGAATCCATGGGCGTAGCCAGGATAAAATCTAGGGGAGGGGGGTTAAAACCTATTCTTTAGCTTCACTTCGGAAAATCAAATCTTGTAACGTTAATTTAACCGCCTTTTACTAAATGCAGATGGATGAAACTTTCCAGACATACATATTCCCGATGACAATAAATGAATACATGGGCGTAGCCAGGATAAAATCTAGGGGAAGGGGCAAAATTTTTTTTTGGTAAAATGCTTTTTTTACTGCCTTCTACTCAATGCAAATGGATAAAACTTTGCAGGCATTCACCAGGATAAAGTCTAGGGGGGGGCCAAAAATTTTTTTTTTGATAAAATGCTTTTTTGGCTGCCTTCTACTCAATGCAAATGCATAAAACTTTGCAGGCATTCATAATCCCGATGGTAATACACGAATACATGGGCGTAGCCAGGAAAAAATCTAGGGGGGGCAAAAAATTTTTTTTTTGATAAAATGCTTTTTTGACTGCCTTCTACTCAATGCAAATGGATGAAACTTTGCAGGCATACATATTTCCGATGGCAATACACGAATACATGAGCGTAGCTAGGATTAAATCTAGGGGGCAGAATTTTTTTTTTTTGTGAAATGCTTTTCTTTACATTCACTTCGCAGCATCAAATCTTGCATCCATTTGCGTTAAGTAAAAGGCGGCTAAAAAAGCATTTTACAAAAAAAATTCTGCCCCCCGTAGATTTCATCCTGGCTAAAAAAAAATTTTCTAATGAATTCCTTACTTACTGCAGTTTTTACCCCTAAATATTAAAAATATTTTCATTTAAATTTAAAACTATTTTCGTAAATGTAAATGTAAATGTAAATTGTAATGTATTAATTAAAGCTATTCGTTACTAAAAAGTAAAAAATAAAAAAAAAAAAAAATTTAAGATACGCTTTTCTTTACCTTAATATATTGATCAGTTGTGAACACAGAATAAATATGAATACCAAAAAATCGACTAAAAGTCAAAAAATAACAACATTTCAAACAACATAAACTTTTAAATCAAAATGGAAAACAACTCACACATCCCTTAATGAAAAGCGTGGGGCGCCCATACCAACCTAAACTTAAAAAAAAAACATGACTGCCGTGAGTACATTTTAATATTTCAGACCGAAAGAAATACAACCAATCATGTTTAAAGCTACCAATTTTCAATAATTGAGCATTTTGTTTCATAACAACGCGCCCCACGCTTTTCTTTAAGGGATGTGTGAGTTGTTTTCCATTTTGATTTAAAAGTTTATGTTGTTTGAAATGTTGTTATTTTTTGACTTTTAGTCGATTTTTTTGGTATTCATATTTATTCTGTGTTCACAACTGATCAATATATTAAGGTAAAGAAAAGCGTATCTTAAAATTTTTTTTTTTTTTTATTTTGAATAGGGACTAGTCCCAGAATTGACTTTAAATTAAAACAAATATAAATATGAAACTAATGACAATCGCATTAGCATAGAGTAGTCTCATATAGATTTCGATATTTAGACAAATTTAGCAGAACTAACTCTTATACAAATCTAGATGTCATAACAATATTTCGTGCTTGTAGTCCGTAATCATCCAATGGCCCCAAACTCTAAGAAAAAGTTAAAATAAAATATTAAGCTTTTTCTTGATTAAGTTAATCAATTCCAATATACTTCACAAATGTACTTTATTTTCACTGCCTAATGAATGCCCATTCATTTTGAATTTGACAAAATTGAAGTTGTCAAATTAATGGTTGTTAACATTTAAACTAATTATATTAAATTGCGTTTTTTTTTTTTTTTTTTTTTTTTTTGAACAATATAAGTATACTACATTGCCATTAAAACATACATGTGTATAATGTTTATGAAATAACAATAAAAGTCCATGTATATTTTATATTTATTAGAATTAGATCCTAATAACTGTTAAATATCCCTAGGGGAGTTGTTCATACAAATAAAAGCGCTAAATGTTGTTTGGTTATATTTTATTGTGACATTTTATTTTACTTTGTTTTGGTGTATTTTTATTTTTCCAGCAAGCCATCTAACACTTTTATGTTTGTTTCGACCATTATTTTATTCCTTTTTTTTTTTTTGTTTGTTGTTTCAGTTTTTATTTTGTTTTTGTTATTTTCAACAATATGTAATTAATTTAACAAACAAAAAAAAAATAATGTTTTTATTGTTGTTGACAATTTAAGTAGTTTAGTTTTATATTTGTAGATGTAGTGTTACAAAGATAAACATGAGATGGAGGTGTAGTGTAGATGTATAGTAAGTAACAAAAACAGGCCTACATATAATGCGAATAATAACCATGTGCTAAAAATTGACTATTTTTTAGACAAGCAGGGCACTTGTCGTTTTAACCTAATTCGGGTACTCTGAATTCAGGGGTGGTTGCCGTTTTTTTAAGTTAGCTCTGGCTTCCGAGATATAGATCGCGTAACTCAAAAACGCTTTAGCTTATTGAAAAAAATAAATAAATCGAAATTCCGCAATAAAATTTCATTTTAAAAAAGTATTCTAATATGCGCAGTCGTTTTAAAAACATTTTTAAGCAACATTTTAAAATTTTTGTTTTTTCAAAATTCATAAAAAATTGGAAAATGCAGCTATGCTTCTAATATTAAACAAAAATATAAAAAAATGACATTTAAAAAATGAAGCTGCAAACAAAACAAGACATAAATGATTAAAATCTGTTTGCAACTTTTAATTTTATTCACAAAAGTCGAAAAAATTTAATTAATTTAAGAATGTCATAAAACGCAATCTATGTAGGTATGTCTCGAGAAAATGCTAAGAACAAAAAACTAATTGAGGTCAGTCATATACTTTATCCCACCAGGGGCAACTCCTGGGCATTTATGGGACTTTTTCTTCAATATATTCCTTAAGGAATGGAGATAGCGGGTAGGTATGTTAAAAATAAATGATTGAGATGAAAAATAAAGTGTGGTTGCTCATACATTTGACCCATATAGGGGCATCCTAGGCACTGCAGGGGCCAAATTTAAGAATTTTAATAAACCTTAATATTTGTATGGGAACCCCCTTAAGGAGTGGAGTTATAGAAATTAGAAGCTTTGCTGCATTTTTCAATTTTTTATGAATTTTTAAAAAACAAAAATTTCGAAGGAGTGGAGTTATAGAAATTAGAAGCTTTGCTGCATTTTTCAATTTTTTATGAATTTTTAAAAAACAAAAATTTCGAAATTTTGATAAAAAAAAATATTTTTTTTCCAAAAAAAAATTATGTTGCACAACCTCCTCCATTTTCGAAAAAACAGTATATCCCGAAAACAAGAGCTAGCCTAAAAAAACGGTTAGCACCATTGCCCAATGGTCTCCAATACCCATTTTTTTGGCCAAAGCTCAAAACTTTTTTCCTATATTTGTTGTTGGAATATTGTAGTAAACACCTCAGATAAACAAATAAAATAATTTGTTTTTGCAAACTTCAGTTAACCGTTATTCTATGAAGTAAAAAAGTTCAATGCTTTAAGTGCAGTAATAAAGTGAAACTCGTGGTGTAGTTTTTTGTTTTATTTAAGTCACAGGTCACATGAAAATAAGAAAACTTTTAAAATATATTAGTTATGGATATTAATGACGATGGCAAGTATTAAAATTTTTAATAGTGAAATATAAAATAAAAATTATGGAAATAAAAAATAACATAAAAAACTTTCATAACCTCAAAATCAGTGATTTTAGCTTTAAATAAAAAAAATATATTATAAAATTTAAAAATTCCAAGTGATTTCAACAAACTAAAAATACACAAAGTTACAGTGATATTTAGTGCTCACAAATCATCAGTAATTTTCTGCTAGTTTTTGCTTATTTTTAAGATATCAATTTTTGTTTCAGGAGACTTTTGCTTTAAAAATTGTGATTTACTCAGAGTTTGGCAGAGTGGAAGTAAAAAACAAGAAAAAACCGAACGTGTTTTTAGTTATATTTTGGAAAAAATCGAAGAAACAAATATTTCTAATGAGTATAAGAAATATCTTATTAAAAAAAAATCGGGTGTACTGCGGGAGACTGGATGTGAAATGGCAGAAATCTTCAAGATCAATTGACCAATTTAATACAAAAAATTAAACCTATCTTCAAAATAATTTTGTATTCAAAAAACGCGCATATATCAACGAAAGCGCTTAACATTTCCACCAGAAGTTATTGCTTTATTAAGCTGCGAGAATCTTCCTGATATATCAGTTCATGAAAAAAATATAGATAGTGAAGAAAATACAGACGACGAACCTGAAGAACAAAATGAAGAAGATAACTTAATTTGGAAAACGAATTAATTGAGTAATTTACATATGTGTTATCAGAATACCTCTTATCTTATAAACCACATGAACGTTTATTGAAAATCAAGTACAAATCAAAAACAATTCCAAATTTCCAGTCCCTGCTTGATTTTTACTTGAATTACACTTGAATAATAATTTTTAAATAAAATAACTCGAAGATTTTATTTAAAAAAAATCATTATAATCAACAAAAAAGTACAAATTATTTAATTATAGTTAAACAAATTAAAAAAATGAATTAAATAAAATGTTTCTTTGGCTCTAGATGGGCTAAAAAATTGATCTAAATTATTAAAAACTTAATAAAATGTATGCTTTTTTGTTATTAATTGTGTCTCTTAATTGAATTCATGTAAGTGAATATTTTAGTTTTGGCCAAAAATGTGGCTCGCCAGACAAATTTGCATTGGATTCAGCTTACCTGAATTATGTTTAAACGCCATGTGCCCGGCTTGTCTGTTTTTTCCACTAGCACAGTGTAATTTGAATTTGAACTAAGATTTTATTTTAAATTTAAGAAACTTTAACTACTTTATGTGTCAGTTTTTTGTTTTCTTATAAATCAGCATCAGTTTTGCTTCGCACTGTATGAAATTTTCAAACGTAACAACTTCATACAATGCAATTAAATACGCTTTGTTTATTAGTCCCCAGTGAGACATTGTATGACCTTCATCACTTATATATAAATTTTAATGCCACTAAAATCCTCTAACACATCATTCTGTACAAAGACAAGTGTACTAGTAGTGTAGTATTGTGTGAGTTATTCTTGTCACAAAACATGTTGACGTTCATTGAAAATATAATGTTTGTGTGCTTTTGTTTTATTGTTTTTCAAATGTCATGTTTTTTTTATTTGACTAAAGTAGTTAAATTATAAAATAAACAATAGTAAAAGAGGAAAAAACATTTTATTTGACATTTTGAAAAGTTGTGCGGCCAATAAGAATTAAAATATAATTTATCTTCTTTTAATAGCAACAACATATAAAAAATTCTAGCACGACATTTTTAAGACTTTCCTCCTAAGGATTCCGTGATTACCAACACCCCCAGAAGCTATAAGCTCTATAAGCTCGGGTGCCTTCTAGTTTTTGTAATACCGGATAGGACTCACACTATAAGATTTTTTGCCATCTGCGAATTTCAAGCCCCAGAAATGCTTGAGGTATAATCTCCCTGTGCGTATGTTTCCCATTGCTAAATGCATACATGTCACGCAAAAGCAAAAAAAAAAAATGCTTCTGAAAATGTCTGCTCGAATTTGCAGTGTACAATTTTTCAATTGGAGCGTATTCTTTTTTGAACTATCAGATGCCATCAGCTGTTTTGCAAGTCATTTGTTAAGTCATCTATTTTTTTATACATATTCTTAAAAAATAATCAGTTTGTGGTTATTTTGTTGAACTATTTATGGTTTTTAATCCAAATTTTTAATATTTATAATTAGGCTTTTCATTAAATTATTTCTATAAAGAAAGGAATTTTACAACATGAAAATTAATTAAAATTGTTATTGATAATCGTTCATCCTTGACCGTGGCAGGGATTCGAACCGCGGCCGGCAGGTTACCATGACATGTTTCGATCGCAACCACTCGATTTCCTTAGATGGATTTGCCGTTTTACACTCGCAAATTTCTCAAAAAATCTCAAATCTCTGGTCTATGCTGATAAACCAGCAACGATTGATCATTTAGAAGCCCGGTCTTATTTCGCACTGTTAAAAACAATAACACCGGGTATGCTTGAAAAACTGGTGCAAGTTTGGATCGACATTATGGCGAACATAAGGCGAACATAAGGTTACAGGGGCTGTATGCCAGATCTTATTTTTAAACATTAAATGCCATGAAATTTCTGCGCCTCCCAAAAAAAAACACCCATTACATTGGGAAAAATTTAAACATGGAATACCATATCAAGCAAATGTTCTCCGAGGCATTGTTTTCACATGTATACGCTTGATAGAGTTCAAATTTATTAATTAGTGCCTTATTTTCTATACACAGGTGGGTTAAGGGTTTATTGTCTTTCACTTTAGACTTCATACTATAAAATTAAATAAAATTTGATAATATTAAAGCAAACAACCTAGACATATTTTTTATCCCATTAACACGAGATGGTATAGGTTCACGAAACGCCTCAGGTAGTAATTGAATTGTTTCACGGGCTCTCTGTGGCTTTTGGCATCACTACGTTGAAATCGTGCTTGTGGTCACGTTGATATCATTAACATTTTATTAAAACAAACTGTGCCATCATGCCTAGATATCGATAGGATACGAAGAGGACGCCCTTGCTTTTTGAGAATCACATGTGGATTTGCCGATTGTCAAATACACTATCACTTAGGATTACTATGCTTAAAAATCAGCATCGATTTAAAAATGTCCAACAATCCAACGTAAAGAGCTTGTTCTATCGTAAAGCGGCCCATTTTAACTAATTTCGAACTGCTTTCAGCCAAATTGCTTTTGTTTGTGATTAAAAACATTTTTCTGTTTAATTTTAAGTTTTGCATTCACTTTTCAGTCTTACTTCATTTTGGAACTTGTTTTTATGTGAATTTTTTTTTTCAATTTTAGCATATTTACTTGTAAATTATTTGGGATTATGCGGGCTAAAGAGATTTCTTAACTGGTTCTTAAATAACAGCTATGGAAGACGACTTAAAGGCTCAGTTAGTCTTTACTTTCTGTTTCTGTTTCTGTTCTGTTCCGTGCCGTTCTGTTACGAAATTGTAATAGTTACTTTTTCTGTAGCCACTTATCAGCCATTTATGACAAATTTATTAGTTTTGCACTGTCCACTGTTTTATTTCAATAACTTTAATGCACATAAATTTGAAAAAATCAATTTAATGAATTCTTAAAATCAAAAAACTGTTTATTTCAATATAAATATGTATTTTTTATTATTTATTTTGCTGTCACTTACAATTACTTAACAAGTTTTTGATTTTAACAAACTGAACCGCAACAGAACAGAAAAACTAATCAATTTCACAGGTTTTTTAATAACAAAAACAAATCAGCTGATTCGTAACAGAACAGAAAGTAAAGACTAAAGGCTCAGTTAGTTTTTACTTTCTGTTTCTGTTCTGTTCTGTTCCGTGCCGTTCTGTTACGAAATTGTAATAGTTACTTTTTCTGTAGAAACTTATCAGCCATTTATGACAAATTTATTAGTTTTGCACTGACCATTGTTTTATTTCAATAACTTAAATGCACATAAATTTGAAGAAATTAAATTTAATGAATTCTTAAAATCAAAAAACTGTTTATTTCAATATAAATATGTATTTTTTATTATTTATTTTGCTGTCAATTACAATTACTTAACAAGTTTTTGATTTTAACAAACTGAACCGCAACAGAACAGAAAAACTAATCAATTTCACAGGTTTTTTAATAACAAAAACAAATCAGCTGATTCGTAACAGAACAGAAAGTAAAGACTAACTGAGCCTTAAGTTTGATATTCGAATTTGTGAGAGTTATGTGTATGTAAAAACGACTTCAAGAAAGAGTTCTTTGCACGAATTATAGTCAAATCACTCTAAATTTCAAAGAATTATTTCGGGATTAAAAAAATCAGCCATAATTAGATCTTATTATAGTATAGGCATATCTTGTTGTCCTTTACGATCATATATTGCTTTCAATAAATCTATTAAATATTTTACAGAATTTTTTTCTCGCATCTGTACTAGAAGCTATATATGAGAACATAGACGAGCGGGTAAGCATATATCGTCGGCCGATAATTTAATTGTGGTATGTGGATTCCGATAGTTTCGAGTAAATTGAGTTTGATGTTTGAAAATTGCTTCAGCAAATACCACATACGACAAACTCAACACTCCAAATCTCGAAAACCGTATGAGGTATCGAAATCTGATTACACCAAATGAAAGATCAGGTCGAAAAACCTAAGGAATCGATCTTAACTCAAAACCGCAAAAAATTCACATACGACATTTAAATTATCTACCGACGATATATTAAAAATTATAACTTTAAAGCGCTCAGTATACTAAAAGTTAATCTAATTTGTTCGGGCGTAACACACGAAATCACAAACACAATATACCTTTTAAAACTACTTTTGTGCAGGGTACAGTGGTAAGAGCGAATATTTTTAAATTAGAATTTCTTTTTCTTTAATAGATCATAGGGATTACATTTCTTTGGAAAGCGATAATACTATAATTTTTTTTTTTAAATTATAATAAATATAAAAAACCCGGAAATAATAAACGTCTTCCTTGTGTCTGTGTAACATTAAGTTGACAGTTGGTATCATTAACACAATAAAAACAAGTTTGAATTTCCACTTCAATAAAAAAAAAATTGAAATAATATATAAAAATACTAAACAGAAAAATTTAGTAAAAAGGATACTTATGCCATGTCAAAGCCCATTTTAGGTTTTTATAATAAATGAATATTCTAAGAAATATTAATGATTTGAAGTATAATATAAATTAAGGGACTTGCATTGAAAATTAATTACATCAGAAAAAGTCAATGTAAAATAAATTAAGCATTAGAAAAAATAACAAAATAAACCCATCTGTCCACCGTTTGTTAGCAACTTTTTTTTTTTTGGTATTTGGTAAGTTCTTATTCCACGACGAAAAAATATACACTCATACAAAAAAACTGAAATACAAAGCAATCTCTAATTGTAAATATTTTACAAATTTAATTGGCTGACCCGACCTTCTTTTACATTTTTGTTTATTTTTTGGTTGTATGTGAGTTTTTTTATATTTTCAACAATTGCTGTATTTAATTTTACTTTGTACATCTTTCCATTTTTTCTTCAATTTTTTTCCCACATAATTGGTCAAAAGGAGAATGTGAGAAAAAACTCAACTGTTAAAAAAATAATCAGATATTCATTATATTTTTGTTAAATTGTTTTTATGAAAGAAATATTTTTTTATATTTTCTTGTGCCACCCAACTTTTATAATAAATATTTTCAGTTTTTATGAGTGAAACTCTTAAAATGAATATTATAACTGACGCATCATAAGTCAACTAATGAATTGAAATGGTAGGAAATATGAGAATCGAATGGTAAAAAATGGACTGTTACAAAAAAAATCATATAAATATGTCTGCATATTCGGGCTTTTATTTGTTAACCAAAAATATGAAGAAGAATATATGTGCATTAGGGATATAACTGAATATTATTAAAAAGTTATGTGGTAAAAGAAAAGAGATATTCGAAATATTATTCATAATACACGTTATATTTATAATGATTATTTATGTATGTATAAAGAAGAAGATAAAAAGAAAATAAAGTGGGATATGTAACAATGTAATATGCCCTATAGTACACGGCCAACAAAGCTCAACATTGCGAGGTAACATGACTCAGGATCAATAAAGCGGTACCAGATGTCCGTCCATCTATGTGTCCTTTTAGTGAAAGTGATTCACATGTAAAAATTGGATTATAATTCCATTAGCCCTTAAATTCTAGTGTTATGACAATCTTAGAGTCTAATTTCTCATAAAATACCCATTAAGTACCCGTTTCAAAAACTATATTATGGGTTTGTTACTCGGAAAGCATTATTTACTAAATCACCAGCAAATATGGCTTGAACTATAAAATTACTTATTCTAAATACATGTGTGAATTTGTTTAAGCAAAATTTTACTAAATACTAACGAAATAAGTAAATACCAAGAAATTATTTTGGTTTTCTTGTTTTAAGAAACAAAATTTATAACTTTAGAAAATAAAAGTCTTTCCGTCTATGTTCCATTGATAGCCACAATCAAGCACAGCTCACCTAGATCCAGAATAGTTGCCGTTGTGTTACCATGTTTCACCCAGGGGTCATATGTTACCTGGCTGCTGAAATATTCTTGTTCAAATCAATGTCAGATCCTGTTCAAATCAATGTCAGATAGACAAATTTGGCCACTATCGGGCAATGAGTGAGAAGATGTTCCATTGACTCTTCTTCCTCCTTGTCGTTCTAACTTTGACACAGGTAATTTTAAGGAAGACCATTCATTTGGGCGCGTTCCCCAATAATCCAGTGGCCAGTCAAAGCCGCAATAAGATGCCTGAGGTAAAGTCCAGATAGCTTTAATTCTTTAAAGTTTTAGCAAACTATCTCCGAAATTTGAGTGCGATAAGTTAGTTAATCTTCAGGAGTGACAATTTACCATATGTTAAGCCGTTTCGATTTAAGGTGGTGCCTGCATACGTCAACAAGTCAGCTATACAGTTTACATGTATGCCCCATCATCCGGTACCCATTGAAGAGTAGCCGATTAATATTCTCCGCCAAAGACATCCGGTATTCTTGCATAATTCTCGATTAGATTAGCACATTATCCAGGTATCTAACGGCCGCTTTACTATGGGTAATAATGAAAATCTCAACAACCACTATAATTGCTGGGCAACAATATCGAGGTAGGTATTTCCACAAAAAAATAGATATTTTGATTTTTGAACATAAAATTCTTTAAAAAAAAAAAAAATTACAACATTTTTTTATTTTTCGAATTTATTCTACGAGCTAAATTTTAGTTACGTATTTTATAAAGCTTTTTTGTAATAATTCTATTCTCAAATTTTTAGGAATGACTTTTATATACACTACCCGACTATTATATTGTATTTTCTTGTTACATTTAACCTTAGTTATCCTTTTGATAGCAATGAAGTATATTGTATGTACAGAAAAATTTACAATTATTAGAATGTAATGTTAAATATAATAAAAAGTAACCTACGAAAGGAAATAATTCCCAGTTTCTATTTGTTAAAATAGTTGAGTTAAATACATTCAATTTATAAAGTACCACTATCCAGTGTGACACAAAGAATGCTGACGAAGGCCGTAGCGGGCCAGAAAATGCATTACATTCTGCTGGTGTCTAATAATTGTATATTTTTCTGTACATACAATATACTTCATTGCTATTTAAAGGATAGCTAAGGTAAAATATAACAAGAAAATACAATATAATAGTCTGGTGGTGTATAAAAGTCATTCCTAAAAATTTAAGGAATAGAATTATTACAAAAAAGCTTTATAAAATACATAACTGAAATTTAGCTCATAGAATAAATTCGAAAAATAAAAAAATGTTGAATATAATATAAAGTAGCCTAAAACACAAAAAACACAAATTATTAATTTTAGACAGTACTTGTTCTAGAACACACACTTTAACAGTTTTAATACAAGCATTTTTATTCAATTTTGTCATAATTATTAATTTAAGAATATTAATAATAACCATACATGATATCAATATCTATTATATTGACACTACAAACATACACAGAAATAAAACACTCGGGATAAATTAAGTTTCTTATACTTACTTTACGTACGAGTCATATTCAAAAATTCAGGTACGAATTACACTAAAACGTACTTAAAATAATCCTTAATGGAATTACTTTCGAAGATCAATCCTGAAATTTCTTAAAATAAGTACAAAGTAATCAATTAAAAAAAAATGTTAACTTTTCGTTGGTAGTGCCACTCTGAGAGTAAAATTACAAAGTGAGCGTTTTTATCTCATTTAACTTATCAAAGTTTGTTGCTGACACTACAACAACACCACACAAGTAGTTAAAAAATGATTTGCTTGTTGTATGTAGAAACAACCAAAATAACAGAGCAAGACGGAAACACATTATTTTCATGTTTAAAAAGTTTAATTGAGAACTCTTGGTTCTCAAATAGTTTATAAAGGGTGGTTAAATTGTAAGGGCCGATGTTGAATGTGAACCACACCTAAACGCCAAGTTTTTTTCCGAATTTTATTTGACAGTTCTCTATTTCAGACTTACTCAATTTGAACCATGGAGAGATACACAATCCAACAACGTGTTAAAGTTATCCAGACTTATTATGAAAATGGATGATAAATTTCGAAGAAAATCATCTTCAGTGATGAGGCACATTTTCACCTCAGTGGATTTGTCGATAAGCAGAATTTCCGCATTTGGGCGAATAATAATCCAAGAGTGATTGTCGAAAAACCAATGCACCCACAAAGAGTGACTGTTTGGTGCGGTTTATGGGCTGGCGGCATCATCGGGCCGTATTTTTTCCAAAATGAGGCCGGTCAGGCAGTTACTGTAAATGGTGTTCGCTATCGTGAGATGATAACGAACTTTTAATGGCCCGAATTGGAAGATATGGATGTGGACGATATGTGGTTTCAGCAGGACGGTGCCACTTGCCACACAGCTAACGAAACAATGGCTCTTTTGCGCAACAAATTCAATGGCCGTGTTATCTCACGTAATGGCGATGTCAATTGGCCGCCAAGATCATGTGATTTGACACCGTTGGACTTTTTTTCTTTGGGGTTATTTGAAAGAAAAGGTGTACGTCGATAAGCCAGCAACAATTCAAGAGCTAAAGGATGAGATAATTCGGCACATTAACGGCATAGAACCTCCATTATGCCTCAGGGTCATCGAAAATTTGGACCATCGGATGGAGGTGTGCCGCCGTGGTCGCGGCGCCCATTTGGCCGATATTTTGTTCCATACATAATTGAGTAATACCAATATATCATAATAAAATAAAATTACAATAGTTTCCTAAATAGTTTGTGTTTTATTCAAAATCAACATCGGCCCTTGAAATTTAACAATTATGTATGTTCATCAATGATGCCGGTGTTTTATAATTACTTATAATACTTTACGGTGCAAAACGGGTAGAAATTCATCGTAAAAAAATTTTCCTTCAAAGGGGTGAAGGGCTGATGTTGAATGTGAACCACACCTAAAGGTCAAGTTTCTTCATTTCTCAATTTCAGACTAATTCAATTTGAACCATGAAAAGATACACAATCGAGCAACGCGTTAAAGTTATTCAGGCTTATTATGAAAACGGGCGTTCAAATCAAAATGCATATCGTGCACTTCGTGATTTTTTCGGTCAAAAATCGTGCAAAAATTTGAGCAAACCGGGTCTGTAGAAGATGTGAAAACACGGGTGCATGATCGTACAGCTCGTACTGCTGATCGCTGCTCTTTTTATTTTATTTTTATTTATTTATGATTTCCTGCACAACAGAACTAACTCTTACAATTACAGTGCAGGATTTTGTATGAGTACAAATTAGTTTCCAAATTGCTGCTGTTCGCGATAGTTTGGCTGAAGAGCCATCCAACTCAGCACCACTCACGCTCGTCGTTGATGAACATTATGCATAAAGACTTGCAATTACAATTGACTCAAGAACTAAAGCCTCTTGACCATTCCAAACATCGTCAATGGTCAGAATGGTGGCAAGAAATGGCAACAGTGGATGATGAATTTTCGAAGAAAAAAGACGGACTGGATGGAAATTAGAATCGATAAGTTCTCTGAGCCGAGGAAGTAAAATAAACTTACATTTATTTTATTTTTCCTCAGAAAGTCAAATCACCCAATAGGAAATGATAAGAGAAAAGAAAGAAAAGAAAAACACAAGATTTTAGATTAAGATTTTCTACAATTTCTTCAAAATATTACCTACTGGGAAAAACAAGACCCATAACGAAAACGACATTTTAATTATTTAACACATAAAGTAAGCCGATTCTTATAATTATTAACTTTCATATATACTGCGATAGCAAAGGAAAAACTTTACTTATAACAGTGCAAATGTCGAAGGTCCGATAACCCTTTGGACTTAACACCAATTCAAACATAAAGCATATTTTTTTTTGAGTACAGGAGCGCTTTTGAGAAACAATAGAACCCCAGTTTTGAGTACGGGAATAAATCTACTAAAAACCAACCCAAATGTGACTATTTATACTATTTACTATTTATTCTGTAAAGACAAGCTAGTTTTCTCGGTTAATTTTTTTGCTTTTACTTATGATTCATTATAATCATCGAAATCCTTAGACCCTTAAATATATATTCATTTTCAAAATGTTAAACATTAATTACGCTCACCTTATTGCAGTGGACTAAAAATAAAAATTTTGTGAACTTTTGCAAAAACAAAGTCCTTATTCAACACATTGAAGTGTATTTTTTTTCGTTAAGCATATAAACACATTCATACGAATCTCCACCATCTTTTTAGTTCTTTTATTTTGATGTGCTTTATTACGATATAAATAAACGTATACGCGCCAATAACTGTGAAAAAACAGTTGTTCTTGTATAAAAACTGAATGGCGCGCACAATATTAAAATATAAAATTAAAAAGAAATAAAAAACTATATAAAACAACTGCTATAGATGCGTATTTTTCAGTAGAGTTTCTTTCGTTCTTGATTGTTAGTTGTGTTGTACATCAAAACAAACCCGATTTAAAAAAGAAATAAAGAAAAACAAATAGCATATATTTGTTTAAAGTATGTACGTATGTATTTATGTGCATTTTTTGCTTTTACATAAACTGGGAGTTGTATGAGCAAAAAAAAATAATAATTTTAATTAAAAAATCCAAACACGGTACTAATTTGACTTTCAACACTTTAGTTCAATGATGCATATTACAAATAACAGCAACAGCAAGAACGTTTTATATGCGCAACTCTGTTGTTTTTGTTTTTTTTTTTTTTTTTTTTTTTTTTTTTTTTTTTGTAGGTTAAAAAGAGTTTTGTTTATATACCAATATATTCATATGCACACAAGTCATAGATAGATGTGTGAGTCTGTATTCTAGAACAAGTACTATTTATGAAATACTCATCGTAATACGTCCTGCATAATAACGGTTTAAAGTTTCTAGTGGTCATTCAACTAACCATCCAACCAAACAACCCAACAACATTCCGAAACAGCAAACAAATGAAATGAATCGATCAGAAAATTAAAAGAATAAAATGTTTGTGTTAATATATAGATATTTATTTGGGTTCTTAATATATTTTAAATTCAATTAAACCCAAAATAAATTCTCAATATATAATCTTAAAAGCTACTTAAGAGCTAAAATAAAGAATCATAAAGCTAGACAAGTACATTTGTACCTGATTGAAATCATGAGTCTTATCTTTGCGGCGTTTGGGAACGATACACACACTTGAAAAGAATTCTTCTAAACATTCATCGTCGTGATTTTTTTAAAACACATCGCATATGTGTTTCTGCGCACATGCGTAGAAAACATTAAAGATATTTATTAACAATACTCAAAAATAGAGTTTATCTTGACTGATAATCTGAGAACTAAAATTCATTTATTCAAATTAACACAGGTTTAGTTCTGAACAGGCATTAATTTTAGGTTACGTCAGACAACTAGTTCTCAATTTAACTATAAAACAATTGACCTCACAGTATTATAATTCATTGCGTTTAGAACTTAACTATTTTAATAAATTATGGACCGATCTCCACGAAATTCGGCAGAGTGATTTCTAATCCTCTATATGTTTTGTGGGAAATAATGTTATTAATATAATATTTTATTCTTTACTGTCTCTGAGAGTGGACTTTATATTAGGGCTGATGGTAGATTATGCACCGATATTCACGAAATTAAGTAGTATGAATTCTTGTCATATAAAACGAATTTTTGCAAAATCTTATTTCAATCAGTAAGTTTCGCCACCGTTTATATTAGTTTTTGTAGAAAAACTATCAATATTTTAGGGAATTGGTTCCATATTTTATTAATAACTCTAATATTTATATTCTGCTGGATCTCAAACTTAGACTGCTTAGGATAACTAAAATCAATTCGACACCAATATTGTTGTTTCTTTTGAATTTTCCGAAAGTGAGCGTGGTTTCAATAGACGCACAGACAGACGGACACGGTTTAATCGACTTAGATTAACTTATAATAAAAAAAATATATATATACTTTATGAGTTTGAATATTAAAAATGAATATTAACCACTAGTGGTGGAGGGTATAGAAAATGGTCGACCAAATTCAATTAGATACTATTAAAAAATAAATTATAAAACATCTTTAGATATTTTGCAAAAAACTATATTTTCTACTAAAATCTTTCTGTTCGCAAACAAAATCGGTGTTTTCCCAAAAGATCGATCATTTCACAGAAATCTTTTTTTTATTCTATCCTTTCACAAAAAAAATCATATTGTTTTACAAAAAACCATCTTATTAAAAATCTAACTTTTAATTAAATAATGTTCTTTTCCAAAAAAAATTATCTTTTTTATCAAAAAAGTTGATAATTTGTCAAACTAAAAATAGTTGAATAAGATTTCTGTATGAGGAGCTCAGTTTCCAATTTTTATTTTTGATAAATAGTTATTTTCACCTTAAGTATTTCTTTCTGACAAAAAAAAAATAAGTCTTTTCTGAAAAAATGGAAAAAATCGTTCTTTTCCCAATAATTTATATTAAAAAAAATTATACTTCCACAAAAAAAACATGTTTTCATCAACAATTAAAAAATTAATTTTTTGCAAAGTATTGATTCCTTATCAATTTAATTCAAAAGTTGTTACAAATAATGTGTGTTTATTGAAATTAATAAGGGTTCAGGTTTCTAAAGAACTTTTTAATTAAAGTTTCAATTTTACTCCAAATTTCAATATTTTTAATTGGGCTTAAGTTCATTTAATTTAATTTTCATTAAATTATTTTTATGAAGAAAGGAATTTTACAACATGAAAATTAATTAAAATTGTTATTAAAAATATTATAAATATTGAAAATTTGGATCAAAAACCATTTTTTTCGAATTTTATTTAACATTTCTCTATTTCAGACTTACTCAATTTGAACCATGGAGAGATACACAATCCAACAACGTGTTAAAGTTATCCAGACTTATTATGAAAATGGATGATAAATTTCGAAGAAAATCATCTTCAGTGATGAGGCACATTTTCACCTCAGTGGATTTGTCGATAAGCAGAATTTCCGCATTTGGGCGAATAATAATCCAAGAGTGATTGTCGAAAAACCAATGCACCCACAAAGAGTGACTGTTTGGTGCGGTTTATGGGCTGGCGGCATCATCGGGCCGTATTTTTTCCAAAATGAGGCCGGTCAGGCAGTTACTGTGAATGGTGTTCGCTATCGTGAGATGATAACGAACTTTTTATGGCCCGAATTGGAAGATATGGATGTGGACGATATGTGGTTTCAGCAGGATGGTGCCACTTGCCACACAGCTAACGAAACAGTGGCTCTTTTGCGCAACAAATTCAATGGCCGTGTTATCTCACGTAATGGCGATGTCAATTGGCCGCCAAGATCATGTGACTTGACACCGTTGGACTTTTTTCTTTGGGGTTATTTGAAAGAAAATGTGTACGTCGATAAGCCAGCAACAATTCAAGAGCTAAAGGATGAGATAATTCGGCACATTAACGGCATAGAACCTCCATTATGCCTCAGGGTCATCGAAAATTTGGACAATCGGATGGAGGTGTGCCGCCGTGGTCGCGGCGCCCATTTGGCCGATATTTTGTTCCATACATAATTGAGTAATACCAATATATCATAATAAAATAAAATTACAATAGTTTCCTAAATAGTTTGTATTTTATTCAAAATCAACATCGGCCCTTGAAATTTAACCACCCTTTAGTTCAACAAAATAACCACAATACTAATTATTGTTAAAGTTAAGGCACGAGCTCTATATGTACATTTGTCCTTCAAGTTGTGCTGAAAAAGGTCAACAATAAAAAGAAAGACAAAAATGAAAAAACCAAAAAATTTACTTTGGACATCAAGAAGAATTCTTGACAAAAGTACGAAAAAACATAAGTGAGGAAAAACATGTAAAATCAATTAAAATGGATAATCATTCAAAAAAGCAAATTTCGATCTACCAAAAGTTAAAATACAATTTGGTTTAAGGATTGATGTTTGACTGTTGACGTCAGCAGTCATCGATGGTTGCGAGTGTAAGACGGCAAATCCATCTGAGGAGATCGAGTTGTTGCGATAGAAATATGTCATGGTAAGCTGCTGGCCAGGGTTCGAGCCCCGGCCACGGTCAAGAATGAAAGATTATTAATAACAATTTTAATTAATTTTCATTTTGTAAAATTTCTTTCTTCATAAAAATAATTTAATGAAAATTAAATTTGATGAACTTAAGCCTAACTAAAAATATTGAAAATTTGGATTAAAAACCATAAATAGTTTAACAAAATAACCAAAATACTAATTATTGTTTCAATTTTACTTAAAAACAAATAATAGTGCTGTTCCGAATCATTAATAATATTTACCGAACGCAATTCAGCGTCTTAAACTTCTCACCCACTAACAGAATATAAAAAACATGTATTTTTGTTTAAAACATATTTTCTATTACAGCGGCAAATCATAAATGTTGTGTATAAAAAAAGCAAAGCAAAAAATAAAAACAATAACAACAGGACATTTTATGATAAAATTTAAAGTCAATCGTGTTTTTTGTGATAAGTTGTTATTGTTTTGGAAAATGTTCAAACAATAATTAGATCAGGAAAGCATTTTCGTCAAAATATCTAAGACTTGTGTGATAGTGTAAAATGGCATTTACCAATAGATACATAACTGCCATAATTCACCACATTTGTTGTAAGGGATGTTTAATATCACACCACTTTTATGTCGGCAATAGTACGTTTTGTTAAAAAAAAAAAATAAAAAATTACGTTTTGTTTAACAAAAAGAAAAAACTATGCTTCTTTGATATTTACGCCTACAATACAAAAATTAATAAAAACCTAGTTGAAGACAGTAAGCAGTTTCTTGAATAGGACATTTTGGCAATATTTGATATTAGATTTTGCATATCAAAAACTAATGTCGATGTGTTTTACGGTCTCTTTTTCATTATCTCGTAAAATGCATTATGAATAAGTTTTGCTTTTTTCTGAGAATCAATCTTTTTTTAAATTTTATATTTTGTGAAATAACGCAGAGTGCAGAAGTCCGATATCGGTGGAGAAAATCCAATATTCAAATTGTGTGAAAAAAATTGACGAAATAAAGCTTTACTTACTTTTAAACTTGCATCTATAGATTCAATATAAAAAATTAACAAAAACAAACAAAAATCCTGTCAAATGCACTTAAACAAATGACAGCTTCTTAAAACTAAACGGGAAGTTTTCTCAAGTTCTATATGGTTTGCAGCATGTGACTTACATGTATATGCACAGTTTTTTAAGCCAGCTTATGCACATTATGGTCTTTAGATAGATTGTTATGACTTTCAAAAGCAGGAAAGGAATTTATAAAAAAGAGAACATGTAGGTTTGAAATCCGTTTAAGTTTACTTTAGGTGAAGTTTAATTGATACATGAATTGAATATTTCATTAAAGCAAACCACTACATGAAAAAATGACAACGCCTATGAAAAAAGTACAATTTTAATAACAAAAAATCAAAAAAGGACGTGCTTAGAACCTATTTCCTTGGCTAAAAAAACATTTGCAAACTGCACTTTCTCAAGACGATTTCCACACAAATATTATTAAAATACCAAAAAAAAAAAAAAATCAATTTGTCAAAAAATGCGAAAAAGTACATATACCCTTTCTACCTGTGGTGAAGGGTATAATAAAACACTATATTAAAGTCTTTCAAACACTAGTACAAAATGGTAAAATAAGCAATACAAAAACCCTAAAAAGATTAAGTCCATTCAAAGTCCTGTCGCGCGATTGTACCTACAACAAACAACTCATTCAATTCGCCTTTATTGAAGTCACCTTGTACCATCATGTATATTTATTTAACACACATTCAGCATCGGGGCTTTTATTTATTTACTTTTTTCTTACAATTTAACGTTATTTAAATGCTTTATTCTTTACACACGGTTTTCACTTATTTTCTCTTTTTTTATTAATGTTTTTACAGTTTTTATAATTGTGGTTTACTTTTAGTTTAAAAAACATCGTTTAATTTTTTTGTTTTTACTTTTTTTTTTTTTTCTTAAAAAAAAACGCATTTTTATATCCACGATTTTTAATTGCGGGTTTTATATTTAATTTTCATATGGATGTTTGGTAAATATTTATATATTTCATTTCTATAATAAATAAATGTATAACTAAAAATAATTGGCAAAAACGCCAAACAAAATGCAATTTGATTGAAAAAAAAGTATTCATGCTTCTACAAAATTATTAAAAATTACAATCATTCATGCAACTGTTATTGTGGGACATTGTTGTACAAAAAAAAAAATACGAAATATTTTTAATTAATAATAAACAATTTATATTGTTTTCTGTTATTAAATTTGCTTTCAAAATATATACATACGAGTTATTTATAGTATTTGAATTTGTTTTAAAATTAAAATAATTGCAGTCGGTCAAAACTTGCAAAAAATAAAAATAAAATTGTTTAAATATTGATGAACAGTAAACATGAAATTATAAAAATTTATACATATGTAAGCTTTGAAAAATTAAAGTGTGTGTGTTACTTAATTAAACAAAAACTATTTCTAGTATTTGTTAAGTATTAAATCAGTAATCGTAATTTATATTTATTGTTTTTTTTTTAATTGATTTAATCACTTTCACAATATCAAATGTAAAAAAGTAATTGTTAAAAAAAAAAACTTTATTTGAAATTTTCATAATACTTAATTGCTATTAAAATTAAGTTGTATAACCACCATACGCCCCGTATTACATACAAATTAAAAAATAATGTCATGTTGACCCTAAAAGTAGGCAATATAATTTAATTTTAATTCGTAATCAATCATACGCCCAGTACCATATAATAAATCATGCCGATATTAAAAAATACGGGTTCTAATTAGGGATGCCAAATGGGACCAGGTTTTTTGAAACCCGGGATTCAGGATTCGGGGACGGATTGGGATTTTTCGGGATTTCATATATAAAAGCCAATTTTTAAAACTCATATAATTATAATTTAATGTTTATGTATAAGTATAAGTATTAAAACAAATTAATTCATGAAAAAAATTAAACTCATTAAAAAATAAAACCGTTTAATGTATTCTTTTAAAGTAATATGGATGAATTATGTATTAAAACTTATATTTTAAAAGGCTTCTAAAACAAATTAATGACGTCTGATGATCGAAACCTTATTTTATTGCAAACATATGCTGCCGACGAAACCAATGTTCCCATTCAACACTTGTGGGTGGTATCGTAAATAAATAGCTACATATGTATATGCTATATGACAATATTTAGTTTGTTTTATCTCAAATATATACCCATAGATTAATACTAATAAAATAAACTTAAACAAAAGACCTTTGGTAGAACACCCTAAAGTTTTGAACTTCTTTTTGCACAACTTGCATTTTGCGTGCGCAGCTCTATTATCTTTCACTAAGAGAAAAGACCATACCGAACTTTATCTTCTGATTTTGTTCTCTGTGGCAGTGCTGGGAAACTATCGATACTATCGAAAGTCTTAATCTTACTTTAAGTTTAGTTATATTTAGGTAAATATTTACCGTTCTTTAGATAAAATTTTATGTTTATGGTTTTCTTTTAAAATACATAAATCTTATTAAAAATAAATCGTATTTGTTTAACCAACATGCTTCATATGTATGTTTGTTGCAAATAGAATCAAGTTATAAATCAAGCTTTTTTCGTTGTTCTATTCAGTTATTGAAATTCATTTTAGTTGTTATAAAAATGTAATACTTTAAAAAAAGAAAAAAAAATAATGTGCGTATAATATTTTATATACATACATACATACATATATACATGCATACATACATACATACATACATACATACATACATACATACATACATACATACATACATACATACATACATACAAATATACATACATACATACATATGTACTTTCAATAAAGTGATAAAAACAACGAACTGTAACCTGAAAAAAATTAAGTTAAAGCGTTACTACTGAAGTAAAAACATTCAGTCGATAGTAATATCGATAAATTCGATAATGAAATCTGAACTATCGATAAGTATCAATAGTAGAAAATATCGATAGTATCCCAGCACTACGCTGTGGTACAAAATGCATTGCATGTAACATTTATTCACTTGCAACTTCTTTTTGTAACCAGTTAAAAATTAGACTCATTGCCAGTATGATTTATTTTAAAAATTTTTGAAATTATTTTTAACACGGTGACTCACGTTTATTTAAATAAAGTTGTATTTAAAAAAAAAAAAATATTAGCACCATTTTACAAAACCTAAAATCTCGGGATATATATGAAAAAAATCCCGCTATTCGGGACTTGAATTTTTAGAATAATCCCGGATATTCGGTACTTGCGATTTCGGGATTGTAAGAATGCCAATTCATAATTCCATAAACATATAATAATTACTTAAGGTTCAATTAAACATGGTGGTGGCAAGGAATTGACGTTTTTTAAAATGATGGAATAATGAGGTCAGAGGATTAAAAAAAGCCCTTTGTCGGAAGTACCCATGACATACGCATTTGGGAAATACCGCTTGCATAGGTCTTTCAACATGATAATGACTCCAAGTACACGCCTATAGTGGTTCAACAATGGGTAATAATTAAAGAATAATTAATGAAAAATTGAAATTAAATTTTTAAAAAAACTCGACAATCTCTATTTTGACTCATAAGAGCTCTGGACTGAACGTCCCAATTAATCTGCGCCAACAAGCACTAACAACTTAACTCGATTTCTTGAAGTGTTCAGCAAATCATTTTAAATTAAAAAACCGTTGCCCCAAATCAGGGAATTAAGATTAAGCTTATATTTGCAGATTCGGTGTTGGCAATTTTGTAACATTGGCAATTAGATTATGAGAAGGAAAGAGCAATTTGCCAAATTTGTCATAACTCGACTTTAGTTATTACTTTTTTTGGGCACATAAATATAATTGACAATTTAATTCAGTCCACTCCAAGGCAATATGCAGAATCATTAAACAAAAATATTTGGCACGAAGTTAGCACATAGTTTATTCATAATGTACTTACCAAGCTCTGGCTAACGATTTGCTAAACTCTTGTTAACGGGCTGCCAAACGCTTGCCAACTTTTGAAAAACAGCTGTTTAATGTTAAACAATTTATTTAAATTACTGTTTTTTTTTAATTTAATTTTTTTTTTTTTTAATTTTAATTTTAAAAACTTTTTAAAATTGTTAAAAGTGGAGGAAAAGACCAAAAAAAAAACGAAAACCAGTTATGACTAATGCACAATTTGTTGCACTTTTAAAAATATAATATGGCATCATTAAAACTCAGAGTTGATTTATTAAAAGTTAGCAGATTGGAATAAGTTCGTTATGAATAAACACTGTGCTAACAAGCTGCTAGGCTTAATCGGCATTCTAGTTAACAGCTCGTTGTGTGTAGTGTGCAAACTGTGGCTAACTTTTAGTTATGAATACGGCTGTAAGTGTACAATTAAATCGTCGGCAGTAACTTCAAATTCTCTCTCACTTTATTGTTTTAATTTTTGTATTTCTTTTGTTTTGTATTTCTGTTTACAAAATGTGTGAAATTTTATGAAAGTATGGAAGCATTGTTAGGAGAATGCGTGTATATATGAACGTATGTGAGAGTTCTGTTTGAACACTTAAAAAATTAAAAAAATTGTTTAATGTTGAAGTCAAGAAGTTGCTTATGCTTGAGCATAGTATAACCATCTTATGTTTAACTGTATTACTAACGAACTGTTTTCGCAAATTTTTTTTTACAATATTTAAAAATGAGATTATGAGATTTATTGCAATTTTGTCGTTAAAATAAGGGTTTTTAGTAAACATGGACAATGGTTGCAAATGTTTTAAACACTACTATATTTTGTAGTATGTGAAATTCTGGCATGAATAAAAGATGTATCTCCATTTAAATAAGATTCGTTAAAAGTAACCAAGAAGATAAGACTTGGTGCCGGGAGGACCAAAAGAAACAACTGTATTCAAATTGTTTATTACATTATTATTTTATTTTATTTTTCTGCACTGCAGACTTAAAAATTGTCTTAGCGTAAAACTGAAGCTAATGAAAGTAATAGATTAATAGTTTATTTAAAGCAAAATCTGGACTAAATAACATTTGTATTAAGCTCTTAAAATGGTCATTAAAAAAAAACTTTTTGAAACTATTAAAAAAGTAGCTTTTCGTAGTTTTTTTCTACACAAAAATATTAAATATGATGATAACAATAGCTGTGGTCACAAGCCATAACCGCCTAAGTCAACTTAAGATACAGTTGAGTTTATATTTATTTTTATTAAATATTTCTGAAATAAATGCAACTTTCGTTGTAATTTTTTTATCTTAGCATTGTGGGGGTAAGAATCTTTGATTCTGAATTTAATTTTTCTAATGCAATTAATTTTTTTAATAACGCAAGCATGCATATAAAATGCTTTTTCTCAATGATTTTTTCGACTTAGGCGGTTAGGCCTGTGACCAGAGTTATATCGACAACGCAATTTCAAAACATGCTAAGTCGAATAAGTTAGTTTTGCACGAGAAGCTCTTAATGTTTAAGGGCGATATCTTGAAAACTATTGTAGGTTTTTTTTTTAAATTTAATAAAATTTTTTGCGTTTGCATGTACATATTATATATAAGTAGACATACAATTTCACACTATCTCTCCAAATTAGGACAAAGCCCTGCTAACTACACCCTGAGGTGGAAGAAGGGAACATAGCAAGCAAGTCTTTTAAAAATTCATCAAATTAAAAAATTAAAAACTAAAGAACGCTAAATTCACTTGCACCGTTTTGGAATTAAAGTTTTTTTTAACAGTCAGTTGTATGTTAAGTACCTTTTTGTTAGTAACTTAAGATTATCGAATTAACACCCAAAATTTCACCGAATTTAAGTGAAGTTAAAAAAGTTGCAAAACTAAAAAAAGTCTACATAGAATGATTTGGAGTTGAGCTGTCGATGTGCAATTTTGCTTTTTTAATTTTACGTTGGTGTGCACTACAATTAAGGTAATTGCTACGATTGAAGGTGTGAGGTCGGGTAATACCTATTCACTTTAGTTATTGAATTAAATTTTAGCAAGGTAGTGCCTTAATTCAAAATATCAAATTAAAAAAAAAAAAATTTAAAAAAAAAATATTGTCATTTATACATAAAATTTGAAAAGGAAAAGTTTTATTCAAGGAAAAAAAAAGAAAAATTGGAAAATTAGTTTTTTTTTGTATTGAGAGGGATTTGCCCAATTCCCTGAATTTGGAGAATAAATATATAAGGTGAGAAAAATATAGTCAATTTATTATTTACCTGCCGTATTAAGACCAGTTTTGAATTTTAGAAAATATATTGCCAGTAAGGAAAGAATAAATACAAAGATTAAGGACGTAACACCACTACCCCCTACCCTAAAATTGTAAAGCTTCCTCAAGATTTCCTATACAAACATCCGTATCATTTTTGATAGAAAACGGAATAAATAAAACTATTCATTGCGGAAACTTTAGAACCTCGTGTTGAATAAGAAGGGGAAAAGGAGAACCTTTTAATAAAAACTATTCAGACCGGAAATTTTGGTACCTTGTTCTGAATAGGAAGGCGAAAAGTGGAACCTTTTATGGAAACTATACCATTGAATATAATAGACTTTCAATCTTCTTCTGCATTACTTTACAGTTAAATTTTATTTTTTTTTTTACATAGTTTGTTGACTTAAATTTAGTTTTTTTTCCCTTCCCTAGTGTTATTTATTTCTCAATTCTTTTCCGTTACATTTTTACATACCTAAAAACATAAACATTAACATTAACGGAAAATACCTATATATATGTATGTGTACGTATAACTAAACAAAATTTAAAAGGAAGTTCCAAAAAGTATACTATTATTGCTTAATCAAAGGGAAGCTCGCAAAAATCAGGCCTGAATTCAACGAGGAATATCCGGTGAGTTTTCTTTTCCCCCCCTTTAACAAAACATAAAAAAAAAATATAAAAAAAATATACATATATTTTTAAATAATAAGAAATTTCCACTTTAAGTTTTTTTAACTAATACAAGTACACATATAAGGAAAATTTTATAAACCTCATACTTTCGGTGAATTTTAAATGCGTTAATTAGTTTTGTTTAAATGATATTTTAAAACGCTCCTCGTATAACATCTAAATTAAAAATTGTATTAATTTTTTTTTTTTTTTTTTGTTTTTTTTTCCCACTGTATTTATGATTTGGTTGTTATACGTAGTAACACGGTTCAATTACACTTTTTATCCTTATATAAATTTAGTTTGTTAATTTCTTTGTTTTATATTTATTTAATAATGACATTCAAGTTAAACTTATATTCAATTCTATACTTTTGTGTCCAATAAATTGGTTTTCATTCCAAGGAATGAGTAGATAAATACCTTTTCTTTTATTCCACGAAATGTAAGGGTAGTTTGGCATGTGTATGGAGGGGTTTTCTGAGAATCCGGGTTAAAGAGAACATGGTAGGGAGGGTGAAGGTAATGGAGAGAAAAATTACATCAGTTCTCTATCAGGTTAATTTAACATCGCGATTCCTTTTAATTTATTATTTGTTGTTTTTTTTTTTGAGTTGATCTCGACTTTAATTAGAAGCTACCTTGATTTTAAAATTCTATGGTAATGATTAGAACCTGACTTTCTGGGGACAAGAACCATTTTGGTAACGCAGTTCGCAGGAAGTTAGTACCCTAAGTGGTCGTTCGTTGCAAAGGTGGTCCCGTTTTCGATTAATTAAGCAAGATTTGTACGTCAGTATCTATTATCTTAACTGAACGAGCATCATTCGCATCAAGTATAGCACCGTTAGCAAGTTCAGGTTTATACAAATGATTTAAGTAAATTATTTGTTTGTTTTCAAATCGATCATCAATTCATAATGCAAAATCTCCAAGTGATACTAATACTTTTGACAGGCTAAGTTGGCCTTTTTTATGTGATTTATTCTAATCAATCCAATTTAATATAAACGATTTCAAAGTCCAACTTTAAAAAGTACCGTTTCGTGTAAATAAACTGTGATAAGCCAATTATTTACATAGACACAAGCCAGACATCTGCACCCTGAGATATTATCGGCGGCAGCAGAAGCAAAAAATACTCGGCGGTGGCTCGAAGCAGGCTGTTTACGGATAGGATATATAAAAATTAAATTAACATTTGTGTGTTTACTATAACACAACCAATTTAAGACATTTTTCATACTCTTATTCACTACTCTTAACTCATATGTCGTTGTACTTATACGTATAACTATGTCGTTATTTTGATGAAATTTTGGTGAAGAACTGAAAGTATTGGGGGAATAGTCAGACAAAAAGAATGTGAAACCGAAACCTCGGGTTTTAGCAAACTCTAGTTTAAACAATAAAATAAAAATTCTTTACAAAGTAATCGGCTAAGGCTAAGCTGGAGCCAATTTTTTGCTGAAAAATTGTTGGCGGCGGCGGCTACAAATATTTTTACCGACGGCTGGCGGCCAGCTGTTAGCCGCTTTGATGCAAGTCTCTGTCATAGACAGCCAGACTTATGCTAGCAGACCAAAGAAGCGATCGTGAGTCGATTTCTCTGCAGCCATTATTTTTCAATATTAGAACTAGAATTTTAACAGTTACAAATTCTTATTTCCTCTGCCTTAGATGGCTGAACCCTATTTACAACGATTTATTATTTTCTTGTAATGAACTTGTTTTAAAATTTTTTTAATTAAACGCTTAGTTTGGAACTGAAACCAGCTACCCAGGTTTATTCACTAAACTGAATAAATTAATCGTTTATATTAAAAACGATTTTGCACACAATTCAAATTTAAAATAACATTCTTCATAACAATTACACAGGTCAACACACCAAAATTTTCCAAGCTGGTTGCCATGGCGTTATAATTGTTTCCCTAACAGCTTTAGTTTTAAAGATAAAACAACAAATATTATTTGCAAAATTTCACCATTTGCAGTAAGTATTTCGCAACCAGTCCTCCAAACCTAATATGTAATACCTTCTGGAGTAATAATCTACACAAATATCTATTTTATTTAAGGTTAGTCATCAAAGTCCCAACACGCCCATTAATCAAGGTATAACACAAACAACGAACTATTTTTATTAAACAAATATTAAATCCACTTCAGATTTTATCTAGTTTTCGACATGTTTCACAATGTGCCAAAAATTTTTCAATTCGCTCAAAAATAAATTATTTTTACAAAATTTATTTTACAGAGTTAATGTAAATACGTAAACAATTTTCAAGGTTATACTTGTTGTGGGATTATGTTATTAATCCTTCATGGCAACTCTTTTACATAAATAGTTATACTGTCAGCGTCAAAATAAAGGGTATAACTGGTTTTCCAATATAATATCACTTTTTATAGCAAAAAATAATTAAAATTTGTAGAAGTTTATTATCATTTACAAAACCTTGGACAATGTTATTACAATTTAAAATTAAAAATTTGAAATACTTCAAAAACAACAAAATCAATACAATAAAAAAACTAATATACTCCGTTTTAAACGTGTACAGTTTTACAATACTAAGAAAAGTGAAGTGGCTAATACTTTGATTGATTTCTTTTTGCTTTTAGGACGGCTTATAGTCTCTTTGGCATCAACTCCACCCATTTTAAAGTTAGATCAGTAGACAATTTTGGCTACCCTTTCTGCAGAATTTTATTCAGATAGTGCTTGCTGCTAATGTTTTTTTTTTAATTTGTCTGTCCAAATGTTTTCAGATGTTTACTTGAGTTGATATCGAGCGACTATTGGGCTGATCCATCTGTTTTATGACGTTTTACAAAAGCTAACCATATCACTCTTCACTTTAGATACTATATTTTTTTCGTTGAATTTCTTATTTCTACCTTTTATCACGTTTATTTTTTGTCCAACTTGCTTTTGTCACTTTTTGGAGCAACGTATTTTTCACAGATGACAGCAAGCTTGAAGTCTGATCAAAATTGACAAAGTAGAAATTTAACTTTTTATAAATAACATAACCCTTTTTATATTGGAAAACAAGCTGTACACTTTATTTTGACGCTCACAGTAAGTATTTAGTAATCGATCTTAAGTTACTTCTTAAGTTATTATGTATTGGTAACTAACTAAGTATAGACATTAAATAAATGTGCTTTAATAAAACAAGACGTCTTTTATATTTCTTAAGATAAATACAATAATACTCATCACAAACCTAAAAACATCGTCTTTTCTTGGTAGCCATTATGGTCTTATTGATAACTTTGACATAAAAACTCAATTATTTTTCATGGGGTAGAAAAGGAAAATAATTTTTAATATAATGCACAATAGCTCTAAAACTAGAAGTGCTAGAAGAACAATCAACAAAAAAAAAAAACAAGGCAGATTTCACTGTGTGATGATGACTTAATACGTTAGAATCGCATGCGCATGTGGGCTCAACTGAAAGAGATTTGTTTGTATATTAAAATTCTAAAAAGTATTTTAATGTAAGAAGGACCGAAAAATGCTACAAATGATGTAAACTATGCAAATAATATTCGTTATTCATACAAATTTTGATATTTTAATTGGGCTAAAGTTCTTCAAATTTAATTTTCATTCAATTATTTTTATGAAGAAAGGAATTTTACAACATGAAATTAACTAAAACTTATTGATAATTTTTCATTCTTGACTGCCGTGGGATTATATCTTTAAAACTCGATCTTTTAAGGAAAAACTATTAACGCCATTGTTATCAGCAGATGAAGATACATAAAGATAAGCTATTTTTATTTCAAAAAATTTAAAAATAGCTCCATTTAATAAAATCTGTAGAAAAAGTCACTTGAAAAAAAATTTTAACACACTTTATATATTTTGCTTTTTCATCCTGTTGAAAGATAATACATTTAGTGAAAAACTATATACAAAGAATATTTTTTAGCTGAAAGTTTCATTCAATTTTTAACAATTTATATGCATTTAAATAATAAAAAAAAAATATACTTACAAATAAATATAATTGTTTTTTATGAGGAGTTAAACGAAAATGTATTTCTCCAAATATATATGAAATTTAATACGTAAATTAAATTCTCATATCAATAATATTATTACACAGTAAAAACGTTCGCAAGCGTTGCAGTTAAGCTATAAAAAAAAAAACTTTTAAATATTATCATTTGCACCTGTTGCTGAACGCTTTATTCGTCCCTGCTTATTTGGCTAAACAGACTAAATCAATATAAGCCAATTCGACAGATATAGTTCAAAGTTTGTCATGCTTTCGATGTCCCTATATAAAGACCCTTTTGAACTGAAAAACATATACATGAAAATGTATAAGAATGTTTTACTGTATTCGATTGCCTGCTGAACAAAGTGTGCAAAAGAATTACACCCACGCATATAAAAGAAAATTTAGTGGATATTTTGATTACATACATATATTTATAGATTTGTGTTTTCCGTGTTTTTTGGGAAAATCTGTTTTTCACTTATTTAATGGAAAAGAGCTTTTTTACAAAAAAAAAAAAAAAAAGAGAGAAATAGTGAAAGAATATTAGTGAAAAGCTATTCATGGCTTTTCGCTCTACCAATAACTATTTTCATGTGTATATATATATTCGTATTTATTGTAAATGTATGTGTTTATACTCGTACGAATGCTTGTTAACAAAATCTATCAGACACGTCCATTTTAGATTTATCACTATCGAATGTTAGCATGTGAATTGGTTTTATTCAATTATTTACAACGTCCACATATACATTTATTTGAATTTATATACATATTTTGCTATTTATATACATGCATATGTTTATGTTCTTATAGATACAAATCGTCAGATACAATGCAAAAGGGCAAATTATCAATTTTCGTAACTATTTAGAAGAAATAGCAATCATAATGAAATGAAAATTGTTGGAATTAATAATATGATTTCTTCACAATAGCACTTAAAAGCAATGATGAGTTTATTTTTTGACATAAAAGTTTTTTTTTATAATTCCGTTGTAAATTTGTATGCTAAGCCCTCTTTTAAATTCGGGTTGTTAGAAACCAAAAAAACCTAAAATCAGGCAAGAATTTAAAGAAATCTGCCGTATTCCCAGCATTTGATAACACTAGTTTACAAAATGAAATTTTTTTCATGTACATTTGATGAAATGTGATTTTTCTTATGTATTTTCTTCCGCTGAATTCAAAAATCAAGGTTAAATTTTTTTTCATGGAACAGTTTTTGAGATATGGTCATTTTCTCATTTTTTCGACCTTTTTTCACTTGACAAATTATATCTCGAGCTAGATATGTCCTATTGGGTCGTTCTTGGTACCAAATGGAAGGTATTAAGATGACGAACAAATATGTATAACTGGATCTTTGATTGGTAAAGCGGTTTAAAATATATTGATGAAAATATGGTACATTTTCAAAAAAATCATATTTTACAGTGCTTGTGTCCCCATGGAAAAGTACAAATCGTCGAAAAAACATCTGGTTTCTCTTCATGTACGTCAAGATAATACTTCTACGCAAGAACTAACACCAACCAGAAGAAAATCGACCGAAAAATGACAAAGGTATAAGCTATTGAGTGAAACAATCCAAATCCTATATTTTTCGAAAATTTTATTTATTTCTACAGTTTATTGGGTTTCAAACGATTTTAATACATTTTTGACTTTTTTGTGTGTTAAAAATAGTTGAGGCTCTTGCTTTGTCTTCGGTTGCTTTTGGGATCCGTTTCTCTAGTGAGAAACCATACATAGTCACCCAACATGGCTGCATCCCAAAATCCTTGATAGCGCCGCTCAATGGTCTTAATTTGTTGGTGAAATCTCTCGCCGTGTTCGTCACTTACGTCACCAAGATTGTCCGGAAAGAAATCTAAATGCGAATGTAAGAAATGGATTTTGAGAGACATACTTACACCTGTATGAAATAAATAAAATCGTAAAAACAATACAATAGAAAACAAGCAGGAATGAAATTAAATAATGGCACTCCGTACCCATCTTCTTGTAGTTCTTCAGTAAATCCGTAATAATTCCCTCGTAGTTAGAGCTTTTATTGTTCCCAAGAAAATTGGACACAACCCGCTAAAATGACTTCCAGGCCTCGTTTTCAACGGGATTTAAATATTTTGGAAAATCTGTGCTTTTTATTAAAGAAAGCTGCGGGAAAAGGGTTTTCAAATAGGAAAATACTTGGCCTTCCTTGTCTAAGGCCTTCACAAAATTTTTAATGAGGCCAAGTTAAATGTGCAACGCTGGAAGGATTATATTTTCTTTTTTGACAAGAGGCACGTATTTAATATTGTCTTTGCCCACTGTTACGTTCTCCCTTTCTGGCCAGTGTTTTCTTCTATAATGATGTTCACGAGCACGACTATTCCACAGGCAAAGAAAGCAGCAATATTTTGTATATCCACCCTGCATTCCACACAACATGCCGACGACTTTGAGATCGGAACATATTTTCCAGTTGTGATGCTCATATTGAATGTATTTTAGCAAACTGGCCATGATTCTTTAGTGTTGATGGCATGAGCGATGGGGATAGAAGGTTTTTCATTTCCAATATGCAGTAGAACTGCTTTCAAACTCTGCTTACTACCGTCAATGAACAAGCGCCACTCATTTGGATCATAACGCTCTCCGAGTTGCTCAAACAATGCAGGAATATCGTTGCAGTAGCATATGTCGTTTTCCTTCTTAAAATGTTGTGAGTAAGGTTAATCACGGTTTCTGTAACATGTTCCATTTACTCCCCCAGCCAAACAGTTCTTTTGCTTCAGGCGAGATGCAAGTAACTCCGCTTTTTCCTTTGACAGGTCGAGATCTCTCACCAAATCATTCAGTTCAGGCTGCGTAAAATAATGCGATTGCAACTCCTGTTGAAATTCATTATCACTGCTTGTGTCTGTCTCTTGTGATGATTCCAAAAATTGAATCGTTGAATCGGGGCACTAAGGATGAGGAAATTCATCTGAATTGGGAACTGGAAGCGAAACAGATGCTACTGTCGCATAAACCCATTTGGCACTATTTCCAAAACCAGTGGATTTGCTCAGGCAAAAATAACAATCAACAGAATGGCAGAGCGGCTCTCTCCATATCATCGGTAAACCGAATTTCATGTATCGTCTAGTTCCGAAAAAAAATTCACTTTGTCACTAATTGAATTGTTTATACATATAAATTTAATCTTACTGCGATGAACCAGAAGCCCACGCGGCAAGAGTTATATGGCACGATAAACAAACATTATTTGGTGTCCATTGCTCATGAAAAGTTGCAGGTGCTATTCCAAAATATTGCAGATAATTCTGTTGTAATGAATCGGTGAATCTACGTCTATTTGGTTGGGCGACAAATTTTCCACATACGTAACAAAAATTATTTGGATTGTTTACGCACTCGAATTCCCGATTTCTTTTAGGCATTTTGGTGAACACAAATAAATATAATTTCAATGAAATTTATACTACGTTTTATACAAGCTGTCAAAACAAAATGCATACCAGTGATGCAAGCCGCCGCTCAAAAATGTATTAAAATCATTTAAACCCAATAAATTGTAGAAAAAAATAAAATTTTCGAAAAATATAGGATTTGGATTGTTTCACTCAATAGCTTATACCTTTGTCATTTTTCGGTCGATTTTCTTCTGGTTGGTGTTAGTTTTTGCGTAGAAGTATCATCTTGACGTACATGAAGAGAAACCAGATGTTTTTTCGACGATTTGTACTTTTCCATCGGCACAGAAGCACTGTAAAATATGATTTTTTTGAAAATGTACCATATTTTCATCAATATATTTTAAACCGCTTTACCAATCAAAGATCCAGTTATACATATTTGTTCGTCATCTCAATACCTTCCAGTTGGTACCAAGAACGACCCAATAGGACATATCTAGCTCGATATATAATTTGTCAAGTAAAAAAAGGTCGAAAAAATGAGAAAATGACCATATCTCAAAAACTGTTCCATAAAAAAAAATTTAACCTTGATTTTTGAATTCAGCGGAAGAAAATACATAAGAAAAATCACATCTCATTAAATGTACATTTTCAGTGTAAACCAGTGTAATCGATTTTGGCTATAGAGTGTTGATCAGATCAAAAATTGATCGCACTTTACATTGGCCCTTGTAATAATTTAATTTCATAGTAGTTTTTAGCAACTTAGCCAGAGTAAACGAAAAACATATAAATAACATTTCATTAAATTAAAACTCAAAAGCCATTATTAGAGCTAAATTCAGTATTTAGTTATATGAATTAAACGAATTGCAGTCTGCTTAAGTTAGTACTTTTTGGAAATTGTTTTTTTTTTTTAAGTTTAAATCTCTCCATATGTACCATATGTACATTTTTTTCTATTAATCAAACAGAATGTTAAAATCAAATATATGGTAAATGAGTTTTTTTTTCAATATTTATTTCATTAATCTTAATATATTAAATATGAACTAACAATAACACTGTGCACAAATTTAACACTTTTTTAACAATCTGGGCACCCTACCAGTGAAGCTTATTTGAGAATGCTGAATTCAGTAATGTATTTTTTTCAGTTAGCGCTCGTATTCGCGATAAAATGATAGTTTTTTATACTCTTAAAGCAGTTCACCTAAATTTTTTTTAACTTTATTTAATACATACATCGAAATATTATTTTTTTCATTGAAAAATTTTTACAGCGATTTTTTTCTTAAGTCTGTAGTACACGGAATGTAAAAAGCCACATTCGTGTGTCGTTCTGACGTAATTTTCACACATCACGAACTTTCTATTGTGGCTTTGTAGTGACGTCAAAATTACGTCAGAACCACATGCGCATGTGTCTTTTTACATTCCGTGTACTGTTGGCTTTAACTTTATTTAATGCACTGCGCAGTGTAATTTTTCGACATTCTGGATGGATAAAATTCCAAAAAAAATCTTGCAACGATTTTAACAATTTTTAGATATGGGCATTTCCATTTTGACGTGTCGTGATATTTGTACCACAAAATGTAAAAAAATTAAATGAAGAAGTCAAATTTGTGAAAAAGGTTTTTATGTATACAAAGTAATGAAGTAGCACTATATTCAGAAAAAAAATTACAGCAATCGACGCTAAGGATTTGCAGATATAAGCAAAAATATGTGCTGGCGTGACGTTAAAAAAACGGAAGTGGATTTTGACTTGCATTACAAAAATGAATAAGATTACGATTTTTTTTTTTTTTTGACTTATATACATATATTTATTTTTTAAGCTATAAAATTTAAAAATCTTTGCTCGTTTTAATGTACATATGGTCATTTTCAGCGAAAAGTCTACTTTTTTTAATGTAACGCCAGAATGCAAATAAGGTTGCATTTTAGGACCATGTTGTTCAACCATTATCCCTTTTGTTACTAAATGTAGAGAAAGTTGCGCTTTACACCAAAATATAAAAAAGTAAACTATACATATTAAATTTTTCGAGAAACAATTTAAATTATTTCTGGCGTTACGTTACAAAAAGTAGACTTTTCGCTGGAACTGCCCATATATTAATTATATGAATTAAAATTAACAAAAACAAAACAAAAAATAACGGTCATATATTTAAGCGAATGAAAAACTTAAAATATTTTCATAAAAAAAATTTTTTTTTTCTATATGAATAAGTTTAGACTGCAGCTTAATTTGATATTTTTTGCATTTGAGGAGGTGAGTTCCAAAACTCGATACTTGCACAATAAGTCATTTTCACAAATCTCAAAAAACGTATAATGAGCTAAATGTGACTTTGTCAGCTAACTCCTTTTTTCTGTTTAATTGGAATGGCATACATTTTTGCAAAAGGAAACTATTTTCCTTGAAAAATATAGTGACAGCATCTTATTTTAAATTGCAAGGGGCGAGTTTTGGAACTATGCACGACAAGGAAAGAGTTTTGGAATTAAGTTTTCTACAAGTAGCAAGTTTTGTTCCTTGCAAACTATTTTAATCGGAACCACTTCCCGGTCTTTGGGTGTAAAACAGGATAATTGATCAATATGAAACAAAAAAATTATGGAAATGAATATAACGTTACAAAACTAAAAACTAAAAATTCAACTGAAAATTGGATTCAGCATTAAATAAAAAAGTTCAAATTCGTAAGTCTTAATTTTCTTCAAAGTTGTAACTTTCTTCGTCGTTCTCGTTTTCTTCTTTCTTCAAAGCATCACCTCTGCTATCCAAAATATCACGATAAAACTTTGAAGTTCGATTCCGCGCCAGTCTTCACCAAAATGCTTTTGAAGAAGTTTGTGCGTCAAATAAATAAAAAATAATCGATATTTATCGCCGGTATTTAAAATACCGATATATCGATGTATCAATATTGAAATACGACCATCGAATTTGATATTTTTTAAGGTCAGTCTTCATTAAAAACTCTAAATTTTAGCCGCTTTTCAAACAATATTTTTTTTAAGAATTGGCATCACTGCATGCATCATATGTTTTTTAAACTAGTATAAAGATTTAAAATTATTGACATTTATAAGAAGCAGTGCCGGATACAAGAAGCAGACTGACAGGAGGGCACATAAAACAGAGAGTGCTTCTGATGTCCATATCTGATGATTACTGGTTTAACTAAAACAATCAAAAACATTTCTAGTTAAAGTTGGTATTTTTGGGGTGCAATTCAAATTTTAAGGTAAGTTGGTACTTCCATGACTTATTTATTTACCTTTAAAATTTTCGTAATATACTTTTTTGATTTCATATAGATTTTTGTATTCTTCCCTTTTGTTTTTGTTATAATTAAATTTTTTTTTTTTTATTGAATTTTTTGAAATAAAAAGTAACAATGTAATTACATATATTATGGCCCTAATTTTGTAAAACACAACGCAACGACAAAGAACTACATTGAAAGCAAAAACAAATTCATAAATATTTTGTAATTTTGTTGTTGCCTTTAACAGAAATTCACATTGGTTTTTAAGATTTCATACGCCTAATTGTTTGTGGCGTTGAAAATTTTAAAACGGTACATAAATTTCTGTATATGTAAAGCAACAACAAAATTACAAAATATTTATGAATTTGTTTTTGCTTTTAATATAATACTTTGGCGTGCGTAAATTCCCAGTTGGCCAAATGGTCATATATGCATATGTCGTCAACGATATCCTCAGGACGTTCTAAAATTTGTCGCCCATATAAAATTGATGAAGACAACTTAAGTAATAAAACATGTATTTTGTCGTGTATAAATCGTATTTACGACTTTATATGACCCATTTTCTTAAATTTGTCTTCAACAAGGCTTTATTGAGGACAACGTAAGCGACCATTGCATGCAATATGTCGTGTTTCAAAACGCATTGGCGACAATATGCATGACATTGTCGCTCATCTTGTCCTAAATAAGGTGATATTTAAAACAAATTGATGAAAATGTCTCATAAACATGGGACTAGTTGTCAATATTTTTTTTGTTCGTTTTTGTATTACAAAATAAAATAAATAAAAATTTCGTTAATAATACAAAATTTTAAAAACGTTAACAAAAATGTTTTTTGAATGAATACTCGTATGAATAATAACAGTTCTTTCAACTTTTTAAATTTGACTTAAGATGTTTTGTCAAAATGCAACAGATACATATCTATCTATTTCTATACAAAACTCTACTGAAAAAGCGTATTGTCATTAACCTATCGGCGACTAAATTGTGTAAAGTATCTGCAATACTGTCATCAACGACACTGTTAAGGTAATGTCGCTTATAGAACAACGACGATATGAGAAAAAAGTCGTTTATGTAGTCGCCAATGACAACTTTCACCACATTGTCACCCATATGGTCGTTAACGACAATGTGCATGATGGTGTCGTTCAAATTGTCGTGTACGATTTTGGTGCCCTTTGTTCAAAAAAGTCGTCGACGATTTGCTCTGGATGTCGCCAACATGTCGTCAGCGATTTACTATGGGTCTTGTACGCGTCGTCGACGTTGTCTCGAACACATGGCCAACTGGGTTAGGGCCTAAGTTTGTTCATAAATATGTATGTATGAACAAAGGTATACTAAATTTTTTAATTTGGTAATAGTTTCAGGAAAAAACGTTCGATATATCTATATTTTTTAAATAATAAATATCGATACTCTTAATATCAGGCCTGTTCTGCAAATCACTTTTACTCAAATCACGTGATTTCAAATCACATGTGCCTACTAAAATCACACGTGTGATATTTTAGTGTCCCGATTTTGTGTGTTTTGGTGTGATCTTTAATTGCAGAAAGCATACCGAGAAACACAAAAACGATATGACTTTCAAAACACCACAAAACCACGCTCGTGATTTCAAAAACACGTGATTTCAAATCACGTGATTTTCAGAACAGGCCCGTATATATCGATTCAATATATATCGATTCGATATATATCGATATAATTTTTCAATTTGCCCATCGCTAGGCAAACCGAAAATGCAGCCCTCCTGTTGCTTTGAACACAGATGAAACCTCTGTTTTCTTATCCTGAATAGTAACTTCCTTAGTGACTTTATAAAATGTTCGGAATTCTGAAAATATGTCCAGTTACTCTTGTGGATTAATCGTAGTATTGACTTTTCTTAATTTGCTTTTCGATACGCCCAAAGCCCCTATCTGCCGGTAAGCAGTGTCCGACAACAGGAACCACAATTGTTATCTTTTTCACACCAGACTTTGCATCTGATTACCATTTACTCAACATTTCAACTACATTAAAATTTTTTTTGTCCAGAACAACCGTCGAAGAACAGTTTAATCTCCTGCACATTCGTCAAGTCACTTTTATGGAGGTGGTGGAAGAGAATTGTTGCAATCTCATAAGAACCTTTAAAACGCTGATGCATGATGATGAATGCATAAAAACAGATTCTTTATTTTGAAAAAAAAAGGTACAATATAGGCAGATTATGGCTTCAAAGGACGATTTTTGTTTTGTTCCATGCAAGGAAGCAGTTTTGATTCTCACAAGACAATACAAGGAAAAAGTTTTGGAACTCACTCCAATTTTTAATGTAATTTAAAGTGGTCAAGAAGAGATTTTAGTTGGTTTTTTACTCCAGACACTAAAGCAACGAGGTGTAATCTGTCAAAAGTCATTGCTATCAAGATTTTTTTTTTAATGCATGTAACGAGTTTTGGACCTTAGCGGCTCATTTGTATTCGTATCCACGCGATTTTTTGAAGCAGCGGCATTGCAAGTGGCCCAATATTAATAAGTAACGACATAATATTTTTTTAATATATTATATAGTTTTTTCTTTGGAAGGTAAGTAATATCGTCATATTAAATTTTTTTCGTTGTAATGAAAATAAGATGATTTCAAAATAGCTGTGCAGCATTGTGCAACTTTAAAATTAAAGTTTTGAAAAAGTTGTGTATATTTCTTAAACAAATAACGAAAAAACTATTGCAAAGTGTGCGCTGCTTAAAAATATCGCGGTTAAAACCAAACTAGTTGTAAAAACATTACATAATATTTTATGTTACATATGAGTTGAAATCCCAACTTCATCAAAATTTGAGGCACTCTTGGGTTACAGCCGTACACAAACAAGAGCGGAAAGCGTTTTCTCGCTGTCAAAAATTCTCATGTCCATACAATTTCGACAGCGCGTTTAATAGCGAAGCTGGGCACTACTGTTGATACATATTGTAATTTAGCTGTTTAAAGGTGAATCTAGGTGAATCGGTTTTTTCTCCATTTTTATTTCTATTGTGTGGGTTTTATTAAACAAGAAATATATGGAAAATCGACGACTGCAATTCTGCTCAAAAGTTTTTTTAAACTGCGCAAAATTCTACTGAAATTACTGGACTGGCTGCCAGCCTTTAAAGTCGATTTTAATTTAATTTAATTTCGACAAATTTGAGGACTAAGTGAAGCAATAAGAGAAAAAAACATACATTGAAAAAAATCCATGATATCCAATGCCCCTTACGATGCACAAGGTATTATGCCATGAAAAGGATGTTTTATTTTCTTGCATTCTTCCCATCGAACAACTATCTGAGGAAGACCAAGAAGCGCAAAATAGGTACGATAAAAAATATAGAGAATTATTTACTCGACACACCTTCTGAACCACAAAAATACTAACGTATTCCAAAGACTACTAATTTCGTCTGGTCTTTTTATTCCTAGTCTAAGGAGTTCATCCAAAACTAAGCGCAGCAAAATCTCTCCAGAAGGACTTAATTTATTAGAAGAGATCAATAGTCCGAAAGAAGGATACTACCCTGACGCATCAAATGACGCTTAATACATTTCTGAAAGTGACTAGACTTTTTTCATTTTTTTGTATAAGGTAATTATAATAAGCATCATTTTTTTAATTATAATTAAAATAAAGACAAACAGATAAACGTTGTAAATATATATGGGGGATTTCTTGTCAAGTGACCCAATTTTTAAATCGATGTCTTACGATTTGGATGAAATTTAAACCAAGATAGGTCCTATTCGGCAGTAGCTTAGACACAAATTTTCAACAAGATCGGTCAAAAAGTTTCTGAGTTAGAGGGGGTAAAAATTTCATATTTTGGCCATACAGGTGTTCTTTCTCATCCATGTAACTTATTACCTATTGTTGTTAGCAAAATTTGTCCCAAGTAGCTTCGATAGCTCTTTGATCAATCTTTTGAAAAAATTTCTTTTGTTTTTTTTTTAAATATATTTAAAAATTTTTTTTTTAAATTTAAAACTATTTTTATACGGAATGTTTTATTTTTTTTTGCTCAAAAGGAAGTCTTTTCCTTTAAGGTAGTTTTGGTCGCTTTTTGGGATGCGAATGGCTTATGTATAAAAAAAAATAGTTTCTAACTCTAGACGAGGGTTTTTCAATTTTTAGCATATGCACTGTTTTTTCTTATCCATGTAACTTATTAACTATTGGTGTTAGCAAAAATTTGTCACCGTAGCTTCGATAGCTATTTGATCAATCTTTCGAAAAAATATATATATATTTATGTTTTTCAGCTTATTTATCGTCATATGATATGTTAAAACAGTTTTTATGAGCGCAAGACTCTGCTTTTCACTTATTTTGTATCTTTCCTTAAGCTTGCCAAAAATCTATAGAAGGGCTTTTTACTTCTCGTACATACGATATACACTTAACTAGTTTTAAAAAAAATTGTGCTTTCTATTTATAATTAATTAATTTTATGGCCAAAAATGTGAAGAATGAATTTTGCCATCTATATTTTCGAAATAGCAACCTGCGCACAGTGTGCGTGGCAAATTGTAACAAGTTGTGCCCCTACTGTTAAAGCTTATTCGAGTACGCTGAAGTCAAAGTAAGCGCTTGTATTCGCGATTACAAACTTTGATTAAGCTGTAATTTTTGTTTAATGAAAATTTTTTTCGCTAATTAATATTTGCGATATCAAAAAAAAAATTCAGAAAAGCATTTTTTCTACAAATAAAACTACAATGTTATGATATTATAACAAAATAGAAAGATATTCAATAGAGTTAAAAAAAAATTGTATTTCAACGAGTTGAATTGATTTTAATTGAACAATGATCCCAAAAGTATAAAAAATAAAAATTACAGCAAATTTCGAACCACCAGTACCACTGGTTAAAGATTGATGTTTGACTGTTGGCTGGCAGGCACCGCAGTGGTGCAGAGGTTAGAACTCAAAGAATTCTGATGAAAGAATGTGGTGATTCTTGGAACATTTAAATTAAACCAGGTTCTAGCCCCAGCTCAGCCAAGAAAATTATCAATAAATATTAATAAAAATTTCATGTTGTAAAATTCCTCCTGCGGTAAAAAATAATTTAATGAAAATTAAATTTGATGAACTAATGGTTTTTTCTTTTCTACAAAAAAAGGTGACATTTTATTTTAAAAAAATGGAAATTGGTGTCTGTTTCTTAAAAATTTTGCTCCCGAAAAGGGTGGCTTGTTTTATTTTAAAAAACTCATCCTTTTCGGGAGAAAAATTTTTAAGAAACAGACACCAAATTGCATTTTTTTAAATAAAATGTCACATTTTTTGTAGAAAAGAAAACACCATAACTAAAAATATTTAAACTAGTTTTAAATTTTTTATCACGAATACGAGCAGTTACTTTGAAAAATGGCTATCACCATTAAATTGTTGCATTATTCGGCAATTGCACCAAAGACGAAGTTTAATCAAAACTACTTTGGTATAGTCTCATATGTTACACACCCATTTGTATTTTTTTTAATAAAATCATAATTTTTGAAAACATAATTAATCAAAAACTCCAGTTGGTAGGCCCTTTCGCATTTTATGCGACGAAATACTTTTAAACTTAACACAAATCAACACAGACCATATCAAAGTGTACGAAATAACAAACTCAGTTCAATGAATATGATAAGTGCTCTTATAAAACAGAGTTGGACCGATAGGAGTCTGAGGTAATTGAACATGTTTTTTTCGCAGATGTTTTTTTTTCAACAATCTTTTTCTAGAGTATTCAGTGTAGGATGAAGGGCGTAATAAATTAAGCATTTGACTGGTCATACATTGAAGACGAGTCAAAAGTTCATAGAAGATTTGAATAGCATACAAATTGGATTAGGTTTGTATTAGAAATTTTTGAAATATTTAAGAATTGTAGGAATAAATTACAAAAAAAAAAAAAAAAAAAAATAATAATTTAACAGATTTTGTTCTTCGTGCTTAATACTCAATTTTTATTCTTGATCAAAACACTGAAATTTATTGTTGATGGGATAAGCTATTCCTATGCGCATTTCACTGGTTGCTTAGGCCAGATCATCAGGAAACTTCATCCATAAATATTTTAGAAAAACTAAAGACATTAAACCAAATAAAACTGTTAAGCGTATAAAAAATTTCTTTTGATAAAAAAAAATTAATATTATTATTTTAAAGTTACATATAAGGAAGTAAAAAATAAAAAGAGCCGATAGCCAAAAAACTCGCAAAGAAGAGTTAAAGTGCGCAGTGAAATTTTTTTAATCATGGCCAGGTATTGAACACAAATCTCAACTTGTTCTTTATCTCTAAAGAAAATTTGGACCAATACACCTTTCTGAAGTAACGGTTTGGTGTGCGTTGAAATGTGTGTAAAGCTACGGTCAGACTTATCAAATATTTGACGAAAAAACGGGACCAACAACCAAACTAAAAAATCATTTCGCTAAATATCAATATTCATTTTGATTTAAATACCACATCTTACAAAAAACTGTTTATTGCTACGTCTAGTAGTATAATTAGTTTATTTTGTAATATTAAGACCATTTTAAATCTCACTAACTATTAACAAAAGTAGGGGTTACGCTTATTTGATCAAATATTTAATAAGTGTGACCGTAGCTTAATTTTCACAGGCCACCAAAATTTGGAAAAAGTCGAAACCCTGGGCTAACGTAACTTTTCTAAAGATTTGAGTTGCGATGAATCTGAATCTATACTCAGAATTTCTCCATTGTACATATGAAACGCTAGTTTAAAAATGAAAATAGGCAAAACATGTAAATTTAGCCATAAAACAACAACTCTGTACTACAAACAAAGCAGTAGACAAAACAAAGCAGTAAACAAGAAACAAACAAAGCAGTAAACAAAAAATATAGAGTGGAATTTTGTGAAAAATATTTAAAAAAACATTTTTTTAGTTTTATTAGTAGTGGTTTTTTAAAAATATTTAATTAAAAAAATATTAATTGTTGGTGTGTTAACAAAAATTTCGTTACATATTCCAACAAAAAGCCTATGTCGACAACCACAACAAAAGTCACTGCCTTTGACATTTTGGTTCTCCCATAATATTTCTTAATTGGGCGCAAAATTGTTTGACAATTATTATAAGTGCATACGTTTTTATTTACTTTTACGTTTGTTGATTACAAAATATAATGATTTTCTTTGTAAATAAACTTTTTCTACCTACTCTTTTTTTAATTGTAAAAAAAAATAGCTTAAAGCACAAAAACACTATTTTATTGTTCCTAAGGGAACACAGTACGTCTTTAACAGTTGCACGAAAACAGTGAAAAATAAAATGCTTTGACCATAAAATTAAATTCAATGTTAATAAAAAGCGTTTTCGATGTATTTAGTAAAATGGAGCAATGTAATAAAAACAAGTATGAAAGCGCAAAGGTACAAATTTACTACCAAATTGATTTGAATGAATGTTCCTCAAACATTTAAAAAAAAAAATATATTTTGCATATAAGAAATCAATTACTTATTCATATTTTTATTTATAAGTAGAAATGGATATTTTTACCATTCATTTTGTTTTAATCGCAAAATGGAATTATATTTTACAATTATTAATGGTTGACATATAGGGCGTATGATTAACGTTTAATTCAAATTTGTTCAACATTTTCATTTTCATATAAATGAAATAATTATATTGTATTTCTTTTAAAAGGGCATTTATTGTTTTTCTTCTTTCTTTCTTAAAAAAAAATGTTAATCCCTTTGTTTAGTATAAATTATGTTAATATACATTTTGTTTAATGTAATGTTTATTAAACGCTTAAGGTTTTTTTTCGTTTCTTTAAATACCGCCTTTCTTAAGGCTTTTAATATGATGCTGATACAAAATTAAAGAGAAATTTACTCCAAGTAAAGTCATAAAAATTTATGTCGTTTTAGCGTATGTCAATTAGCAATTAAACTCGTTGTTATTGCTGGTATTTAGAGGAAAGAAGAAAAAAGCTTACAATCATACTTGAATTAATATATTAGCTTTTGGCAAAAAAAAGATTGCTTATTTTCGGAGTCGGAAAAGAGATGGTAGATAACTTGTATTGAAATTGCAATACTATTATAATTTTGCAAAGTTCTTTATACAATTGATTCCAATAAAAATTTTACACATAACGAAATAAGTATTATTTAAGCAGAGACGATAAACTTGTAATTAAATAAAGAACATTTTGTGGAGATCTCAAAGTAATTTTTAGACAGAAACTTAAATCTTGAGTATATTGTAAACAGGGTTGTACATGTTTCAAGAACTCTATTAAACATTAATATTGTGGTGCATTTAAAATCATTTTTAATTTCTTCGATATTGATATTATACCCTCTAACGTAGTAATATTCTAGGTCCTTTTGCTAAGAGAAGTTCTTTTGTCGGTCTGTCCATTAGTCAGGCGGTTGACATCCTGTTTGCGAAGCCCTTGTTACAATGCTGTATTACTTTTGAAAATTTTACCATTTCAAATCAGCCAAATCGGTATTTAAGAAATGAGCAAATATTTAAAAAAAATTAGCTAAAAAGAACGTAATAATTTTACCAATCTTTAGCTAAAGGGCTAAAGTTTGACCATTTTTTTTTTTTTTTTTTTTTGCCAAAAGATCAGATAGTTTTACCCGAAAATATGCCTATATAAGAAGACACTTTTTGTAAAAATAAAATTTTCGGAAACCAGATTTCTTCCCGAACCATTGTTTTTCAACCCAGCTTAATGGCAATATAAATCAATCGCATGAGTCTAAATTCATTACCAAAATATTAAAATCCTTAAAAGTATTTTTTTCAGGGTTTAAAAAACTGCAGTCAAAGTAGAAAAACTGTTATTTCTTCCACTTCTTCGTTTGTCATTGGCCAAAAAAAAAACTGTTGGTTTTAATTCTGATTCATTAAATGTAAACAGTAAACAAATTTTCGATTTTTCTTCGACAGTTTTTGGTTTTGAATGCAGTTTTTTAACCCTGACTTTTTTTATTATTAAGCTTGTTAATAATATGTAGATGGTTTTATTGTTAATTATCTTAGATGTTCTACTGTCTATTATTAGCATGATAACTTTGCGATACACCTATAAACACAAGCTAAAGTTCCATTATATTTTCAAGCGCCCATATACAATAGTGTGTCCCATATAAATAAAAACCAAATGAAGCAATTATTTATAATCTTCTCTTGGTTGCATGTCTTCAACCTGGCCTTTAATAAAATCCACAAAGCGTCATATATTGATAAGGGATAAAACTTTCATCAATGAAACTTATTTTAAGAATTTACTGCAGGGCATAGAACTACAACGTCAGCACTGTAATTAATGATTTTTAAACAAAGCAAAAGCAAAACCTTTGATTTTAATTTGTTTGTTGGGTATGAGTAATAATATGATAAACTGGGTACTAATCGGAAAACCGGTATACCTCAGGAACGACAAGCGAATTCAAAAATATTTGTTTCTAAGTTATTAATTAAGAAAAATTGATCTTTCAAACTGCATTCTTGGTTTGCTTCATTTTCATAAAAATTTCAAAAGTTATAAAGCGTTATTTACAAAATTTATGGAAAAATTACGAAAAATTTTAATATAGGGTGCATAAATGAGCAAATGGTTTGCAAAAACTTATAGTCTTTGTACACCAAAATAAAGCTTGGACATTTTTCTTTTAAATTATTTCCTTAAAAGTAAAGAAAATCGTGGTTTTACCCTATAAGCTTTTAAATTAAGCTTGAGCCCCAAAAAAAATTTTTTTTTTGGACACACTTATATACATACATATATGTCCGGAATAAGGAGTGCTGTACGATGTTGCACAGCTAAAGCGACATTTATTTATTTGCATATTTTTATGAAAAGCAGTTGAAGTTTTTTAGAAAAGGAATTTTTATCTACAACAAGGAATCAAGAATATTTTCAAAATTTTATTTAGAACAAACATTTTTCTGCAAAAATTGTATTGAGAATGAAAACACATACATCATGTAAAAAAATCTATAAAAGACACCAATTTTAGACATTTATTAAAAATTTTTTTATTTATTTCTTATTTTCTTAATGTTTATTATTCATTAATACAATTTTAATCTTAAATTTGTTGGTGTTTCAGTAATAATATGCTTTTTATGAGTATGAGTTATAAGCTCATAGCCCAACCTGTTTTATGGGTCAGGGAACCCGTTTTATTTATAAACTTGGCATTGGTTATTTAATAGCGCCAACTATTCGCCAAGACGATTAGAGCCTCATTGACACTCAGAATTTTAAGATGCACGTTGTCAGGCGTGTTCTTCTGAGACTTTCTTCTCTAATCCGCTAAACTGTCCGCCACTGCTTATTTATTCGCAGTTCCCACCAATCTTCGTGGTTAGGGTCATCCACTATCAGCAACCTGTGGAGGAGTCCCATAGCACTCCAGCCATGCTTTCCTATAGGTTTTTATATTTCGTCTTGATAAGAAGTAACTCATGAAAACGAATTACAAAATCCCAGGAGGGGAAAATCCCAGGAGGGGATTCATGGAGTCAAATAAAATTCCTCGCCAATAACCGTCATGAATGGAGAAGATGTTGGTGCCCTATGTTCTACTACATGAACTTTCTTTTAATTAATTCACAATCCGTGTGCATAATTATTATGAATAAAGGCAATAAAAAAAAGATAAAACGCCAAAAGCATATTCTTATACATAAACAATTTAACGAAACTCCACATATTAACTATTATCGTATGGAAAAAATAAATCACACACTAAAAAATATGCTGTCAATTTTTTCCTAAAGATAGATAAAAATAGTTAAAACTTATACAACAGTGGCTGTTAAAACGTGGCCGCACTGATAGAAAAGGCGTCATAATGTGATGTACTTTGAGATCAGTACTATGACAATTGTCTTCGTTTTTGACCCCATGACTAGGGTTTTTTCCCGGGATTTTCCGTCCCGGGAATTCCCGGGAATTTCAATTATTTTATTTCCTGTTTTCCCTGGATTTTTCTTGCGGGATCCCGGGAAATAAAAAATTCCTCATAATTTCAGAAAATAGCTATTTATACTTTGAAATTTAGTTTTCTATTCTCTAAAAATTAGCATCTGTGGATGGGTTGTGGATTAGATCAATTACAAGAAGTGAGTACATGTATTTAAATCAATGTCTCCTGATGCAATAAATCTACTAAAAGCAGAATGGGCAGTTCAACAATTGATAATTATTACATTTAGTGAAGTGAAGAGTTAATAAAGTACATTAATTCAAAATAAGATGCAGGCAGTAAAGTTTCATTGTCCATGAACAAGTCTTAAAAATAGGAGATACCTAAACATATCGCTTCTTTATTGCAACATAGTTATATCTACAAAAACAAACGATCTTGGTAAAATGCGATTAAAGTTCTCAAAATGTACCGATTTAAAGATATATTTTTTTGTAACTTCGGTTCAGTTTGAGATATAATACGAGAAGGTATGAAGGAAAACTTTGCTAAAGGTACTTAAAATTTTGAGATATGACTATGATGCAATGAAGGAGCGATATGTTTATTAGGTGATAAACACAAATTTTCAATTTCAATTTGTGTTGGTTTATATACCCGTGAAGTGCGGGGAAACCGAAATAAGATAACATTTTGGAAACTCGTGTAAGATACTACAACATACAACTTGTCCTAAAGATTACAAATGGACCTATTGAAATGAAAAGGTTTGTAAGAAGCAGTCCGGTGATGCTATTTTTGCATCAACCTTGACATACATTTGACTGATATAGACGTTGCTTATAAAAAAGAAAAAATTGCTTCTGATTGAAACATGATAATTAGTAAATTAAATCTAGAATATACTTTTTGACGACTTACTAAGCGCTTTGAGTGTGTCAGTAAGTTATTTCCTAAACCGTTAAAAAATGTTATATATTTCTTTAAAATATTTTATCTATATTATTAATTAACTTTTTGATCTCATATCTTGAGTACCTTAATTTTTATTTTGTTTTTATTTTTGTTTTATGAATTAAATTGTTTTTATTTTATTTATTTATATTTATGAATAAAAGCATAATAATAGGAAATAAAGGCGTGAGGTGATAATAATTCAATCTATTTCTTTAACTTTCTTTGTAAACAAGTTCCCTTACGTTTTTTTTAATAAAAGTTTTTTTCGTTAATTAATAACAAAATTTACTTTGTATTATTTATATGAAGCGGGATCCCGGGATCCCGGGAAATTTAAACAAATTTCCCGCTTTCCCGGGAATCGAAAAAGTCCGGGAAAAAAACTCTACCCATGACACTTTTTATCATTGTGATGTCACCTTTAACATCACTTGGCCATCATCAATGGGATAACACATCAGCATCACAGAAAATTGCATCAGTGCGATGACGCAGTAACATCAAAGAAAGGACCCATTAGGCTCAATTAATTGACAAACTGTTAACAAAAGAACGCTTAATTATAAGACACCACCAGCATGCCCAAAATGGTTTTCGTAATCATTCTACTTTGAAAATTTGATTTGATGTTTTTAACTAAATAATTTAAGCAAATAGAATTTAGGAATTTTTGCTTCTTATTTCACCTTTTAACCATAAAAATAATCCTAATACAAGCCTGTTCTGAAAATCACTTGAACTCAAATCACGTGATTTCAAATCACAATTGCATTTTAAAATCACACGTGTGATATTTTGGTGTTCTGGTTTTGTGTGTTTTCGTGTGATCTTTAATTGCTGAAAGCACACTGACAAACACAAAAACAGTATGACTCTTGGAACACCACAAAATTACAAGTGTGATTTTAAATCACGTGATTTTTAGAACAGGCCCGATAATGCACAAAATATGACAAAATTTAAAGATGATGTTAGTCAATGCACAGAAAAAATAGAAAATCGACTTTAATTAAACAATTCGTTAAGACAATTAAATTATATACTAGTTTTGCCCCTGCAAAAGAATTGATCATATCAATTAACGCATTTGTTTATTCGAGTCGTGATACATAAATTTAGACGATTAAAAAATTCATTGCATAAACTAAAAAATACTCAACATATGCACAAACATTTAAATGTATGTGTTTTGATTAAAAAAATGAATCGCAACAAACAAAAAATTAATGCTCACCAATTAATTATTTGATTGAACAATTTCTGGCAAATATTTTTTTTTTTGTATGGATTGATGTCTTCTTTGCCTCATTGATGCCCTTTGTAATAACATTGATGTGACAATTCTGTTGTGAGGGTATCATTAATGTGAAGTTGCATTTTTCTACGAGTGCATTTTTTCGAGCATTACGGGGATATTATGGTCGCCATAATCAACCTAATGTGCAAGGAATTGGCATGGTTATAAAGAAATTTGAAGAGACTGGAAGCGCTATTGATGTGGTCAGGCCTGTGCATCATCGCAATGTGCGCACTGCCGAAAATATAGCTTCTACTAGTAAAATTAAGAAGGATAATCTGAAATGGTTCAACTTACGCCTCAGAGCACTATGGCCGTACGATAACCGACATTTTTTTAACCTTAATTGAAGATTATGAAATGCACGATATGTGGTTTCAACAATTGCTACATAACACGAGAGATGTTGGCTTTATTGCATAGGAAGTTTCCAGAACGCGCAATTTAACGGTTTGGTGACGTCATTTGGCTACCAAAATCATGAGATTTGACACCGTTAGACTTTATTGTGAGGCTACGTCAATGACCTTGTCTACTCGGATAATACGAAAACCAACATTCGTCAATTAATCGCCGATATACTGCCCGATATGTGCGAAAAAGTGATCAACAACTACCTTCAAAGGGTTCGACTGTTGCATAGATTGATTGCGGTCATTTAAATGGCATTTTATTTCGTACATAATGACAAGATTCAAGCATTAAGCTTCGTTCACAATCAAAGAAACATTTTCACTTGGTGTTCATAATAGAGCAACAATTTTTTTCGCAACCACATACATTTTGCACTAAGAAACCGTTTGCACATTTTACTTACAACAATATTATGAATTTTTTATTTTTTGTTAGAACATTTTGTTAAAATTTTAATTCAAAACTAATGGTGTTTTCTTTTCACAAAAAAAGGTGACATTTTATTTAAAAAAAATGCAATTTGGTGTTTGTTTCTTAAAAATTTTGCTCCCGAAAACGGTGGCTTGTTTTATTCTCAGAAACTCATTCTTTTCGGGAGCAAACTTTTAAAGAAATAGACACCAAATTGCATTTTTTTAAGTAAAATGTCACATTTTTTTGTAGAAAAGAAAACACCATAAATAAAACTATTTTAAACGTCAGAAAAAATTTCATACAAATTGTTGCTGAAGTTGTAGTTGAATCAAATTTTTAAAAAACTTTAGTTACATTTTTGTTTATAAAATAAAAGGAAAATATATGAAATACTTTGGGAAGAAATAAGATAGAAGAAAAAACGAAATTGTTGCTCTGATTGTGAACGAATTTTTAAAATGAAATTAATATTTCATGTGTTTTTTCTTTAACTTTATAGTATGTTCACATTTGGCTTCTTAAACGCGTTTAAGCAGTTCGAACTTGATTAAGCTCTAATCACTTCAAAATCGAGATGATTACCCATACATTGAAGTGATTTGTTAATCACTTCAAACTAACATGAATTCAACTAAATCACTTCATAAATCACATAGAATCTACTGAACATACATCAAATGTAGAATCGCCAACATGATCGTGTACAACCGGTCTCGATTTCTGCTTAATGTTTTTATTTTTTTCCTTAAATAATTCATAAATTTTCACAATTTCATCATTAAAGTGATTAAAAAATCTTCTGATAATTTTATAAAAGTGTTTCTATCAATTTTTAATACTTTAAAGAAATATAAATTTGTTTATGTCTCAAATTAAAAAAAAATTCAATATGTTGATTACGTTTTTACTAAGGTAACGAAATATTCTTTGTAGAAATATCAAGCAACAACTTTTTTTTTATTAAATTTAATCTAAAACTTTCTACCTATCTGGCAAAATTAAATCTAATCAGTACGAAAACATTTTTTCGAAAACGACCAATTTCGAAATAATATTAAAGCTGGAAAAATTAAACTCCTAACCAAAAGTCTGTCGAAATTATATATCAAACGAAAACCATGTCAAAAGCGAACAGATGTTCTCGATTTTCTTTTCATTAATTACAATAAAAAGTAGACGCATTTTTCAAGTTATCGGTGTTCCCAGATCTGTGTTAATTTTTGCTAAATTTATTTTGCGATTTTCTGTAAACATTTATGGCTACATGAAAAACAACAACACATGCGTTTAATGAACCAAAAAATCAAGGCAGTTATCATTAATTCCGCTTTAGTAAATGCTACATAATCCAATCACTGCTGGAAGGTATTAAAACTGCAAACTAAAAAAAAAGCACAAAGTCTCGAATTGAAAAAAAATCGAACAAAATACATACACACAAACTCATTTAAATACATTACAATTCGTTACATACAACCAATTCATAAGTATGTACGTTTCTAAATATATAAGAACTTATATACATAAATACAATAGTCATGATCTCAAAAATAAAAATAATGTAAATACATACATTTGTATGTATATAAAAAAATATATATAAAAATCGGATTATTTTAAGTACTTGGTATTATTAAACCAAAAAACGCACACACAAACCTACACGCACCCACTGTTATTAAGAAATACACTCTTAGAAAAAATATAGAGGAGAAAGATTATGGCAACAAAAAGTCGATGTTGAAGAAATTCTGTGTGAAAAAAAAAATCAAAAAACAAAAAAAATTATACGTTTCTTTAATTGAAATTCTTTCAAGAACAATTTTTATTATAATTTGTTTTATTTTATAGGTTTTTGTTTGATTGTTGCTTTAAGAGTTTGCTGCTCCTAATGTACATAAGTGCGTTAGATTGAAAAAAGGCTTTTTCACGGGGTAGTTAGAGGCTACAAAAATATACACATATTTTGCCTATTTTTTTGGTATTTTCTACTTCAAGTCACACTTAAATATGGCAAACAAAATAAAATAAATATATTTTATTAATGGTTATTTAAACCTACTAAAAACAATACTTACTTCCCCACACACTCCCAGACTTACACCCGTGAATCAAGTTGTTTATATAATTATACTGAAATATAATTTATGTTTATGAATGTCTGGCAGCACAGTGGGTAAATATTTGTAACAGGATACCAAATAAACGATAAAGCATAAATACTTTAAATTTAAGTTGTTTCTCATCTGCAGCTATTTACTTCATAACAATTCTTAGTGTAACCATTGATGCTTCCACATCGATTCCCAGTTGCTCAATTTGAATCTAGTAATGCTTGTTTAAGCTCAGTAGTGCATGTAAGGATCACATTTAAATGCTTATAAAGTAGCAGTACTCTAATTTTTATTACAAATAGTTTAATGAATGCAATATGTCCGATCAAATTTTTAAAACTTAAAATTTTTGGCGAAAAAAATCTGACCCTTCCCTGACATATATGACATATACAGATATCTTAAATACATAGCTTATCACTAGTTAATCCCATAGTGCAATACAAAAAGTTGTTTATTTGCTTTTGTCTCTGTGTTTACTTTTTTCTATGATAACTTTTTTCTTATAGTTAAGATTTCTTGTAAATTATTCATTAAATAAATGAAATTCAAAAAACTTGGTGAGAAACAACCATCAATCAAAAGGTATTTAGCACGAATTCATCTTCGTCCTTTTCTTAGCCAGCCTGGCATACCTAAAGGCGCATTTACGCATTTGTGCCGTGCTTTGTGTAACACATTAAGATATTTGCCCTGGACCCATTCTTTAGAATACCGATCAACTTCATGTCCGCCCGTCCGGCTGGCTCTTTTAAAGGATATCTGAAGCGATCATAAAATTGCTTGTTTATGTACACAGAAAAAAATAACAAAAGTTATTTATTAATTAAAGAAAATTTTTTAAAATTTTTCGAATGTAGTTAACAATTTAATCTGGGTGCAAGTGTCTCCAAGTCACCAGTTTTGTCGACTATTTTAGTGACATCGTCAACGCAGTCAGTGTCTACACTACACTACATATGCCACTATCTTTGCCTTTAATACGAAAAAAATAATATAAATAACAACTGAGAAGTACAATTCCTAAAAGAGCTTAAGCAATAATTAAAAAAGATTGTTATGAATTCGTATTCGTAATATTTGCATTATTTATGTAAATTTATCATGAATGTTGGAATTTTAGTACGCATACATAAATATTCCTGAACCCTGACTAAAATGCTTTAGTGATTCTCTGGTTCCAATGTCTACATATGTTCCCAAACGAACTATCTAGTCAATAGTACCAACGTCAGAAGTAGATTTTCAATGACACGCACATGTTAAATGTCCTTATTATATAACATTTTCTGGGGTATAACAAGTCACTAGTAATGTTGACTGTGTCAATAGTGAATCAGTACAGATTCACTAGTGACATTTCCTGCAGGAATGTTTGTAAATTGTCAAAAAATAAATAAATACATACATGTACTTAAAGATTATTTTATGTCAAAAAAATGTTTAATAGAAAATTAAAAAACTTTTAAATATTTTGGTTTAAATCACCAAAAGGACAAACTAAAGCCAGAATAATGAGAAACTAAATCAATCTTTATGGTAAGTAAAGTTTTTGTTCAAAAAGTTAAGAGAAATTAATATTACAACTTCATAGTAAAAAATATTTGTTGAATATCTGAAATTTAAATTAAAGGGAGTATGTTTAATACATATTTACAAATTCGGTTGTTGGTGCATTTTCAATTAATAAATTAAATGTATTGACGAATATTGTATTCAATATGACAACTGATTTTTGTACTTTTTTCTGTGTAGTGTTTTAGTTAAGGTTTATTCAAGTTTTTCTGTGCATAAAGAAATTTGTGAGAAATTGTTTCAGGGAGTAAGCATACAAAAATTAATATCTTAACCCTCTAATGCCTAAGAGTGCCTCAAGGCATGCTTTACAAAATTTCTACTGACGCCCAATATATAACTAATTTTTATTAATTTCCATTTTTTTACAATTGCTTAAAGATCTAGAAAAATATTTGTAGAAGCTTCGAAAGCTCTTAAAAGCTCTTAAAGCATTGTAAACAAACTCGAACACAATGCTTTTGTTCAAAGTACAAACTTCATTAATGATGCTCAAATAATAAAATTGTTTTTTTTAATTATCATAAACAAAACCAAATATTTTTAATTTGATTCATTACTTTTTATTTTCAATACAAACTAACAAAAAGAATTCTCAAAAATTAAATGTGTTTTTATTACTAGGTACCCAATGGTGCCTCAAGGTACTCCTAGATGTTTTCTTACCTGGAACGTAAACGACTCATCGTACGGGCTTAAAAATATTTTATTTGAATTCAGAGGCCCAAAATTCAAATAAATTCCCATTTATTCTAAAACTTGGCATAAGAGGGTTAAGGAAAATATTGCACGTTAAATTTATATGGAATCTACAAATTATGAATCAATCTTTATAAATACTAATCTCACAGTTTAGAATTCTATATTGTCTTTGGGTAAGATATACCATGCCCACTTCTTTCCTATACCTCACTTTTCTACTCACATGTAATTCTGCATGCATGTCAAAATTGTTTTTTTACAAAAGGTTTATAATATTCGATCACAAACGTACATGTTAAATGCTTCTGGCATAGTCTTTTTATTTTTGTTAGGCGCAAGGCGCCGTTAAAAGCCATCCTAAATATTTTTTTCTTTAAATTCAAAGATACCAGTTTAGGACATAAGGGGTGGTCCAACCATATTGCACGATGTTAATTGTGAGTCACACCTTAACGTCAAGTTTTTTGCCCAACTTAATTTGACATTTCTTTGTTTTAGTGATAGAAAAATTCAACCATGGAGAGGTACACAATTGAACTGCAGGCTAAGATTGTTAAAGCTTACTACGAAAATATGCGTTCAAATCAAAATGCATTTCGTGGCACATTTTCACATCAGTGGATCCGTTAACAAACAGAATTATCGCCTTTGTAATTTCCGGCAATAGTGGACCGCAGCTACCTGTTCCCACACGGCATAGATTTCTGAAAACTTATTATTGCATAATAGAAAAGGCTGATGTCAAAAAAAAGGGCATGCTCTAAATGAAATTTTACCAGATAATTTGTATCTGACCTTTACAGAAGCAATGTCATAAAGGTAACACATGACATTTACGTATTTTGCTGTGGAAAATTTGACAAATAAAATTTAAAAAACATGTCGTGTACGTAAGCTTTTAATTAGTCTGTTTGCCTTTAAATATAAATCATGCATAATAAAAAACTTTAATAAGATTTCGTGTCAACACAAATATTGGATTTTAACTCCAGCTGTTTTAGTGAAAACGAAAAAACACAGATTTCTTTAATACCCCGCAAAGACGTCCTATCGAATATTACAAAATATTTGTTGTTTGGCCAGTGGCTGTTTAAGTATGAAAATGTTAAAGTTTTTTTTTTGATTTTATAAAATATCTGGAGCCTTATTGCTACTCAAAGGTTGATGAATGTTTGCACTGTTGAAGGAATAAGTAAAAGTTTTATAATTTTTTATTTAATTAAAAAAGCAAACTTAAAAAATGTTTGAAACAGTAAAATACTTAAAAGGAGAGAAAAATCCCCAATTAAATTAAAATGTTAAAAGAAAGTTAAGGCCCTAAACATAAAATGTAAGACACTTTAAAATTATTTTTTTTCCTTAAGGGGATTATTTGAACAACAATTAGATAATAAAATATAACGATATGCCCATGTACTTGATATACCCTCCATCGCCTCAACTATTTAATGAGAGTAAATTAAATTTGCCATTCAGTGTAGCAATACAAATTTTAACCTTTGACCAACTTAATAAAAAAGAATATTCTAAAAAGACAAAAATGTTTTTTTTCAGTGATACATTTTTATGACACTATGACAATCTACACTGTTGCCAATTTGGAAATTTTTTCCGTTTAATCTAGGGTTGTTGAAGTGTCAATCGCGGGAAAAGTGCGTTTTAGCGGTAAGCGGGAAATCTAGCGATTTTAAAACATCTCTCAATGCACATTTTCGCTAATAAACATTTCACAAATTTTTAATTAACATATTTTATTTATTTTCTAATTAAGGTTTTTTTGTTTTTCTGTTAAATTATTTTATGTTCACCGTTTTACTCAATTTTGTAGTTTTAGTTACTTGAAAGTTGGTTCTGCTTACATATCGCTAGCTTAATATATAATATTGGTCCATTTTTTCAGAAATTTTAAGAACCATGTAAAGAGCGGCTAAAACTAAGCAATATGGCATCAACAATGGACATACGCGGTTACCTTGAAAACCACATTTATGTGAAATTTTTCTCGATTTTCTGTTTGTAATTTTTTTAAGGCTGCATGTAACAATTAACCACATTTATGTCCATATTTATGTATCGATAATCTGCCTGTAACTAAATCTCAAAATTAATTTGTTAGACTCACCGCTGACGGTTTTCGTTTTCTCAATAAACAGACTCAAGCATTATTTTCAGATGGCAAAACCTTTCAAAATAGATGGGAAAGTTTGAGGGCAGCTCATCGTATTTATCTGTACGGCAAATAAATAATTGTCGGATGTGCGCGGGTTAGCTTTGCGATAGAAGAGAAGCAAATTAAACATTGTGAAAATTTCTTCAATTTGCTTGCAGTTTTTCGTTGAAAAAGAATTTAATCGCCTAATGAGAAAACGGCCATTAGTGTTGATCCAGAGATTGCAACATGTTCTTGTCTACCTTGTGTAAGTGATAGGGTATTCATTTAATCTGGGTTTTGCTTTAATCGGTTAATCGCTCGATTAATTAACCGAGGTTTTGCTTTAATCGGTTTATAATCGGTTAATTTTGTTATTGATCGGTTAACCGATTAATAAAGTTTTGTTATAAATTAAGTAATTTCAATAAATAAAAATGCAAAAGTTATTTATTATTTGGAATTTATTAGTAAAATAAACTATAACAAAACAAACAAAACAATTCTTGAACTTAAATGAGCACAAAAGGAATTCATAAATATGTTATACATATGAGGAGGTCCATAACAAAACGCAATAATTACATATTTTAAGTTTTTTGATTTTTTGATTGAATCCTATTCTACACATTGAAATCTATATTACCTTTATTATAAAGTATTCCAAAACTCAATAACTACACTGCAATTCAATATCAAAAATAATGGTTCTGAGCAAAATGCAATAATTACTCATCTTTGTAATAAATCGCTACAAGAAATTTAAAAAAAAGTCAACTTTATAAATAAATTATGCTGTGGTGGTAACTCTAAGATAACTGTAAAACGTAAGGAATTTTTGTTTAGTTAATACCTTTAGCTTTTGTTATGTTAATTGAGGAGGTCCATAACAAAACGCAATAATTACATTAATAAATATTATTATTCGGACCAAAGCGCAATAATTCCAAATTTGCTATCTGAATAACTTTAAAACAAACTGTCAGATAAAATAATAAATTTGTGATTAATATTATTTTTTGTAGACAATAATACCTCAATAATTGTTTTTTAAAAAAATTATGTTCTACTTACTTAAATTACATTTTGCCGTTTATCCAAATGGACTTCCTCATATTTTATAATTTATATTTATTATGTATTTAATAAGAAATAAACTGTGAGATCATTTTATTAATAAATTTTTCAAAAGTTTAAGGAGATCTTATAAATTATCTTTTATAAAAATAATTTGGCTTTAATGTTTAGGATTTAAGCGATTCTTTTCTTTAGTTTCGATAAAACTCGACTTGGAAAAAATTCTTTCACTTATCGCAGATGTTGGAAATCTCGAAAGCAATCCATAATACAGATTATCTAATTTCTCAGCTCTTTTCTGTATTTCCTGACTTTGTACTGTATTTAAAGAATGTATAGCTAGAAGGAAAATATATTTTTCTAAACACATACCTTTTGTATATGAGACAAAACAAATAATTACAAACACAAAAAATATGTGATAATAATACAAAAAATTTAAAATTTTGTTACTTCGGTTAATCGGTTAATCGACTGAAATTAACCGGTTTAATCGTTAATCGAAAAAAGCCAATGTTAAATTAACCGATCAGTTAATCAGGTAGTAATTAATCGGTTAAACGATTAACGGTTAACCGAATGAATACCGTAGTAAGTGAGTTTTGTTGCATAACTTTATTTGGAAATTGTAGAATAATATTTAATAAGGAATTTAAAACTTTATTTTCTTCATATTTTTACTCTTTCACTTACAACCTTGTAATATTAAGCCAGCGATATGTAGATAAATGAATTCATCTAATATCTTTATATTTCTACCGATCGAAAATGTTTCTATAATTAAAGCAAAATTATTCCTGAATTAAGACTGCCAAACAACGTACTTTAATTCTGAAATATTAAGAAATACTATTTGGTACGCTTTGTTGATATCAATATTGCTAAATAAAACACATTTTCCTGTGGTTATATAAAATTGTTGGTTGAAGTAAGTAAGTCCGCCGTGATTGCCAAACCATGGCAAAGATTGCTATTTTATCGATTAAAAAAAAGAAATTATAGCGGAATTTTAATCTATGCGAAGTCTTAAATTAAAATCATCTATTTGTTTTTTAGAACGGCAAAAAGTTTTCAACCTAGACATTTGGCAAAATGTTCAAAATAATGGCCAACAGACATTTAAAAATTATAAACGTAATGCAGTAGGTACACAGAGCGAAAAAAGGCGTTAACAAACTTGTTAAACAGGCAAATAATTGCCAACATACATTTTTTGTAGTTTTATAAAGAAAAAAAAATTTTCTAGTGAATAAAAAATTAGGAAATTTAGAAACCTAAGTATATAACGTAATTTAAAAGAGCAGCCTATATCTTTTTTTATATAAAACTTTTAAAAATATGCAGGCTTAAGTGGTATTTTTACAAAAAATTTCTTTTAATATTTAAAGGTTTCTCTCGGATTTGAAGTCCAATTTGGCGGGAAGTGTTAAAAAAAAGTGGGAAACACTGGTGCTCTATCAACACGACAATATTAATGACAGTGAAATTCAGGGTAAAAGGCAGGGTAGAGCCAAATCGTATAAAAATTTTATGAGAGTTTAGATGCCTTCGTCAGTTGTGTCAATGCGTTACAAAACCATTATTCATTCTTATTTGTTTCATGATCTTTATAATTAAAGAGAGATTTTTAAACAAATGCACAAAGTTACAACTGAAAAATTGTCTGTCAACAAAAAATACACACTAATACATTTAAGTGACCCTGGAACATTAGTTAAACAAGAATTTTCGTTTCCACTAATTGTACAAAATCTGTCACACCAATACGAATTAGGCTTAACAATTTAACAAAATTTTAAAATTTAAATTTATTTCTACAGCATTTAAAGCATTAAATATCATTTACAGTTGTTAATTCCTAAAAAATTAAAGAGTTAATTTATCTTAATCATCGAACATTGTTGTTCGCATTTATTTGACTTTTATTGATGTTTGGAATTAATGAATTTTCATGGCAAAGAAGAACTTGCGCCACTTTAAACTATTGTTAGCTTATAAGATTAAAATAAAAGAGCAAAGAAAACATTTTTAAACAAGTAAGAAAGTATAGTCGGTCAAGCCCGACCTTATGATACCCTTCACCACAGTATTTAAAAACACATCATGCTTATGTGTCCATATTAATATGGATTTATCTATGTGTGTAAACTTCGTTAAAATCGGATTGAAAGTTTGTGAGAGGCAGAAATTGCCATCTACCTCCCCTTGTGTTTCTATTATTGAAAAACTTCACAGCTTATGTTTCCATATAAATATATTTCTATATATGATTTAAATTTCATTAAAATCAGTTTTATGATTTCTGAGAGGGAGAAATTCCCCCCTATCTTCCCTCGTGCCTATTTTAAATAGGCTTGGTCTTTGTGCCAATAAGAACCTATGTCCCAAATTTTATCAAATTATCTTCAAAATTGCGACCTGTACTTTGCGCACAAGGTTACATGAACAGCCAGCCAGCCAACCGGACGGACATCGTTAGTTCGATACAGAAAGTGATTCTAAGTCAATCGGTATACTTTAAGGTGGGTCTGGGACCAATATTTGAGGGCGTTACACACATCAGCACAAATGCATAATACCCTCTCCACTATTGTGGTGTGGGAATAAAAAGCAAAAATTTTTATTAAAATTTCAAATATTAAAAATCCTTTTTTGAATATGACATTTGTTTTAGTTTTAAAAACCTTTAAGCCAAAATTGTTGAATCTTTAAATGAACAAAAAAAAAATCATTTTTAGCTCCCACATTCCACATGTACAAAAACAAGGACACAAGCACAGATGTCATTCGTTTAACAATCCTGGCATATCATCATGTGGCACGACAATAGAACAAAAAAAATGTATTATATTTTTCAGAATTGTTCTCAAAAATCATATTAATTCTTTTTAAATATCAATAGAACTTTAACATGTACACTCCTCGCTACATGAGTAAATACAACTTGTACAATAAAAGTGTAAAGTTGTTAAAGTTCAAATCTTCTTAGCTAGAAATGTTAAAAAAAATAAGGAAATCGTGTATTTTAAGTTCAACTTGACTAAAGGATATAAAATTTGTAGAAAAGGTTATGACGACATGTTTCGTATTTGCGTCACGTAAATAAAACATCTCCACAAATATTACACAATGTAAAATAAAAATCGAAATTATACCTAAATTTTGAACACCCTCCCTTTAAATACACTTTTGCCGTAGGTGAAGTGGATACAAATCAGGGGAATTTAACAGTTCAGATGTTTTTGATTGCAAAAATGGAAATATGGAAATATGAAACTTTTTATTTCAACTAACACAAAAAAGTTTTACACATAAAGTTGCATTACATAATCAACATTTAACAAAGTGTAAAAAAAATCAGGTTTAAAATTTGAAACATTGCAAACTTAAAAGCGTTGGCAATTATTAAACGTCAAATAAAAAATGGTGGCCATTCTTATAAAAATGTTTTTAGTTTTTACAAGAAGCACTAAAATTTGCATCTGTTGCAAATATGTACAACTTTATACTTTCGAATTATAATAAAAACCGCTCACTTTAACATGAGTGCAAGATTCCATTTTTGCTTTTTTGCAATAAAAAAAATCTGAACCATCAAATCGCAGAAAAATCGAGTTTAATCAAAATGAAAGAGTTGTTCTAATCAAATTGCGAGGAGTGTATTTTTTATTTTTGTATTGAATTGTTTCAGGTAGCAGTTTACATTTAAGCATTGTCGTTACAAACAATAACTGAAACTCAAGCACTTTAGTTTTCAAATATAAAAATAAAAGGAATGTTTTGAATTCTTGTAAAAAAATTATTTTTTTTTTATTACCATTTATATGTGTGTATTCTTCGAGCATATGTACGTACATACTTCCCCTGCAGGAAACCTGGGACCAAGTGTCTTCATGTTGCTACTTTTGTCGATAAATTTGGTGACTTTTTGGTGATACTGTGAACAAAGCGTCTGCACTTTTGCATGGCTTTGACGAAAAAGAGAGACTTGTTTAGCACTGTAAGGCTAGAATAAGTGAAATGGATGCAACAGTTTAAAGTGAAAGTTTGGATTTATAAGTTGTTTTTCAGGGCGAATTCACTAGAAGGTGGGGCCAAGTCAAGTGGGGTCGAGTTGCCAAAGTTTGTATACGAACTACAGTTTTTTTTGTAAACAAAAATTTTTTTAATAGCAATATTTTTGGCAATCGGCCCAAAAAGCAGTATTGTTGTAAAGTTGACCTAAGCTTCTAGTGGATTTACCTTGATTTTTTTTATTAATTAAAAATCAAATTTAAACAAATGTATGCACGTATTTGAATTCAATAAATAGTAGTATCTTGTAGACTACAGGCCATATTAATAAAAATATTTCAGGTTTATCACAGGCGTATAAAGCGAATTTTCTTACACTCAAAAGAAAAATCAATCCAATCATACTTAAGTCAATCCGAAGCGGTATTAATAGTACGGTGAGTACAAATTTTCTTGAATCAAGTACAGAAAGATTGATTCAAGTACGGATTTTCAATCGCAAAATATTTAAATTATCCATATTCATTCCCGATTTCGTACTTGAAATAATCCGAAAATTAGGTTGACTCAAGTATTATAAAGTTCATTTTATCCTTAATTCGTGCTTGAAAAAAAACCAAAAAAGAAAGTACAAAGAAAAAATTATTATGATTGATTTACTTACCAGTTTTACACCTTAGAGAATGATAAAACACCAACATCATGCCCGATATGGTTTTACTTTAGAAATCTTATGTACATATTTAACCAAAAATATAAACTAAATGAGAAGCAACAGTTTAAATTTACTTTTTTACCTCTTGTGGTACACATGAGTCTGGCCAGACCTCTTTTTAATGTGTATAGAAAATCAAAACATGCGTAAGCCGGAGGGTTAAACATGAAAATAATATGTGAGCGCATAGAGAAAGGGACCAGTAAAGTAAAGGGAACATGACATGAGATGTGTGTCTTTCAAATGAGACCAATGCCAACACGCTAAGTGATGGTACACCAAAGATTCACGTATTTTAATCTTTAAAATGGCTCTCCTGAACAAAATCCTTAAGTCCCTTTCTATTTGGCGCGTCACATATATGTTTAATCTTTTTTTAACTTGATTTTATTAAAAAAGAAAGTAAGCCCTACTGTTCGTAACACAACGCTGACGCTCTTGTTTAGGTACGGCATATCAGCGTAAAAGCTAAGCGGAAGGTAAAGCTTAGTGCATTTTCAAAATGACAAACTCATGCTAAATGTCTATAGCAAAAAACATTGCCTGGTCTACAGTTGGTCAGTAGTATTGGTGACAAAGTACAGTTTCACTATTAACATTTTCTACAGGGTATGTATGTATATATGTATGTATGTATGTATCTATCTAGAAAAGTTTCAATCTCCGTCTGAACATGTGACTATGTCCGTCGTATATTGTTGATTGCTTTTTTTTTTGTTTTTGTTGCTTCTATCTTCGAAACTACCAATTCATTCATAACAATTCAGTTTAAATTTCTGAAAAATAAATTCAATTTGACATTATCTTGATGACAATTTGACATTTGATATCGTAAAACAATTTCAATGTAAAAACAAATACAAACACATATACAAATTCATTTATAAAAATACAAATACATCTAGACACTTGCACATTTGTTAGATTGTAAATATTAGCGTGGTCCAGTATTTAAAAACTTTGTACTTAAATTGATTTTATATCAACATAAACTTATGTCATTAAAATAAATAATTAATTTCATTTTGATAAAAATTTTATTTTTCTTCTGCTTAAACGTTTCATAAGCATGAATTACGATTTCATTTTAATAGGAATTAACTTCAGTAGCCCGGAAAAGAAAATTTTTGCTCTTTTAGTTGAACGTTCCTATTGAATAAGCATGCAACTTCCGTTAGAAGGTAGATACAACATGTAAAGCAAAAAAAAAATGTATTGTCAACAAATGTGCAATCTTTTAAATGACAATTTCTTGTTATTCAACATTTAATATGTCATATTTGTATTACCGGAAAATAATTACTTTTACAGGTTTAACCGCACAGTGGTAAGGAAAGTTAACGATAATAACTGACATAATTGATCGATATTAAATTTAAAAAAGGTATAACTACATACGATACATATACTTCAGATTAAGTTTAGCCAACAGACCCCATAAAGCTCTGCGGATTCGTGACATAGGGTCGCAATGTAGGTAACGTGTAGCATGTAAATTTTGTAAATGTTTGTAAAATATATTTTCAACAATTGGGTACACCCTGTGAGAGTTAATGTATTTATTAATATAAATCGTTTTAGAGGATTCAGAGCTGGACAAACCTCGGCATGTTCGCATTATAAACGACTTGACAATCATGAATTTTGATTTATCTATTTAGGTTTAGAAAACGCACAGAGATTTGTATGCATGTCTTTAGGATAAATGTTGAAACTAGAACCGGGGAATTCGTTGCAGAATTTTTGATATGTTAAGACGATTACAAAATAATAGAAACAAATTATAAATTTTATTGACGATTTTTGAAGATTGATCTTCAGTGATACATACTAAAAATACCCTGGACATCTTATACATCTCATAACAAAGTTCTAAGGAGAATGAATCGAGAACGCGAACTCTTATCCCACACCAAAAAAAGAGAAACTGCACGCAAAGAAAAAACATGGTTGTGGTATACATATTCTAAGAGCAACTTATTATGATAAGAATTATGATTGTAGTCACCATATTAAGATTATTATTGCAACATATTATGACTCAATATACTCGTAATATGTCATCATAATATTTTTCCCTTAATCATATTATTATTCTGTTAATCATACTAAGTTAAGAAGTAATCAAATTATTGTCATGTTAATCATAGTAAGCTAAGAAATTAATCATATTATTGTCATGTTAATCATAATAAGCTAAGAAGTAATCATATTATCATCATGTTAATCATAATAAATTTAGAAGCAATTATATTATGATACAGCACCTTTCATAGCTGTCATAAAAATACAAAATAAATTTAAATATTTTTGAATCGATTTTTTATTTTGTGGCTTTTTACAATTTTTCTTAATGTTAATCAAATAGCGGAGTTCAATATAAGGCTTGCAAAAGAGCAAATGAAAAATCTGTGGTTTTCATGGGCAACCGCGTGTGTCCATTTTTTTGATTTTAAGATGATGATGTCATGTTGCCTAATTTTGAACGCTCTTTATATTTTTTTGAAAAAAGATGGATCAATTCCGTTTTGTAACACAATGACAAAGTTTAAAATGTGCAATACCTAGCCCATAGTTTGATCTAGAATGGGGTTTCGGCTTTCCTGAAAAATTCGTTTTAAAACATACGCGGTTGCCCATGAAAACCACAGAAATATCGTAGCACTTTTATAAAATATAACGAAATCTCTGTGTGTTTTGTTGTTGGATTTTACAAAAAACTATAATATTTTGAATTTGCACTATTACATCACTAATACTTGAATGAACTCCGCTAATATTTTAATTTTTTAATTTCTTTAAACTTATTTTTTTTATGGAATTTTATCTTTTAATTGTTTAACCGCTCACAAATAAAAAAAACGACACAACTTCTTCAAAATTATTTTACAAATGGCGCTAACATAATATGATTAGAGTAAAAATAGTTTGATTGCATCTTTAACATGATATGATAAATGTATAGAAAGTTATCATGTTATGGCTATTAAATATCATGATATGGTTGTGAGAAATATAATATGTTTAGAAAGTTATCATAATTAAGTTGTTAGAAAAATAATTATTTTTCGGTCAACAATACTCAAATTCATAATTGCGAAAAACATTGATATGTTTACAGTAACTATTATATTGTTGATATTAAATAAATATAACAATTATTTGTGTACGACAACAATATATTGTTACATTAAACATAGTGTTGCTGCCGTAACCATGCCCAACCATATTTTTGCTCTGCGTGTGCTTACTTAGAACATTTTATGAGGAATTTTATGATATGTGGTACTCCAAACAATCCTTCAAGCCAAAGTTAAAGGAAAAAGTAGTAGGGGAAGAAAGGATTTGTCATGGCTGGAAAATATACAACAATGGACTAGATCTCAGAGTGTGGAGAATCTCATAAAAGCGGCAAGAAATAGAGAAGCTTTTGCTCGGATTGTAAACGATGTTTGAAACCAAATCTAATGTAAAATATTTATTAAACTTTTTGAAATATAAATTTTGTAATTGTACGGTCGCTTACATTCGAAAACCGAATATGCAAATAAAGAAGAAGAAGATACATGCAACATCAGAAAACGCAAGAAGAATTTTTATTTTTAGTTTAAATATCGAAATGTGTAAATAGATGTATACAATATCCGAGCGACATTGAAGGGTATTATAGTTAAGAATAATTAAGGATCTTGCCTGATGGAATTTATGTGAACATAAGAACAGATAATAATGCAAGTATCACCTCTTAATTCTTTTAGTTAGTGACGCCGTTCAGTCCCAGCTAAAGGTCGTCTATGCCGAGAAGCTAAAGTTAGCGAAGCCAAGAAAATTCAAAAACCCGAATTCCAACAATTTCAAAGAATTGTCAAAAAAAATAATTTCTAACCAATTTTTTGGTTGGAAATTGGAAATGCAGCTATGCTTCAAATTTTTTTCTAGACATATAATTTTTCTCTAGACAAAAACAAAGTTGCAATCAAAACAAGACAGGAGTCCCGCTGGTCTCAAAAAAAGTGTCAAATGTTATTTTAATGTATTAAAATAACTAATATTAAACCAAGTTTTTTTTTCATTTTATAGCAAATTTAAATTTCCTTCGATACATTATATCAAATTTTAAATAATCAAATCACTCAAACTTTTCCCAAAAAACTAACAGTTACTATCTTAATTTAAAATGTTTGGTAAGTCATGCACAAAGCTGAAAGGAAATAAAAGCTTGTATTCGAATCGTTTTAGAGTTTAAAAAGATTCTAAAACGGATTTAAAGAAAATTAAAAATACGCATATTGATAAAAAAAAATTCCTGTAACAGAAAACACTAACAAAATAAAATAAAATAAGAAACACGCATGAAATTGCAATATGTAACGAACGGCTACAGGCAAAATTTTTAATAACATCATCATCATCACGATGCTGACTTTGCTAATGAAGATGGCGATGGTCTATGATGCAAGTCAATTAATTTTTTTACAGTTTATTGATACAGCGAGAAAAAAAATAGAGAATATGGACAAAAATATTTCTGTAGCCAAAAGTTACTAACAAATTTTGTAAACTTTTAGGGTGAATTGAAAATTACGTTTGCATATGTGAGTTTCATGCAGAAAAATATAATTTTAAAAACGTTAACGCCATATGCTGGTTTGGACGAATCGCCAATACGTTTTGTGCGGTATGGATTGTATTAAAGGGACATGTGGGCTACAACTTCGGAATATCCGCCAATGTTCCAAACATCTTGTTGATATTCCCCGAGAAAAAGCCGATCGATTTCCTCAGGTTATGGAGTGGCCTTGGGATTCAGAGCTAAAATATCAACCAAGTAAAAAATTTTCAACTCCGCAAGATATGCAGTATTTTTTTTATATATTAATTTTCAATGTCTTGCTTATATTTTTTTGTAAGTTGTATGAAACAATTTTCTACATTTGAGGTGGCACCCAGTTAAAGTCGGTTCAATATAAAACCTACTTTAATTTCGACTATAGTAGCAAAATAATTAAAAGAATGTTGTTATTTTAAAATTGTTTTTAAAAAGATCCGACTTTAGCGTTTGACTATGATTATGGGCCAAACTTAATAAAAATGCAAAACTATTGATTTACAATATTTACTAATCCAGAGCCATTTCAATTACTTAGCTATCATATACACAGAAAAAATTTCCTTGGATTTTATCAATTACACACAATGATTAAAAATTATTATGATTTAAATAATATGTTAATTAAATTAATTAATTTCTTTATTGAACAAAAAACTAAAAATATGTTTTTCATTCAATTAATATTTTAATTGTTTTAAAATGAATTTATAAATAAAATAATAATCAAAAAAATCAAAACCTTAAATGATTATTTTGTTTAAACTAATGTAATGCCAACGTGTAAAAATAAAAAAAACGCTAACTAAACAGAAAAATAATTGGGTTTCAAATTGGGTATTGCATGATGTAATTAGATATCCAAAATATAGTAAATCAGTTCACACCAACTATATTAAATAAGTACCGAGTTAAAATCATTGCAACGTATACAGAACAAAGCGTTAAGAGTTGTAACTAACCTTCCTAAAACATATCCAACAGTATATAAAAATTAAAACAAAACTATTTTACTGATTCGTGGTATATGCAAGATAAATCTGTTAACGTACGTTTTCAAATGCATACAAAATATAGGGCTTCACACCATTTTCCTTCCAAGGAACCAACACTCAATTAACACAAGAAATAATAATAATCTAGCAGTATCCAGGTGTTGACTCAAAAAAAATAACCAAGCAGTCATGAATACAATAATTTGCCTATTTGTTTAAAAAATCGAACAAGAATTTCAATGCTTAAGACAAATTTAAAGATATATGTAAGTAAGAAATAGAAGAATTATTAGTATAAATTGTTTATTGTTATAAAAATTTAAGAAGTTCATTACCTGAATTAAATTTGTTCCTTCTTTTGTTTTTTTAAGTTATAATTATTTTTTTATTCATTACTATAATAAATTTTTTTTTTATAATGTATGTACATACATATAATTAATTTTATAAGAAGATTGTATTTGCCAAACTGCTGCAACAATGCCTAAATGCCCAAGTAATTTAATGAATTAATTAATAATCAAATAAATAATTAAGCGCTACGCAATAAGACATACAGAGCTGCAGTGCAGTAAAGTAAGTAAAGGAACTTTTAATAAGTTTTATAAAAGAAAAAAATAACATTTCAAGTGCTACGCCATTCCCTTACTACGAAGTACTAAAATAAATGTAAAAAAAAAATTCATTGTGTAAAGCTGATAGCTAGACTCACCAGTTTCACATGCGTTGAATAAAGCGCTTTTTATGTCAAAAATGTATTGCTTTAAAGTGGGAACTCACCATATAAAATTCTTGGCTTTCGTAAGCGAGTTGGTAAGCGAAACTCTTACATTTCTCCCTTACAAACATGCTTCGTTTAAAGCTTAATTTTCAATTGGATTAGTTAACATATAAAATTAATTTACAAAAACAATTTAATTTTTATATGGCTTTCAAACAACGATTCGACTTAAAGACTTTTGTAAGTAAAAAAAATTAAACTTAAGGAATAATACAGAAAAAGGTTAAATCAAACTTAAAATGTGCTCCTTGATGACGGTTATCAACGCTCCTCACACAATAGGCATAAGTGATTAAAAAATTTATAATAGAAAAAAACGTTGCTTATATACATACATAATTACTTAGGTATTCCAATACCGGTATTTTCGGTATTATTTATGGATTAAAAATATCTAAATACAAAGCACCAAGAATAAAACAATTTTCCAATTATAAAGAGTAGCTAAATTTTGAAAACTAAAAAATCCCGGTATTTTCAACGCCGTATTTCGGTATTCGATTTAAGCTGGTAATACCGGTACTTCGGTATCGGCAGCACCGGTATTGGAATCCCTATAATTACTTAATTATAATATAAACTTTTTCTACCTCTACAATTTTTATCTCTATCGAACTTTATTTATTTACCAATTAGCCCACGTATTAGATTGAATTGCATTAGAGCGGATATATCGAATACGAGGAAATTTATTTGGCTGTAGGTGAACGTGTAAGTTCACGAGAATTTGTGTGCACACATATAGAAATATATATGAATGTATGTATGGTACGTATGCCATATGTATGTACTGGTATATTACGGCAATAACCATAATTGTGTTATGATCAAAAATAACCGTCATCTCCGTTTCTCTTGATTTGAACAAGTATGAGTTGTTGTCGATATAAAACAGTATGTGATGTGTGCTTTCTTGTCTATTGCATGCCCATGTTCGCATTGTTGAACACCATACACGTACGTTTATTTTCTCTATTTTTGTTTTCATCCTTAAGCATCTGTAGAAAATTTGTTTGCGGGTTTGCAAATTGTATGCAGATGAATTTTATACACACACACACACACACATACTCATACTCACACACTCACCAACGACGCGTATGTTTATGTGAGTAAATGTTTTCCACATGGTTGCATTTATTGCCTCTGTTGTTTTTCATATGACATTCAATGGACAAACTACACAGCAAGAAAACGTTAAAAAAAAAAGAAGAAATCATTATACAACAAGAACAGTGATAGCACGAACAACAACCAACATCATCGACATCAACAGTAAAAATATTAAAACCAACGAAAAAAGCCTCTAGGCTTCAGCTTCCACAAAATGTTCTTAATTGGAAAAATAAACGAAAAATATCTTGAATTTGTTTATTTTAACACTCGCATGATTATTGTCCTACAAACAGCTAGATAGTGTTATTTTTATGCCCATGTACGGATTTTTGAGTTCTTGTTTTTCCTACTTTAGCACATCTAACATGTACTGGCATGATTTTGGCGTTATTGTTAAGAGTTGGAGGTTAGTCTGTTGACAATAGCAATACCAACAAACTATAGTCTATATTTTGAGAATAAACTCTCCTATACATGCACACACTCAAGCATACACATCATCGTGGAACTACAATTACTACTACAACTAACACTTGCAACAACACCGTTAAGGATGACTTAAAGCACTCAACGTACAACATCCAACAAAACAACAACAATATTAACGATGCGTTTATGATTTTGTTGCCTTGGTAATTATAAGCTCTAAAAGTTTTGCCCTTGTACTATTATACGTATGCACATACACACATGCATTCAATTCACACATATATAAAATTGTAGTTGGAAGTGTGGTACGAACAAATATTGTTGCTGTTCTACAATTAAGTTAACTTCCAATTTCGGTTTTAGTTGTTTTGTTAGTCTGCAGAATTGCCAAATGAATAATTTATTTTTAACAATTTACTATTCAATTTCACAAATGAAGGAATACATACATACATATATGCTTTTAGTGGGGACCTAATAGCTGAAACTATTTATTTAAAGATATAGCTCATTCTACGTAAAACGCATGGATAATTCTCTTTCTAATAACGTAAAAGTAATTTTTAGGAATCAATCCAAACGTTTAGTATTGAATTGGATTCTTAAAAAAGTATGTTTGTAACAGAGGTTTTATTTTAAGTTTTATTACTTTTATTATTATATTTTATTAATGGTATATTTAACATAGTTGGGGGAAGTGCACTAAATATTGATTTATATCCGCATTGCACTATCACTAAATAAGACTGCAAAGAAATTAGCTTGCTCTCTTTTTTACTAGCTTTAGTGATGATTGTTATTTTTTAACTACCACTAAAAAATTTTGAGTGACGTTGCAAATTTTTGAATGCAAAAATCTGCACTCAAATCAAATAGTGCAAAATTTGGACATGCAATCAAAAAAGCTGCATACAAATATTTTCTCACTAAAATTTAAAAAATGTAACTCTGTATGTGCATGGTTTTTGATTTCTTTTAAGGATATGCATAAGTAAAAAGCATTAAACAAAATGAAATTGTGTCAATAACGGTATAATTATTGGCTTTTATCATGAAAAAACAAGTTTTTTTAATATTAAGTTTAGTACAATAATTTAAGTTGCACAAATATGAGTGAAGAAGAAAACAGTTGCAATAAGCTGATGATTGCTTTTTTTAAATCAAACTATTGTTTTTTGAGTGCAAAATTTTTTAACATCACTATCACTCATGTTTAGTGAGGCTGCAAATTTTCAATTCATCACTCAACATCATCTAAATGACTGCAATATTTTTGCGCTATCACTAAGTGTGAGTTGAAACTGCAAAATGGGTGCACTTTGCTGTTTGACTACAAAATAAACAACTTCAAAAATATAAAAAAATACAAGCCCGCCTTTCTTTTTTTGTCTATCCAAAAATAATTTAACCATGCTGGCGAATAGGACAATTATTATGTGTTCAAGCATAAAGCACAAATTTCAAAAAGTGGATTAAGGAACTGTGGTCAGTTAGGACCAGTGTTGCCAATTTAGCCATCTAGTGGCTAGATTTAGCCATTTTTCGCCCTGTTTAGCCATTAAAAAATGACTTTAGCCATTAGCCATTTTTTTAGCCATTTTTTAAATTGTTTAGCCATAAAATTTTATTTGCCGTTTTACTTTTAAAAGAATAATTTTTATTTTATTTTAAAAATTTATAAAAGTAAAATAAACATTTTAAACAGTTAAAAGGCCTTTAATTTAAATCACAACTTTTACAAATGCTGAAAATCGCTATAAACGAGGATGAAACATCTTTCAAAGTAAAGTAACAGTATTCCAATATTTAATTTATAAAATGGATCAACACAAACATCGGTGTTTCTTTCTGGTTGCAAGTATTTCAATAAAGAGATACAGTCGGCAACAAATTTTTTTTAGAAGTTTCAGAATTGACTATAAAGTTGCTCTCACTTCCATGGTCTAATGCTGAAGTAGAGATGGTATTTAGCCAAGTAAACTTCTTAAAAGTAATTTTAGAAATAGGTTACATTTAGCAACCGTTAATTCGATTTTTTTAATCAGGTACATATTTTTACCGTAACAGTGAACTATTTTTACCAACACCACAATAGTGGAGAGGGTACTATGCGATTGTGCTGATGTTTGTAACACCTTAAAATATTGATACTTAGCCAACCTTTACGTATACCGATTGACTTAGAATCACTTTCTGAGTCGAATTAACGATGATTGTCCGGCTGGCTGGCTGTTCATGTACACCTTGTGCGCAAAGTAACGGTCTGCAAGATAATTTAATAAAATTTGGTACATAGGTTATAATGTGGTATAGGATATCATCTAGTCGGGTTTTTTAATTGTTTTTTATTGTAGATCTGGACTCAAAAGGTTGGGTTACTGTTGTCGTGATTATGATTTTCCCTCAAATTATTTAAAACTAATTGACACGAGTGATTCCTATGAGATGAACAATAACAACATCGAATTTATCGATGATTTAATTTTTAAAATATATATATATCAAAATATAAATTTACGTTTATTCTTGATTAAGAAATTGATCTTGACTTACAATTTCATCGTTAACCAATTTAAATGAATTATTTCTGTTTTGTTATTGAATTTTAATATGGTTTTATTTAAAAAAGCTTTTAGCCATTTTTAGCAATTTTTTAGCCATTTTTTTCCGTAAATTTAGCCATTTTTGGTCATCAAGTTTTGGCAACACTGGTTAGGACATTATTATCTGACTTTGACCCTTTCGAAGAGACTCATCCTTTACATGTTATAAAATTGATCAAGAAATCAGAAAATTGTATAAAAACAATAAGGATATTCACTTCACAACTGGCTAAGTGCAAATTTGCGAGAATTGTTCCATATAGCCCCCTTTAAAATTTTGTGCAACTTTAAACAATAAATCTCAGTTGAAAATAAATGTCAGAACTTAAATAAACTAAAAGGAATATAAAACGAGATGTTAAATTTTTGGTCTAAAATGTAAAATTTTTTTCCAAAAATGTATACAGAGAGCCAGCAGACTATATTGATTATTTTAAAAATTTGTTGTTTGTCATAAATTTTGTTGCAAAATACATTGGAAGGCATAAAAACATCTGTTATAATAAATGGACTTGTGACGGCTAATAATACAAACATTTTACTTGTTGAAAAACCTGGCTACCTTAATCCGGCCGTGCTCAGGGCTTTGGGGTGGAATCTTGTTTTTCTTCAAGTATATTGAAGCCAAGTCCATAAATTAAAATTTTAGGTAGCAATAAACCCGTTGAGTATAGATTATAAAATTAAATGAACTAAAATTATATTTACAAATAAAATAAACCAAGGTGAAGTTTAAGTGAGAGAAATTAGATGGAAGTAGATGCTCTCAAACTCAATACCCTCCCAACCTGCTATCTATTTTAACTGCTTCTTAGATAACCCCAACTTCATCTATCTACAAAATCCTAAACTTTTCGTGAAAAAATTTTTTGACTTTAGAACTCATATTACGAACATTCGTTTATTTAAAAAACTATTTCTAAATTTATTAATATACAGGTCTGTTTTGAAAATCAAGTAATTTCAAATCACATGTGCTTTTAGAATCACACGTGTGATTTTGTGGTGTTCCTGTAAATTTCCTAATTCTTTACAGCTTTAACGATTTATAATAATTAGTAGACTCTGCTATCATGCCGCTGTTAGCAAATTTTTGCGAATTTCCGCTAAATGATCAATTTTTATCGAATTTTTGCCATTCCTAATAGCTTTAGGGATTTTTAATAAATTTTATGGCTTTTTTGAAATATTAAAAATTTCGCTAATTTGCAAATTTTTTTTTTTTTTGTTAATTTTCGACATTTTGTTTTTTTTACCCATTTATCGATTTTTTTTAACGGTCATTTCTAGGGCTTTCTGCACATTGGGATTGAAGTGTACTAAAATTTAACAATTGTTAATAACAATGTAAACTAATAAATACAAGTTAACTAATAAATGCAAGATAACTAATAAATTCAACTAATTCTTCACTAATAATTACAACTAATTCTTAACTAAAGTTACTTTCGTAACAATATGAACACAAAATTTAAATCAAATAAGTAATATTAATATTACGAGTGTTCGCCTAATGGTCAAAATTCGCCCATAAATTTTAAGGTTCATATGAAGATACTACATCTAAGTATATATGAATTTACATGTTTTGAGCATAAATTTTTTCCATCATAGTGGATCGATTTGGCAAGGGACCAACCTCTGGTTCATATTCTATCTTCTACTATAAAAAATATCAATTGAAAAACAAAAAAGTGTCATAAAATCTCCTTTGTAAATTGTATTCCACTCAGGACATTTCATTTTATTTTTTTTTTTTTTTTTCTATGTCTAATATTAACGAAAATTATAAAAAAAAAACCCAGATGGTGAACGAAAAAGTACCAAAAAGCTCCCCTTACATGTTCTTATTCGTTTTTCATCTTATAGGTTGTAATTCACTCAGGACCCTGCACCTATAAAATTATGTTTCTAAGTGAAATAAATCACCACATGTAGCACGGAAAAGTAAAATAAAAAAATTTAATTTCCCGCAGCACGGAAAAGTAAAATAAAGAAATTTAATTTCCCATATTTATATAGTCGATGTATTTGAAAACCGGTTTCTTAAATAATGTCGAATAATCGAGCACCCCATTTTTTATTATTTGATAATTGAAAAAAACAAATTTTGTATTTTGTACATACGTGTTAGTAGCTAATTTGAACGCTTATTACTCCGAAAATATTGAACAGATTTTAATAAAATATATATTGTGCACTTCTGCAAATAAATATCTTTCAAATGGTGTGTGTTTTTTTCAAATCGGTTGACATACAGAGGAGAAAACTGTTCTTAACTGTTTTGCCTTAGCCGATTTATATATAGAGATTATTATCATATGTATATTTTTTTTATGTAAAAGAATTAAAATAGTAAAAAGACTTAACAGCAAATCCCACGATGTCACACGTTAACGTTCGCATTAAAAATAACATTTAAAACAAAAACAAGATTTAGAAATAGTTTTTGTTTTAAATGTAATTTTCTATTCGAACGTGTGACATCGTGGGATTGGCTGTTAAACAAAATTAAATAAATAAAAATTGGTTATATAAATGTTCGTATTGAGGTTTGAATAAATTTTTAACTTATTAAAATTGAATTGTTGACAAAAAAAAATGTGTTTTCTAATATATTTTAAAAAAAAATTACGGGATGAATATTTAAGTAATTCAGAATACATTTTTAAAAATTTTGTATGTATCTTAAAACTCACCAAATAAAGTTTTCCAGCCATGACATAAGACCTTTTGTCTGATGACCTGTGAATTCTGAAAGTTTCTAAATTTTCTTTTGTTACATTTTTATAAAATCAAGTTTTTAGTACTTTGTGCTGTCAATTTTGATAACCAAAATTGGTTTGTCTTAATAAAAAAAAAATTAGATAATTTTAATATTTTCATAAAATTTGCCAAAGTTTCACTTATTAATTTGAATACTCAAAATTTGTATGTTACAATATCAGGATTCGTCAGGGATAAAAATTGAATGTGATGGCGGTGATAATGAGGAGTGTGGAAAAATCTACATTGGTACAATAAAGAGAAATTTATTCGTGAGAATAGACGAACATAAAGCTGATATAAGAAGAGGAAAACAATCAACTGCACTTGCACAACACTGCATTGAAAACGGACACAAGCCAAACTTTGAAAAAGTGAGAATTTTAGATAAAGAGAAAAGGGAAAATAAAAGATACACGTTGGAGAGCTTAAGAATACAACAAAAATCGACAAGTGCAATAAACACAAAAGAAGACAAAGACAATACAAATGCAAACTACACCATCGCAATACTTTAGTAATAATAACAACTGTGATCAAAAAAGGACAAATTTGCTGTGATAATTTTTATATTTACATACATTTATTTTAATATTTTAAGTTTTGTGTTGTGCTGTCCACCTTTACAAAATACTGTGATATAATTTATAAATGATGTAAACTGACGAAAAAGATTATTGTAAGTTAATTTGTCAAAAATTAAGATTATAACTATTGTTATTATTGACTACTTTTTACTTTGCATTTTTACAATGTTGCCAGATTTTAATAAAAACTCAATCCCTGAAGAAGTTAGAAAGAATACCAACGAAACGTCGGATTTTATTGGGAATGAAATAAATAATATTTTATTTACATTAAATTAATGACCTTGAAAGCCTGCATATAGGAAACTATATAAACTATTTAGATAATATTTCAGATTAGATCAGATCAGATAAATTCAGTTTCAGTTCCTAAACGCTTTCCTTACTCCGCAAAATCTCCAGTTTAAATATATTTAATTTCCAATAGGCACATATTTTTGCAATTAATGGATTTGTAACCAGATTTCCCAAATTGCAAAATAATTTATGTGTATCTTAAAAATTCAAGAAAAACCCTGAAGAAGGCTTTTATATAAAAAAAAGCCCTCAAGCTTAATTAAATAATAATAATACATTTTGTAAAGGTCGAATAAAAGTCTATTTATATCTATACAGTTTTGATAAAAATAAAATCACGTCCTCACAGACTATTGAATAGTGCAAAATTAAGAGACATTTTTTAGAAAAATTTACGAAGATTGTCTAAATGAATTTTCATACGATTTTTGGTAGTTCATTTGCGAAAGCGTAAAAGTGCTTTGATGATTTGTTTTTCTTTCGAGACCCAGTTGAATTCGTTGACTACAGTTTCTAAAATCAATATCTTCTGAGGGTATACTAGGTTTTTGTTTTAAAGCTATTTAAGGCAAAACTTAAAAATTTTTGCGTCACATTTTGGAATAAATGCAAAATTTCACTTTATTTAGAGAATTTAAGAAATTTGGCCATATATGCACTTTTAATTAAAAAGTTTATAATTTGTATTAGAAATATTGCACTTTGCAGAACTTACTAGCAAATTGCACTTTTTATACAAATATTTTTTATATCAATTTTTTTAGTTTTTATTTTTTTAACACACTTTTTCCAAATAATTTGTAAGACTTGTGGGCGCTTAAACAAACAGTTCGCAAATGAACACTATCAAAGCTTATTGTATTAAATTTTGCACACACATTGCTAAGATGCACACTCACAATATTCTGTACGTAAAATTAACTGAAATTGTAATATAAAATAAATGAAAGTTCAATTAAAAACCGGTCTACCTATTTTTCATTTATTTTTAACAAAAAGTTCATTTAATTTTTACTGTCAAAAATTAAACACCATATTCCGTAAAATCAAATAAATATTCAGTTATTTTGTAAAATTTTACTGTCAAAAATTCAACACCATATTCAGTAAAAACGATTAAATATTCAGTTATTTATTAAAATTTTACTGTCAAAAAATAGACCCCATATTCAGTAAAAACAATTAAATATTCAGTTATTTTATTAAATTTTCGTTTACTCCACAAAAGAGCCGAATTTCTAAAAAATACCAGACAGACACCTGTCCGCTTGTTTTTCTTATAAGCGGGAGAGGGAGAATATTTTTATTTACTTACCCAGTTACACACGTTTGTTTTACTTTTGTTGTACTGACCACGTTGTTTACAGAAGAACTCTCAATTATAAGACACCAGCAGCATGACCGATATGGCTTCGCAATTATTTTACTTTTAAAATTTTATGTATTTAACTAAATTATTTTAACAAATAGAAAATGAGAATTGCTTACACAAAACAAGCAATTCATTTTTTATAGATAAGTAAAAATTAATTTTTGGTAGTAAAATTAAATAAAATAACTTAATATTTAATTGTTTTTACTGAATATGGTGTTGAATTTTTGACAGTAAAATTTTATAAAATAACTGCATATTTATTTGTTTTTACGGAATATGTAGTTAATTTTTTGACAATTAATTTATATAAGATAACTGAATATTGATTTGTTTTTACGTAATTCGCGGTTGAATTTTTGACAGTAAAAATTAAATGAACTTTTCGTTGCTTTAAATTACATTTTTATTTACTTTAACATAAAGAAGAATTTAACTCAATCAACGGACAATATTAACTGCAACTGAAAATCCGTATGAATGTGCACTTAGTTTTTTGAATAACTGTTAGAATCAGTTAAAAATAAATTTGCTTGGAATTTTAAATGTTTATTTATTTAAAAATGACTGAACGGAATATTTCTTAAATAAACTACAGTCCGTTACTGTAATAATATTGTGAGTGCATATTTAATAAGAACAGAAAACCATTTTAAGAAAAAATCAAATTTTCGAAAGTTATAAGCGTTAGCTTGCAATATTGGCTATAGGCAAAAATGGGGCTGAAAGGGTTAAAAACACTTTTAATAAAAAAAATAAAAACAAATGCACTTCTTGTTGACAATTTTATAAACTTTTCATAGAAAATTAAGAAAGTTGCAATTAAAAATTTGCAAAATTTGCTTTAAAATTATATATTTTCAAACATAAAAACATACACACAAACTTCAAAATAGTTTAAAGTTTAAAGCAATTTTTTAATTGTTTCAATTAACTGTGTTGATTATATGTTTATTGAAGTTGGTTTTTTTATTTTTTTCTTATGTAGGCTCACAACATACTAATTATCACAGAATTTGCTGTTAAAAGAAATAAACCAGTGCCTGAAGCATTTTGTGATAGACAGTTTAAATTATCAACGTTGAATATATAGAAGTAGAAGTAGTATATAAAAGTAGCAAAAATAGGATTGGTGTATTTGGAATATATACATTTTATTATTCATTAAAAATATTTCAGGTTTATAGAATGAATTTTTGTATTTGAATTTATATAATAATCCTTTTATGAACCAAAAATATTTTTAATAAATAAGCAGGATAATCTTTAAACTTTAACCATATACAAATTATTTTAATTTTTTTATATAACTAAAAAACTTAAAAAAAGGTTATATATATATATATTTTTTTTTTTTTCAAAAGAAAAAAACTATGAACATGAAAAAAACTCGGATTTTCCATTTTAAACTTGAATTTACATTTTCTCAACCCTAAGATAAATCCAGCACTTGATTATTAAAAAAACGCAAATACAAACTTACAATTTATTGCCAATGTCAAATACTGTCTACAGCATTGACCCCACAAATTTCATATTTTTCCGTTAGCTCCCTCTCTTCTCACTCCTAATTTGTTATTGAAACGCACCAAAGTTTTGCCTGCTATAAACAAAGTTTTTTCGTATTTTTGTTCTACAATTGGCATATTTAAAACATGTTTGCTATCGTCTAACTTTTGAGCTTTGTATTGTAAATCCTTCAATACTCATAGATTCATCTCCAACAACATTCCCGCACATAAATATGTGCGTGCATAAATTTGTTGGTAGTATATGCGTTCGTGAACATGTTTGTAGTTGTTTATGCATAGAAATGCAACCATTTAGCCGAAAAACCATAAGCCCTGTCAATTGATTAGATGTGCTGTTGCCTTCAACAACATAAATCTTTCAATGGCGCCCAATATATCATGTTACAATCACTTTTAACCAATATCATCATTTACCACTTTGGCGTATGCTGAAGAACATCCTCCATGCTTTAGAAGAAGAAAATATTCAACCAATATTTGACTACAGTTTTTCACTTGCAGAGTTTTTGTTGGCTAAACTATCAACTTTATTGATTAGGGTTATATTGTGTCGTAGATATGACTTGACGTAAAGTATTTGTGTGCTTTCATTTTGTGTAAAAAAAATGTCAGGTTGAAAGAGGATTTTGTTGTTAAAAAAAAATTGCATTGAGAGTAAGGATGATAAGTTTAAACTAGTCAAAAAATAGTTTTTATTTTAAATCAATTTGCCAACTGATTTGCCAAGCAGATTGCGACATTTATTCGCAAGAGTATTTTACAAACTTAAAGCTGGTTTAAATAAATATATAAAGAAAATTTAATATGTATGTATGTATATACTGGGAGTTTGTCGATGTATTTAAAGGGTTTCTCTTAAAAAAGTAAAATAAATAAAAAAAAAACGTTTTTCCTCTTAGCTTTTTGTAGTTTGAAAGAAATTAAAAACGCTAAAAATGACAAAATTTCCTTGAATATATAGACTAAAAGAAACATTTTTTTAACCCTACAGCACCATTTGTGGGTATAAGTTTACCAATAAAACTTAGTACATACACTTTTTCTGTCCCTTTTCTAATGACCATTCAAACGACCTCCTAAATCAGACTCTATTAGTCATAAGTAGAGTTTTTTCCCCCGGAGTTTTTGATTTGATTTCCGGGAAATTTTTTTAAATTTCTTGGGATCCCGGGATCCCGCACCATATGAATAATACAAAGTAAGGGAACTTGTTTACAAAGTAAGTAAAAGAAATGCTAAATACTACAAAAATGAATTGAAGATTAAGAGAGGAACTTGAATTATTATTACCTTATGGTTTTATATGTAAATTCCGTATTATTATGCTCTAGATACGAGATAAAAAAATAACATTAACATAACAATTTAATTCATAAAACAATTATAAAAACAGACACGAATTGCGGTACTTAAGATATAAGAATAAAAAGTTAATTTATAAAATAGATAAAATATTTTAAATAAATATATTAACATCTTTTAACGGCTTAGGAAATAACTTTCTGACACACTCAAAGCGCTTAGTAAGACGTCAAAAAGTGTGTTTCTGATATTATTTACTAATTACCACGTTTCTGAAAAATTTCGTTCCCTTTTTACCGAGGTTGGACAAATAGTTAAGAGTGCACCGTTGTAGATTGCTTCTGATTCACAATAGGAAGCAATTTTTTTAAAAACAACGTCTATATTAGTCAAATGTTTGTCAAGGTTCATGCAAAAAAGGTAGTAAAACAAGTTCAGCTTTCAACATTTTTCCATATCAACTTTTTCTTTCTGCAATGTATGCCGTAATACTTAAATTTACCAATTTATTCAATTCGAACGCAATCAAAAGAATGCCAAGCTTTTGACATTTGAAATATGCCGTTATATTGCATCAAATAATCATTCAAACGGACGGTGTTTACATGGTACAGATTTCTCTGCGACAAGTGAGTAAGATGTTGTTGTTTTTTTTTATCACAAGGTAAAAAAAACCTTAGCTAATAATTCAAACCCCAGCTAAGGTTTTTCTTCAGATTTTGGAGCTCTCAATTGGCTCAAGATTTCGAAGTTGAAAAATGTGCTACTGTGTAATATATAAATACCCAACAGAAACTTAACTTACCTGATAAGTAAGCAAGTAATGTTGGAGAAAAATAAACACTACTTATATTTCGGCTGACTAATTACTTATTTTCGAGGTGTCCACAGATTTCAGTACTTACAATACACTTACTAGAAGTCAAAAAATATCTAGGTATTACTTAACTACTAGTAAGTCAAATTGTAAGTACTTACAATATACTTACTAGAAGCCAAAAAATCACTAGTTAATAGACCTTATAAGTTGTTTTTGAGTACGTTACCAGCACAGAGAAAACAGATTCGTGATCACAACCGAATTTGGCGCCAATCGAATTTCGTCGGTTGCATGTACAATCACACAATTCGGTTCCAATTACTGAAAATTTCGTTGCTTAGCATAATATTTTTGATAGCAACATTTGAATTTTAGTACACTATCAGTCATAACAACAGATATTGTTAGTTGTTAGTATGATTATTAGAAACAAAATTGTGCTTATACCCGAATATATGATAGCTGCAACTGAATTAACACATAATTGGTGTTCATAACAAGAGATTTGATTGTCGATATCAATATATTTTTTTTAACCGGTCAAATGTAGCCCATAAGGGGCAAGACTTGTCCAAAGGTAACCCCAATGAATGGAAAAAATGGCTTATTTTACAGTACGATTTCCTTGGGGAGGACCATATAACCCAGCTTGCATTACAAAGGAGAAGTCTTAAAACTACTCCATGGTATACTCCAAAGGATTAGCTTTGAAGTCGTTTCAAAACGAAAACATGTCGTTAAAAAACGATGACATGTCGTTTAAATGCAAACTCTTCTTAATAATACCATGGTCGATACTTGCATTACATTGGACCAGCCCAGGATCAAAATGGATCAAGTAGTCCAATATAATTTGCAGGGTGCATATGTGCATATGTTCATACCTATAAAAATACGTAAATTACTTACCCCTATTTATTAAGTTTTTGCACATTTTCCATTTTTACCGCAAAGAAAATTTTTAAATATAAAATTAAAAATTATTTTAATCTATCAAATTTTTTGACAGAAAATGTAGTAAGCAATCGGTGCTTTTAACTATTTTTTGGTTGTGAATTCCGAATAATAATATTACATTTGTTGTAATCGAATTGAAGCGATACTAGCAATCAATAATTAGCTGCAATGGATGAATATACATTTTTATTACAAAATTTATTGACAAGAGCAAATTATTGATTGTAATGCCCAATATTCAGTATTGCCCTAAATTAAATTCGGTTGTGATTCTAACTATTTGTACTAATTTTTAGAACTAAATTAAATTAGTTATCATAGCTAATAAAATAATTGAAGGAATAATATTTCAGTTGGAACATCGTTTTAATAATCAAGAGAATTAAAAATCAGTTAGAACTATACATTTTTAATAGTTGCAATAATAAATCATGTTACTTGATCAATATTTTATTACTGCAACCGTTTCCCAACCAATTTATTTTCTGTGTGAGTAAGTTAATATTTAGCACTGAAAACAACACAACTAATAACTAGTTATTGAGCTTCTTTTTAGTGAGAAAATATTCAGTTGTGAAAATAATAGAAGTAATAAGTAGCTGCTGAGGTCATTACTAGAGGGTACTTATTACAACTACTTATCAGGTAACTTATGAAATAACTACCACCACTAAAAATCAAAAAGTTTTTCCTGAGTATGTATGTAACATTTTTGGTCTTATTCTAGTTTTATGAATTTTTGAAGAAAAAAAAAATTAGCAAAATAAATTGCTTTAAAAAATATTACCGCCACTATTTTCTAAATATCTCCCAAACTACTGAGAATATAAGAAACTATGGTTTAAGTGAATTAAAGGCAAGTTTATTCCAAATTGTTAGCTGGTTGTTTTATCCAAACCGTAATTATTCAGAAGTTCTGAAGTCATGATGAAATATATTAGCATAATTGCCATATTTCGGGCGAAATGTTGGCGTTGGCCGTATGCATATCTAGGAATGCTTAACATCAACTTGAGTAATTTTCATAAATTCATTTTTTGGCGGCACAATATTTCTAATGTTTTTTGTTTTCTACTTTATTAAAAGCAGACTTTATTTTGCGTTAAAAGGTTTTTTTAATAAAAATTATTATTTTTTGTTTTATTTGATGTCTTTGTATATTTTTTTTACGTATTAACAATATATTCGTGAAATATTCGCTTGAATTTGGCGAATACGAATGTCATGAAATAGGCGAATATTATAACTATATACTTTACAGTCAAATACAATTAAAGTCTTTCTTAATTTATTTTAACATAAAGAAAACAGTTTTTAACATTATCCTACAAACCTATATTCTGCTAGAAACACAACTGGGACGAACGACGAATTATTAGCGTATATTCGTCGCCAGAAATAGAACACATTGGTGTATATAAATATACACACAATCATTGCGTAGACCGAAATTCGTCGTGCGTAACGAACTCTGCGATAGGTTTATTTCTATTTCTTACGCAGACGAACGACGAATAAATTGGGAAAGGGACAGCACAGCATGATATTAAAGTCGTGAAAGCTGTAAAGAATCACAGGGACAAATCGCTTCTATTGCGAACTTGGCTAAAATTCTCGAAAAATTGCAATATTTTAACAAACACTAAAATTTATTTGAGATCGATTGAATGAGTGAAAAAAATGTCGGCAAATAAAAAAAAAAAAAAAATATTGGAAAAAATTCGCGAAAATTTTTAATATTTTAAACAAGGCATAAAATTGGTTAAAAGTCTCTAAAACTATAAGGAATAGCAAAAATGCGTTAAAAATTGCCGAAATTCGCGAAAAATTGCAAAATTTGAAACAAACCCAAAAACTACCCTAGAGAGAAGCGAACTAACATCAAAGTAGTCCCGTGATATGTATTTGGTGGTAGGGACCATTTCTAGTTCTAACACTTTATATGAATAAGACCTATTACTTTTACATGGGGTTGTCATTGGAGGGGGTCAATTGACACCATTTGATCAGTCACAGATCTATTCTCAATGAACGTGCTTAGTGTCAATTAGTAAAATGTAGTATTACTTCAATAAAACAAGTCCTAGAATTAAATTCAAGAAACAAATTTAAGAAACTACAAAAAAATGTGTCACAGCACCGGTGAAGACTGTACTGTAATTCATTACTTTTTCTACCTTTTTGATCTTCATAAACCAGTTAAGGGATTGGTTCTTCTTTCACTGGTCATGAGTCTTTCTTTTTGTACTTGTTCATTCATTCAGGTATTCATTCAAACGTTCTGGCGGCGTCTGTGAGTTGTTTTTCAATTAATGTTTTTTATTCGCAATGCCTTCACTTCAATTTCATAACGTGGAATTACGAAGATCTTGTATGTTAAAAACTTTAAATACAAATGAACTTCACGTTCTTATGCCATTTGTCACATAAGCTGACTTAACAACACTTTATGTACATATTTTTTTAAGTCAAATAAGAAGAAAATCCATCTAAAAGAGGAAAACATTGAAAGTTATCCACTGAATACATGGCAATAAATAAAAACATTAAAATCAAGTCAAGCTCATTTTAAAACCAAATCACAACGATAAACAAAAAAATGTATCACAAACAAATACTTTTTTGCGACACTTTTAGCAAAAAGGCAAACGTAATTTTATGATTTATCAAGATAAGCCGTTTTAGGAGTATTACAATGGAAAAATTATATTAACGATGTAGGTAAAAACAAACCAGTGGCTTCTTTAGTACAATTTGAATGAAAAAGAAAGTTATAAAACTTTTTTTGTTATTTTGCTTATTAAAACTATTCTTAATACTTTTATATTCGCCATCATTCCACTCAAGCTTTTGATTAAGTGAGGCACGAAGCTTAATACATAAACTGATGCTTAACTTACTCGTTAATACTCACAAGCGGTTGCAAAACTATGGGTCATCATGTTTATTATAAAGGGTGGTTAAATTGTAAGGGCCGATGTTGAATGTGAACCACGCCTAAACGCCAAGTTTTTTTCCGAATTTTATTTGACATTTCTCTATTTCAGACTTACTCAATTTAAACCATGGAGAGATACACAATCCAACAACGTGTTAAAGTTATCCAGACTTATTATTAAAATGGATGATAAATTTCGAAGAAAATCATTTTCACCTCAGTGGATTTGTCGATAAGCAGAATTTCCGCATTTGGGCGAATAATAATCCAAGAGTGGTTGTCGAAAAACCAATGCACCCACAAAGAGTGACTGTTTGGTGCGGTTTATGGGCTGGCGGCATCATCGGGCCGTATTTTTTCCAAAATGAGGCCGGTCAGGCAGTTACAGTGAATGGTGTTCGCTATCGTGAGATGATAACGAACTTTTTATGGCCCGAATTGGAAGATATGGATGTGGACGATATGTGGTTTCAGCAGGACGGTGCCACTTGCCACACAGCTAACGAAACAATGGCTCTTTTGCGCAACAAATTCAATGGCCGTGTTATCTCACGTAATGGCGATGTTAATTGGCCGCCAAGATCATGTGATTTGACACCGTTGGACTTTTTTCTTTGGGGTTATTTGAAAGAAAAGGTGTACGTCGATAAGCCAGCAACAATTCAAGAGCTAAAGGATGAGATAATTCGTCACATTAACGGCATAGAACCTCCATTATGCCTCAGGGTCATCGAAAATTTGGACCATCGGATGGAGGTGTGCCGCCGTGGTCGCGGCGCCCATTTGGCCGATATTTTGTTCCATACATAATTGAGTAATACCAATATATCATAATAAAATAAAATTACAATAATTTCCTAAATAGTTTGTGTTTTATTCAAAATCAACATCGGCCCTTGAAATTTAACCACCCTTTAGAAGAACATTTTTTATGTTCTCCTCGACCGTTTAATGTTGGAGTCTCGCTGTGAAGCAATCTAGGACCATTATGTATCTGATATATTCTTCGGACATGCCAACAAGCAACCCAAACTTCAACATTTGCGATACAGCTTTTCCACGAAAGCCGTCATAAATCATCTCGTTTCTTACAAGATCATATATTTCAGCAAAGATCGGCAATTAACGTGAAAATACCATATGCAGGCAAAATTAACTCGAATTAAACTAAAAGCCATTTAACCTTATTGGCAGAAATTCTGTCCCTTGTCTCGATTGCAACCTTCTTAAGGGTTAATTTTTAGAGTGATACAACTTTGAGTTGCCATCACTGCTTTATTTGAACACCCATTTAACAGCTGATAGTTGCCTTTTGTTTAGTTTGCTTTGAAATTTTATTATAAATTGACTTACACCAGAGCAACGCGTGCAAATTGTTGAAATTTTAAAACCAAATAATTCGGCGTATAAGCTTAAGCACAAATTGATATTGATTTTGAATTTCCATTAAAAATTTTATTTTTCCCTGAAGCCCATTTCTGTTTGAATGGGCACGTAAATAAGCAGATTTGGAGTGAGGAGAATCCACAAGCTTTTGTCGAAACACCATTACATCCACAGAAAATTATTTTTTGGTGCACTTTATGAGCTGACGGAGTAATTGGCCCATATATTTTCAAAAACAATGATGGTCAGCAAGCGAAAATTTGTTGAAAATGAGTGTTCCAAATTGCGCCTTCTACGTGCCAGCCGTGGCGGCCACATGGTAGAAATCATATTTAAACATCAATTTCATAAAATGTTATTTCCAATAAAACCCGTCTCATTGATATTAAAAATATATTTCCTTGTTTTATTATGATTTAAAATTGTGTCACTCCATCAAAAAACCCCTTTACTTTACAACTCTATCTTAAGGCCAATCTGCTACGGTATTCAACTAATATCGAAAAAAATGCAGAGGCATCATAATCAACTTCTTCGAATAATCACAGCCGCTCCTTGGTATTTTCACAAGGATCTCAATGTGACAATAGTAAAAACTATGGTTAGGAAATATTCAATAAAATATTTACAAAGCTTGAAATGCACCTTAAACCACTAGTTTAAAATATTTTAATTGATAGCGACCACATTCGCTTAAAGAAAAGGGATACCGATCAAACGAGCGCCAAACACTCTTATGAACGGGAACCGTGATTATAAGTCTGTTTTCTTGTACGGCTGTGAATCCTTGACTCAATTTTCCAAGATATTAAAAACTCTCTAGGTATTCTTAAACTAGTAAAATCAGCAAGTATTCTTTTAGAAGATTTCTAGAACACATGAGGTTGTTTCTAGAGCATCTCTTGACTTTCAACCCCGACGAAGTGATCGCCCATCACATACATGGCGACGCCAATTTAAATCGAAACCTTAGATAAAAAACATCAGCAGATAAATTTAATTGGTATATATTTATTAAGGCATCATGCTCCTTATAGGAGAAATAGGAAATTTGGTAGTATAATTTCGGAAACCATGACAATACATCCATACCGCCTTAGATTTTTTTTTAAATTTTTTGTATAACTATATACATAAAAGCAAGATTTTTGTAATAATAATAAGGAATATATTGTTACGTTTTTCCTTTAAGAAACGCGTTTCGGTTTACATCCTTTATAATAAACCGTTGAGTTTTTTTAATTGCAAATCAAAATAAATAAACACACTTATTCACTTAACAAACTTTATTGAAATTAATTATAACGTTCACAATTTTATCCAATATTGTTAGTTTCGACCCGAACCGTTTAATGTCTTCAAACAAACTTAACTTATTATTCATGAGTCACCACTTTTTATATTTCAGAACTATTTCTAGATTTTTCCTGAACCTCCCTGTAATAACAATTTATTATGTTCTTAAACCATTTTTAGAAATGACTGGGAAATTCATGTAGTAACTGTTATAATCTAAATACACTTTTAGGCGGTAATACAGTTGTGTTGAAAATTATACATGAACATTTTAAGTTACTAATATGACATAAAACTATAGCTTACAAGATAACTTTTAACTATAACTATAAATAATTCTTATATGCTCTCATTAAAAAAAATTACCTTTAAATCAGTGTTCGAAAATAAACACTAAATATCGCTCCTTAGTGTTCGGTTCGGTAGATTTGTGAAAAACACAAACGCTAATGGTGTTTGTGTAGAAAATCATTAAAAAATTAACGTTTAGGTAATAATAGTAATAGTGTTTTTATCTAACTCAACAAAAGATAAGAACATTTAATTCCGTTCGGTTTTTTTTTAACTACAAACTTCATTACTGTTCCTCGCTTTTGGCTGGTAAAAAAAACCAAATAATTTTTACAAAAACAAAATGCACATACGAAAAAAAAACAAAAAGCCAGCAAAATAATTTTACACAAACAAAACATATACACACAAGCTCTTCGTGCTGTGGTCGTTGCTTAAATATTATGTTTGTTTATTTGTTTATCAATTTAAAGAAAGAAACATTATAGAACATTAAAATATAATGTTTGTCTACAGTATCACTACAATTGTTCTATTTTTACGAAGAACAGAATACTATATAATTTTCGGCTCTTTCTTGAAAAAAGTTACGAGCGGTATTAAGAGTTGTGTTCGTCTACACAATCACTAAAAAAATAGATATAGTTCTTGGGTGTGTGAGCCGAACGCTAAATAATGTACTGTTTGCTTTCGAACACTGCTTTAAATAAAGTTTTATTATTTAAATATTTTGTTTGATATTTATATACAGTAAAGCTCTACACAAACAATCTGTGGTCACAGGCGAAAGTCGACTTAAGAAACAATTCTGTTTATATTTGTTTTTATTAAATATTTCTGAAATAAATACAACTTTCGTTGTAATTTTTTTATCTTAGCATTGTGGGGTTAAGAATCTTTGATACTGAATTACTTTTTTCTAATGCAATTTATATTTTCAGAATCGCAAGCATAAATATAAAGTGCTTTTTTTAAAAAACTATTTCGACTTAGGCGGTTATTGCTTGTGACCACAGATATTATTCTTGCCTTATTTATTTTCTTATTTATACAATTTTCAATATTGAACACAGAAAGGTTGTATGACCTTAAAATAAATAATAAAACCTAAGAAAAACTTCCCACAATATGTCCAGTTCGTTAAAAGTAAAATTATTATTTATAAATTGGTTTGCTTCAAATATTTTTTATTTTAGTACTTAAGGCAAAAAGTTACAATAAATCTTAATTCGACAAAAGAAATTTTTACAGTAGACGTTAGACGCATAATACCATCTGCACTTTTTAAAAATAATTATCGTTTCTTTACAAAACAATTCGCGCTAGAACTTTTCAATGTAAAGAATCTAAGCAAGTTTCGAACTGACAAACTGTGCTAAAAATAAAAAGAAAACTGTGCTTTTTATCTCTTTAAAACCTGTGTAAGCTAGATCTACTATCAACTATTAATTGCCAGTTTTAAAATTGTCTCGGTAGAATCAGGGGCGTATTTGCCCCTTATATAGAGTAAGTAATTATTTTTGTTTATTTAGAAACTATAAAAACGATTTTTCATACAAACACCACAATAGTGAAGAGGGTATTAAGGGTTTGTGCTGATGTTTGTTACACCTTAACTGATTCTGAGTCGATCTGACGAGCTCCGACTGGCTGGCTGGCTCTCTATGTCCATGACACAAGGGCCAAGTCATTTGAAAACGCGCGAATCTGTCCATAATTTAACATAGCCTCCATACCAGATTCTTTCCGGAAAAGTGCCCATAAACTTTCTTATTATGATGATTTAGATTAAATTTAGTCCAAACTTCGTTCAATACAATTTCAATCATCTTACCGAATTTTATTGGCATCGGTCGATATTTGCCAGCTGTCATACAAATACGACTCCCAAAATAGCTTTTAATGTAATTTCTTCCTTAAAAATTTTGGTATTAACATAAAAATTGGTACTAATATTTTTTACTTTTTATGTCATGACAAAATGTTGTGCCAAAATTACCTATAAGTTCCATATAAACCACAGATTACTAAACAGATATGTCACGAGACGAAAGATTTTGCGTTTTTTGATGTCTCTTTCTTCAAAAGCTGCCCTTTTTGCATTTCTCTTTGCATCATCTTTTATGCCCCAATGCAATGAACATAAATTTATTAAGTTGAGATTTATTTGCAAAACTCTTGTAAAAATTAACTTTTAAGTTTACCACAGCACGAGTAAATTATAATTTAAGTAAGTAAATAACATTATAAAACAAAACAACAAAGTTTGTTGAACTAATGCATTTGTTTCACGTGTTTTGTTATTTTTTTTTTTTTTTTTGATCACGCCACTTGTGTTAATTGTTGCAGCCTGTTTTTACACATTACCACTTCACTACCAAAAAAAAAAGCTTTCTGTCTTTTTCTTCGAAAGCTGCCTTCGCAACTGATTTGGGCCTTTTTCACACATCACTTTCAACATATCTGTTGACTTTTGACAAAACAACTTCTCTCGAAAAAAGACATTTTTGCAAGATTTTTATATTAAATATAAATTTTTAAGACGGTTATTTTGGTGTAATCCTTGAATTTCTACGCCATTTGGTTAAAGATCTACAGTTCTTGGCAAATCAACTTCTTTCATTATATTTAGAAAAAATATTTGATAAAATATCTTATCTGAAAGCAGCGTTGCCAGAATGAAGATTTTACCTTATTTTTGAAGATTTTTTGACTAAAATAAGATTTGAAGATCTTTTTTCTCAAATTAATATTTTTTATTTTTAGAAATAAAAATTCTTAACTTTAAGTCTGTACAACTTACATAATTTTTTGCAGTTTTTAAAACAGTCAGTTTTTAAAACAATGAGGTTTTGTATCAGCTTGTTGTCTATTGGATATGCATACTTCTGTACCCATTGTCTAGCATACACAAAAATTAGCGGTTGTTCATTTTGGGAATATTGATGAAAAAAAATTATTTGGAAAAAGAAAACCCGTATTTTTATAAAGTTTAATATATTAAAGAACAAAAAAGTTCATGTATTTAGTACCAAAAGGTAAAACTAATGGAACTTAACCCTAGGATTACCGTCTTGGTCTGGCCAGACTAAATTAGTGTTTTGCAATTATTGCAATTTTTCGAATATAACAAAAAAAAAAAAAACAAAAAAACAATGAAACTAATTTGGATTTGATTGGAGCACTCAGTTGCGAAAAAGCAATGTGCAAAATAATGGACTACATATTCGATGACTTGCATGTAAAATAAAATAATAAAATTATATAAAATATACGTATACAGGGGTGTCCTTTAAATCGAAAAGGCAAACATTTAAAAACGTCGTTTTTTAATAAGATTTCTGTGAATTGTATGACAAATATTTTACAAATATTTCTCTATTAAACAGAATTTAATAACAAACTATAAAAATTTGATTAAAAGTGTATTAAAAACAACTTCCAAATTCTTGTGTTTTCGATTTCCAGAACACCCCTGCTTATCTAAAATAATAATTTAATAAAAAATATATTTATTTACTTTCTATTTAATTGGGGTTTTTTTAGCTGTTCTAATTGGGGTCAGGCCTGACCAAGAGTAGACTTAGTGGTAAAAAGTTACCTAGGGTTAAGAAGCTTTTGGTGTGAAAATTCCACATTCCATGTTTTTGATAATTATTAAATAAAGTGTATATACATTAGTGCTTTACAATGTCTTTTCAAAGGTGTACATTATTTTAATAACAATTCCATATATTTAGGGAAATCCATATAATCCATATATTTTCAAATGCCTTCGATACAACAACGGTATCAAATATAATACTAAATTGAGAACCCTTTAAACTTCATATGATGTATGATCTTCTTGCCCAAAATTAATATATCTCTAATTTTAGAATTTAATTACTTCCAAAGAAACTTCTTTATTTATATGAACTTTTTTACGTTCTTATTTATTAGAAAACAAATGGATTTAAAGTATATTTTTAGAAAGTATTTTATGGAAAATAAAACTAAAAACACAATTTAAGCCTACAATTTAATTTTGTATAAATACCGCAATTATGTATTACAATTTAAATAGTTTCCATAATAAGAAGTATTTCCTTTTAAAAAATTAATAATTTTTACTTCTTTGCCCTTGTTTTTAAACATTTTAAGATTTTCCTCTTCAAAATAAGATTTTTTTTTGGCCATATGAAGATTTTCCTTCCAAATCTTCTGGCAACGCTGTCTGAAAGAGTTTAAAAATTTTCTAAAATGCAAGAATTAAAATTGTTATATCCTTTTGACAAAACATCTAAATTGTATTTAACATTTTTTTGGATATATACATTTTGAAATTTAGAAAATATGTAACTTGCTTAAGACAAGATAAATTTTTAAATGGTTTATAGAGAAAATTTATTTCTTTTGTGAAAACAAAAACTGATAAAAAGTAAAATATTGTTTGCAAAGAAGTGTTTTTGGGGACTTGAAAATAAATATTTTGATCAAAAGAAGTTGTTTTGGAGTTCATGGGTGGTATAAATTCTGCTACATTTCCAGTTAAACAATTTCAGTAGTGCGCTACAGGTGTTTGTCGTTTTTATTATTTGGCACCATTGCCATGTTTAATCATCTGGCACTATTGCCTTTTCTTATTATCTGGCACCACTGTCATTTAAAAAGCACAGCAAGGTCAAAACAATTCGAAAAATAGTAGGCATTGCGTTTTAAAGCTAAAGTGATTGACGGAATTTCATTCCCCACTATCAAGAATGATAGAAATAAAGATTACGCCATGCACATGTTTTACCGTTTGATGACGTAGTAGTTCCCTTGTGAAGATTACCAAGTCTCTTTTATATGTGTATATCGTAATTTCTTACAAAAAATTTATGTATTACGTGTAAGTTGACAGCCCTGCAACTAATTTACTCAGAGAGTTCAAATAAAAAATTGTATATCAATTGTCAAAAAATAAAGAATTTTGCTTAATATTTTATATTAAAAATATCATTACAATAAATAAAATTTTTAAAAGTGTTAAAACGTGTGTTAAAAGTAGTGAAATAAAGAAAAATAAAAAATAAATAAAAATAGAAGAGAGCAGAAAAGAGAACAAACATAAAGTGTGCAGTGGGCAAATGCCAACAAATTAACCGCAAAAACACAAAGGGGGAAATTGTGCGAAGAACTAACGTGTTGCGTGCTTTTAACTAAATGTCTATATTTTTAACTATAGCTAACATAGAGATAATACATATTTATGTAAGTCCAAAATAAAATTATAAAGAAAAAAGGAACTTCTAATAAAATAATTTAAATATAAAAATAATAAAGTGTCCCACTGCATTTTTACACATAAACATTACAGTTTGAAAGCTAAAAATTATTAGCCAATGAGAACGAAGGTTGTGTGACGTCACAGTTCCTACATGCGCAGTAAATAAATCTTATATCTGCCTAATGTCGAAATCTTTATTTCTATCATTCTTGCCCCACTATGGCCAAGATTCAAAAATCAGATAATTCCAATGTTTGTAAAGATAACGAATTAGAAGAAAACGACAAAAGTCAACCTTTTCTCAAAGGGCCTGACGACGGAATGATTGATGATAAATCATCACAATTTAAACAGCAGTCAAATCAAATAAGTGAAGAAGATATTTTCCACGAAACCGATTTTGATGACTCGGATTATATTCCATCGGATCAAAGTTATGACAGTATACAAAATAGTACTCAGGAAATGGAAGAATATGTCAGTGAATCGAATGATGGTGATGAACTTCCAACAACATCAAAAAAATCGAATAAGGTTAACAAAAAGTTCATGCAATTAGTTCACTGTAAGAAAAATTGTTACTCAAAGATAACTTTAGATAAGCAAACACATATATTTGAAACTTATTGGAATCTTGGAAACTATAACAAACGACGTCTATTAATTTCGCAAATGATTGCTATAGAGAACAAGAATACTGCGACTCGTATAAAAGCTTCTAGACAACGAAACCGACAATATGTGTACAATGGTATGTGTAAAAAATGGACAAAAGATTCGGGTATGTCATAAATGCGATTAAAACAGTTAATTTACATCAAATAAAACAAATTTCTGGAGGACTTATACCAGATGATAGACGTGCAAAACATCATCCACCCCACAAACACTCGATTGATAAATATAATGAAGTTATATATCATGTAAACAGCATTTCGAACTACAAAAGCCAATACAGTCGTCGACATGCAATTATAGTTCGAACGTGGTCTTAACTTGGCAACATTATACCGGTTATGTACTGAAAAATACTCTGATTGCGTATCGGAATCAAAATATAGAGATATATTTAGTACCCTAGATATCAAGTTCAAAAAACCTCAGCTTGATCTGTGAAATACATGCGAACTCTTTAAATCCAAAATTACAAACTCTGTCGACGAAGATGAAAAAAAATCGCTGAAGTTAGAACAAGAAAACATCATTACGATGCAGATTTTTCATATGAATGCAAGAAAAAAGATAAGGAACTCGCAATAAAAAGCGAAAATATAAAAATGTTCACTATTGACTTACAACAATGTCTTCCAACTCCTTATTTACGTGCTGCTTTGTTTTTTTACAAGAGACCATTGTGGACTTTGAACTTAACCGTGCATGATGGAGCAACGAAAAAAGCCGTGTGCTATATATGGAACGAAACCATTGCAAAACGTGGGGCAAACGATATTGGGTCTTGCATATTTAAATGTCTGTTGTATTTACCAAATTCAGTTCGTCATATTGTTTTATATAATGATTAGAGTTTTTTTTTCCCGGACTTTTTCGATTCCCGGGAAAGCGAGAAATTATTTTAAATTTCCCGGGATCCCGGGATCCCGCTCCATATAAATAATATAAAGTAAATTTTGTTATTAATTAATGAAAAAAACTTTTATAAAATAACGTAAGGGAACTTGTTTACAAAGAAAGTAAAAGAAATGGTTCAATACTAAAAAATTAATTGAAGATTGAAATAGGAACTTGAATAATTATTACCTCACGCCTTTATTATTATGCTTTTATTCAGTATTATTATGCTCTGGATAATTCATAAAACAATAATAAAAACAAAATAAAAATTGAGGTACTCAAGATATGAAATCAAAAAGTTAATTATTAAAATAGATAAAATACTTTAAAGAGATATAGAAAATTTTTTAATGGCTTAGGAAATAACATTCTGACACACTCAAAACGCTTTGTAAGTCGTCAAAAAGTATATTCCTGATTTTATTTACTAATTATCATGTTTCCGAAAAATTTCGTTCATTTTTTACCGAGGTTGGACAAATAGTTAAAAGTGCACCGTTGTAGCATGCTTCGGATTCACAATCAGAAGCAATTTTTTCATTTTTATAAACAACGTCTATATCAGTGAAATGTATGTCAAGGTTGATGTAAAAATAGCATCAACCGGACTGCTTCTTACAAACCTTTTCATTTCAATAGGTCCATTTGTAATCTTTAGGACAATGTGTTTTTCAAGTTGTATGTTGTAGTATCTTACACGAGTTTCCAAAATGTTATTTTATTTCGGTTTCCCCGCACTTCCCGGGTATATAAACCAACACAAATTAAAATTGAAAATTTTTGTTTATCACCTAATAAACATATCGCTCCTTCATTGCATCATAGTCATATCTCAAAATTTTAAGTAACTTGAGCAAAGTTGTCCTTCATGCCTTCTCGTATTATATCTCCAACTGAACCGAAGTTATAGCAAAATATATCTTTAAATCGGTACATTTTGAAAACTTTAATCGCATTTTGCCAAGATCGTTTGTTTTTGTAGATATGACTATGTTGCAATAAAGGAGCGATATGTTTAGGTATCTCATATTTTTAAGACTTGTTCAGTGAAACTTTACTGCCTGCATCTTATTTTGAATTAGTGTACTTTATTAACTCTTCACTTCACTAAATGTAATAATTATCAACTGTTGCACTGCCCATTCTGCTTTTAGTAGATTTATTGCATCAGGAGATATTGATTTAAATACATGTACTCACTTCTTGTAATTGATCTAATCCACAACACATCCAATGATGCTAATTTTTAGAGAATAGAAAACTAAATTTCAAAGTATAAATAGCTTTTTTCTTAAACTATGAGGAATTTTTTATTTCGCGGGATCCCGCAAGAAAAATCCCGGGAAAACGGGAAATAAAATAATTGAAAGCCCGTCCCGGGAATTCCCGGGAAAACCCCCTAATAATGATTCATGTCCTAGTCAAAACCGCAACTCATATCTTTGCGCAATGTTTGAAAAAGTTTTGGAAGATCACGCAAGAATTCAACCCAACAAAAACTTTACTTACCAAGTAAGTTAGGAAATAATGTTGGAGGAAATAAATACTACTTATTTTTCGGCTGAATAACTACTTATTTTTGTTCGAGGTGTCCACAGAATTCAGTACTTACAATACACTTACTAGAAGTCAAAAAATATCTAGTTATTATTTAACTACTAGTAAGTTGAATTGTAAGTACTTACAATATACTTACCAGAAGCCAAAAAATCACTAGTTAATAGACCTAATAAGTAATTATTGAGTGCGTTACCAGTAAGTAAATATTCAGTACTGAAAACAACACAAGTAATAAGTAGTTATTGAGCTGATTATTAGTAAGCAAATATTCAGTAGTGAAAATAATAGAAGTAATAAGTAGTTGCTGTGGTCATTACTAGTAAGAACTTACTGAAGTTTTCAGAATAATGACAATTGTAATGACAACTACTTACCAGGTAACGTATGAAATAACTACCACCTATTACTAAAAATCAAAAAGTTTTTCCTGGGAACTTATTGCCCATAAATTTCTTGTCGAGGGTCATACGCATCTTGAATGTGATACTGTACATGCGCAAATAGAAAAGAAAAGAAAAAATTTCTCCGGATCTATTGAGCATTCACACAATTGGGCAAACTTAATATCGGCGACCAATAGAAATTATATTGTCCATTAATTAAGACAAGAGGATTTCTTCGATTTTCGTGCACTACTAAAGGACAAATATACATGGAGGTCACATGGCATTTCAGGTATAATTTTAAATACCTACATTCTTATATTATTATTTTTTAAACTTCTGATTTTTAGGTGAGAAGTTTAAGTGGACAACGTTCGATGGCTGAGATACAAAAGAAGCAAGCCAGGAGTTTTGCAGTACAAATTTTCATTACATTCAGAAGACTCATTTCAGACGCTAGATATAAACTCGCGTCGCCGTAAAGAACCATCTCCCCAATTGGTCACAAGCTACAATTGCCCTTTGCCTGTATCATAAAATATAAAGAAAGATTTATTAGATATGCTGCCATTAGTTGGTACAAATTACCACAGTTTTTATCAGAATATTAAGGCGGAAGGTGATATCCCCATTGAAGTTTACCCAGACCTTGACGAAGATGAAGGTATTCAATAATAATATTATGCTTTTAAAATATGTAGAGTTACAGTTTTTATATCCTTCCTTTTGAACGCTTTTTTGTTAAACTTTAAATTTATTTTCCCTACAGAAATATAATTTTGTACCAATATTGTCTAATTGAATTCAAGTATTTATGTTATATTAAATATAATAATATTTTTTTAAAATAACCTATTTCCATTTTAACAAAAAACCTTGCTTTGAGATAAGCGCAAAATATGAATCACGTTTATGTTTAAAACCGTTTTACCAAAACAACTTGTGTAATCTAAGTTAATTTTTTTGTTGAAAACAATTTCGACAAAACATCCTAACATTTTATTCATAATTTTTCTGAAAATCTGTTGGCATTAGAATAGAATTATTGATATCTTCACTTCAATTTGGTATTTAAATTTAATACTACTTTTTCACCTTTTCACCAAATATTTCAAAATCAAAGTTGTTAGATATTTTAACAGTTTTTTCGTTCTCCTGTAAAATTTTAGTTTTTGAAAGAGGTTGTTTTGTCAAAAGTCCACAGATATGTATCTGTTCAGTAATCTGTGATATAAACTCCCATCCTGTAATCACTTAAAGGCAAATAAAATCTCATGTAGGTAAGGGGGTTTCTCAAAAAAACTCGCCACAAAGAACTTATACATGAATATGAACCATATAACAAAATATGGTAATGGTGGGTACATGATTGCCCATGGGTCCCAAAATGGGTTCACTCTTAAAAATTTGTTTTACAATACTGTGTTGTAGGATATCATATGGTCTGGCATGACTGACCATACTTACTTTCATGTTTTTTTTTCAAACTTATTGAGAATTCGGTACTAACCTGCATAAGAAGGTTCTGAACTGCCTCAGCAAGATCAGCTAATCCACATTTCTAAAATTCTTTACCCTGCCATATACTTATATTATATTATATTATATTATATTTTTTTAAGTGTACTTCTGCTCATTTAAAGAATTTTTCCTTAATGTTCTGATATCACAATCCAAGTACTGTATTTTTTCACTAAATAACAAATAAAAATGTCATCTAAAAAATTCAATTAAATAGAATTTAGTAAAAGCAACACGAAAGAAATAAATCTTTCAAATGGTTTCGGACCAACAAAATTCGAGTACCAACTTGTTAAAAAAAAATAAGTATGTATGTATGTATGTTGAGAAAAGAAAAAAGAACTAAAAGTTCAAGGTCGTAACAAATTCTTTGAGCACATTTCTGTGAACGAGAAATAAACAAGAAAAAAAGTACAAACACAACAATCTACAATAGAAATGCTTAAGTCATCAATAATGCAACCAAAAAGCATAAACTAAAATGCCCAAAATGAAATGCTTTCACATGCACAAGCAAAATTGGAAAAGTTATTTAAAGAAAAATTTTGCTTTTATTTCATGAAAAACATTTAAGTCTGTATGAAATTGCAAAAAAGTATTTAATTAGAATCCTTTTTTCTATTCGAATACAAAATTAAGCTTGTTTGGTTAATTTTAATGTGACTGGATTTGTAAAATACTTCAAATAATTTTTTTATTGTGGAAAAAAGTAGCATTTGTTATTTTTTTATTATACGAGAAAGCTTTAATTCACTGTTTTATAAATTAGAAATTATTTTATCTTGGCAATGATTTGTTTTTTTACAAAGAAAGATGGTGAAGAAATGTCTAGACTTTTATGTATTTTCCGCAAAATATTAAAATCTACTGAGGTGTAATAAGGCATACAAAAACTATTTGCCATTTTGTTTTACAAACTGCCAGTTAAATTGTGTTTAAAACAAGTAAGAAAATAAAGTGGGCCACGCCCCACCATTTGTTGCCCTAAACAACCGGCAAAACCAAATACATTTCCTTAAATCAAGTAAGCCTGATTTAAATATGGATTATTCAATTGCACCGTACTTACACAGAAAAAAAATTTTGCGCCAGTAAAAGAATTAATCAAAAATAAAATCAGTTTTAATTAAATATTTAATCAGGTGAATTAAACTTTTAATCAAGTGAATTAAACGTTTAATTGAAATATTGTAAACGTTTAATTAAAATATTGTCAATTAAACATTTCATACACTTGATTAAAAGTTTATTTCACCTAATTAAATATTTAATTAAAACTGATTTTATTTTTGATTAATTCTTTTACTGGCGCACAAATTTTTTTCTGTGTAGAATGATTCAAAAACGGGATGGGCTTAAGTAAAAGTAATATAAAAATATTAAAATCTACTGAGGTGTAATAAGGCATACAAAAAACTATTTGCCATTTTGTTTTACAAACTGCCAGTTAAATTGTGTTTAAAACAAGTAAGAAAATAGAGTCGGCCGCGCCCCACCATTTGTTGCCCTAAACAACCGGCAAAACCAAATACATTTCCTTAAATCAAGTAAGCCTAATTCAAATATGGATTATTCAATTGCACCGTACTTAGAATGATTCAAAAACAGGATGGGCTTAAGTAAAAGTAACATAAAAATTAAAGAATTTCTTAGTTGCTTTAATCCCAAATTCATACTTAAAATATCTCGAACGTGAGTTTGATTCTGACCTAAATACTTTAAACCAGAGAAAAAGAGAGAGCGAGAGTCAATATTCTTATTTACTTACCCATTACACATGATTGTTTCACTTTTTTGTATTGCCCGCTTTGGTTACAGAAAAACTCTTAATTATAAAACACCTGCAGAACGCCCGATATGGTCTTCAAAATCATTCTGCTTTAAAAATTTGTTGAATTTTTGAATTTTTGCTTTTTATTTCACTTTTTATCAGGAAAATAATGTATGTTTTTCTTTTTGTTGTGTTGTTGTTTGTTTCTACACAAAACAAGCATATCGTTTTTTACCAACTTGTGTAGTGTTGTTGTTGCTACAAAAAACTTTTACAAACACAAAAGTTTGCACGCGTATAGAACGCAACACTAAATTTTTAAGTACAACTAGTACCTAAAGTAAATGGTAAAAACTTAAATTTAGCTCGAGGTTTTTCTTTCTGTGCATCTAATGAAATTTTTTCGTCTTTGAGTGTTCGCTATTTTCTTATTTATAAGACAAAATGTAAAAAAAGCAAAATGAGTACGGTTTTTATAGATGATAAATTGATGGTATTGACAGAAAACAATCATAAAATAATTGTTAGATTAATAAATTTTTTTACTTTTAGTTAGGAATAAGTAATGTCCGTGCGGTTTAAGGCGCCATATTTTATCACTGGTTCCCCGAGGGAGCGTGGTTTTGAATTAAAGGTCTGCACAAAATTATATTTGTTTTCGGGAAGTACACATGTAGTAGCATGACCATTAGGTTGTCCCAAAAAAAATAAAAATTTAGATTTTCTCGGAGGATCTTTCCTAATTTGGATACTCATAAGGTAAAGTATTTTTGAGAATTTTATCAGATTTTTCGGAAGTGCTTTAGAGGTCGCGCAAACTGATTTTGTACCAAAAATCTAGCGTTTTTGACTTTTATTGAATTATTGTTGAAAATTGCTAAAAAAAATCGGTATTTTTTCGGCTTCTGAGTAAATATTCTTAAAGAAAATTTTCCGATCTTTAATTTTATGTGCATAAATAATAAGTTTCGTCAGAGATTTTTCACATTTTGATACATTAAATAACAGTTTTTCGTAAATTTTCAGCAAATATGAAAAAAAATGCTTTATAACTTTTAAAATTTGTATGAAGACTAAAAAAAACTAATGATGCAGTTTAAAAGATTATGAAGTTTTAAATAAATTAGCAATAAAAAAAAAATTAATTTTCTCTCACCGTTCTCGAGTTATACCCTTTTAAAGCTGTTATTTAATGTATCAAAATGTGGAAAATCCCTGACGAAACTTATTATTTATGCACATAAAGTTAAAGATCGGAAAATTTTCTTTAAGAATATTGACTCAGAAGCTGAAGAAATATCTATTTTTTACCAATTTTCAACCAAAATTCAAAAAAAGCCCAAAAAGGTCGATTTTTGGTACAAAATCAATTTGCGCGACCTCTAAACCACCTCCAAAAAATCTGAAAAAAATCTCAAAAATTCTTAGCCTTATGAGTATTCAAATTAAGAAGGATCTTCAAAATTTTTTTTGAATGGGACACCCTAATGACCATTTACTCGAAGTATAAAAATAATAAATGTTTGAGAATAACAAATTTATCGGATTTTTATATTTTTATATGTACCGCCAACGATTTTATTATGTTCAGTCGTATTTAGGTACTCTTCACCTTTCTTATTAGGTACATTACACGAGCTTAAAAATTAATGTGTACAACAATTGCACATTGTCCTTATCTTCAACTATTCGTGTGCATACATACAATTGTTCTTTTTACACACAGAAAAAATTCTTGAAAATTTGTCCTTAATTAAAGCATTAATCAAAAATATAATCGGTTTTAATTAAAAATTTAAACAAGTGAATTAAACTTTTAATCAAGTGAATTAAACGTTTAATTAATACTATTAACTGGTTTAATTGATACTATTCATTTATTTACTGATGCAAATTTAATTAATTTTTTAATTAATATGACAAATTTTTTAATTGAAATTAATTTTTATTTTTTTCTGTGCATGATTTGAAATAACAATATGTACTCATTGTACCATATAAACTGCATATAATCTTTGCAGAGCAGTAAAAGTTTTTAGGAACCTCTTTGGCTGTGACTTCAATGCTAAAAAGTATTTGAAAAATAACAATTCAGTTCTCTTCATAGTTTGAGTGAAAAGAAAGATAAAACGTATGTGCGAATCGAACTTCACAACAAAAACTTATTCGATGCAGAAAAGAAAATAAATTTTTTTTTTTAACATGAAAGTAATAAATATTAAAAAAAATTTCAGAGTTTCAGTTACTTTAAAAAAAAGAAATATCCGTAATTTAAGAAATCGGGCTTACATGAAGTATGGATTTAGTTGTGAGCGTGTGTGTTTTTATACCCATGGCATATTTTTGAATATTTTTGATCAAGCAGTCTTACGCATGACAAATTTTTAAAATACTCACGTCACGCGCGCTTACCAAATAATAACATTAAATCGCATTCTTTCACACCAGAAAAGTACACACAGAAAAAATGAAAAACCAACTTTAATTAACGTATTTGTTAGAAATTTGTACTATTAATTAAATTCAGTACTGATTTTCCGCCTGCAAACAATTGGATCATATCAATTAACGCATTTGTAAGTTAGAGCTTTTCTTGCTGTTCAGTTTCAATCAATCAATAGGTTTAATTGAAATTTTACCACCAGTAAAAGAGGCTTTATAAAACGTTAACACAAATCAAAATATTTTGTTCAATCAACACAGTTAATTGAAACAATTAAAAAAATTTTTGAGACCTTAAAATATTTGGAAGTTTGTGTGTATGTTTTCATATTTGCAAATATACACACAAACATTATAATTTTTGTTTTCAATTAAGGCAAAATAATTGGAACAATTAATAAAATTGTTTAAAATAGCATTATTGAATTAATTGAAAAAATTTTGGTGAAAATTTTTTCTGTGTACGTTCACACGTTCATACGACACGGAAAGTAATTCTGGGGTGGATCGGTATAACGGAAGGTGAGCTTAACACCAATATTTTCATGTAAAGGTTAGCAGGTTATATATAACAGGTTAGGGCATTGACAAATTGCACGGTGCGATCGTGCCTGGTCGCTCGGTGTAGGAATGCTCTTAGGGAACTCATGGAGGCATTCAATGTAAGGCTGCGTTGGGTACCTGGACACTGCATGGTTGATGGGAATGAGGTGGCGGACGAACTCGCGAGAGGGGGTTCGAATCTGGACTTAGAGGTAAGGGACAGGGGGTAAAGCCCCCCTCCCCTATGTTACTACTATGGGGGGACAGAACGGACTGCAGTATGTCCATGGCACTATGGCCCAGATTGGATGCGGGGGTAACCAAGGTTCTACTGGGATTGAATAGGGGTAGTCTTAGAACACTTATAGGGTTCTTGACGGGTCATTGTCCTGTTAGAGCTTTTACGGGCAAATGGGACAACACCATACCGGACTTTTGCAGATTATGCGATGATTCAGAGGAGCTGGAGACGATCGAGCATGTTCTGTGCCATTGTCCCAGGATGCAGGGGATGCAGGGTTTCAGACAGAAGTGCCTAGGAGAAAGGTTTCACGACGAACTGGGGTGCATCGCTGGATGTAATCCGGCTGATCTACTGGGGTTTGTCAGGGAAATAGCGCGGCTGTTTCTGTTGAGGGGAATGTAGAAAGAGCAATGGTTCTACGCGATACCTACTAACTTTCTAGCTTTCTTGATTCTATCGATCTCATACTTCTTTTATTTACTTTTCACTTTCTCTACTTTTTCTTTTCATTGAAGGAATGGACCGTATTGGACTCCGAGTGGAGGTGTGCCCTTGGGCACATAACCCTTCTTAACCTAACCTAACCTAGCAGGTTATTATGTTATTGTACCTGTTTTTGGTACATTGTTAATAGGTTCGCAATTGGTCTATGATTTTACCTGGACACCATACAAAATAAGTCTGAAAAAAGGCTTTTCAAGTTTTTATTAACAAAAATTTTGAAATTCGGTACTTTATACATTTTTTCCCTAAATTTAAATCAATAGATATTAAAGAAATTCGGTCAATGTTGAGCTCCACCCCATATAAATTATACTGTTTAATAACCTTCTTTTGCCAATAAATCGCCCACAAATGCAACAATAAAAAAACCTAGTATTAGCACTTAGCGACTCAAGAAAATTGCGTTTGAGTAGATCCATAAAACACACTCATAAAAATTAATTTAAACATTTAAGTATGTACCAAGACAAAATATAGCATGTCATTCCTTTCTTTGTAAGAAATCACTTATAGCAATTCCTTCAGAAACGCCTAAAGAAAAAATTGGGTATGGTAATGACTCCATTGACCGTAATGCGAGCACTCGCTTTAGTTTTGAAGAAACAAGAAACGGTAATGCCACCAGCGCATATACCGCAACACACGCTACAAGCTTTGGAGTATGTTCGGTCTGCTGTAAATTGGCTTCACTCCATATGCGGCAACTTTGTTTATCAAGCCAAAAATTAGACTTATCGTTAACACAAGTTTGCGTCATTAAGCTGCGCAAATCGATGACTGATTTCTAAAGCTATTTTTGGTAACGTTTATCAAGCGTGAATCTAATTATGATAATTTTCCAAAGTAAACTGATCAAAAATGTAAGAAATGTACGCAGTATGAGAGTTTGTTCAACAGCTAACCCTTTCGTAAGCTCCACGTGGCTTAAAAACCCCCCTTTACATACCCACATATCACGACTGCATATATTTACCAAAGTTTATTGATATTTTGTTTATAGATTTGACTCTCACTTTTTTTATTACTCTAAGAAATTTGCACATGAACATAATTTATTACTTTTTGACGTTTAAAATATTCCTTTTAAAGAAAGCAACAAAATCTACATCAAGTAAACTCAAATTTTATAAACTCTTATCGTCTTTGTAGATATTTTGTAAAAAAAACCTTATTAAGTTATTGTTGCTTATATTCGGGCCAGCAATTTGATAAATGGTTAAGTTACCACAATTTTATGGTCAATTATAATGCCGACCAAAACACCATTACTTAAATATTTGAAATCCACAATATTTACACAGCGTACCCTTAAAAAAAAAAACAAGATAAAAATGTATAAAAACAACAACAAGAACTGGGGGGATAGAAGTCTTAAAATAAGTGGAGGATTAAAAAACTTTGCTGTTATTATCATTTTTTTGTTTATCTTTGAAAAGGTAACAGGGCCTTACTTAATTATGAAATATCGATTAAATTCATGTCTTCTTTTAACTTTAAAGGATTTAAAATAAAAAACATTTTTACAAAGAGACATTAGCGAATGAGTTATATCATTCAAATAAATATTAATCATACGATATGCTTTGTTCCCATATAACAATGGGACACAATTAGAAGGAGTTATCTCAGACTTCTAAATTTTCGTACAGTAGTAACATTTACCATAATTAAGAAAAATTCAAGTTTTAAAAAATCTGACCACGCCTACCGCCCATGTTCCAAATGGTAAAATTTTTTGCATTTGCTATATTATGCAAACCTACCTTAATCTAGTATTTAGCATTTAGCAGACTCAAATTTATCACAATTTTTTGAAATATTTTTTTGTGAATTTCCAGCATATCGAAAAACATTTTAAAAAACTGTGAAAAAATCTTTGTAACTTAAAAGAAGTATGCATTAAAAAATAAAATTCTGAAAAAGTCGTTTTTTTGCCATTTTTTACGCTAAAAAAGTATTTTCATTATTTTTTTCTTAAAAAAATTTGTTTAATAACATGAATGTAAGACAAGATAAACTCACTGTTTATTGTTGATGTTTTGTTTAAGCTTTGATATAGTAACAAGTGAAACTTTCAGTGCTTATAATTCATATTCGCTTTAAGGTTTTATTTGTATAATATTTTTAGCTTTTCTAAAATCTTTGGAAAAAGGTTTCCTGACGATCTGGCCTAAACAACCAGTGAAATGCGCATAGAAGCTAGCTTTCCTTCAACAATTAATATCAGTGTATTTATGAAATATGAAAAATTTGGAATTTAGCACGTCATACGGAAATCTTATTAATTATAAATTTTGTATTCCCAAAAAAAAACTTTGGTAAATATTTATTATTTAAGGCTCAGTTAGTCTTTACTTTCTGTTCTGTTACGAATCAGCTGATTTGTTTTTGTAATTAAAAAACCTGTGAAATTGATTAGTTTTTCTGCTCTGTTGCGGTTCAGTTTGTTAAAATCAAAAACTTGTTAAGTAATTGTAAGTGACAGCAAAATAAATAATAAAAAAAAACAAATTTATATTGAAATAAACTATTTTTTTGATTTTAAGAATTCATAAAATGTAATTTCTTAAAATGTATTTGCATTAAAGTTATTGAAATAAAACAATGGATGGTGCAAAACTGATAAGTTGCTACAGAAAAAGTAACTATTACAGTTTCGTAACAGAACGACACGTAACAGAACAGAAACAGAAAGTAAAGACTAACTGAGCCTTTATACTTTTTTTTAAGGCTACTTCATGTATAATATTGCTATGCAAAATATGTTTTCAAAATTTCAGTCTCTACGGGCTCAATGCTTTTCCGAAACAGTCCCATTTTTTACTAATTTGCACTTTATGTCACATATTCTCCAAACCTGGAATCAAAATGTCTTGGCATTGCTTATATTGCGCCTTTGCGGCAATAGTGTCATAACTCAAATTTAAAGCACCTTAAAATTTAATTCTTCTCTCTAGAGTTGAGTATATAAGATGATTGTTTGAAATGTTTATACAATATGAAGAAACGATATGGCGATTAACTCCACATTACAAGCTAGAAGGCGGTCTAATAATCCACTGGGAATAAAAGAATTCAAACCATTAGCTCAAAAATCAGGTTTTTTGAGTTATGGCTCTTTTTTAGCAAAGGCTAGATATGACTCAATGTGCTTTTAAAAATTTTGTAATGGAAATCCTGACTCGCGTATTTAAGGAGCATGTACACGGCATGTTTTTGACATCTGAATTGTATGGTCCTTTTCAAGTCACATCTAATTGTGCATGTCTGTCAAAACCTCCGTTTTACATAAGGTTTATAACATTTGGTCACAAACTTACATGTAATTTGCTTCTGACATTGTATCTGTTCTTTTCGCAAAGTTATTGCAGAAAACGAAATATTTGTCGGTTTCAAAATAACGTGCAGCCGCCACAAAAAATTTTAATTGCGCCGTAAAAGACTTCAGCCGTTTTAAAATATTTTCTTTAAATTTTAGATATTATAATAAAACATTTTTCATAAATATATGTCGGTATTGCAAAATATTAACTTCCATCAATTGCTTACCGCCGCTACCGATTTACTCCCGGCATAGATTTCTGACACAGCAGATGTCAGCAGGTTTATCAGAAGAAAACAGAGCATGCTCTAATTGAAATTTTATCAGATGACTTTGCAATGCTATAAAGGTAACACACGACATGTATGTATTTTGCAGTGAAAAATTTGACAAGTCAGATGTAAAAAACATGTCGCGTACATTCAGCTTTAGAAGCGAAAACATTCAAAAATCTAAAATATACTAACTTTTGTGGATTGTCGGAATTTTTTTTTTGGGAATTGTGGATTTCTTTAAAAATTTTTAAAGAAACTTTCCAATCTATTTAGTCATTAAATAATATTATTTAATAAAGTTTTTATTGCATTAATAAAAATTTGTATTATTGACAAAAACTTACAAATCACACGTTTCGATCATTTTTGCAAAATGTCCTCAATGAATTTTACAATCGTTAAATATTACATTCCCTACACACTGATCTATAATATGTCATACAACTAATTAACCCTAGATTATTACTGTTCGTCGAATCGACGAAGCTCATTTATACTATATAATATTACTTTTATAAGACCCCTTTCAGACTCGGCAAGTTAGTTGCGCAAGTTACTTGCCGACAACAACAAAGTCTGTACAAAATTTATTTTTCTTTACCCCGACCTTACCGCTAACGTATACAAACCCAGAGTTGCGCAAGAGACTTGCGCAAGTAACTTGCCGAGTGTGAAAGGGGTCTAAGTAGTTTCAAATTACGCTCTCTTTTCAACAAAGTTAGCTGATGATGAAAGCTTTAATAAAATAATTTAGATGAAAAAACTAAAAAGTGTTCAAATAAGCATCAAATTTTGAAAGAGAAGAAGAACTTTTATTTTTTTATATTATTTTATTTTTTAAGAAAATGCTTTGCTAAACAAATTTTTAAGTAATAAGATTTCTCTTGGACGTGCTAATTTCCCAATTTTTATTTTTGAGAAATACTCTGAAAATTATTGTTGAGGGAAAGCTAGTTTCTATGCGCATTTTACTGGTTTCTTAGGGCAGATCATCAGAAAACCTTTTTCCAAAGATATTATAAAAGCTAAAAATATTATACAAATAAAACTGTAAAGCAATTAAGAATTATAAACACTCAAAATTCTACTTGAAATAATATCAAAGCTTAAACAAAAACCCAACAATAAACAGTGAGTTGCCTTACATTCCCCTACAATTGGTTTGCTTTTTCCGACTCGAATTGTATTCTTAGTTTTTTACTTTTAAAATCGTTCCGCTAGAATTTTTTTTAAAAAGATTTGACGAAGAATAACCTTAATATCCTAAAACCAAAAGTAACCTTTCAGGGTAAATGAATTAAGAAAACTACATTAATAACTTACTACAGTCAGGTGTTGTAAGCATTCAACTTCTGGCGGGTACTCTCTATATCGATGTGAAGGAAAATTGATAGCAAATCGAGTGACTGGTACTCTTTACAGAGTTTGCACATTTGTCTTTCGCATCTCTATTTTCTTATTCACTATTTATTTTATTTTAATTTTAAAACCATTAATGTCAATCTGCGCCATCTTTAATTTTATGGGCAGTATGGCTTCGTCTCCAAAAAATTTTGCGAATGGGTTTGTGAAAGTAATAGACAGTACCAAATTGGTCTTTTATCGAAATTGCATTCGCATCGTAATAGAGAGTAGCCCCCCTGCTTCAATATTTTTTATTAAATGTTACGTTCAGTTGTGGATTTCTTGGTGTACTCGAAGCAAAATGGTCTACATATGGACTTAGATTCGTGACCAGGTAACCATATTATATATCAAAGTGTAGGGAATTGTGTCTTAATTTCGAAACTACTAATGTTTATAAATAATTGCAAAATACATTGAAGACATTTAACAAAAAATTTCGTAAAATGTGTTTTGTGAAATTTGAGCAAAAATCGCGGAAACAGCCATTTTTAAAAGTTAATCAATTCTAATTATTAGAAAACACTACGAATTAATGATAACAGAAGAAACCCGTTCACCATATTTTGCTTTCTATTTTAATATTTCATCAAAATAAAAAATTGTTGGAGCTTAAGGGAATAATAAGCATTTTTTCAACCAACAGAATTATTTGAATCTAAAAATTTCTTCGTAATATTTTCGAACTACATCGATATCTATCTATCTATCGATATATAGTTTTAACTACAAACTAAGATATTGTTTTGTATTTGTGTCTATGGGACACAGCTTTGTGCGATGTACCTACACTACGAAGATTTAATTTCCTTGGAATAAATATTAAAAAACTAAGCACTCCATTTCAAAACGCAAACAAGAACTTTCTTTTGTATAATTCTATGAAAATCTTTTTGGCTTAAAAAATTTTAATATCTCTTTGAAAAATTTTATACAAATCTTTGGAATTTTTCATAAAATATTTCATTTTGCCATTATAATTAGAAACGGTAGCCTCTTTGGAAATCACTTCGGCTACGCTCATGTTTTTGCTAGCCATTCCTGCAATTATTCACTTTAAATTCTATAAAGAAAATTTTTCGCTTTAAGGTTTAATAAACTTATAGAAAATATAAGATTGTAATAATAAAGGCCAGATAATTTCTGGTCAATATAAAAATGTATGAAGGGCGCAAAATATAATATAATTAACGACATCGATAAAGTTACAAATAATATTTTATATTCGTAAATTGTAGAAGCGGTAGGCATTAATTTAAGAGATACCCACAAAAAGAAGAATTAGTGGCACATAAAACAAGACGGAATATTATGCTGCAAATTAAACTTGGGTCATAAAAGTCTTTGAAAAAAATTAAGTATTTTTTTCTTTTAAATTTTATCTAAGTACTCAACCTTAAAAAAATCTAAATTTTGATGTTATTTAATTTGTGTGTATAAACAGGGAAATTGCATGTCTCTGCTTGCGTGACCAATCAAGAATGAATAAAGAAGCAATATATACATATATATCCGTTTTAGAGCTTTTTAAGAATTTTGGCATCGATTTGTTAGTGCATATTTTAAAACATTTTTGTTTTTTGTTATAAAATCATGCGTTAAAAAACTGGCAAGATGATTGCAAAATATATCAACGAATTCCGAAGAGTTTTTCACAAGTGTTTTGAGGCTGCAACGAGAGTTAGATATCCAATACTTATACAATACTTATACGTAATATTTTCAATAGCATTGTTGTCAAATACGTCGTCTAATATATTTTTAAGGACATCGATTCCTGGACAATCTAAACATTTCCCAAAATAGCAATACGATGATGGAAAAGGACATAAAATCCGCTTAAAGCAGTCACTATATTGCACTAGAGGTACTGTTTCGTTATTAGTTAATACTGCTAAATAAGCACCTGTCATGAAATAAAATTATGTGTGAACATAAAGGCTTAAGGTGGCAACGATAAGTAATATATTTTGCTTAGATAAAATTAGAAAAACCGTATTGAAATAATTCTTAGTTATTTTATGACTATTTAGTCATAGAAAATGCAAATAAAAAATAAATGAATTAGTATTGCAAATTTATCCTGCGAAATCCTAGAAAATTGTTGCACAGTGGATTATATCGGAAAATATTTTTTTAACAAATTTCAAAAAATAATGGATCTTAACATTTGTTAAAAAAAAGTCATAGTTTAATACAAAAAAAATCAAGAAAATCAAAGAGTACAAACAGTGAAAAAAATTTAGTTAAAATATTAAATCTCAAAAATTGATGCCAAGCTCACTGCGCAAAATTTTTGTCTGCTTTTTATTGGATAGTAGACAAAAAAAGAATAAATAAAAAAAAATATTCTATTTGAACCAATATTGAAAAAGTAATGCGTGTTTATTTGAACATAGTTTTCTTATTAAGTTAAATAGACTCAAAATAGGTCATTGTTTTTTCTCACATAAACATATTATTGAAAAGACACAGCCCCCAGTTTGTGAATGCGGGGAAACACTAACCATCTCTCACATATTTAATGAATGCAGTCTTCTGCATAACAAACGTTTAAAATATAAAATAAATAACATGAATATCCTTCAAAAAGAAAATGAATTTAAAAACATAAAAAATTTTTTGACTGAAATAAATATTTATAAGTTGATTTAAATCTAAAATAATGTAAATATGTATGTATATTAGAATATAAAGTCTTATGTGAAATTAATTGGCCTATATAACCTAACTGTGTTGGGGCCTTTATAATACCAAATAAATAATAATAATAATAGTTTTCTTATGACGCGATTTTCTTTAATATTCGATATCTCTGTAACCATAAGCCAAAAAAAATCTGAAAATTTTCTGAAATGTGCTACTGAGAAGGAACTTCAGCACAGTAAAAAATAAAGGAAATCAAAAAATATTTTTCTTCAAACTATCCTATTGGACTTGGATTGCCCCACATATATTCCCATTGATTTTATTAGGTCTTTATCTGTATGCATTTAATTAATTAGAAATATATTATTATTAAAACGTTGTGTATTTTAATATCCACAGTTGGGCGGAGGCCCTATGTTCCTCATATGAGAAAATGGAACCATTTTAAAAAGGAAACATGCGGATGGCTTTCAGCATTTGCTTGAAATTAAAAGATATAACATTTGCCAATTTTATAACTGAGCTTGGTCAAATTAGACGTTCATGTCAGAAAAATTGTTGTTTAAGTCGAAAGTTTCGACTGAAGACCTCAAAATTTCTGTCTTTAAACTTCCGAAAATCTTAAAAATATTTTTCCTGGGAATACCCGGTCAATTTTTTCCGATTACAAACACATCTTATAACAAACCTTAAACGGTATTAACAATTTTAAATTGATTTATCAAAGTTATTTTTGGGAATACAAATTTTTATATTATTAATAAGATTTTCGTAGGACGAGCTAAATTCCCAATTTTTATTTTTGATAAATATACTGAAATTTATTGTTGACGGAAATCTAGTTTCTATGCGCATTTCACTGGTTACTTACGCCAGAACAGCAGGAAACCTTTTTCCAATGATTTTATAAAAGCTAAAAATATTATACAAACAAAACTTTAAAGCGAATAAGAATTATAAACACTCAAAGTTTTACTTGTAGCAATATCAAAGCTTAAACAAAACACCAACAATAAACAGCGAGCTTATAATTTCTTACATTCCCTATATATTGTTGGTTACTGCGCTAAACGAAAATGTGTACAACATACAAAAATTATTGTTAATTTAAAACCTTTTCTAATGATTTATTTAATTTCGCTACTAAGATTTATGCGGGCTAATAAATATATATTCTTTGAGATCAATATGGGGCTTTATGTTTATATAAATAATTTAATAAGGCTTCGTCCTTCTGCCAATAAAAGCATTTGTCAAAATTATTTTCACAATCATTATTTTTTACGAAATATTTTAACTGATATACCAGCAAATGGGGGACAATTTGAAAGGTCAAAAATACTTTTGATTATTTAAGTACGTTGATATTAATAAAGCATAACCCCTTTAACTAAAAATAAATCAAAAAATTAAATAAAATAAAAAAATTGAATGTAATTGCAATATAGGCAGTTCCATTAAAAGGCATTAAATAAAGATTAAAAAATAAATAAAATAAAGAAAATTAAAACAAAATTTTATGTTCTCTTAAAATTCTTTTAATGAAAGAATTTCTAAAGCAAATGACAAATCTACTGAAATTAAATGTACTAAATTCGAAGTCTTCAACGTGTTTAAGTAACAAAAAACAAACAATATGAAACATTGTTAAGAAATTTATAGAGGTTATAAAAAATAGTAATGGAATTTAAGCGGCTTTATGTCGCAATAATATTACATAGTCCAACGGCAACAGCCTTTTGGCTAATAAAGGTACAAATTCCTTTTAACTTTGTTCAACGAACAAGCATTAAATTTTAACTTTATCCTTGTTTTTTTTATTTTATTTTTAAATCAAACATTTTTTGTGCACTTTAAATTGAGGCGAGAAAGAATCTGGAGGAAAGGTACGAACGAGCAACTATAAATTTAATTGCGTTAACAATTTGTGTGTTCGCTTTATTTTACATTTTTGATGTCGAAGTCGATGCTGTTATTGTACTTGTTGTTGTTGTTTTTGTTTGTTTGTACTTTTACTTACTTCCTTCCATTCATTCATTTTATTTTTGGATTTTATTACAAACCCTTTTTCGGTTTTAATTAAAAATTAAAAGCAACATAAAGAAATGATTCCATTTATTTATGCTTAACTTGGCTTTAACATGCAAATTATGTTTGTTTGTTTGATTGTTATAGAGAACTGGCAGACGGGTATATTGAAATGGGCAGACGGACGGACAAATAGATGATGTTGCCACAGAATGTATAATTTTATATGTCTTTAAAAGAAAAGACAGTATGGCTTCGATATTTTTAAAAGAAATATAACTTTTCTATTCCAATGGAAACCTTTAAAATGTGATCAAGATAAACGAGATTGTATTGTAGTTCTACAACTAAAACCGACTTACTTGCAAAGTTTTTATGCACTTGTTTCTAATTATTTTAAAAATTACAACACACTTAAAAGAATATTATTTTGTGCGACTATGGGAAAAAGATACAGAAATCACTGCAATTTTTACTTGTTAAATTTTATGTTAATTTTGGTATCTAACTTTTTTTTGTAGTCAATTAAAAAGAAAAGTAAATAAATGGTGGTTAAATTAACATTTTTATAATAATGGAATTTTTAGTAAAAATTTATTTCAAGAAATGAAATTTATTTGAAAAATAATTCGCTTATTGTGGTTTCTAATCTTCAGATTTAATAATAAAAAAATAATTTAATAAAATTTATTCGTCTGAATTACATAGATTTTTAGAATGGGCCCTATCAGCTGCAAATGCTTCATGTAATTTTTGTCATTCCGCACACAGGAAAAAACATGGTTGTGGCAAACATAGTCTAAGAGCAATTTATCATGATAAGATTTATTATTGTAGTCACAATATTACGATTATTACTGAATCATATTATGACCAAATATATTAGTAATATTACATCATAATATTTTTCCTTTATCATATTCTTATCATACTAAGTTAAGAAGTAATCATATTATTGTCATCTTAATCATTACAATAACTTTACAATTCTTTTACAATTTCTTTTTTTTTTAAATTTTTTTAAAACTGTTTTTTAATTGTTGAACTACTCACTAAAAAATAATTTTATAAGCATATGTAAAACAAACGAAACAACTGATGGAAAATTATTTTACAAATGGCGCTTACAAAATATTATTAAAGTTAAAATATTTTAATTGCATCTTAAACATATTATGATAACGTATAGAAAATTATCATGTCATGGCTTTTATATATCATGAACCCGAAGACCGTATAACTTCCGAAGAAGTCAAATCATGAAGGAGCTGCGAGATCATAACTTGACCATACAAAATAAAGCGCTGGACGACTGATAGAAATTAATGGAACGACTTTATTGAGGCCCTACGTGCCAGTGGGTATTAGAAGTGATATAAAAAAATTTTCACAAACTATTGTTCGTCTGGTGTTTTCACCGTGGCAAACAAGTTTTTGGATGACACTTTCTCTTAAGGTGGCTTTATCCATGCGTTCCGAACAATATTTTTGCCCGGAGAATAATTTTTTACTGAGAGTGTTCTGCAGAACGATTCAGCCATTTCGGAAAATTTGTCCAGAAAAACCATGCTACTATATGGTTTACAGATGTAAACAATTATACAAAATGGCAGCACAACAAGAAAACTACTTATATTTAATTGTTTTAAGTATGTTTCTTTAGTTGACCTTGTTCAAATAGTTTAATTATTAGTTGTTTTTGTTTTCTTAACGTGTGTTTAACCCTTTCCCTGTCCTGTGCATCACATATGATGCACAGCAAGTTGCTTTCATACGCTTGTGCATCACATGTGATTCACAAATGGTATTTTTTTTCAAGGTTTTTACTTTAATGGACGTGAGAGAAATAATGAATTAAAGAAGCAAAACGTGTGAAGATAGCAATTTTTTATATTGTGTCAAGTCCCCACATGCCTGACTTTTCTACGTTAGAAGTTATATGGAAATAAAGAGGACGCTTTTTTAATAACGAAAAAATAGTAAATTCACTTTTATTTATTTAAAACTACCAAAAAATTAACAAAAAATTCGATTCTCTAATTCTTACATTATAAAAATATAAATGTTATCACCAAAAATGTTATTTCAGCCTTTATGATTATCATTAAAACAGGTTTTTTGTGAATTTTGTGAATCATATGTGATGCACAGAACGTCTGGTTAAAAACTATGATAAAAAAATGTCTGTGCATCACATATGATTCACACTTTTTTTTAAAGAAAAACGGTTTCTACATTACTTTAATTACATATTATAATAAAAGAAACAACAAGCAGTGCATAAAAACCGTTTTAAACAAAATTAAAATTTTGGACGTACGGCACAAAATTTTTTTTTGTATGGGGACAGGGAAAGGGACGAAAAACAATATTTATTTTTTTTTTATTAATTATTCAGCAAAAAATAAAATTGTTGTTATAAAAATGCAAACACACTATATAATGTTGCGGCTCAATTCAACTTTTTTCAAAAATGGAAAAAAAGTGGCATCTCAGTTTCATTTTCTGAACAAGAATTAGAATTAAACCCAAGGTACATTTACAACACAAGGTAGACTCGTTAGCGGACAGACATAAACCCCAATTGCAAATTCGTGTGTATGAGCCAAAATTTGTACATGTGTGCGTTAAATTGTTTTTGTTTTATATGAAGACAATTTTGTCAAGTCCGGTATTTTTATAGGGCAGCATGTGTACACTCCCAAATGAGTCTACCTTCTGTAAATGTACCTTGATTAAACCAATTCAAGAAAAAACTTTCCGAACAAAATAATTTCTCTCTCTCTCTCTCTCAAAAGTAAGATTTCAAACTCAATATAAAAACAATTTTGTCAGGACCATGGTGCAATTAGTAGGTCTGCTTGAAACGCCTGATGATTTTATGCAGAGTTGTGTTCTTTACGTCCAATTGTTTTTGTAGTAATTGTTTTTGACATTTCCACCATTTTTTACACAAACAATTGCTTTTGTTCTTGACATCTTTATCATTTTTTACACAAACAAAATGCGTGTTGTTTTTTCTAATGTTGGATTGTTGTAGTTGCGCGCAGACCTACTAATTGGGCCATGGTCCAGACATTAACTTAACATTATTTACTCAATTTGCATTCGAATTATATCAACGTTAATCTGACTGCTTTAAGGATAAAATTAATTTGAACTATGTATATATGCATATATACTTTATTCACTTATGTGTATCTAAGTTACACAATTAATCCATAATAAAATGTTGATGTTTAACGTAGGGTATTAACGAATTCTCTCCATCTGCTTCAATCCCTGACTAACGACTTGATTTGATTCCAGATGGATTTAGGTGTTTCATGTTCTTGTCTGACACATCGTATCTACTAATGGTCGTCCTTTGCCGCGGCGCCGTTATGCGTTCCATTACAACGTCACTCTTCTGCTGTTCTTCGAGTAAGTCAAATAATTTATGTATTAAAATTTGTATTGCTGGATTAATTATAAATTTACGTCATGCTTTTGTGTTGCCTGTTCTTAATCCTTATAAATAAGAAAACGTTATTGTATCTTCTTGATCTACATATACATTTCGAACTATCAGTTCATCTTCAATTACAATAATAAGTCTTATTAATTAATATACATAAGTATTAAAAGAATTTTTAACAAATTTAAAAATTTGCCTTATTTATATGAGTAGGTGAGTTACAAAACTCGTTCGTTTCAAAAATTAAAAAAATTGAGATAACAATCGATTTTGACAGATCTTTTAGCACTTTATAAGAATATATATTTAGATTACATCGAATCATGTCCTTTTCTATGTTTTTTTGTGACATAAAATTGCAGTTGGTAACAAAACTGGTTCGTTCCATAGAGTCGAATTAGGGAATTTCAAAATGCAAATTTGTAAACAAGTTCGCTTTGACATATTTGTTTTTTTTATAAATCGTACAATGAAATAAATTTTTGTGGGGATGTTCTTATATTCGACTGGAAATCTGCTGTTACTCCTGTGGTAAAAGCACTAAGTCAACTACATTTCAAATTCTAACCTTCAAAGGAAATGCTAATAGATTAAACATGGAAACGATGCATGCCATTGTTCCAGATATACTTCCTATCAATGTGGGGGGTTTACCCGAAAAATGATTTGAAAATAATTTTATCTACTCACTTGGGGAAAATTGGAGAGAAAATAAAAACTTGCAATTTTATATTCTTGAAGATTAATAATATTGATTAAGGAACGGAAAAAACAATGACAAGTACACTGAAGAAAAATATTTAAATTTAGTTGTTTGAAAACTCATACTTTTTTAACACAGCATGTGGGAGATAAACTACACCCAGCCACATTTTGAAAACTTTACAAAAGACCGCAAAAATTTTAAGTTTTGCCTTTGCCCGAATATTTTTTATAACTCTAATATGTTTTATTTATGTCGATAATATCCTTAATAAAATAACGTCATATAAGGTAACATACGTTTACTTATTAAATTGGACTTGGTGTTCTTTACCTCTTTTTTTACCTTACTTTTCTCTTTAAAATGTGTTATACAAAATTTTACAAGTAACAACTAAAGAAGCATACGCATGTTTAAATAAAAATATATTATATTTTCTTGTGAATGACTTACAAAGTTGGTCGAATCGATTTGACTAAATAAAAATAAAATCAAAATAGCAGTGTTTTGATTTATCTATTTTAAATACAAAAGACCTCACTTTACAATTTACAAAAAAAGACTCTTCTTTGCCTCTAAGCACATTCTCCTTATTGACTACAAATCCAGTGGTAATCAAAACTAAGTACACTTGATGCCCTTAAGTTGGACTTGTTGTTGTTTTGAACTTTTCTATTTCGAAAACTACATTAGATAGGACTTATGGAAATTTACACATGAAAAATTCCGATTCCAACTGTATAAAAAACGTATTTAAAAAAAAATGTGAGTTGGGGTAGTTTATCTCCCACGAACAGAACTAATGTTACATTTTTTTAGCACTGTTTGCCTAATTTTAATAAATTTATTAAACTTCCAAAATATACTAAAGTTCAATGATTAATTTTCCTGGTAGGCTAAAGTGCGTTGCAAAACTAGTTCGATCCCATATGGATCGTAGCAAAACTAGTTTCTTTCGAAAATTCGTAGCAAAAATCGTTCGTTACAAAATTAAATCTATTATTTTTCTATGTTACAGTTGGTTTCAATTTTTCAACTGTTGAGTTATTAATCAAGAATGGCATAACACATCAAAACCAAAAAAGTTCAACTTATTTGGTCCTTTTAATCCGCCGCTATATGTTTTTTGCATTTTCCCAAAATTCGAAAAAGGGGTAACGAACGAGTTTTGCATCTCACCTACTCATATGTAACAATTTGATGTTTATATCACTTACAGCATGTTCAACAACCTGGACTGCCTTTTTGCAATTAGAATTACAATTTTTTATTACTTTTTTGGTTTTCATCAATATGAAATTTGGAGTTGTTTTATTGCGTCGACAATTTAAGAAGAAAAACTATTCGTGCTAATTTTCTAATGATGCTCTTAAAAGGTTATTGTTAATAATTATGTATTTAAACTGTAACTTGATTGATACATCTAGCTAGACATTATTGGAAGCGTGTTAAAACGGCGACTTATTTAAAACAATTTGGTATTTTTAAACGAAAGGAAAATAACTGAAATAAAAGGCCGGAAGCGGCGATGAATAGGTCACACGTTACGTAAGACTGACAACGACATTGCAAAAATGGCCTTTTAATGGAACTCCCAAGGGTCTAGACGGCCAGGAAGACCCAAAAATACATGGATGAAATCTACCCACGCTGAATATAGATCCAGAGGAACGTGGCAGGAGATCAAACTCATTGCGCAAGACAAACTCCGATGGACTGATTTTGTTTCCGCCCTATGCTCCGACTAGGAGTTTTAAATATTTTTTAAGAACATTATAATAGTTTTTAAATTGTTAAATATAATGTCAATCTATATATCGTTAGCTAAAATGCAAAAAGGCGTTACTAGCAAAAAATTCAAAATCGTGTTATTGATTGCTTATTATGAACGCCATTGAACTACATGTCTTCACATAGTTTTACACTTCTGCAATCAAAAATTACGCTTTTATTAACAAAAAACCAAAGGACGTAACTACAAGAGTATTTATTTTATTAATGCAGAATAACGTAGTTACCCATTTTTTTTTTAACAAAATATAATGGAATGGTTTCCTTTTAAAATTGTTTGAAGAATTCCATGGACGACTTATAATGCATGTTTTCTGACATGTTTGTAGTTTTTATTTTTTAAAGTTTTTTCCTTCTCCTGTAAAATTAAATTTTTGTTAGTTACGCCTTTTTTCATTTTAGCTAACGATGTATAATATAACGATTAATAAAGAGATGCAAAATAAATGTAACGTTGTTCTTTAGAAAAATAAGCGGACAGATGTCTGGTACTTTTTTGAAATTCGGCCTTATTAGGGAGTAAACGGGTAAAATCTGAATTTTAGTACTTTTTTGCTACCTTATCTATCTTTTCAACCAATAAACATAGAACTAAAGTTTAAACCACATTCGAAACTTATCAAAAAATACGTATACAAATTTGGTACTTTTTCGAAATTCGAACATTTAAGGGGTGAAAATCGTAACTATTTTTGGTGCTTTTTTTACAAAACATTTTCCTCCATTCATTGACATATTCGTACTAAATTATGGGCTGCCACTACAATACTGAAATTTTTGATACTTTAATTGGGGAAAAATATAGTGCCCAAAAAGGAAATACGGGATATTTGATATTTTTGTTTAGCTTTTTGGTTCTACTAAAGTAGAGGTTTTTAAATGCTAGAATTTAAACAAGTTTAAACCTAGAAAAATACACTTTGGCAAAAAAATATGTCCACGAAGAAAAAGAAGACGCTAACAAAGTAGAGGGTATATGCTAGTATTGAATATTTATTTAAGGAATAAAAAAAAACAATTTTTAATTGTTATTGAAACAAATCTTAAAATTGCCAAGCAGGTTTTTTTCTTAAGTTTTAAAATTTTAAATCACATTGAAATTGGTTATTAAAACTGCGTACATACTTAGTTTACGTACTTAATGGAAAAATTACGTATATTTAAATAATATGGAAGTTCAAAAAGCGTAATAATAAGTGTTCTATATTACATAGTATCTTTTGTTCCTATAAGGAGCATAGTGCCTCAATAAATTCATCAGTATTTTTACCTAATGTGAAGAAATTTTATATTTTCTATTCATACAATAGTTGAACGCGTTTTTTTTAATAAAGAGTTTGTTTTCAAATTATGTGCAAATCTATATATTTGATATGCAAATTGTGTTCTTTTTACATCCTTCTATCCTAGATTAAATCTTTAATAAAATCAAAAAAAATGCACCATCGTAATCGAAAAGTACAGTTGTAATAGGTAATACAAAACTGGAAAGCTTTTTTTAGCTTTAAAACGATAAATTTGGAAAAAATCTAAGACCTAAATCTTTGTTAGAATCTAAAACCAAAAGCAGGCTGAGCAACTTCTTATCTACTCTTATGTCTGAAACATATTTAAAAAAAGCGATTTAGTTTTTCCTGATAAAGAACATTTTTATGCTTAAAGATACTATTGTTTTACAATAATTAATTAAATCTTATATACTTCGTCATATTATTCTTCACATAATGTTTGCATTCCCACGAATGGATAAAGTCCAGTATATAAGAAACTATGTACCACTCCTTACTAAATCATTTCTTAGCCATACATTTTTGGCAAATCAATCTTTTTAACTTTGTGGCATTATTGCGCATTGAAATAAATATTTAATAAAACACAATGTTTTACTCCTTAAATTTGTTAATGTTTAATGATTTTTAGTAATTATAAGTTGTCACGATTCAACTTTATTATCTTGTACGAAATAAATAAAAAGCTGTAACACATTATTATCAAAAAAGTTCGCATGTTTTACAATATTTATCACAGCCATACCATTTTAATAATTAATTATTTTTACCTCAATCATCAGCTCTTTGCTAGTTCATTGCACAGTGGGACAGAGATTATTATTAGTTTTTCAACTTTGTATTTCTATTGATGGTCTTAATGTGTTATTAGTTATTACTAAAGTTAAAACGATCAGTTAAACAGCTTCGTTTAAGCAACTTGTTAAAATAAGATTCAGTTAAATATAAAACTTTTTATAGTCTCAGTTGTCACTAAAGAATCTGGGGGCAAATTACGGCATTCCAAATCGATCGTAATTTCCATTAAAACTGTAATTTCGATTGAGATTTAAAAATCTCAAAATCGGAATTGTTTTAAAATCCTTGCTTATCGCAGTACAACACATGATTTAAGGACTCAATTCTGAGAATTGCACGTGAAAGTAGCCCCAAAAATAAGAACTTCTGCATCATTAGTTTTGTCAAGTTGACTGCATTAACAATTTAATGGGCATACGAATTTTTTTTCCTCATCACTTTTTAAAACTCGTTATACCGTACAGAATATCTCTTTTGTGTCTGAAGCAAAGTTGTAGAAATTAAATAGGAGAAAAAAGTGGAACATATCTACCCGAAAAAAGTGCATCCAGTGCCTTAAAAATTGCCCATTTTTTACAATTTGTTCCCCATTTTCACCTTTTTTGCTCAATAACTGGATTACAAATCCACAAATATGCTGTTTTTTTATCAGTTAAATGGTTTGACTTTTTCTGTTACTCATTAATTTAAAATGGTGGTTGAAAATTTATATCAGGTTGGTTTTATCATCTTCATCAAAAACCAAAAATCATCTTCAGTGATGAGGCACATTTTCACCTCAGTTTATTCGTCAATAAGCAGAATTGCCGCATGATAATCCAGGAGTGATTGTCGAAAAACCAATGCACCCACAAAGAGTGACTGTTTGGTGCGGTTTATAGGCTGGCAGTATCATCAGGCCGTATTTTTTTCCAAAATGAGGCCGGTCAGGCAGTTACTGTGAATGGTGTTCGATTTCGTGAGATGATCAGGAACTTTTTATGGCCCGAGTTGGAAGATATGGATGTGGAAGATATGTGGTTTCCACAGGACGGTTCCACATGCAACACAGCTTACAAGACCCATTGTCTCTTTTGCGTGACAGATTCAATGGCCGAGTTATCTCATGATGTCAGTTGGCCGCCAGGGTCATGTGATTTGACATCGTTGGACTTCTTTCTTTGGGGTTATTATCGATAAGCCAGCAACAATTCAAGAGCTAAAGGATGAGATAATTCGGCACATTAACGGCATTGAACCTCAATCATGCCTCAGCGTCATCGGAAATTTGGACCATCGGATGGAGGCCGATGTTCCATACATAATTGAACCATACCAATATTTTCATAATAAAAAGAAATGACAATAATTTCCTGAATAATTTGTGTTTAAGTCAAAATCAACATCTGCCCTTAAAATTTAGCCACCCTTTATAAACATAGAAACAGAAACTTTGCAGCTTTATAATGTTTGTTACAACATCGAAAACATCTTAAATTTTAGAAATGCAAGAATATGGATGCTTCTTTTTTGGGATAAAAAAAATGATTATTTTAAAACTAGGAACAGATACCTGATTTAAATTTGATGTTTTTTTTTTTAATTCCCTAAGCTTATCCCAAGAAGCTCTACGCTAGTCTGCAGGAACGAAACCAGTGTCTCTGGCGGGAATCGAACCGCAACTCCGGCGCTGATAGACTAGCTCACTACCACAAACCACTTTCATATTGAAGACCATATTCGTCAACACAATTAATTTCTTAATTAAAAAGGCACCAACAACCGAATATGTAAATATAAAAATACTTTTGTCAATTAAAATTTTTAACATTCAACAAATATTTTTAACAATGAGTTTGTTACATTAAATACAATTTTTGTTAGCAATCAAATAAACAATTTTATTACAAATTTGTTATATTAACTAATTACCTTATTTATAAAAAATAAAACAGGTTGATAAAGAGTTTATTAAACAAATTTTCATATAAAATACATTTCATAAACCCTTTATTAACCTGTTTTATTTTTTATAAATAAGGCCGAATATGTTTTGTTGCTTTTTACTTTGAAAAATTTATCACAATTTTAAAAGAGGGAAATTCATTAGAAATGCTGATTTTTTTTATTTTAATTTAATAAGAGTCTCACATCACATATATCTTGAATATCAGCAGACTTAGAAGTAAAACCGACTTCTGTTTAAACACGTGCACAAGACGCATTCTTGACACAATTATCAACTATAATTTGAATACTAGAAAAATTAAAACCGAGCTAAATTTTCGATAAGAAGTCTTAAATAATGGTTTTACTTACTTCAGAGAATTAGTTTTCATAACCGTCCAATCGCTTTTTCGTTACGAGATTAAAACAAAAAAAACAAAAAAAAATTTTTAATATTTTAATTTTGTATTGAAAATTATCTAGAGAAAATTATTTATCAAAGTTTTTCTTAGGACTAAAAAAATGAATTAACAAGGTTTTGTTTAAATGTGCTAAATTCCCAATTCATACTATCAGCCATGTCACAGAGTACAATTCCGTTCGGAAACGGAATTCATTCCGTATTTTGGTGCTTCAGAAAATGACGAAACAATGTTTCTGATTGAAACCATTTTTGTTTTCATGAACGGAGTGGGAGTTTTCTGTATCTGAAAGGCCAAAACAACTATCAAAATACACTTTCTATTAAAAAACAAATATGTTGTCTTCGATTTCGAACGGAATCATTCCGAACGGAATTGTACTCTGTGACATGGCTGTATAAACTGAAATTGATTGTTGACGGAAAAAGCTATTCCTATGCGCATTTCACTGGTTGCTTAAGCCAACTCATCAGGAAATATCATCCGAAGATTTTAGAAAAACTAAAGATATTATACAAATAGAACTGTTTAGCAAATAAGAATTATAAACACCAGTTTCACTTGTAACAATATCAAAGCTTAAACAAAAACAACAATAATAAACAGTGAGTTTATCTTTTTTGCAGTCCCGCCTACAATTGGTTGATTTTTTGTCAACTCTAAATGCAGTTGTAAGTGGGTAAACAAAAAACAAAAGTAAAAACAAATAACTTTATTTTTTTGCCAGTACAGTTTTATTTACACTGCCACATGCATATTATTTATCAAAGTTTTTCTTGGGATTCAAAAATTAATTAACAAGGTTTCGTTTAAATGTGCTAAATTCCCATTTCATACTAATGATAAAATTAAATTTATTGTTGATGGGACACGTTTCCGGATGATCTAGCCTAAGCAATCAGTAAAATGCGCATAGAAATAGCTTATCCCGTCAACAATAAATTTCAGTTTATCAATAGTATAAAATGGGAATTTAGAACATTTAAACGAAACTTGTTAATTTAGAAAATTATTTTATTTTTCAACTCAGAAAAATTTTAAATATGACAATTTACAAACAATTTAATTTAGAAAATTAAAAAAAAATGTTATTAATTACATTCCAAGACATGTCATATTTGTCTGTGTATTAAAAAATTTTTTTTAAGAAGAAAATAAATCAAAGTAAATTAGTTCGACCACATATACAATTTTTCCAAAGAAGTATGTTGTAGTTAATCGTTATAAATTGAACTTGAATACCTCTCTGCTATCCATATGTTACATTTTATGTCACTTTAGATTTATATCCCAAAAATGTTTATTCTGCTCCACTGTTTATTGTATACTATCAACGTTGGAGAAAACATGAAGTAATTTTATGTTCAATACAAAATGCGTGTTTTTTGTATCATAAAAGAGGTATGTCTTTAGTCTGCTGGAAACAACTATAAGGTAATAATTACTTTTGTTAGAGTTGAAATCACAGACATTTTGTTTTTAAATTAATATTGGATAAGGGTTAAAATAAATTTATAATGACATTTCAATCTTACACAAAGTGAAAGAGTAAAGTGAGATGTGGTGTTAAGGACAGTTGTCCCAAATTTTATGGGGCCAGCTGAAAATTTGCATATTTTCAATACCAAGAAATACTGTGATACAAGCAATAAGTTTTCAAAATTTAATATTCCTAAGTCCTTTATTTCGAACTTTAGCCAGATGGACGTACATCGCAAGATTGTCTGACTTTTTCTTGAGTCTCAGATGATAACTGCGATGTATTATAAACTCATTGTTTAAATCATTATAACACTACGTGACAAAATTTCAACAAAGTCGTGACCAAAAAAATCTGACAGCTGATATTCCGCTGAATCCGAATATGAAGTCAGAATTGTCAAAAGTAGAACAGTTTTTGAGATATTCCAAAACAACCGTTATTTGTGTTTTTAAAAAAGATGATGTGACTTAAATGCAATTATCTTCAAAAATTTTAAACGGATTACGTATTTCTTTTTTTTTTTGTGAAAGGTAATAAAATTTCAAATAACAATAGATTGGCAGTGAAGATTGGTCGAGAATTGACAAAGTTACAGGGGACAAAAGTCAAGCTTCATTGAAAATTTTATGATTTTGTTAAATTTTTCTCTTTTCAATTTATTTTTTTTAATCCAATGATTTAAAAATCTGAATGTTTTATTGCATGCTACATTAGACTATTTAAATATGAACATTTTGCGCCCAGCAAGACATAGATTGGTAGAAAAATGACGAAGCTACAGAAGATTTAGTAAATTAACCCCCATAGAAATTCAATGGTTTTAAGCTATTTTTAATATTTATTTTTTACTAAAAATTTTGCTTTTTATATTTATTTTTTGTGTTTTTCTTTAATTTGATACAAATCGAAATGTGGGTTAATTCAATTAATCTTCTGTAACTTTATCATTTTTACACCGATCTGGATTCTATTGGGCACAAAATGTTCGTATTGAAATAGGCTAAAGTCTTAAGTGATAAATTATTATTTTTTGGTTTAAGAAAAATAACTTGAAAAGAGCAAAATGGCAAAAAATCATCATATTTATAATGAAGTTTGAAATTTTGTCCACTATAACTCTGACATTTGTTAACTCATCTTCACATTTCAGTCACATCATCTTTTTTAAAAACACAAATAACGGTTATTTTGGAATATCTCAAAAGCTACTCTACTTTTGACAATTCTGACTTTATATTCGGATTCGGCGGAAAATTTAACATAAAGATTAGGTGTCAAATTCATTTCGTCAAAAAACTGTCACGTAGTGTAATAAAGATAATAATTATGTAGTGCAGCCTACTTAATTTTCTATGTAACGGTATATGCACAAAAAAAAATAACAAAAGTAATTGAAGAAAATTTGTTAAATCTTTTTAATATTTTAAACAATTTTTTTAACTATTGTTCACAGAAAACAAATTGGTTTAGAAACGGTTGCTGAAATAAAATATTGATCAAGTTACATAATTTATTATTGTAACTATTAAAAATGTATAGTTCTAACTGATTTTTAATTCTCTTGATTATTAAAATGTTATTCTAACTGAAATATGATTCCTTCAATTCTTTTATTAGTTATGATAACTAATTTAATTTAGTTCTTAAAATTAATACAAATGGTAAGAAGTACAACCGAATTTAAAACAGGGCAATACTGAATATTGGTCATTGCAATTAATAATTTGCTTTCCTGAATAAATTTTAATTCATTTATTGCAGCTAATTATTGATTGTTAGAATAGTTTCAATTCGAGTACAACAAGTGAAAATATAATTATTCGGAATTCACAACCAAAAAATAGTTAAAAGTCCCAATTGCTTACTAAATGTTTTGTCAAAACATTTGATAGAATAAAATAATTTTTATTTTTATATTTAAAAAATATCTTTTAAGTTTATTGATAATATCGATAGTACTATCGATAGTTTCCCAGCACTAATATATAGAACTTCTATTTCTATGGAAATTGTTTGTACCTATGTATGTGCATTTGCGTTTCATTTAAATTTTTTTTCTTTTACTATGTATGTATGTATTATTTTTTTTATACCCTGCAAATTATTTTGGACTACTTGATTCATTTTGATCCTGTGCTGGTCCAATCTAATTCAAGTATGGACCATGTCATTGTTAAAAAGAGTTTGCAGTGAAACGTTTTTTAACAACATGTTTTCGTTTTGAAACGATTTTTAAGCTCATCCTCTGGAGTATACCATGGAGAAGTATTAAATCAACTCCTTTGTAATGCAAGCTGGGTTATATGTCCCTGCCCTAGGACATCGTTAGTTTAAATAAGCCTTGTTTTTTCCATTCATTGGGGTTACCTTTGGACTAGTCCTTGCCCCTTATGGGCTACATTTGACATGTGTGTATAGACTAGTCGCATTATTTTCAGGGTAAATATAAACATGCATACATACATCATATGTACCCAGCTAGCAGTTTTAATCGAAAGAATGTACTGGAAATCTCATGAAGTGAGTTTTTGGTCCTCGACGAGCGCAATTTTTAATTGTAGAAGATTCCTGGCACGGGAAAATTTGTTACACCATCTGATTCCTCTGTGAGATACTTCTACAATACAGCGGAAGACGCTTATATTAATCGTTAACGGACTCGTTTGAGATTTGTGTAAAGATTATCTAATGAGCCGTTTAGAAAGCACGTCAAGAATCTTATGAGACTCATGTAGGAATGCCCATACAACTCGTGGAATGCTTAGAATAACTGAGTCACCTAAACAAGAGCATCCAGCTTCTTTTTAATAAAGAAACTTTTCACTTTGATACAATGTATACGAAAGAAGCCTTAAGATCAGGAATTAAACACGATACGGTTAAAAAAATCTTACTTGGGTTTTTTAAATAAAATTGTATTTACAATAAACAAATTTTAATGTTTTATAAACGCTTCTTTTTAGGTAGCTCAGTAATTGTTGTATGACACATAGAGAGAGCAAAAAGTTCATTTAAGATTAAAAGACAAGCGTCTCAGAAAATGTATAAAAAACTAACAAATAAACAATTTTAATGTTTTTTTTATTGTTACTCGTCAGATAATCATTAGAAGATTCTTTTAGGAGTTGAATATTAAACACAATCGTACAATACTGTATGAACATATTGTTTATATTTTGCTCCGCGTGTGCAGTGGTCAAACAAATATGTTATACATACATTATATGAAAATCGCTCAGTTTTTTAGTGATTTTCATTAAAATTTACAGCTTCAATCACTGTTCGTATTGTGAAACCACACGTTAATTATTTGGTTTTACTTCAGACAGTGGAACAAGACGACATTGATGAAAGAAATTGCAGCCAAAGATTGTTTTTGTTGGTACATTAAGTGATCATCTGTATATTTAAAAATCCGTTGGATGATGGGGAAAGCTGCATGCATGTGTTTGAATAAAATTAAATAATGTAAAAACTATAAATAAAAATACTAAAAAATAAACATTATTAAAAAAAAATAGGAGTTTATTGGAATTATTTTGATTTTCAATCTAATATATCGGGAAAAAAGTTTATGCAACCGGTTAAAAAAAAATATATTGATAACGACAATCAAATCTCTTGTTATGAACACCAATTGTGTTAATTCAGTTGCAGATATCATACATTCAAGTATAAGCACAATTTTGTTTCTAATAATCATACTTACAACTAACAATATCTGTTGTTATGACTAATAGTGTACGTAAATTCTATTATTGCTATCAAAAATATTAATTATCGATTGGCGCCAAATTCGGTTGTGATCACGAATCTGTTTTCTCTGTGTATGTTTGTCTGAATAATATGACAATTTCGTAACAAAAATGTATGTTAAATTGGTAACAAATATTTTATTCAATAAAACAAACTCATTGCTTAACAATTGTTATTAACAAAACAATTTTTTTTATTTACAAATTTTGTTGTTGGTGCCTTTTCACAGGTATTTGATGGAACACGATTTGAAATCGATAATGTCATTTTTATTATTTTTAAAAATGTATATCTTATATATTTTCCTCTTGTTTTCCTGTCTATATTTTTTCTAATTTGCTATTATATAAGTTAATTAAACTGCATTTTAAGCAAAAAATTAAGAATAAAGTTTAAAAATGGCTTTTTAAATCGCTCGAAATTTCTTACACCTTTGATCGATCGATTTTCATAACATACCTCTGTACTGAAATTCTGTAACTTTTTAACGACAAAAAATTGTTGTTAAGTAGTAAAAATTCGTTAACTTACGATAACTGTCGTTAAAAGAGCTATTCTGTAATTAAATTTTAACAATTTTTATCGGCAAACAACGTCGGTAGCTAACGACACAAGAAAATTCTTGTTAAATAATAACGATAATAAATGTACTGTTAACAGAATCAAAATTTAGAGTAAAGAAGCTAATTTTGAACACAAAAAAAGTAAGAAAGTAAAGTCGATCAAGCCCGACCCTACATAATACCGTGTTCGGATATGCACCTTAGTTGAGTTTTACGCAATAAATGACATTATTGAGCTCAATTATCCATATAAAATTGCAATTTAGTTATTGCTCAATTAATAATAAATTGTTATAAATATTGAGTAAAATTAAATGCGACCCTGTCACAAGTGTGTTTAGTGAGCAAAACACAACTTAATAAACAAAGTGTTTTGACATTTGGCAAATAAATTACAACAAAACAAAGGGGCATCCATTATAATGGACCTATAGGTCTGCGCAAAAGCCAGATGTTTATTCTTTAAAGATGTCAAAAGTTGTTTACATTTTGCTTATACATGTAGTATGTAGTAGTAATATAAATTGAGTTAGCTTGATTATGTATATGTGAACAGAAAGAAAATTATGTCAATAAACCGAATATTGACTCAATCAAAAAGGTATATCTGAACACAGTATTATAATATTTGGGCGATCATTCTTCCGCCAAAAAGAGTATGTTGCCAAATATTATCTTAATATTTACTACTATTACTATTATTACTACTACTAATATAACACAGAAGCTATTATTAAGGTAACCTATTACAAGTGTATTCGTATGGAAGCTGTGGTCAAATATGGACCGAATCTAAAAATAATACCCAAATATCTATAAAACAAGATGGCTAATAGGCACAAAACCCTATTCCGGAAAGAAGTTTGCATGTGGGCTATGAAAAATAAATAACGCTTCTCCCCTTTTGAAAAGGCTTCGACCTTGTGCGTTTTGTTAAATGTGCCAAATTTTATAAAATTATTTCTAAAATTTCGACCTGTAATTTGCGCTCAAGGTTATCTTAGACAGAATACTAGCCAGCCTGATAGAAGGACGGACCTCGTTAGATGGATTGTGAAATTAATTCTGAATCAATCGGTATACTGAAAGGTGGGCCCAGAACCTATATTTAAATGTGTTTCGCACATTTGCACAAACACATAACCCTGCAGTAAATAAAATAAAAATTAACTATTTTTCAAATGACTACAAATTGGTTTAAATCTCATGCAAATATCAACCAAACAAATTGAATAGAGGCACACGTAACCAGAATGTTGAGCTAGAGTGGCTCAAGCATCTCGAACTTTTTTCCCTATGTATAAAATGATTTTAAACTAACATATTTGTTTAGAAAAATAATCAATATTTACAAGTTCTCATTAATGTTTTGATAAAATAAGTTTTTTAAAAGCAAATTTATTTTTTATTTTTTAACAATTTTAAAAAATTTTAGTTTTGACGTTCTTATATTTTTACTGATATTTGTCGTTAATATTTCTAAGGGTAAATATTTGTTCATTTGTAATAAAGAATAACAAATTCGCTAAAGTAACCGAGATTTCTCGTTACTTAAGGCTAGATTACACTATCTCACAAGTCTTACGTATTCCATAATACTTTGTGAGATAGAAATCTAATGAGTTTTGTTGCGACTGTCAAAAAATCTAATTTAACATGACAGTTTGTGTTCACATTATAACACAAAGTATAAACACTCACACATGAAATAAAATGCAACCCTGATCCAATGAAAAGTATTATTGTTTAGAAATTTTTCAAAAAACGATGAAGTCGTCGGATGTCAAACTTTTTCCATTATACTTGTCATTTTCGGGACACATTGCATTCACACTATCGCACGTTGTCATATTACTTGAGTTTTTGACATGTATTAATACAAAGTATAATAGTGTAATCTAGCCTTTAAATTCAAAAAGTTACAGAATTGAGGTACTGAATAAATATTCAAGTGTTAATAAAACTTTTTAAAAAACAGTAAGCTTTGTCAATATTTAATTTTTTATAAGTTTTTAAAAAGTAAAAACTTTCCAATTTGTGTTATATTATATACAAATAAATCTATCTTGTGCCACGGCCGCTCTCCACTCCCGCCTACATTTTGTTGGATGTTGTGTACTGATAACCAAAATGCTAGTACTTTATTTTGAAACTTTGGCTCTTGCAGATCTCCACATATATAGAAATCAATAATGCCTTTGTATGGGAGGTGCCACGCCCAGAGAGGTTGTATATATATTGTTACCACAGCTAAGTGTGCAAAATTTGTACAATTTCTTACCGTTCTCTAGATTTAAATAAATCTATTTTTTGCCACGCTCACATTCTCTACTCTGGCCAACATTTTGTCGGATATTACGTGATGACGACCCAATTTCTTGTTTCTAATTTGGAAACTTTGGCTCTTGTCGTTCTCCAGATATACATAAAAATAATAAAAAAAAACAACAACAAAAAGGGACCTATTAGAGGCAGTCGTGGCTTTTTTCTCATATCTTAGTCATTTGTGGACCGATCACGCTAAATTTTAATAGGCAACAATTCCGGACTGTATGTTACATCAGGGTATAAATCCTGAATCCCCATAATAAATGGGGTCTTCGTTCGGAACACCTATTTTAACGACACACGGACAGACGGACATCGCGAGTTGACCTTCTCTTCAAATAAATTAGAATATTGTAGAAATTACAAACCAAATTACAAGGTTATATATACTCTTTAACCTTCGTAAGAGTGTATAAAAACTTATATAAGCACAACTTAAAGTCAAGTTATTCAGCGTTGCTTCTAATAAAATTTGATAACTCCTTCCTTGGTTATAATTAAACCGGGTAAACAATCTCTTCAAAAACTGCAAATTTAAATTTTAAAAAAAATTAAATTCGACTGATTTTATAGTTAGGGGACCATAACACATCCAAAAAATATAGTGGTCATCAAAATTCATGACAAAAGTTAAAATTTGTTGCATAGTGTTATAAACTTAATTAAATAAAATGTTGTGAATTTATTTATATAAGTTTATCTGCTTGAAGTCGAGACGATTTTGGAATGTAATGTGAAATCATAGACCAATTTAAATAAACAGCAAATTACAATCTAAATATCGGACGCAGAGGCTTTCACTCTTCTTCATCAATTCAACTGTTATAACTTGAATAATTATTATACTTATTAGTAAACAAGAATTTCTTTAAAAAAAAATTTTTTAAAACTTTTCACCCTCAACCAATTTTTTACGTTCAATTTGCAAACAATATTTTAAAATCAAAAAAGTAAAAATAATAATGGGTGTGTTTTTCCTTTAAGGAGTGTTAAACAGGAACGGTTTCCGATAACTTTCGTTTAGAGTTTGTTACTTTTCAGTAGTTTTGTGCATTAAACATTTTCATTTATTTTAACAAAGAAAAGAAGCTGTTTTTAGTATTCATATACTACGTGTAAATATTCAAGTATAAAATAACATAAAAAATTTAAAAAAAATGTAATACATAAATATGTATAAGCAAATGTATTTTGATTTTTATAATTATATGAAATAAGAGTATGTAAACACGAACAAGGAGTAAATTCGAAGGGGGTTTGTCAATTTTAATCAAATTGATGTAACCCTTTTTCTCATGTTTTCTAACAAATATTATTAATCAAATTTCCACCCCATTATTCTCATTTGTATAAATAATAAAACATAATACATTAACTTTATTATAGAATACTTTTATACAATTTAAATGTCGTATTTATAAATGAGCATGGATGTGTGCGTGTGTGTTTGATTCCGTGTAAGTAGGATGACAATAGACCGTGCTGGAGTTTTGTTAAAATTGAATTATTTTCAACACAATGTTATTATTTTAATTAATAATTAATAGTCAAATTAAAGACATCATAGGCACAATCTTATCACATGCATATAATACATATACATTTGTACTTATGAGGGTATAAACGAGGGCAGTACGAAAAAATCTTTAAGGTTTTATGAATCTTATTTGCATATTGATATACATACACTTATATCTTTAAAAATATGCCTGTAGTGCGATTCACTAACTTTTAACACTTTAAAAAGTGTAAATTTCAACCACAAATTTTGATGTTTGCGGTAACCGGCGGCATGAAATAACCCACCAAAATATAAGCCCCCAAAACAATAACGATATTACCCTCCAAAGTGTAGGGCCTTATTTCATATGCAATATACCCCCAATTTGGAAAATGAAATAACACCCCAAACAGAAATCAAATAATACCCTAATTTTTGGGGGCTTATTTCATATGAAATAAGGCCCCAATTTCTGGAATAAAATAAGACCCCAATATGTATGATACAATTTATTGTACAGTTTTGGTTTAAAAAATTATCCGATAGATAGCATGGTTGATTTTCTCCTCTATGATATGCCAATCATCGGCTTCGACAACTAAAGCTCTTCTGCATAGCTGGCCTTGGGCCGGGCCCAAGGATTTTCATCTCTACGGTATAACAAACACTGGCTTCTCTAACTTAATCTTCTCTGCATAGCCGGCCTTCGGCCGGGCGCAAGACTTTCCTCAAAAACACTACAGGTATTATCCGAAAAAAAGAGCGCTAAATACTTATATAAAAAAAAAACGCAACAAGAAAGATTTAATAAGTTGCTGCAATCTTCATACAAATGCAATAAATAAATATTTTAGCGATATGAATTTTATAACCATCCAAAAATTGAAACATCTAACATTTTTTTAAAGCTAGGAAAAGTAAATCGTTTATAAATGAAAATTAAACTATATGGTGTCAGGTCCACTATTATAAATAGTTCCCATAGAAGACACACTCTCGCAATAAGTTTTAATTTTACAAAATTAACTTATAATCCATAATTAAGCACGAGTTACACTTTTGTATACATTCTTTATTGAAAAGAGCTTCAAAATTTACTTGATAAGAGCTTTTTTGAAAATTCCTTACATTTTTACAGGGTGACACAAAAGTAACGTTACAATAATTTATAAAAAAATAAGATAATAAATTTTTTGTTTCCTTTGTTTTTTTTTTTTTTTGTTATTTTTTCAGAGTAAACTTTAAAAAACTTGTGAAATTAATGATGAAATTATGGATGGCACAAAACAAAAAACCAAAGTTGTTCAATTTTATTTTAAAAATTAGTAGTCGATTATTCAGACACAAAGATCATACCGAATAATGAGCGATGAGGCCCATTTTCACCCATTTTCGTCGCTGTTTGTACTAACTGACCTAACTGAAATTTTTTTGAAAATTAACCTAAGTATTTAAGATAAAAATTTTAGTCCTTTTCTTTTTAAAACATATAACAAAAGATGTTATACTACAAAACAAATAATGCATAAACCCAATTTCATTCGTATGTTGTGGAAGATTTGTTAAACGTTAGTTAGGACAGTTAGTAAAAACAGCGACGATATGAACAAACGTAATTGCAGAATATGAGGCGCCAAATATCAAATAGTAATTGCTGCATATAAAATGCACCCACTTAGATGCACACATTATTTTGTACCACATTTTTTCGAAAACGGCTGTTAATGTGAATGGCATTTAATATCGGGCAATGATTGAAAATTTTTTAAGGCCCGAGGTAGAAAACAATCCAGGTATTGCGTTTTATATAATAGGGATAGTACTTAAATCCCGAATTCTTTTACCAAAGAAGAGAAAACCCTTGCGGCCTATGCAGAGATATTTATGGTAGCGAAGCCGGTGTTTGTTTGTAGGATTTTGAGATTCTGGATTTTAAATTTGGGATTTTACGTTTCGGGCATATGAACCCAACCCAAATTTTTAATATACTTAACTTTCGTTGTGTATTTTTTTAATTTTAACTTTTTTTTTTGGTATTAATTCACTACAAATGTTGAGGTGATTTTACATAACAAATAATTACCTCAAATTAAGGGTCATATTTCATTTTATTTTTAGGGTTATGCTATTTTTCGTTTTTTTTTTTTTTTTTTTTTTTTTTTTTTGCAGTAGAAGCATTGATAAAAAGAACTGTTCATTAAATTCAAATTCGGATATTTTCAATAAATATGTTGTTAATTGTTTTTTGTCCAATGCACACCGGGGCTAAAGGCAGTGATTTTACGGAATAATTAAAAAAAGTTCAAGTACCGTGAAAACTAAAAGTACTCGATTAAAGTGCATTCTACATCAGTAGGCAAAAAAATAAATGTCAAATATGTAACGGTGCTTTTGTAGTGACGCGTTGAAATTAAACATTGTTACAAAAAATTAAAAAAATGGGTAAAAAAGCTCAATTTTTTTCGTAAATAAATCCGATTTATCGAAAGTGAATTCAAAAAGTAATTAATATAGCCACACAGCCATCAAACTCAGGTATTTCTTCGAATGTCTAGCTTAAATTTGAAAAAAAATTATTTGTGGAAGTGGTTTAATTTTTCTAAGTTTATATGGGAAATGCAAAAAAAAATATTTATCTCAATTTAAGTCGACATAAAGTTATTAATTAGGCTTTATTAAGTAGAGATTTTTACTTTATTTTAAAGCGTTTCACGACTTCTGGTATAATTTGTATTGCTGTTGTTATTTCTTATGTGTTTTTATTAGAGATGTGCAAATGTCGTGACCGTACGAAAAAAACAAATTTTTTTTGTATCTTATACCTCTCTTATTTATACCAACAAGATTTTTTTGGAAAATTAAGTTTGTTCTAAGAACTACGCACATCAAATTTAGTATGCTTCACTATTGTAATTCTTCAGATATAAGAAAAAAACAAATTTTTTTGCATGGGGAGTACCCATATCCCCCCTCTTATATCATCAAGATTTTCTTAGAAAATGAAGTTACCCACATCAAATTCAGTGTGTCTCACTATTGTAGCTGAGGAGCTATGAATTAATTCTTAAAAAAAGGCCTTTTGGCCCCAGTGTGCGATGTAAGCAATTTAACGCTAAGTACGTTTGGAAATTTTGTATTCGCAAAAATTACTCTGATAGTTTTAAGAATTTGTTTACTGGAGAGACTTTAAATAGTGAATTTTGTAAAAACTTAAAAAAACTAATTTTTTCAAATCTTAAGGCCTGGAAATCAATAAATAAACTTAATCCGACCAACAAGGTATATATACGCATTAGCTGAAAGGGAAAAGTCATATCTATGCAACAGTTAAAACTTTGTGCAATTCAGAAGATCAGTTCTCAATATTTCGAAATAGCTTAACCCATTTCCGGCCGCGAAACATAAAAGTAGTCCGCTTTCAATGAAATTTGAGTTCTTATCTAATTTGAGGTTCTTGAACTCAAATCCGTTCACAAAATTCAGCTGGCCCTGAACCCGGTGTTCGCAAGCGCGAACGTTAGCCGCTATTCAATATAATTTTTTTTTTTTTTTTTTGCTTTGTAACTTTAAAAAAAATGTTCCTTTAATTGCATAAATCATATTTTAACACAAGTTTCTTCCAATTTCAAAAAATATTTTTATTGAAAATATAAAAAATTATAGTTTCTGTTTTTAATAAAAAAATTTTTTGCACATTCTTTTTTATGGGCTTTCTATAGAACAGGTTTTTAATCTGTAACGTCTAGTTTTTCCATCTTCCTGTTCAATAGGAATGTATTTGCAATCTCGGCTATCCGTCAGTTGAGAGGTAAAAATTCTGGAGAGTTCTCCAATCGTTTAGATCATAGCAAAACTTATTTTGCTGTAACACGAAAGTGTTTTTGTGGCATAGGTTTTTTTTTTTTCTATTGAAACAAAGAAGTGTAGCCTCTTTGCGTTGAAAACCAAAGGAAGAGCTTAAAACTGATATAAAAACATGAAACAACAAATGCAACAAAAAACGATTTTCGCGAATATCACTTTCTGATTTTCCAGGGTCTCCCTCAAGGAAGACCAAAACTATCAAAACTCATAAAAATGGCTTTATTTTGTACACAGTATAAATACCACTTTCTTTCATTGACTATTGAAGCCGGCGTTGAGTTTAACAATTTTGCTAAAGATAACTTTGCGATATTTGGAAATTAAGATAGTCAAAATGCATAAAAAATGTTCAAAATATGACAAATAACTTCAAACCGATATAAGTTGAATGCTGGACCTATCCTACGCCGAGACACGCATAGTTTATTTTGACCAATTTAACTTTTGTTGGAACCCCCGCCGATTCGGGCTGTTGCACAGTGTTATAAGTAACTTTTTCATTGTGTTGTGAAGAAAAGATTTTACACAGGAAATCATAAACTATTCCTTAAAGTATTTAAAATTTTTAAGACCTACCTCGTGCCCATTCACACATACATAACTTGTCAATTACAAATTACGCATGGTTTTACTAGTACACTTATTTATGTGACTGTATTCATTTGCATGACTAAAATTTATTCGAAAATAGAAAAAGCTTTATGTTGTAAAATTTTGAATGTAGAATTTTCATGGTTGCGTGAGTGTGCCTTGTTCTGGGAAATAGAATTTTAACCTTAAAATCTCGATTATTTGTACATGTAGGCCTATCTTTGTATTTAAAGTAATAATTTTGTATACACATCACGTTATGCCGAAATGTCATACTGATTAGAATTTAACAAATTCTAATAATTTTCGAAATTTATACATCCACACAAGCAATAGACGAATCATTACATTTAAATTGAACATGCATACACTAACATAAAATTGTAAACTCAATATAAAATGTTATTTCTCGTCATTGTCGTGATCATCATCGTCAAGAGCGGCAGATTTGGATGTCAATTATTTTGCGACAAACCAATGGCAAACACACCAACACATAATTTCAATTGCAAATTTATGCGTTAAACTTTACACAATGAAGCAATTTCATTTAAAATATATTTTACGGGGTAATGGGGTTGGCAGAGGGATCAATTGTTTTGTTTATATATTCATCTGCTTATAATGTCAATGACATTTTTTATCTGAAATATTTACATATATTTGCATTTGAAAAAGAACAAAAAGAATTACTCGGAAAGAATTCTTAATCAATAAATTTAGTATGCTTGGCGATAAATTTTAAGGTTAACCTGTCAGTAAAACTCAAATACAAAAAATTAATATTGTTTAAGCTTAACTTATGTCAGTCCTTTTACTTAAAATAATATTGTTTTTTAAAGACAAAAAGAAATCGCTGGCATTGCCGCTATTTGCCTGTTTGCCTTATTTAATATACACTTTTATAATTCTATCACCCACCCATCTCTCATTTTTAAAGCAAAAAATGTATTTTTTCGCCATTATTCTACTCATCCATTGTTCAACAAATTTCAGTAAAAATTTATGCAGGTATCACTTGCCTGGTAAAATTCCATATTTGTAAAATTTATACATTCCAAATATCACTTTTAAAAACATGAAATAATAATAGAACGACATTGAAATGTATGACATCAAATCACATTGATTTTATGCCTTCATTTTTCTGCTATACAAATGTTTAAACAAATGTAAGCTTCGCACACCTGACTAAATGAGATACGTGTGCTTTCACCAAAAAAAAAGAACCATAAAATTAAAATTTTGATGTTTGAAATTGTAACATTGCATTAATTTACAATGAACAATCAGAAATTATAATTTGAAAATCTATATGTATGTGCATAAGTATGTGTATCTTCATGTTTAAAATCAAATAATGTTGTAATTTCTTGATTTATTCTTTTTGATAGAAATATTTAGTGAATAAAACGATTTTAAGCAACTTAAAATTAAAGAATTAATCATTAAAATTTCGAATAAATATTTTATTATATTAAATTTAATCCGTTACGGTTTTAGACGTATTAAGTACGAGGGTAGGCTGTAACAAAACGCGTGTGTGTGTGTTTATTCTTTGAATTTGTCGATATTGTTTTTAAGTGTAGTGAACAAGGCGAATTTACACCAGGTGAAGTTATCTTGCTACGTAAGCAACAGCTGATAACTAACCTTGTGTCAAAATGGTATACCGTTCTAGTGGTTCTGTGGAATCTTTACTAAATTCTATAATTTTTGCTTAAAATTATGAAATTGAAAACTTTTTTAAGTTATTAAATTTCAAAATACACAATTTAAAATTGAAAACAGTATGAAATATTTGCTTAAATTTTTGACACAACGTTAAAATATTTTACAGTGTTGTAAAACGTTTTCAAAATAAGACCACCTTGTATGAATTCGCCTTGGTAGTGAATGTATTCATTCAGGTCTTTAATAAATACATATAAATACCTATAAGAAACACCCACGCTTATTAGAAAGTAATGGACCATAAAATTTTGAAAAAACCTTAATTGGTTAAAAATCCGCTGGACAATAACAAAACTGCCTGTTTTTTAAAATTAGAATGTTCATTTGCGAACTTATATTGAAAACAAAAAAAAAAAATTATTTTTTATTGTTGTTTCAATGTAAATTCGCAAACAAAAATGTTTTTTTTACTTTCAGAAAACATCTTCTCTACGATGGTGTTTCGCTCGTTTTGTTACCTGATAAAATTTGATAAAAAAAAAGTTTAGAATAATTTTCGTTTTTATTGCCCACAACAAAAGACATACACAGAAAACTAAAACCAAAACACTAACGCTGATATAAATTTTCAATCACCATTTCAAATTAATGAGTAAAACAAAAGAGTCAAACCAATTGACTGATAAAAAACAGCATATTTGTGGATTTGTAATCCAGTTACGGAACAAAAAAGGTGAAAATGGGGAACAAATTGTAAAAAATGGGCGATTTTTAAGGCACTAGATGCACTTTTTTCGGGTGATATGTTCCACTTTTTTCTTCTGTAACTTTGCTTCAGAAACCGAGATATCATCGTGTTAAAATATAGAAAAAGTGATACAAATCCACATTGAGCAAAAAAAAAAAACTTGACAAAACTAATGATGCAGATGTTCTTATATTTGGGGCTACTTTCACGTGCAATTGTCAGAACTGAGTCCCAAAATTATGTCTTGTAGGGCATAAGAGAGACTTGGTAAATTATAAACCAATCATTACAAAATTCGGCATGTGAGGTATAGTCTTTTAAAGCTAAATTGAAACAAATTTCAACTCAACATCCTTATTTGTCGCAGTTGTAATCGGTTTTATCTGATTCTCGAGTGCTGTCTTACAAAATCGATATGGCTGGATTTTTAACTGCCTAGGAGACCAAGACAGTTGACTGGACATGGTTAAATAAATTTATAATAGCTCAAAAAAAATAGAGTTTACGTAATTTAAGATTAATATATCTTGCGTGACAAACTTTATAAAACCTTTTTAGACACTCGTGGTTGCGGGTAGTATAAAATAGTGTCCTATTTTGGTGTAGCGTTCGAGTCAACTTAAATAATAAACGTTTTGCTTGAAATTTCTTAGGAAAAGGGTATAGGAATTATTATATACCCATCATACCTTTCGACACCCTTTGCCAACAGAAGATATAAATATAAAGTCATAACCAGGGAAACCAAAAATATACAGTATCATGTTTTTTCCTGCGCATTGTATTGATAAGTGGATAAGCTATTTATCCGTTTCAGAAGATTTTAAGATAAACGGCATCGATTTGTTAGATTATATTTTTGCACGTTTTAGCCTTAAGAGAATATTTTTGCATATTTTAGGCTCACGAGCATATTTTAGCATAAAAGCATATTTTTAGAGCATTTTCTTAAGTTTTAGAGCATTTTTAAAATAATTTTTATTAAATGTTTTTTTTTTCCTTTTTTTAAGTGTTTTTTTCCTTTTTTGCGATTTTTTATTTTTTTTTTTTTAAGTTTCAAGATAAAAATATGGGCTCTGAAGTTATTAAAAATATTTGTGGATCATTTAGTAGTTTTTAAAAAAAATACAGTGTAGGAGAAATATTAGCGTTTAAATTTGCTCCTATCACATCTGTAGAAGTGGAACGAAGTTTTTCGATTTACAAAAATATGTTTTGAAATAAAAGGCAAAAATTCTTGTTGGCAAATTAAGCCATTACTTTGTAATTTACTGCAACAATGACTTTGAATATAAGACTTTAATTTACATAAATGTTAAAACTACCGTTTGAAATTCTGAATTTCAACTGATTAAATTTTAAGTCCAAAAAAAATTAAAACAAAATATGAAAATATGACAAGCAGTTAGGACGTATCAACTTCTTTGTAGTTTTTAATTTTACAGTGTCTTAAATCCCCTGAAGATGACCATCGATGTATGGTCGAAATCTCAGATGAAAAATAAAAACAAAATTAAAAGTACAAAGATTTGTGGATTTTTTATTTATAATTTTTATATGACCTTAAGCCAAACAAAGAAACAACAACAAACAAAATTTATTTATTTTCTTTTTTTCTTCAAAAAGGTTTTTAAAATCATCAATTAATTTCAAACTAACTATTTTCTAATTATAATTCGTATATCAATAAATACCACTTAAATCAAAATTTTTTGAAAGACAATTGAATATTTTTGAGAAGAGGAATTGATTATTTTATTAAAAAAAAAAATTAAGTGTTTGCCAGTTACTGAATTCTAATTTTATTTCGTCATCTTAATGTTCAAGTTTTTAATGCTCCTGATTTTTAAGAGCATATTTTTAAGGTTCTTTGGGCATACTTTCAGTCTTAAGGAAATTTTTTTAAGCGCATAAAACGTGTTGTTTGGAGCATATTTTTCGTTTCCCTAGTCCAGTGTTGCCAATTTAGCCATTTAGTGGCTATATTTAGCCATTTTTCACCCTGTTTAGCCATTAAAAAAATTAGTTTAGCCATTAGTCATTTTTTTAGCCATTTTTCAAATTGTTTAGCCATAAAATTTCTTTGCCGTTTTTCTTTTAAAGGAATAATTTTTATATTCAACATTTTTTATTTTTCGAATTTATTCTATGAGTTACATTTCAGTTATGTATTTTATAAAGCTTTTTTGTAATAGTTCTATTCCTTAAATATTTAGGAATGACTTTTATACACTACCAGACTATTATATTGTATTTTCTTGTTACATTTTACCTTAGCTATCCTTTGGATAGCAATGAAGTATATAGTATGTTTCTATTTGTTAAAAATAGTTGAGTCAAATACATTCAATTTATAAAGTATCACTATCCAGTGTGACACAAAGAATGCTGACGAAGGCCGTAGCGGGCCAGAAAATGCATTACATTCTGCTGGTGTCTAATAATTGTAAATTTTTCTGTACATACTATATACTTCATTGCTATCCAAAGGATAGCTAAGGTAAAATGTAACAAGAAAATACAATATAATAGTCTGGTAGTGTATAAAAGTCATTCCTAAAAATTTAAGAAATAGAACTATTACAAAAAAGCTTTATAAAATACATAACTGAAATGTAACTCATAGAATAAATTCGAAAAATAAAATATGTTGAATATAATATAAAGTAACCTACGAAAGGAGATAATTCCCAGTTTCTATTTGGAATAATTTTTATTTTATTATAAAAATTTATAAAAGTAAAACAAACATTTTTAACAATTAAAACGCCTTTAATTTAAATCACAACTTTTACAAATGTTGAAAATCGCTATAAACGATGATGATGAAACATGTTTCAAAATAAAGGAACAGTATTCCAATACTAAATTTATAAAATGGATCACCACAAACATTGGTGTTTCTTTCTGGTTGCAAGTATTTCAGTAAAAAGATGCAGGCAGCAACAAAATTTTTTTAGAAATCTTAGAATTGACTATAAAGTTGCTCTCACTTCCATGGTCTAATGCTGAAATAAAGAGGGTATTTTGCCAAGTAAACATCGCTAAAAGTAATTTGACAAATAGGTTACATTTAGCAACCGTTAATTCGATTTTTTTGATTAGGTAAAGAATTTTACTGTAACAATAAAATATTTTTACCAACACCACAACAGTGGAGAGGGTACTATGCGTTTGTGCTGATGTTTTAAACACCTTAAAATATTGATACTTAAGGTATGTTCAGACCTAACAAATATTTGACAATAAAATCCAAAAAAAGCGTTGCCAGTAAATTGATCAAACTTAAGCTTTATTTTTAACAATTTCTATTTATTTACAAAACTTTAATTTTAAAATGATTATTGTATAATGTAATTTAGAAACTGTTAAATAATGTTTGCCCTAGCCAAACGTTTTGCAAAAGCAAACAATTCTTTAAGAAAACTAGTGGTCACGTGTAGGACGTCAAATATTTAATAGGTGTAAACATAGCTTTAGCCAACTTTTACGTATACCGATTGACTCTGAATCACTTTCTGAGTCGAATTAACGATGCTTGTCCGGCTGGCTGGCTGGCTGTCCATGCACACCTTGTGCGCAAAGTACAGGTCGCAAATTTAAAGATAATTTAATAAAATTTGGTACATAGATTATAATGTGGTGTACGGTATCATCTAGTCAGGGTTGACCGACTATACTTCTTTACTTGTTTTTTATTGTAGATCCGGACTCATAATGTTGGGTAAATGTTGTCGTGATTATGATTTTCTTTCAAATTATTTAAAACTAATAGGCACGAGTGATTCCTATGAGATGAGCAATAACGACGAATTTTTCGATGATTTAATTTTTTAAATATCTATCAAAATATTAATTTACGTTTATTCTTATTTAAGAAATTGATCTAAACTTACAATTTCATCGTAAACAACTTGATATGAATTATTTCTGTTTTGTTATAGAATTTTAATGTGTTTTTACTTAAAAAAAAGTTTTGCCATTTTTAGTCCATTTTTAGCCATTTTTTTCCGTAAATTTAGCCATTTTTCGTCACCAAGTTTTGGCAACACTGCCCTAGTCATAACTATTCATCTAAGCAAAAAAATCAAAATTTAATTCCAGTGTTATCCAGAGATTAAAAAAAAATAAAGTTCACATTAGTTAAACAGCACGTAAAGCCCAGCAAACATGTAAGGACTTAATAATTTAGTTAAACTTCCGTTCCATTTCGTTGTCTGTGAGACCGACACATCACATTTTTGTTGATTACATTAAAACAAAAAATGGCAACTCTGTAATTTTCTTAGTATCTTTGCGATTATTCATTCCTCGTCGATTAGTGTAACAAGTGCGTTTTAATTAAAGTGGCGTATCAGTGCTGGTTGATCCGTATGTCTGTGGGGCCATCTAATAGTTAGGTGTTACTTTTTACAGGTATGTTAAAATTAAAAATCGTTCCATGAAAATTCTGGCCGTCGCGAATGTATTGTTTACATAGGAATTCTGCTTAAATTTGCATATGTGATTTATTTATTTTTAAGATATGGCAGAAAGAAAGAGAAAGAAATATGAGGCATATAATTTTAGGTTTATGAAATAACTTTCTTATTGTTCCTTTTTTAATTTATTTAAGTTTCTTGTTTACTTTAAAGTTATACATTTAGGGAAATTCATCTCAAGCGACCCAAATTTTAAAAACCAGTGTCTTCCGAACGCAATGAAATTTGCACCAAGGTTAGTGCTGTTGGATAGCAGTTTGGACACAGTTTTTTGAGTTAGAGCGGGTCAAAATTTGTCATATTGACCAAACAGCTATTTTTTCTCTAATTCAGAGAGTTTTTGACAGATCTTGTTAACAAACTGTGTCCGAACTATTATCCAATAGAAATAACCTTGGATATTCGGAAGACATCGGCTTCAAAAGTTGGGTCACTTGGGATAAAACACCTTCATATATAAATGGATCCACCACTATTATGGATTCCACCACTATTATGGATATCACCACTATTATGGATAACAATCTTGAAGCGATGTGGTGGCTTAAGTCTTGGCTGTGGTTCGTGTCTTGGCCCGGGTTCTCCGCCAGCAACTGACGACTCCCGAGGTGAAGGCAGTGAACTTAAAGGCCTTGGCGACGAAAAGTTATCCATCCCCTAAACCGAGGTGTTATGCGACCCGTGCCTATCGGTTGGTTTGCAGTCAGGGGTTACCGACTGTATTATCACGGAGCTTTGCTGATACCTGGGCTCCTCAGCAAATAGACCACGCCCTTACCGCGTTAATGGGGGCTATGACGTGGTGGACCTTTCAATTCCCCTACACTCGTGGGACCAACTAGCAAAATGAACTCCTCTCAAACACAACAACAAAAACAAAAACGATTGACAAAAACTGATGACGGACAGGCGAGAACAATGACAACGATTGACAGCGAGACGAAAAAGCCAGGGGCTGTACAGCCCAGGCGACCAAGGCAGCCCGACCAGAAGGCGGCTGCTACAAAAACTGCGACGAGGTACCCCTGAACTTCGCTCCAAGTACCTCCAAAGTCGCACAAGCCCTTTCCGTCATTGGAACGGATAAAACCCCTGCTTCGGGTGCTGCCAAGTTGGGTATGACTAAGTCGCCTAACAATGCAGCTTCCCATGTGTCCATTGTGCAAGGAGGGATGGCGATGAAGACATCCAATCCCAAAACTGCACCTCCCCCCGCCAAATTCGGCGACCGCATAAAGTCCCTTGGCACAAAACCTCCTAGAAAGAGGGCATCTAACACAAGGCGTGCTGCCTTGCGTTTCGTCGATCTTCTCGGCTCCAAGAAAGCTGAAGATCTAACCAATGAACAAAAAGCTTCATTGGCATGGGCAAAAGCCCACTTAGCTGGGCTGCCAAGCGCTACTCCCCCAGTCCCTGGAAAGGTGACAATGCCTAAACGGCAACGTTCGGAGGAGGAAGCTGCAGCCGTAAAACAGCAACCGGGGACGAAACGTCCTAAAATTTCATCGAAACCGATGAACAAATCCTTCAGCGAGGTGGCCAAAGGTCACCTGGTACGAGCTATCATCGACAGAAGTGTCGATAATGGTGCCATTTCTCATACCAAGTGGGATCTGGTAAAACAAAAACTAATGGGTGTGTTCTGGACGATCCTCAGGGAGAATCCAGGGCCACCCCCTCAATGCGATGACGCTGGTTGGTACCAGGGTCACGTGAAGCTGATGGCTTGCGCGGATGAGCGCTCAGCGCTGCTTTTAAAGCGGGCCATCCAACTGCTAGGAGAGGTTTGGGAAGGTGCTAGGCTTGACGTGGTGCTGGTTGGAGAGATACCACGGAGGCCGAGATCAATTGCCACCATCCCTGCCGAACCATCGGAACCTGAGGAGATCTTGAAGATCATTCAGTGCTGCAACCCTCAACTACCCACACATGACTGGAAAGTAGTGAAGGTTTCAGCTACTGAAGGGTCCTCAAGGACGGCGATTGTGGTTATCAACCAGCAATCCTTGGAGCCACTGAGGGAGAGACAGGGCAAGCTCTACTATGGTTTTAGTACGATCTTGCTCCGTGTCTACCGAAGTGACAACAAGGGCAATCCGGCTCCGTCAGTAAGTGAGGCCAAGCAATCTGAGGATAGAATGGCTTGTGACGATGCCGTGGGCTCAAGCGACAAAGAGGACACCCAGTCTGTCTCAGGATTGGTGGGTGACTTCTTTGATCTCTTGGGTGACACGGTTGATGAGGACGTGCTGCTGGAGTCTGACCAGGAGGACGTCAACATCACTGTAGTCGCCAAAATGGATCATGGTGAAGGTGCTACAGATAAACCTCCACCACTCTAAAGCAGCATCTGCTGCATTGCTCCTCCATATAGTGGAAAGAGGGGAGGAGCTCGTGATGGTCCAAGAACCCTGGATTCACAAGGATCGGGTTTGCGGACTCAACCTCAAAGGCTATAAGCTATTATTTGCGAAAGGTACAGGTAACATAAGATCTTGTGTCTTAGCTAAAAACTCGTTGAATATTTTCATTCTTTCTGATTACAGTGATGAAGATACTACAACTGTTGCTCTTGAGACACCGGACGGTATAGTCTGGATGGTCTCAGCGTACATGGCGCACGACCACGGGCAGGACCCACCCAATGGGCTCATCCGTGATGCAGTTATAAAGGCCGCGGGCACTGGAACTCCGGTTATCATCTGTGCCGATGCTAATGCGCACCACACTATATGGGGTAGTACGGACACGAATGTAAGAGGTGAGTCACTATTTTCCTTTATTATTAACTATAATTTAGGAGTAGTAAATAGGGGCTGTGAGCCTACGTTTGTTGTTGCAAATAGGTGTGAGGTTCTTGATGTCACGCTAGTTAGTATAAACCACATCGATATGATCGAGAGCTGGATGGTGTCGAATGACTGTTCGCTCTCTGATCACAGATATGTGGAATTCAGTCTAGGGCTTAGGTCTTCAGGATCGATGTCTATATTGAACAGGAGACGGACGAACTGGGGGATTCAATACTCCTCTCTGGTCCGGTCTCTACCTGACCCTCCTAGGGTTGACGATATCGGAGGGATCGATGCAGCAGTGGATCTGCTTTCGAACTCACTGCAGTTGGCGACTTCCCTGGCGTGTAGGCCAAGGGTGCGTAGGGGCAGGAACCGGCCACCATGGTGGGATCCTGACATTGCGCAGGCGAGAATTGACTGTCGTAGATTGTTCAATGTGGCAAAGCGCCGAGGCAACTGGGCGGACTATAAGTCATCATTAAATAGGTTTAGAAACTTGGTTAGATCTGCGAAAAGGTCTGCTTGGAGGAACTTCTGTAGCGGCGTGGAAGGATCCTCTGAGACGAACCGTTTACGTAAGGTAATGGCTTCGAGCCCGGTTGTTCCGACATACGTCCGGAAATCGGATGGTAGTTGGACTACGAATAGTCAAGAAACACTGGAGGTGTTAATTGATACTCACTTTCCTGGAAACTCCCAATGGGGTACACGGGATCCAGCGTGGGAGGCGACTTCCACTCCAATGTCCATTCCACTGGACTATGACAGGATTAAATGGGCCATCGATAGCTTTAGCCCATATAAATCTCCGGGTATGGATGGAATAATTCCGGCGGACCTGCAGAGGAATTCGACCCTGATAATACCCTGGTTGCTGGCCATATATAGGGGATGCGCTAGATTCTCGTATCTCCCTGTGAAATGGACCCTGTGTAGAGTGGTCTTTATACCCAAGGGGGGTAAAGCTTCTCACACCGAGCCGAAGGACTACAGACCGATCAGTCTTGCATCCTTTCTTCTTAAGACTCTTGAGAGGGTTATCGATGTGCACTTGAGGATGACCATCCCAAGGGGTTTACTTTCTGCCTCTCAACATGCCTATACGAAGGGCAGGTCTGTTGAGACGGCTCTTCACTCTCTGGTTGGAACAATTGAGAGATCGCTCGAATTCAAGGAGTACACACTTGTGGCCTTCCTCGATATTGAGGGGGCCTTCAACAACGTCAACCCGGACTCTATTGTGACGTCCATGGGGAATCTGGGGATCGACGTTGGCATATGTAGATTTGTTGACAATCTACTGAGGAATAGGGTCATTTGCTCTACAATAGGTGAAACCAGTGTTCAGAGGCTGGTGAACAGGGGTACTCCCCAGGGGGGAGTTCTATCCCCACTATTGTGGAACCTGACTATGAACACCATGTTGACAAAGTTGGACAATATGAGGATCAAGGCAGTGGCGTATGCTGATGATGTGTCAGTAGCTATAACAGGGAAGCATTTGGGCGTAATGTCCCAGTGTATGGAGGCTGCCCTGAGGGTACTAAGCACCTGGAGTGCATCATGCGGTCTGGGTGTAAATCCGTCTAATACGGAACTGGTACTCTTTACGAGGAAGTATAGGACCGAGGACTTTAAGCTTCCGAGGTTAAACGGAACTGAGCTTCAGATATCTCGCAGTGCCAAGTATCTGGGCGTGGTTCTGGATAGCAGGCTGTCATGGGGACTAAATGTCCGGATGAGAGTGGAGAAGGCAATAGTTGCCATATATGCGTGCAGGGGTGCAATAGGCAGAAACTGGGGTATGAGCCCGAGGTGTGTCAATTGGATCTTTGAGGCAGTGGTAAAGCCGACCCTGTACTATGGGGTCGTTGTATGGTGGACTGCACTGGAAAAGGGCATACACCGCGGGATGCTTGAGAAAGTATACAGACTTGTCGCGTTGATGATCACGGGATCTATGCGATCTACTCCCACGAAGGCGCTGTTCACGATTTTGAACTGGCTTCCGGTGGATAGCCAGGTGAGAGGGCTGGCGGAGGTTTCTTCATAGAGGAACTGGATGTGAAGGTTTCCTTTCGTCTGCCGGATGGATGTAGTGTCCTGCAGGCGGAAATCTCGGCTATAAGGCGGGCGGCAAACTGGCTGAGGTATCATCGCATATCGGGAGATATACGTATATTTACTGACAGCAAGGCTGCCCTTGCTTCTTTGGCGGGTGTCTACTCGACATCTAAGTTGACTGCAGAATGTCGGATGTCTTTGAATGAGATTGCGAAACATTCAAGGGTAACGCTTATATGGATACCTGGTCACTCGGAGTGCCCAGGCAATCTAGTGGCAGATGGGCTGGCTAGACAGGGTGGTCGCATGGATGACGTATTCATCGATCAATTTGTTGGTCTTCCAATAGCCCACTGTAAATTACTCATCGAGCGCGAGTCTTATAGAATAGCGCAGATGCGGTGGACCTGTGAGTCCACCTGCTTGATATCCAGGATCCTCTGGCCTGGATATGACAAACGGAGAACTGGCTCTCTACTTGGGTTCAGCAGGAACCAAATTAGGTTGGTGATATCGGTTTTGACTGGACACTGGCCGGTGGGGACCCATGCTGGAAGAATGGGTCTGGAATTCAACGACTATTGTAGGAGTTGTCAGAACGAGGAGGAAGAGGAGACTGTGCTTCACTTCCTCTGTCACTGCCCTGGACTGCGGGGCATAAGGGAAGAATACCTGGGGAGACCGGTGTTTTCCTGCTTGGGGGATCTGTCTGGGATGGAACTAAAATCGCTCCTTCTCTTCACTAGGAAGACGAAGTGGTTGGAACTTGCAGTGACACCATCTGAGTAACTGCTCCAATGGATGGGCATTGGCGCCGGGTATCACAAAGGGACCAATTGAGGACCCAAGTGAGCCGTCTTCTGATGGCTGCCCAAGGAACCTAACCTATATATAAATGGATAAACAACATTTAATTTTTTTTGCTTTTTGTGAAAGTATTTTTGTTTTTACTTTAATGTTAGGTCTATGATCAAAAATTTCTAAATGTTGTGATAAAATATAAATAAAATATAAATACTGTAAGCTGGAAAAGATATTAATGCTGTTTGTTTTGGTTACTTCTGTTAAGTGTACTATACCTATATATGGTCCCTACACAGTTTTTGAAAACCTTCAAAATATTACCGCCAGAACCAATAGTTTCAAATCGACAAATGTTAATGCGTCTCACTAAAACGAAAAAAGTCAGGAAGGCATAAGGGGGTAAATGTTTATATTCAAAAACTGGTATGAGTAATTTATATCTGAAACATACTAAAAAATCAATCATACGCCTTCAACATTTACTTTATATTCAATAACAAAAAAAAGCAGGGACTAAAAATAATGGTTATTTTTTTAAGGTTACCGGAAAATGTCTTTTATTTGCATTTGGTTATTTTTAACCATTATCGTGTTTTATATTTTATTTTGGTTATCGTTACCAATTAAAGTAAAAAATTTTTTTTTGGTTATAAATAACCATTATTTCAATTAAAATTTGTTTTATTACTAATAACTATTATAACAAATAATGAATTTTTTTTAGATACAAATAACTATTATAACCAGGTAAACCATAAGTATGCTCCAAAACACACGTGGTGTGCGCCTTAAAAATAAAATAATCAATTCCTCTTTTCAAAAATAATCAGTTACTTTTTAAAAAATTAAACATACGGGCATGTTCCACAAACTGAAATGAAGTGGATTTGAAATCCCACAAATTTTGAAAACGAGCCTGTAAAAAAAGTGTATATTCCTTCTTATGTACTTCATACTTTGAGTAGCAATTATCTTTACAAAAGACATTGTTAAAATCAGGAAAAACTACAGTAATTTTTATAAATAATTGAGTTCGAAATCTCGTTCGATTTCAATTCCACTTCATTTCGATTTTTAGAACATGCCCGATAATTTATAGTTTTAAAAATGACACCTATTGTGTCATCAGTCCAGGTACCGTGCTACCACATGTCTATTTACATTGGAACAATTTTAAAACATTTAATCTCTGAAACGTATAACATAAAAAACTCAATAGAAGCTAAAAAACAACTCACCAACAAAAAAATTGATAGATCGGAAACAATTGTATCATTTGATGTCATCTCATTATTTACAAACATTCCAGTTAGAACGGCAATAAAAACAATAATGGAAAAATGGAACGTAATAAAAAATCACACAAAAATGTCAAGCTCTCAATTTCTTAAAATTCTCCAATTTTGTCTCAATGATAATAATTATTTTATATACAAAGATAAAAAATATAACCAAATTTTTGGCATGCCCATGGTCAACCCACTATCCCCTACAATCGCAGACATAACACTTGACAACCTGCTTGACAGTGCGATAGAAGAATTGAAAAATAAGAACATTTTTATCAAATACATAGTTAAATATGTAAATGATATCTTAGCGATCATCAAATCAGACGACCAAGAAGAAATTTCGTCCACATTTAAGAAGTATCATCCTAAGATACAATTTACAATTGTAAGGGAGAAATATCAGGAAATAGCGTGCCTGGACACCAAACTAATTCGAAGGAAAAATTCCATAATTTTTAACTGGTTCGCTAAGGAGACCTCATCAGGAAGGATAATGAATTTACACGCAACCCAACCGAAAAATCAAATAATTAACACTGCTAAAAATTTCATCTCCAGGATTTTACACATAAGCGATGAACTTTTTCACACTAAAAACAAAAATATAATTTTTAATATCCTTAAAAGCAATAGTTTCCCAAATAAACTTATATCTACACTAATAGAAGACACAATTACGCAAATAAAGAACAAAAATGATAATAACCCCACTAATATAGAAAAAGAACAAAAATATTTTTACAGTGTAAAATACATCCCTGGCCTCACTGATAATAAAAACATACGAACGTCAATAGAAACAAATAATATAAGCTTTGCTTATAAACCCAATAAAACACTCAGCACTATATTCTCTGCAATAAAAGCTCCAATAGACAAACAACAACAAAACAACATTGTGTACGAATTGCAATGTAAAGGGAATAACGAACAAAGTTACGAACTCATATACATTGGAAGAACAAAACGATCTCTTGAAACTAGATTGGGAGAACATATGATGGATATACAAAGGAAAAACGACAGTACGACAGTACGACAGCATTATCAACACACATCTTAAATACACAGCATAAAATTGATTGATTGAGGGGGTGCGAATACTAGATAAAGTAAGGGGGGATAAGAAGAGATTTACAATTGAAAGTCTTAGGATACAAGAAAACAGAAAGAAAACGATGAATGTCAAAGAAGACACTAACAAAATTAGCGCAAATTATAGGGTTGCAATTACTAAATCGTCCCAGTGATACTTGGTTTTGATATGTGTTTAACTTTAAATTTATGTCTTATGTTTATATGTTTAATGTTACATGTAAAAGGAGAAATTTAATTTCATGTGAAAAGCTCATATTGTAAGTTTAACTTTTTTAATGTAATTTATTTGTATTTATGTTAATTTATATATTTTTCATTTTTAAATAGACGCTCCCTTGAAAAAGTCGACAAAAAATCGACGAAACGTCGGGATAACTGTAATAAAAAATTGCTTTTTATTTACATTAATTATTAGCTTAAATAAAAAACAAATCAAAATTAATAATATTTTAAATACAAACTAATATTACCCAATACAAAATGGAGCTTCCAACAAAGCAGGTTTGTAAGGGAGACACGTAGAATTATCGCTTACCATATCGCTTACGGAAGGCATGCATTTTATATGGCGAGTTCCCACTTTGAAACAATACATTTTTGACACATAAAGCACATAAAGCAAAATTCACCCTTACAAACCTGCTTCGTAGTAAGGGAATACCGTGGCACTTGAAATTTTATTTTCTTTTATAAAAGTTGTATAGAATTCTTTCACTTACTTTACTGAATCTCTGTATGTCTTATTGCGTAGCGCATAATGTTGCGCTTATTTCTTTTTAAAGTACCATTAGTGCTTCGCAAAATAATAAAATTTTTCATTGGGTAAATTCATCAACAGCACTTGAAATTAAGAAAAAAAATAGTTCGAAATTAATTGATGATTTAAAAAATCTTATTGAAGAAAAAAAGAAAATGAAATATATTTCGTGTTTTAATTTTTATTTTTCTTTTACTTAAAACTTAATGAGTTGAAATCAAGAATTTCAAACGGTTGTTTAAACATTTATGTTTATTCACATGTCTATTTAATTACAAAGTAATGGCTTAAGTTGTCAAAAAAAATGTTTGCATATTATTTCGAAGCATATTTTTGTAAATCGAGAAACTTCGTTGCGCTTCTACAGATGTGATAGGAGCAAATTTAAACGCTAATATTTCTACTACACTGTATTTTAAAGAAATTTTTTTTAAAAACTACTAAATGATCCACAAATATTTTTAATAACTTCAGAGCCCATATTTTTATCTTTAAACTTAAAAATAAAAAAAAATCGCATAAAAAGGAAAAACCCCTAAAAAAAAAGGGAAACAAAAAAATTAAAAAAAATATTTTAAAAATGCTCTGAAAATTGAAAAATGCTCTAAAACTTAAAATATGTTCTAAAAATATATTTGGGAAACTTGTTATTAATTTCCTTAAATTAAAAAGGCGGTGGTATATTTAGTTTTTAATTTTATTGACTAAATTATAATTTTTGTGATCTTTTTATTTTAATTAAAATATGAAGCGTGTTGAGAGCGCAAAAAATAGAAAGGAATGAAAGAAAATGTTTTTTAATATTAGTGTTAAGGAATCTAAAAACTAATTGGTACGAGTATTTGGTTAAAGTATTTGGTACTTGTACTTGGTACGTGCCAAAACAATAGGGTGCCACATTATTCCCCGCGCTAGAGGAGGTTCACCTGAACCTTACAGGAACCGCGACCCGTCTACCACTTGTAGTAGCTTTGGGCTGTAGCACATCAGGTGTAAAACTGACAGCTGGGCTGGAATGTGTTGACGTATGATTAGAGTTGAGATCACTTTCGTTAGGAACTTGTAAATTTGTAGAAAAATCAGGTGAGCTGCTCTGCAAAGCAGCTGAAGGTAGCTCGGGTACTGTTGAACTGCCGTTGAGATCATCCTGTGAGACAAAAGCAGGTTTAAGCCGATCGATACTAATGTTACTTCGACGACCTTTAATCAAAATTGTGAAAAACTTTTCAAAACGCTTCACCACCAAATATGGACCATCATATGGATAGTAAGTGAAGGTCGAATGGAATCATTGCGGACGAAGACGTGTGTTGAGTTTTGAAGATTTTTTGATATGAAAATTTTTGGCGTTGAGTGATGAGCAGTATCGGTTGGCGTTAGCTTTTGCATCGCCGTTCGAAAATCGGAGACGAAATCGCTGGCCGTGTCGTCAATTTTCGTTTGCTCAAAAAATTCGCCGGGAATTGTTAATGTGGAGCCGTATACTAGTTCTGCTGGCGAAGCTTTTAAATCGGGCTTGAAAGCAACTCGTAGGCCAAGCAAAATTGTAGGTAAATGATGTACCCATCTTGCCGGATTATGACACAAAATCGCTGCTTTAAACGTTCGGTGCCACCTCTCGATTATACCATTCGATTGTGGGTGGTATGGTGTAGTACGAAGATGTGTTGCGCCGATTGCAGTTATTAATTCGGCAAAGACTGACGATTCGAATTGACGACCACGATCAGATGTTATTCGAGCTGGAACACCAAATCTTGAAATCCACTGAGACACTAGAGCTTTCGCGACTGTGATGGCTGACATGTCTGGGATTGGAACAGCTTCGGACCAGCGTGTAAAACGATCCACTATCGTAAGGCAATACCGTTGCCCTTCACAAAATGGAAACGGACCAACGATGTCTATGTTGATATGAGTGAAACGTTGTTTTGGAGGTTCATACTTCACAGGTGATGATCGAGTATGCCGCTGAATCTTTGATCGTTGACACTGCAAACAGCTTCGCACAAAAACAGCAGAATCTTTTCGAATCCCGGGCCAACAAAACCTGGATGTGACCAATTTGGTGGTAGTACGGACACCTGGATGTGACAAATCATGAACTTTTGATAATATCTGTTGACGAAATTCCTTTGGGATGTATGGGCGAACACGGGACGTCGATGTGTCACAGGTTAGTTGGTCGTTGCAACCTGGGATTGAAAAAAATTTTAATTTAAGTGAATTGATCTGCGTACTTGCACTTTGAAGCATTTGTTGAAGTTCTTCATCATCTTTCTGAGCCAACGCAATGCGAGAATAGTCGACAATTTGATTAATTGAACCAATGCGAGAAAGTGCGTCAGCTGTGGCATTTTCTAAACCAGGCGTGTGGCGAATATCGGTGGTGAACTGGCTGATGAAATCGAGTTGACGTATTCTACGGGGCGAAGCTTTCTCAAGCTTTTGTTGAAATGCAAAAATTAGCGGACGATGGTCGGTGACAATGTAACAACTCCTTCCTTCTATCATATAACGGAAATGGGACACAGATTGGTACATTGCTGCAAGCTCACGATCATATGTTGAATATTTTTGCTGGGTCGGTGTAAATTTTTTTGAATAAAACGCCAGAGGTTGTAAGTCACCATCAATTTTTTGATGCAAAGCTGCCCCAACAGCTGTATCAGAAGCGTCCACGAAGATAGCTAACTCGGCCTCGGCAGCGGGGTGTACTAAAAGTGCTGCGTTGGCTAATTCATTTTTACATTGAACAAAAGCAGCTTCCGCGTCTGGAGTCCACTTTATTGCTGTACGATCGTTTTTTTATTGCCGATGAACCTTTTAAGCTCCTGAGCCACTTTTGGTTTTGGAAAATCACGTATGGCAGCTACTTTTTCCGGCAAAGGTAGGATCCCGTCAGCGTTAACCAGATGACCCAAAAATTTTATTTCGTTTTTACCAAATACACATTTTTTTAGGTTGATGGCGAGATGATTGTCTTGCAGGCGTCGAAAAACTTCAGCAAGATCATGACGATGTTGCTCAGCAGAAGACGAAGCGACACAAATGTCATCGATGTACGGAAAAACAAAATCCAGACCACGTAGTACCTCATTTATTAACCGCTGGAACGTTTGGGCGGCGTTGCATAGCCCAAACGTCATAAAGTTAAACTCGTACAGGCCGAACGGGGTACTAATGGCGGTTTTCGGTACGTCATCGGGATGGATCGGCACCTAGTGGAAAGCTTTTTGCAGGTCAATTTTAGAAAAAAAAATCTTACCTCTCAAATTTGCTGTGAAATCTGTTAAATACGGCAAAGGGTAACGATCTGGCAACGTCTGCGCATTCAGGGCCCGATAATCGCCGCATGGTCTCCAAGTTCCGTCACTTTTTTTGACTAAGTGCAACGGACTAGACCAGTTGCTTTTTGATGGTTGGCAAATGCCCGCTTTCACTAAAAAATCAAACTCTTTTTTAGCAGCTGAGAGCTTTTCCGGAGATAAACGTCGTGGTCGAAAAAAACACAGGCTGACCTGTCGTTTCGATTCTATGACAAATCGAAGATTTTGTCGTCGACCCATATGGCGAGAGTTTTGTAACGTCGGGAAAATTTTTTAAAATATCAGCAAACGGATCGGTTGCGTCGAAAGTCTTGATGACGGCTGCTTCGCAAAACGTTGTTGATGTCAGACTTGATGAAAGACCAGTGATGTTGTCGATAAGGCGGTTACGTCGAAGATCGATAAGTAGGTCGAAGTGTTTTATAAAATCGGACCCGATGATAGGTGAAGTCACGTCGGCGACCACAAATGACCAATGAAACTCACGGCGAAGACCAAGGTCAAGTTTCATACGTTTTTCTCCCCTTACCTCAATGGGAGAACCGTTAGCGGCGTATAACGTGGTGGCAGTTGAACGGACATCAAAAGACTTCGAAGTTAGAGGCAGGACGGAAACATCAGCGCCACTATCGACAAGAAAATTTGTGTTGGTGTAACTATCTTTGACTTGAAGGCGAAATACTTGGCGCATGGTGGGGGAATTTTCGCCGGAAACCTCCACCGGCCGATTGAGTCACTGCGATGTACCTGTAGACAGTACATTCACTTTACGTTGTTTATGTCTACAAGGGCTGCGACACTTTTGAGCATTTCGGCCATATTTTTTATGGTACCAGCACTCGTCACCAACCGTATCGCTGGAATACGGAGCACGATTTTGGGATCGGTTGCGCGCCACTGTTGGTTTACTTGAACGTGAGCGCGATCGTGACCGAGTCGAAAAATTTTCAAATTTTTTTGTGAGTTGAACAACAGCTGCCCGAATTTCGCTTAATTCGCTTGATGGCCCAGACGTCACTTGATTAACTTGGCTCGATGCCATGGCGTCACAAATTGAATCGGCAATTTTCGTAAACTCGACTGGATTGCCTGAAGAAGCAGCCACCACAGGTTGAGCGAATGCCGGCAGCCGTTGTGTCCATAGACCCTTTAGCGCCGCATCACCCAGAGTGCTTCCGGCGACCCGCTTCATCTCGAAATACAATTCGGATGGTTTTTTGTCGCCCAGGGGTAATTCAGACAACAGCCGGTTGAGTCGACGCTGCTCGCTGTCCGCAAAATGCTCGATTACATTCGTTTTGATATACTCATACCTTTCGGCGGCCGGAAGTGCAGCAATAACGTCAGTCAACTGTGATATTACATTTGGACTAAGCGCTGCCAACACAGTTGCCATCTTTTGTCGGTCAGCGGTTATCCCCGATGCCGTGAACTGAGGAACAGGCAATCTGGCATAGACGACAGAAACATTATGAGCCGGTTGACTATGTTGTGGGGATTCTTCGATATTGTGTCCACCAACATTGGATGCTGCTGTGGAAGTCCCACTGTCGTTTGTATTGACCATCGTTAGTTTTGATTAAATTGTTACGTAACAATCGGCTTAATATTTTGTAAAAAAAAATATGGCGGCTCAAACCACGCCACTTGCTTTTGCAAAAAAAAATCAAAATGGCCAGTATCCAACAAAAAAACTTCACTTCAAAAAGGAAAAAAAATCACACAATTACGATCACCACCGATCACGTCGGGGTCACCAGTTTGGGAAACTTGTTATTAATTTCCTTAAATTAAAAAGGCGGTGGTATATTTAGTTTTTAATTTTATTGACTAAATTATAATTTTTGTGATCTTTTTATTTTAATTAAAATATGAAGCGTGTTGAGAGCGCAAAAAATAGAAAGGAATGAAAGAAAATGTTTTTTAATATTAGTGTTAAGGAATCTAAAAACTAATTGGTACGAGTATTTGGTTAAAGTATTTGGTACTTGTACTTGGTACGTGCCAAAACAATAGGGTGCCACATTAGGGTGACCGTTATTTTTTTTTTTTTGTTTTTTCACTTGGGAAACCCCTTAGATTGATTCCAAATTAGAAAAAAACAATATATAAAATTTTAGATCGTTTGCATAGTTATTAGGCGTGCCTTGAGCCCACAAAGTTTGCTAAAAATGCTATTTTTCTCACTATGGGTGGCTTTAAGTGTTCATAACTTCAGTAATATTTATTTTAGAGAAAAACCTTATTCACAAATATTCTAGGGCTATATCTTAAGAACAATGTTGCTCTGTATTAGTTTTCTTTAACATTAATATTTAATCCAGAAAAAACCAAATTAAAAAATAACACCGAAATTTTCACAAATCTTCGCATTCTTTGCCTGGTGATTACACTACGTGACAAATTTTCAACAAAGTCGTGACCAAATTAATCTGGCAACTAAAACTTTCCCCTGAATCCGAATATGAAGACAGAATTGTCAAAAGTGGAACAGTTTTTGAGATATTCGAAAATAACCGTTATTTGTGTTTTTAAAAAAGATGATGTGACTGAAATGCAATATCTTCAAAAATTTTAAACGGACTATGTATTTCTTTCTTTTTATTGAGAGGTTATAAAATTTCTTAAATAACCATGAGTCGTTTGTGAAGATGAGTCATTAAATGGCAGAGTTATAGTGGACAAAAGTACATAGAGCCGCAATCCTATTTGGAAATCACAAATATGACAGAATTAGGTTATATATTCAAAGCTAGATGTGATTAATTGAGTTGAATAGTACAAGGTTTCAGCAAAACAGACCCCGTATATGCTCCTTATGTAATCTAAACGAAACCGAAAACATTCTGCATTTTATAGCCAAATGCCCTATATTAGGACAAATAAGATTCCAAAACTCAAAAAAAAACTATCGTAACAGAAAATGAGTTGATTCTTAATGGTAAGGACAATTTTAAATATTTATCCCGCTATATTATAAATGCGATAGGCTACAGGAAGATATTAATAACTGAATTTAATTATTAATTTTTATGTAATATAAAACAATATTTGTAATATATATAACAACCTTTTCCGACAGACGACGTCATGTCATAGTCGTATGTTCAATTTTGATTACTTAAAATGAATTCAAAATAAAGAACAATTAACTAACTAACTACTAACTAGTGGACAAAACTTCAAACTTCATTAAAATTTTATGATTTTGTTCAATTTTGCTCTTTTCAAGTTATTGTTTTTTAAACCAAAAAATAAAATTTTTTTAAGTTTTATCACTTACGACATTAGCCTATTCAATTCGAACATTTGTGTCCAATAGGATCCAGATCGGTAAAAAAAATTACAAGGTTACAGAAGATTAATTGAATTAACCCACTTTACGATTTGTATCAAACCAAAGAAAAACACAACAAATGCATATACAAAACTAAATTTTTAGTAAAATAAATATTAAAAATAGCTTAAAGCTATTGAATTTCTATGTGGGTAAATTTACTAAATCTTCTGTAGCTTTGTCATTTTTGTAACAATCTACATATGTATGTCTAAAATAATCTAATGTCGCATGCAATAAAACATTAGGATTTTTAAATCATTAGATTAAAAAGAAAAACTTGAAAAGAGCAAAATTGAACAGAATCATAAAATTTTCAATGAAGCTTGAATTTTGTCCCCTATAACTCTGTCATTTCTTGACCAAACTTCTCTAGCAACCCATTCTTATTTTAGTAATTTTATAACCTCTCAATAAAAAGAAAGAAATACATAGTCCGTTCAAAATTTTTAAAGATATTTGCATTTCAGTCACATCATCTTTTTTAAAAACACAAATAACGGTTATTTTGGAATATCTCAAAAACTGTTCCACTTTTGACAATTCTGACTTCATATTTAGATTCAGGGGAAAATTTTTGATAAAAATTAGCTGTTAGATTCATTTGGTCACGACTTTTTTGAAAATTTGTCACGTAGTGTAATCACCAGGCAAAGAATGCGAAGATATGTGAAAATTTCGGTGTTATTTTTTAATTTGGTTTTTCTGGATTAAATAATAATGTTAAAGAAAACTAATACAGAGCAACATTGTTCATAAGATATAGCCCTAGAATATTTGTGAATAAGGTTTTTCTCTAAAATAAATATTACTGAAGTTATGAACACTTAAAGCCACCCATAGTGAGAAAAATAGCATTTTTAGCAAACTTTGTGGGCTCAAGGCACGCCTAATAACTATGCAAACGATCTAAAATTTTATATATATTGTTTTTTTCTAATTTGGAATCAATCTAAGGGGTTTCCCAAGTGAAAAAACGAAAAAAAAAATTGTCCATATAACTTGCGGTCACACTAGTGCCACATATACTCTAAAATATGCAAAAACATGCTCTTAAGGCTAAAACATGCAAATCGATGCCAGATTTCTTAAAATCTTCTGAAACGGATAAATAACTTATCCATTTATCAATAAAATGCGCAGGAAAAAACATGATACTGCATATTTTTGGTTTCCCTGATTAAAACAAATAATTTTTTTTTTTTTTTTTGTTTTGTTATAAATATCCATTATAAATAAGTAAGAAAGTAAATTCGGTTACCATTTGGGGCTCATGGGCAATCATTTATCCGGCAAAACAAAGTAATAAGGACAAATTTTCTGTGATAATTTTTTAAATTTATATAAATTTTTTTAATATTTTAAGTCTTGTGTTGTGTTGTCCACCTATACAAAATACTGTGGTATAATTCATAGATGATGTAAACTGACGAAAAAGATTATTTTTTTAATAAAAACTCAATCCCTGAAGAAGTTGGAAAGAATACCAACGAAACGTCGGATTTTATTGAAAATGAAATAAATAATCTTTTATTTACATTAAATTAATAAATTTATATAAATTTTTTTAATATTTTAAGTCTTGTGTTGTGTTGTCCACCTATACAAAATACTGTGGTATAATTCATAGATGATGTAAACTGACGAAAAAGATTATTTTTTTAAATAAAAACTCAATCCCTGAAGAAGTTGGAAAGAATACCAACGAAACGTCGGATTTTATTGAAAATGAAATAAATAATCTTTTATTTACATTAAATTAATGACCTTGAAAGCCTGCATATAGGAAAATATATAAACTATTAGAGTAATCAAAAAAAAGGTCGATCAACACTTATAATTACAAATTAAGTTCAAGAATAAATAACATTTACATCGCCGATGATGAAGTTCTTATTTCATTTGACGTGGTTTCATTATTCCCAAGCATTCCGATTAATTAAGCACTAAGGACAATTGAAGAAAAATGGAAATTTTTAGAGGCACATACAAATATACCTATGGATTTGTTTAATGTATAATGACAAAATCTATGAACAGAGAAAAGGAATGCCGATGGGCTCTCCAGCCTCACCAGTTATAGCTGATATAATTATGGAACAGCTTCTTGACATATCATTGGCAAAAAAGGACGAAAAACCGAGGATAATTATGAAATATGTGGATCATTTATTCGCAATAGTAAAAAAGAACAGAATTAATGACACCATCGAAAAACTAAATTCATTTAACGGACAAATACAGTTTACCATGGAAAAAGAAAATAACAACCAACTGCCATACTTAGACGCAATTGCTATTAGAAAAGGAAACAATTTAAAGGTTAATTGGTATCAAAAACCAACAGCCTCTGGACGATTAATAAATTTTTATTCTAAGCATCCTAGAAGAATTATTATAAATACAGCATCGAATTTCATACGACGAGTTCTTAAAATAAGTGACACGGAATTCCATAAAAACAACATAACAAAAATAACCAATATTTTAACCATGAATGACTTCCCAATAAGGACAATTAAAAATCTTATAAAACGTGCAAAAAACAACAGGCAACAGGTGATAAGAGAACCAAAAAAAAATAAAAGCATTTCATATGTTTCTGGACTCTCGGAAAGATGGAAAAACTCGGATATTTATGACGAAGAAAAATCTGAACTAGCATTTAGAACGGACAATACTGTAAATCAGTTATTTAGCAAAACAAAATCAAAAATTAAAAAGGAAGACAAGTCAAATGTGGTATATAAAATTCCCTGTAGTGGTGACGGGCTAAATATATGCGATAAAGTATACGTTGGGACGACAAAAACGAAACTTAAGACAAGAATATCTTCGCATAAATCTGACTTTAAAACAATTGACAAACCTATTGAACAAAAAACTGCACTAGCAGCCCACTGTACGTTGAAAAATCACAAACCATATTTTGAAGGAGTAAACATATTACAAGAATAGAGAAATTATTCGAGGAGATTTACATTAGAGATGCTACACATTATTGATGTTAATCCACAGCTTCGTCTCAATTACCGACAAGACACAGAAAATTGTGCACACATATACAGACAATTAATTAATAAAAACAGACGATCGATAAACTAGATTTAGTTAAGAAAATCTAATAAGAAGTGGCACAAGTGTTATTGTGAAGTTTTGTGTTTATTATATTTTTTTAATTGTTTACATGTAATTATCTTTGTAATATTATGTTTTGTTTTTTGTTTAATGTTAATAATAATTATTATTGTATTTATTTATCCAGACCCCCTGAAGATGGTTAGCGATGTTAACCGAAATATTTGGAAAATAATAATAAAAATATAAAAAACGAAAATATCACGAATTTTTATTTTTTATTTTATTAATTTACGTGGACCTGCAGCCAAACAAAAACAACAAATAAAACAAAATTATGTTATAAGGTTAAGATTAATTTTAAATTTCAAAATGCCGAATATTATTAAGATATCTTCAGCTATATGAAAATTGTTTGTCTTAAAGGGATTTTAGAAATAGATATATATGGTACATATGGCCAATAACTACATACATACATTTAACCATTGAACATATGTATTTATATGTATGACTAGTTCCCTGCATTTATTATTTCAATGACTTAGAGCAAGGAGTAAACGTGGCAACTGTTGTTCAATTCTAATCGGCTTTAATCACCGTCTGTACTACTAATTTACTTGCTTTTACCGGATAAATAATTGCCTATGGGCGAAAAATAGTAAGCGACTACTTTGTTACTTATTTATAATAGATATTTGTAAACAAAACAATAAGTTATTTGCTATAGTAAATATTTGAATCCAAAAAATTTTCTGGTTGAAGTAATGGTTGAAGTTATATTTTTTTACTTAAATTGGTTACGATAACCAAAATAAAATATATAAAATTTAATTGTTTTTAAGCCTTTACCTGTATTTCATCAATATTAATAGTCATAAATAATTTTTTTGTCGTTTCTCTTAAAACTGTTAGGGTTCCTGAAAAAAATATATGTATATTAAAAAACTTTCAAATATGTATGTATAAAAACAACAAATAACACAAAATTATTAATACTAAAATATTTTCTTGTGCTTAATAAAGTAAATAAAACAGTTAAAATTGTAAAAACTTTAATATATACTTAGTTTTCGCATACCTTTAAACAAATTGGCATACTTATATGATATTTTTATTCTTTATTAAAAAATAGAATCACGATAAGCAGTCACAATAAAAATAACATTATACTACACTGAAAAAAATTTAATTAAAATAAAAATGGTTGTACAATCTTAAAATGAGGGATCTTTAGAAAATTGTAAGCGTTTTTTTGTAAAATGTTGGCACAAAATAATTTAAATGAAAGTCATTAAAATAATCTTTTCCCATCTTTCTGTGAACATGTATTTTCCGTACCAAATTAACTGCTCATATTTGAGACACCCGGTACTTGACAAATGGCAATCGGGCAATGCAACGCGGGTAAGGCAAAACATTCTAACAAATTTTTTTGAATAGCTTTTCCCTGGTCTTGTAACATGTAAAGGGTGGTTAAATTTTAAGAGCCAATGTTGTTTTTGAATAAAATACAAATTATTTAGGAAATAACTGTCAATTTTTTCTATTATGATAATATTGGTACGGTTCAATTATGTATTGAACAAAATATCGGGCAAATGCCCGCCACGACCTCGGCACACCTCCATCCGATGGTCCAAATTTTCGATGCCGCTGAGGCATAATAGAGGTTATATGCCATTAATGTGCCGAATTATCTCATCCTTTAGCTCTTGAATTGTTGCTGGCTTGTCGGCGTACACCTTCTCTTTCAAAAAACCTCAAAGAAAGAAGTCCAACGGTGTTAAATCACATGATTTTGGCGGCCAATTTACATCGCCACCACGTGAGGTAACAATCCATATCTCCAATTCGGGCCATTAAAAGTTCGTTTTCATTTCCCGATAGCGAACACCATTCACAGTCACTGCCTGACCGACCTCATTTTGGAAAAAAAACGGCCCGATGATGCTGTTAGCCCATAAACCGCACCAAACAGTCACTCTTTGAGTTGAAAATGTGCCTCATCACTGAAGATGATTTTCTTCGATATACATTTTGATTTGAACGCCCATTTTCATAACAAGCCTAAATAACTTTAACGCGTTGCTCTATTGTGTAAATTTCCATGGTTCAAATTGAGTAAGTCCAAAATTGAGAAATGTCAAATGAAATGCAGAAAAAAGCTTGACGTTTAGGTGTGGTTCACATTCAACATCGGGCTTTAAAATTAAATCACCCTTTAGTAGAGCTTTATAATAATATACTTTTATGCCTCATCTCATATTTCAAGCGTCGTTTAAAGCAAGCATTAGCCAAATGCTTTCTTCATACGATTTTAACATGTTCGATATCGGTTCTCTGTTATTGTCTTTTAAAATATTGGACTCTTTTGGTCTTACCAGACACATAATATTGCCTTGGCACCTTGGATTTTCGATTCGACTCGTTGTTCAAACTTTATATACTTTTTCTGCCAGTAATGATTCGATCCAGTTTGTGTTCTTTTAGTGATATCCAGCTCGTGTTGTTACTAACTTTCTTTCTCTTTAAGGAATTCACCTGCTGGCAGACGATATTTTGCGTTATGATCAGCTTTTAAGTCATTTTAAGTCGCTTTTAAGTTTGACATTAATATCAAATGACAAATGCCTATAATAATTTATTGGCCTTATCAGCTGACATTGACGGTCCTTATGTTTGGAAAAAAACACATTTTTTACTAAAATATAAAACTTGTAGTGTTTAAAGGCTACATCATAACTAAATGTACCTTTTTTTACCGCATTATTTTCATAATATTCTATTTTATTATTTTCCTTTCCATGCCTCGCGGCAACTTTTATGAACTTTTCTATAAAGGAACCATCTATAGATACTTACATGTGGAGACAAACATACATCCCTCCATCTATCTACACTGCATGTGTTTTATGTGCTTATTTGAGTATTTGTGAAAAGAAACAAGAGAAATGTGTTGGCTTTGGTAGAATTAAAGAAAACAACAAAAGTTAAAACAAATAAAACCAAAAGTATGCCAAAAGAAAAATAACAACAATAATCGTAATGATAAAAACAAATATTTGAAATATGTAACTTCACAATATAATCCGAACTACACACAGGCATAAACAAGAAAATCAACAACAAAGAAGGCAGCAATATATAGTTGGATTTCTGAATTACACTACAGCAAGTATGTTGCTTAAAAATGTTTACTTTAAGTGCTTTAGTGACTTTACCCTTTTATATGAAAGTATTTAATTCATCGTTAATATATATAAAAGCACATATTCATAATCCTTAAAGAGCAATGTCCAATGTCCAACAAAAATTTGTTCTCGATTATGGATTTGTTTGGTTTTTAAAATTATCTTAATTGGTCCACTATCACTTACACCGTTTAACAATGTCACCTCAGAAAAAGAATTTTGGTGCGGCAGCTACAAAACACGGACCAATTAATAGAGGTGACATTTTACCTAAATACTATTTACAGTGCAATCTCTGATGACCAAACACTGATAGGACTATTTTTTCAAGAGAACTCAATGTATTTCTTATAAACGGGGAGACCTGCCAACAGTGTCCGCTTAAGAAGGCTGTCCATTTATGGAGATAACACTGTATAAAGAAAGTTTGTTTCACCACTTTTCTAAATATGAGCTAAGATATTAATTTGAATTTTAATTGAATTTTAACCTAAATACCTTCAATATTCAATATTTAATTTGCTTCATGCCCAAAATATCTCAATTGGAATAAACCCTAAAAGTTTGACGTGAAAAATGTAACAAGAAACCGTCGTTTCGAACGATTGCGAATATCGTAAAACACAGTACAAATTGTTCGAATCCGTAAATTATTTCTTTCACACAAAAAATGGAGTAAAAAAAACAAAATAAATGGAGTAAAAGTTGATTGTAAAAATAACTTCTGAAGATTTTCAGAACTATCACTAGAATTTCTACTCGAATATTTTTACACCCACACCACCATAGGTTCCCATTTTTTCTTCTTTCATTGTAATTTATTTTTTATTTGGCGGCTTGCAAGGCCAACGCCCAACATCAGGGATACGGAATAGGCCGCCTCTCAACTTCTACGTTAACCATCGCATGCTGATTGCCGTTACCAGGGGTTGACACTTGGAGGCCACCACTAAGCAGACTTGAACTGACATCAACAGGCATAATGAACTACTTGACCACTACCACCACTTTTCCCTAATCCATAGGTAAAGGGGTATTATGCTGATGTGTTTAACACATAGACCCAGCTTTTAATTATAATGATCGTCCTAGAATCACTCTCTGAATGGATCTAACGATGTCAGGCACGCTAGCTGTCTATGTGCAGTTCGCAGTTTTGTAGAAAATTCGATCAAAATTACTATAAAAGTTTTAAGACGAAGATTTTTAAAAATAGAGAGAAGAGGTCCATAATTTTATATATGCCCTATACAAACTTCTTTCCGAATTATAGTCCATGTACCCATAAGCCATCCTAATATGATGGTATGTAGATTTAAATAGGCTTGAATATATTCTACTGAAACCTAAATCATCTCACTAAATTTTATTTATATCGGGCCATATTTGGGTCAATTAAAATTGAAAAAAAAAAAAATTAATATACAAAAATTTTTCAAACAGCTACAAATTTTATGCTGGAGTATCCCTAGAGTATAGACCATATGTCCCATACACACCACGTAATATACATGAATGAAGATATCTGGATTATATTTGTCACTATGAATCTTAACCTCATAACAAAACTTTGTTTTGCGGCTTCACGATTTTCCCATTCGTCATAAATAGGATAGACTGTAGAAAATCTAGGGTATCATATTGACGGGCTTGACCGGCTGTTCTTTCTTATTTGTTTTGTGGTTGGAATATGTTCTGTGGCCATTCCCGAACACACTCTTTTTAAATACCCTCAGCGAATAAAATCGGGAATCAAATCATAAAAGATTGGAAATTTGGTAAGAAGTACGAGCAAGTACTCAATAAAGTGTAAATAAATCAAACTCGGTATGATTTAACTTTATAAGTTCGATTTATTAAAGAAAATTTCAACTGGGAGATTTAGAGCTGCTGCACTTGTATTTGGGTTTATAAAAACTGGCAATGCACATTTTTTTAGTATTTAGTTTATAAAATTTTAAATGGCGTTTAAAAAGTTTGACAGTACATTGGGCGAATTCCCTCTGTCAAACTATTTTAGTATCATTCACGATAATAAAACCTACAACCAGCGCAGCGGTCAGCGGGTCAGAATAACAGCAGGAGCTCGATGTCGATATCAAGAAAGTCGTCCTCCTGATCTAACTGAATTTCCTTTGAGTGCGCCTCTACAAAATTTTATTATAAAACTTTTTGTGGTGATTACACAAGATTTGGCCAAATTAATATCATTATGACCTAATTTACGGTATTGTTACTGCTATAGCAGCTATTGTTAAATAACTTTAGCAGATAGAGGCATTAAGCAAAATGCGTAGCAGCTTTATCTCCCGTAATTCTACAATTCTAGACAACCCAGGAGGATTAACGAATATTATAGTACTTTGATTTAAAACTGATTCTTAACTGTTGTTACAAACTTTAAATATCCTTTATAATCATAGAATTTCCAATTTCTCGGATTTTTTTTCACCGGGTACACATTCCAAATATTTTTTAATTTTGTTTTAAGAATATCGTAAAAAAAAACATAAAAAATCTTGCTCAAAACGAAGGTTTACATCTACACTCAAAAAAAAACTATCTATCCGTTCTCAAATCAATCCTAAGCGGTATTAATAGTACGATTTACCTTGAATCAAGTGCAGAAAGATCGAGTCAAGTACGGATTTGCAATCTCGAAATACTTAACTTATCCACATTCAATGCCGAATTCGTACTTGAAATAATCTGAAAATGAGATTGATTTAAGTAAAACTTAGATTGAATCAATCTCAAAATGCGCTCAAATCAAATTATAAAATTAATTCAATTTCGAATTTCTAACATTGATTCAATTTCGAATTTCTACTTGAAATAATCCAAAAGCTAAATGAGAAGTAGAACTTTATTATGATTGATTTACTAACCCGTTTTACGTCTTACAGAATTTCAATTATAAAACACCAGCATCATTCTCGAAATTGTTTTTATTTCAAAAACTTAATGTACATATTTAACTGAAAATATAAACTAAATGAGAACTCTTGCTTTCAATTTTACTTTTTAAACATGAAAATAATGGCCCATATTCATTGTCAAAAATAAAGTCGACTTTTTCTAAAGTGGACTTTAAAACAATGTTATTGACATCCATTTAAAGCCGGTTTAAACTTAAAGTCGACTTTATTTTGACTATGAATATGAGCCAATGTGTTTTTATCTTGTTCTCTTGTTTTTGTTGTTTCTATACACAACAATCTGATCGTTTTTAAGCTTCTTGTGTGGAGTTGTTGCAGTAGTCTATAACAAATTTTGATAAGTTTAATGAGATTAAAACGCTCACTTTGTAATTTTATTCAGTGTGGCACTACCAACGAAAATGAAAAGTTCAATCTTTTTTATACTTGGTGTAAGAATTTTGTACTTTTTTTAAGAAATTCCGGGAAAGTAATTTAGTTTAGGATTGTATTGAGTACGTTTTAGTGTTATTCGTACTTGAGTTATGGAGTACGACTCGTACTTAAAGTAATCATAAAAAGCTTAATTTATCCCAGGTATTTTTCTTTCTGTGCAAAGTTTTTTCAGTTGTGATTTTAGGCTAAGAATATTAATTTTTTGCCGCTTTTTTAACGAACAAAATCGACTTCCCCGAAACCAAATCCTAGCATCTCTAAGTGTAGAGTATAAAATTATAAAAATTCTGTTAAAAAAAATTAAGACAATTTTATAAATGGAATAAAATAACTTAAACCAGGTAAAGAGAGCAACATCAGCACAAAAAGGGATTTTTTCTTAAAACTTTACAAAAAGAACACAAAATAAAACAAACTAAAATACAACATTATTATTTTTTTATGTTGTTTTTATTTTTTGTTATTTCATGTGCTTGTACAATAAACATCTCTTTCATTAGGTTGACGATGATTTTTATGATGTACATATAAATTTCCTGTACGAAAGAAGTCTAAAATATCACTTCTAAATTTTTAAAAAAAATTTAAAATGCATTAGTTTATTTTCTAATAAGTTAAGGCCCAAATATAAGCAACTGTGCGAATACATGTTAATCATATGTGTCGAACTACATACATATATTGAACTTTAGGAAACTTTTTGTTCAGTTTTATGAATCATTTGCTTTAGCAAAGTTTTTGATTTTAATTTCCTTTGAAAGACTTTTTGTAAGACTTTGACAGAAGCTTAAACAAGCTTATGCATATTATAGTTGGGCTTTACGCAAATTTCCTTTTATTTTTATTTTTTAAAATTTTTTTTATTTTGACATTTTTTTGGAATATTACTTTTTAATCGAGTAGCTTTTTGTTTTATATATACAATATATTTGAAAAAGAAAATTTTTATTCTGGGTCTCCACGTAGCAATTTTTATTGCTAAGTACAACAAGCAAAAACGTCGGCAGAACAATGAAGCAATAACTGCTGATTATATTGCTGGAGAATACTTGAAATTGCTTTGCCATAAATTTGCAATTTTCACCGCGAGTAGTTGTATAAAGTTTTGTGGCTGTATTTATAACAAATGTTTTATGTTTTGTTTTAAAGTGGTTGTTAAATTCTCTTTTTTTAATAAATAAAATAATTAATTGTAATTGTCGTAGCTGTGTTTTCTATTACTTTTTTGTTAATTTGTGTTTTAAAAAAAAAACCTTGTATTGTTCTATTAAAAAAATAAAAAATAAAAATATACAAAAAAAAAACAAATTCGCCATTTGCTTTTGCTGATGTTGACGCTTATTTAAAAATATAATACATATATAATAATATATTTAGAAATATAAAGTATACATACTGTTTTTTGTTGAAGGATTTTTTGACTTGGCGGCTCTTTCTTGATTGTTTTTTTAATAAATAAACACACAAATAAATAAACAACCGTACAGAGAAATGAAATGTCAGATAAATTACAACTGATTTGACAGCAGATTGCTAAGCAATAATTGCTGAAGCAATCAGAAGAGCAATCATTGCGCAATGGATTGCCACTCATGGCAATATGCGGTCTATACGTCGCAAATATAATGGAGCAATCCAATTTTACGTTTGCCGCAATAAATATTGCTACGTGTAGACCAGGGGTAAAAAATTGTATAACTGTAAACTCAACCCAGCTAGCATTTTGTATCATAATCTAATCATTTAGGAATCAGCTTCAAGAGCAAAATGCCCGTATATGAGCTCATTTTTCAATCATAAATGATACTCTTGTTGTGAGAAAATGGTACCCTACCAATGAATCACCTGAAAGAATCATTTGTGATACAATTTTCTGATTCCTTTTTGATAATTTTAATGTTAGTTTTTCTTATCATTATTGAATCGTTTTTGTCTCATTTTTTAATCGTAAATTATGTATATAGTTTTTGATTATATTTCATATCATTTTTTAATTGTCATGTTTTTCAATTTTTCTCCGATTAAATCAGCACCATTATGGCTTTTGAACTAAACAAAAATAATTGGCTTTTCGCAAAGAAGAGAAGAAAACATTTGCACCAACATAAATGTTCATGAATTGTCAATAATTTGTGGGCTTCTTTTTTAGCCAAGCTTTTTATTGGTTCGGCTGACATAAAGTTTCTCTTTATATTTTTTTCATTTGACAAAAATTCAAAATATTTAAAAATCGTTTTTTAAACATATAAATGAATCATATATGAATCCTTTTTTAATCACTTAAGTGATAAATCAGTTTTTAATCATCAAAACTGATCTGAAATGAATCATTTGGGTGATTTTTACAAAAAATAGTCAGCCAAATGCTAGCTGGGAATAAACTTTTCTTTTTTTTTTTTTTTTGATATAAAAAATAAGTTGTCAGTAAATTTTACAAAACATTTTAATCTTTTAATGTCTGATATGTTTTTGAACTTTTGGCCTCTAAGCAAATTTCTAATTACACATACATATGTATGTATATTATTTTTTTTTTTTTTGACATTTTAATATTTTGATTTCTGAAATGTTTTCAACTTTTTTAAATTACAATTTAGAAACCTGTACAAGATGCCCTCGTTTACGTACAAAGAAATAGGGACATCATTTACTTTTTACAAAGACAAAAAAAATGAATACAATTTTTGCGGAATGTATGAATAGAAGGGGGTACGAAGAATGATAAACAAACCCCAAAAATATTTATACAAAACTAAAGCAAAAAACTTTGAAATTATTAACGAAGTTGTAGATTGTAAATATTGTTAGTTGGTATTACATATTTTGAGTTTTATAATTTTTGGTAAATACTACAGGAGAAAATATTTAATAAAGATAAAATGTCTCACACCCTCCACATAGAGACTTGAATGACTTCAGGCTATTTCGTAATCAGAAACTTAGGTACATACATACATACCTATAACAGGAGATAAGAACACAGAAAATGTTAAAAAAAAACACGCAGCTAGTGTATACAAACATATGATCAACATCTTGCTCTGGAACCTTTAGTTTACAAAATTAATGCTATTTTATGTTTTTTTTTTTAAATCAATTCACTGTGAAAAAAAGTCCAGTAGCAAATAATAGTGAATACCAACTTTCATCCTTTTCCCTTAAGGTAACGAAACAAATGCGATTTTAAGTTTCCATACAAAAAAAATATTCATTATTTTAGAACATAAAAACCGAAAAAACATCAGAATAGATGTTTTCGAAGAACATAAATTTTTTTAGGCAAAATAAAAGTATGTAATTGTAGATTTGTATGCTTTTCGCTATAGGACATTTAGTTTACAAAATAAATGGAAAGTTTGTTTGTACAAAAAAATCGGTTTTTCATCCTTTATGCTCCTAGGCCTATATTTTACAAAGTAAAGGCTTATTTATGCTTCCATATGTAAATAAGGTGATCATAGATGTTCAATCCTTTTGCTCCAGGAACCTTAGTTAACGAAATAATTGCGAACTTATGTTTAATGATAACGAAATTATGATCACATATCTCTATCCCTTTCGCTCTAAGACTTTTCGTAGCCGAAATTAATCCATATTGAATTAACTTAAAATTAGAGTATTTTTTTAGGGCAAACTTAGTTTTTAGTGAAAAAAAAAATAGAGAAGAACAAATAAGACTACGACCTTCAGTAACTTACTTAATTAATCGGCTATTTCAGAACATTGGTTCCTGCAGCCGAACGTAGAAAAGATTTCCAGGAGCTTCGATCTGCTGGGCCTCTTCTGCAATTTGTAACACCAAGTTTCGAGATACCTTCTTCTACCTGAGCTTTCTACGAGAGTTTTGGTTTTCCTCCTCTTAGTGAACCGTTACTAGATTCGTACCATTTTAGCTGGAGCATCATCGTTTATTCTCACAACATAACCTAGCAAACGAAAATGCTGCAATTCAATACGCTTGAATCCGTCGATGTCGGCATATAGCTCGTACAAGGGCCTAATTCACTAAGCTACAATTCACAATTTCAAGCGTTTTTGCCTGTAAAATTGTGAACTTGTTAATAATTGTGTTTCATAAAAATACAATTACAAATTTTTTGGCTACGAGTAAATTGTACAAGTCACAAGTCTACAAGTCATACTTCTACATGTGGGTTTGTTTCACAAAACTAAATTTGCCCTTGTACACTTGTAGAATTGTAGAAAAAAGCTTAGGTTCGACGTAGACCCTCAGAAAAAATGTTACAAGTTACAAGTAAATTGGATTAACATTTGATTTTTAGCTACTTTTTAATAAAACTTAGTTCTAACAGACACAAAATCCAAAAATTTTAAGATTAATAAGAATTCATTTATTTATTTTTTTTAAATATGTGATTATTTGTAATAAAGTAAACTTCCACTCTTTCATTTTTATCTATTTGGTAAGTTTAGTTATAAAGAGAACGGCTTGGCAGCTAGAATCTCCCGCACCACACTAACTTTATTATGTTGATTTGCCATTGCAAACAGTAAATTTCAACTTTTTTAACAAAAGTGGCAAATAATTTTAAACACAAACTACACATGTTTTGATTGATTAGTGGTGTGATAACAATCCAAACAAATTTTCGATATACATACTTTAGAGTAGAGTTAGCTAAAAACTGTAAAAATGTGAAACCGCGGTTTCGGTTTAAAAATGATAGAAACCGGTCGGTTTCGAAAATATCCCAAAAAAAAACTACATAAAAATGAACATATATATATTGTACACAGAAAAAAATTACGACAAATTAATTGTCATATTGAATACCATATTCGTCAATACAATTAACTTTTTAATTGAAAAGGCACAAACAACTGACCTTTTTAATCAAAATTGTTAAAATCCAACAAATATTTTTAACAATTAGTTTGTTATATTGAATAAAATATTGGTTAACAATTAAATATACATTTTTTTACTAAATTGTCATATTAACAAAATATTTTGTTACTAACTAAATTGAAATTAAAGATACATTTAAAAGTTGTTTTATTAACGTTTTAGTAAAATTTATTAAAAATTACATCACAGAAACCATTTTAACTTTTTAGAGACCAAATATACACCTGAATGCAATCCACTATGAGTTTTTTGACATCAACACAAAACGAAATCTTGCCATCATTAATAGTATTATTTGGATACCTGGAATTTATAGCAGACCTGTTAAAATTTATTTATGAATAATTAAATAATAAGTTTACTGACCGTATAGATTGGAAAAATTGCAAAACATTCGCCACATCGTTCATTCTTTTCAAGATTTAAAATTAAAATACAGAATTTCTTATTTTATGCTTTTAACTTTTTGACACAAAATATTTTTTCTAAAAAAAAAAAACAAATTGTTAATATGACAATTTACAAACATTTTAATAAAAAAAATTGTTAAAAATATTAAAAATCACTTAAATAAGTTTTCTCAGATCACTTTTGATGTTTAAAAACCGATTTTTCACTTGAGCGATCGAAATAGCAATCATTTATTATTCAATCATATGAAATCATTGAAAAAGGATTGACATATAATTCATTAATATTCTCAAAAATGTATCAGAAAATTGTATCACAAATGATTTTTTGAGGTGATTCATCGGTAGGGTACCATATTCTCAACAACCAGTGTATAATTTATTATCGAAAAATTAGCTTATTTGCGTTTATTTTTTTCATGGAGATGATTACTCAAAGATTCAATTATGATACTTTTGTAATCATCTTGGAATCTCTTTGACTCTTCAGCGCGATTAAAAAACAAGAATATGCGCTCATTTTCTGATTATAAAAGATTATATTCGCGGAAGAAAATGGTACCCAACCCGTGACTCTTCTTGATGAGTCATTTATGATTCGTTTTTTTTTTTTTTTTTTTTTTTGTAAGTGTAACTGGAACTGATTAATCAGTTTTTGGATCACCAAAACACCTCAAAAAAGAGTCAATAAGATGATTTAAAAAAAAGGATCTTCTAAATGCTAGCAGGGAATCAAGGTACTTTTATTAAGAAAAGCACATTTTTTCACAACTTATTTTAAATTTTAAGAATTTTTGAAACACCTTGCCATTGTTTCTGGCTTTTATGTACAATTTTTTGTATGTAAAGTAAGAGTATTATGTAAATATAATTTGCAATTTCTTTAAGCAAAAATATATTTTAAAAGTAAAAGCTAAAACCGAGGGAGGGTGTTTTGTCGGTTTTCGGTGTCGTTTTTTAGGCATTAAAACCCGCAGTTTCAATTTTGGTTAAAACCAAACAGCAATCCCTACGTTAGAGTACCAATAATTGCAAAATTATTTATTTTTATCGCTCCCCGCACATTTTCCGATGTATTGGGTCTAAAAAATTAGAAATATTATTCAAATGTGTTATATTGCGTTTTTATAGGATATTTTAGCATTTTGAGTAATAATAAATAAGAATTGTAAAATTAATATCACAATACATACAAAAACTTGTTATTGTGGAAATTGTAGTTTACAAGTACAAAAAGCTACAAGTGTTGGGAAAATTTTAATGAAACACAACTCATGAGCACTTGTACGAATTAGACTTGTTATTTAAACTTGTAGAATTGTAGTTTAGTGAAATAGGCCCCAGCTCTTGTGTTTTTACGACACCGATATTCTCCGGCAACGCAGATTGATCCAAAGATTCTACGAAGAATTTTTTTCTCGAATACTCCAACTACTGCCTTGTCTGTTGTTTCAAGTTCCCATGCTTCAGAAGCATTAAACAACACGAGCAGCATCAGTGTCTTGTAGAGGGTGAGTTTTGCCTGCCGAGAGGTGGCTTTGTTCTTAAATTGCTAACTTAGTCTGAAGTAGTAGTAGTTCTTCGTTTTATATCAAATCTTGTGTTGTTTGTTTTGTTTATGGCAGTGCCGAGATAGATAAGACCATTGGCTATCTCAAAGTTGTGGGTTTCAACTTCCACTCTTCGTCCGAGTCTGCTGGAAGTCTTGGTGGTAGATGCCATCAACTGGGTTTTATCTCCGTTTAATGCCAGACCCACTCTAATTCCTTTTCGACTTTCTCAACGATTGCAGTTACTGCTCGCAATGTTCGACCTATGATGTCGGTATCGTCGGCATAAGCGGGCAGCATGTGTTGGTTTGTGTATAGTGTGCCAGCTTTTTTCACATCTGCATCTCGTATCACCATATCCAGCAGGAAGTACTTTACTACGACCTTTAGTAAGTAAAATAAAATCTATATTATGATTCGGTATTCAATAACGATTTTTGTGAAGAAAATCAGTCCATTGCGGAAAATAAAAAATAGTTACAGATTTTCATCCTTTTTACTCTATAAACCTTAGTTTTTTGTGAAGAAACTTAATTTTTCCTAAATGTTAAAAGCTCTTTGAAGAAGCCAGAAGTGATTTCTTTACCGAATTTTTCAAGCAGCTCATTACTTCTAGGCATTGGTCAAGTATTCCCCGTAATGTCGGCCAAGTTTTCTCATGTAACGGCAGCTAGAATGAGATGGCGAGTATGCTGAGTAACTTGATAGCAACATTAAAACCGTTACATCTGAGGTATGTAAGTAGGTGTCACTGATACTCAGCGTTGCAACATTATCCGCATAAAGCTTAACGATGGGATGTGGATATGGAGTCCCGATCAGTCAACTATCCTATACACCAACGATCCTATACACCAGCGATGCCAGAAGTGCAGATTTATCTGCATTTTGCAGATTTTATACACCAAAATTGTCAAAATGTAGATTGGACGATTTTTGGCTTAAAAATGCAGATTTTTAGCTCGGTGGAAAATTCTTTACATTACTTAATTTTTTACTATTTCAACTTCTTGCGTTAAAAAAAAATTGTCAAAAGTAACTTGTGTTTTTGACAACGAAAGCAACAAATAAAATACAATGTTGTGTTTTTGGTGTTGTAGTATCGCCACCACCGTTTACATGAATTCGCTTACTTAAAAATTAAAAATTCACATTGTCTTAGCATATTAATAACAACTGACTAATTTCATCTGATTTTACACGAAACAATATGCATATGTACGTATATTTTCATATGAACTTATATATAAATATCTTAAACAAATTGCAATTTGTAGTTTAAATTACTATGAATTCTTTAATATTTTTCTAAATAAACTACAAAAAAGGTTATAAATGTGTTTTGAAGATTTGTTGAAGATTTTACAAATCTTTACGCATATTTGGCAGATTTTTTGATGGAAAGTTATTGTGTTTAGCTGGGTTTACCTCTTAAAGTTCTGGCAACACTGAACACAACAAATAACAGAAACCAACAGATGCGGCCCTTTGTCCTTAGTGGGAACCAAAGGAAATAAGAAAAATAAAAGTAATAAAAAAAATCGGTTTATTTGTAAAGAAAAGACATTTGTGGGAAAAATTAAAGTGACCTGGGACTTTTAGCCTTTTCGCTTAAGCACCTTAAGCTTGTGAAATAAATATCATTCAATATTTTTTTAACTGCCTTTTTTAGGAAAATGAAAACAGATGTAAATAGAATTGTGTACGAAATTATAAAGAAAACAAAAATAAATTTTGTTTTTAAAATCAAAAGCTTTTATTTAACTTTTTTACATACATTGTATGTACGTATGTTTGCGATATCTTTCGACCAAGTTTTGAATTGGATATTTTAAGCCGATAAAGCTAAAATATTGCAAACACGTTCAGTTTGGAAGACAATTAATAGTTAACTGTGTAAAAATATTCTCAATCCAACATGGCGGACTATTAGTTTTGAATGCACTCCTACAATAGTTATATCAACTGATAGGGTTTGCTAAAAATAAAGTGACGTCACTCTATATTAAATATGGCGGATTTCTTAAGCTAGAATCTCAATTTTTAAGCAGATATCTTCAACCGATTGAGCTGAAAATTTTTTTACTCATTCAGTTTGGGTGACAATTCATGGTTATCTGTGTTCACATCTGTGAACAAAAGGCTATAGCCCCAAATCTGGCGATATCATCAACGCCCCCACTAACAGCTGCTTGTTTAACTGCAGCTACAAAACTAAAAACCACTCTGAGAATAATCCCCGAGAAGGAAAAATATCGTGCACGCTAAAAACATCAACTTAAAAATAATAAAAAAACCTAGTGAGAAAATAAATAAAATAAATAAAAGAGAAGACATAAACCTCGTAAATTAAAAGTGTTTAATTTATTACTCAACTCCAAAACCATTGTGTAAATACCTATAAAGTTTAACCACCTTTTGTTTATTTACTTTTAATACTTAAAACTACATATTACCCTATGTGCTAAAAAATACTTGAAAACTTAAAATATTTAAACTATACTTACTACTACTTATAAAATAACCTGAAATTAACATAAACCTAATTGAATTTAACATAACCCTAACCTAAAATTTGTTATATGCATTTATATAAAATCTGAAATAAAGGTTCAATAAACATATAACATTACACAGTTTTTAAATATATTTATATCGAAGTGTTTAATTTACATGGTTCCTGCCAGTAAGTAGTTGCTATCTCTCTCTAACTCGTTAAAACATGGTCCTATCGAACCGTCAGTAAAACGGCGCAAAATATACCTATTTAAAAATACAGTCCACATAAATAAAGGAGAAAAAGTGTTCACATAATAAATAAAAAGTTAACTAACCCTAAAATATAAAATCAAAAATAAATAAATCCCTACAAACTAAAATATTTTTTTTACCAAATAAGTCCAAAACTAAATAAAAATTTCAAAACAAAACAAGTGTGAAAAAACTACATGGTACATACATATGTATTTACAAAAATAAACAAAAAGTGCATAAAAAGCTACATATAAAACATAAAATTTACAAAACAATAAAAGAAACAGTGCTTTTACACAAAAATATTAACACACAATTTGTATTAATATTAAAAACAAAACACAAAAATATAAGCAGCAAAGTAAAAGCACAGTGCTTATAATAAAACAAAAAATATTTTAAGTAACAAAATATTTAATATTTTACAAAAACAAAACAACACACCCTTAACAATTAATAATTTCAATACAGATTGAATACACACAAAAACATACATACGTTACAACACATCATACGTATTACAACAACAACACATTTCAACAAAAGAATAATAAATAAAACACAAGAAAAAAGCTTTTTGTTTCTTGTTAAGGTTTGTACCCTACTCCCGGCAAGCAAGGTAAGTTTGTCAATTACAACTTACATTAAATAAAAAATTCATATAAATTTGAATGGGCTAAATCTTAAAGCAATATAAAAGATAAATATTCAATATTTCTGTTTACAAGAAAGTAAAAGATAGGAAACAGAAACCCACCCGTTCACCCACCCGATTGCTAGTAAAGTGAAGATATTTTATATTGCTTTTAAGAAACTAATATTACACTGTTCATTGGGTAGTGCACATATTAGAAAAAATACCCAATAGGAAATTTTTAGCTGCTGGTGAAAAAAGGAAACATTTTTTTCTTCTCTCGTTTATTACAAACGATATAATTTTTTCCTTATTGCATAATAAATAATAAAGTTTTAATTACTAAGAAACCCATACCCTACTCATATATTGAAATATATTGTTTATATTGCTATTGAAGAACCCATAGTGCCGTCCGGGCTGTGTAGCGTGCACAAACATAAGTTAAATACCCAGTTGGAAATTTAGTTCCTGTGAAAGGTTTTTTTTAATTTCCAATTTAAAATTTTTTATTTAATTTTTATAAAACCCCAAATATGTCTGACCTAAAATCTTTGGCCAACGACTTAATGCGATACATCCAGGTGGATTTAAAAGCCTTTGATGAGGATTATCGCGACTCACCCGAAAATTGCCAATCTTTACCCGCTCTCAAATTTAAAAAACGAGAATTAGAGGATTTATGGGCAAATATTGATCGCAAGTTTAAACAAATTAGAGAGTCTTCGGATTTAAGTGATCCGGAAAGGGCAAAGTTAATAAACTTAACGGAACTTGTACATCACGCCAGGTCTGCTAAGAACTTTTACAGAACTAGCATGATTTCTATTGATGAATCGATTGAGGCTGTAACGCACCTTAATGAAACCCGACACTCTTTACCTGAGACTCCAATTACACAACCCAACAATTCCGTAGGCTTTAATGTACCCCCTTGCGATATGCCTATATTTAATGGCGATTTTAAGTTATGGGCCTCTTTTAGAGACCTTTTTAAGGCAATTTATGGCAATAATACCCGTTTGAGTGGAGTTGAAAAACTATTTTATTTAAAACAAAAAACAAGTGGCGAGGCCAAAGAAATAGTCGACAACGCACCCCTTACAAATGAAGGCTTTCTTATAGCATGGACTCAATTAGTTGCTCAATATGAGAACAGAAGGATGCAAATAAATGCACAGCTTAAAACCCTTTTTAATTTACCCGCTATAAACACAATGTGTGGTACTTCTATAAGAAAGCTTCAAAGAAAAATAAATTGCTGTATTGCAAACTTAAATTCGTTAGAGATTGATACGGATAATTGGGATCCTATCTTTGTATATCTCTGTTCGACGAAATTACCCAGAGAAACCCGAAGAGAGTTTGAAAAAACTCTTCAAGATTGTGCAGAAATGCCATCTTGGGCGGATCTAGATTTGTTCTTAACGAATACATATAAAGAGCTTACATCTGTAAACGATGTATTGGATCCGATCACCCACCCTACAACCCACCCTAACTCACACTCAAAACCCAAATACTTCCCAGAGAACAGAAATCAATTCGATAGAAAGGGTAAAGCCTTCCATAATGCAACCCAATCTTTTAAAGACGGCCCGAGGAGTAAATCCCATACTGAACAAAAATTTTCAAAATCTACCCATACCCAACCAAATACTCAAGGTACCCTAAACAACCCAAATACACAATCTAAGCCCGATGGCTCTATTTGCAAGCTTTGCAAGAATAGTCACACGTTAAGAGAATGTTCAGTGTTTACTTCTTTAGGGGTAAACGAGAGGATTGATTTTGTGAAAAAGAATGCAATGTGTTACAATTGCTTGGCTATTGCCCATATAATAAAAGATTGTCGCAGCACATTTACGTGTAGATATTGCGGTGGCAGACACAATACCCTTTTACATAAGCCAACTTCAAATACTAACCCACAAAATGATAATGAGCAACCCTCAACTTCAAGAAACGCGGCACAATCTTTTTCAACCCACACCCAATCTACACTAGATGACAGAACGAAATTATTAGGAACAGCAGTTCTGAATGTTGAGGTTCAAGGAGAATTATTTCCAGCTAGAGCGCTTATTGACCCAGCCTCAGATTTTTCGTTTATCACAGATAAACTGAGAAAGAGATTACATTTACCCACTACACCCATAGTTGCTGAAATTTCAGGATTAAATGAGATAGTTTCTGCCCGTTCAAACAAACTATGCCAAGTTTCATTGCGCTCAAATACCCATAATAACTTCAAATTGAATATCCAAGCAATAGTAGTAAAAACTCTTACTAAAAATTTACCCACCCAAAGCTTAAACCCAACCCTCATAAAAGACTTGGAAAATATTCAATTAGCTGACCAAAAATTCTATGAAAGTCGACCTATTGACTTCATTATTGGCAGCGATTTTTACCCCCAGATTCTAAAATCTGGAGTTAAAAAAGAATTTTTAAATACCCTAATAGCTCAGGAGACTGAGTTTGGCTGGATTTTAACGGGACCCATTCAGAAATCACACAGTACCCAACCCTTAGTTTCATACTTCAGTTCAGTCACGCTTGATAAATTTCTGACCAAATTCTGGGAAATTGAAGATGTACCCACCCAACCCAAAGTTTCAGATGAGAGTTCTTTTTGTGAAGAAACATATAAAAACACAACCCGTCGATTACCAAGTGGCCGTTATCAGGTAAATCTTCCCTTTCTTTACCCTCCTGTCGAGTTAGGCAACTCACGCCACGTAGCAATGGCTCAGTTCTTAAGAAATGAGAAAAGTCTGATGAAGAAGCCAGAACTAAAATCAGAATACGATAACGTGCTACAGGAGTATATCGACTTGGGTCATATGAAACCCATAAAATATAACCCTAACACTCCTTCAAATACTCAGTATTACTTACCCCATCATGCTGTTGTTAAACTTGATCGTGTTACGACAAAAGTTCGAGTTGTATTTAATGCCTCTAGCAAAACTTCGAACAACAACAGCCTTAATGATACCCTACACATTGGTCCTACCCTACAACAAGATTTAGTTGTACTTATCTTGAAATGGCGCTTTTATAAGATAGTTTATAATGCCGACATTACAAAAATGTACAGGCAAATTATTTTAAACCCGATACACACTCCATATCAAAGAATTTTATTCCGTAAAAGCGTTAACGAGCCAATTCAAGATTATGAACTGCAAACAGTCACATTTGGTGTGAATTGTGCGCCATATTTGGCTATAAGAACCCTACACGAATTAGCCAAAGACATTCAAAACACCCACCCTATCGCATCGCAAATTTTGAAAAATAATATGTATGTAGATGATGTCTTAGCCGGAGCTCACACTATTGAAGAGGCTAAAGAAGCACAAAAGCAATTAATCACGGCTCTTGACTCTGCTGGTTTTCCCTTAAGAAAGTGGATTTCCAATACAAGGGAATTACTTTATGATTTACCCAAGGAACACCAACTCGATGTTGATCTGCTTACCCTACCAGAATCAAATAATGCTAAGACGCTAGGTATTCGATGGAACGCAAAAGAAGACACATTTTTCTTTAATGTTCCTTTAATTGAGAGAAAATCAGCTTATACGAAGCGAACTGTGTTATCAGATATCGCTCGTCTTTTTGACCCAGCTGGGTGGTTAGCGCCAATTGTTATATCTGCTAAGATTATAATGCAACAAATTTGGCAAGATAACACAGCTTGGGATGAATGTCTTACCCCACTTACCCTCATAAAATGGCAAAAGTTTTTGCAGTTTTACGATAATATTAATAAAATTCGAATTCCAAGATGGATTAACTTTTTACCTTCAGCAAAAATTGAGTTTCATGGATTTTCAGACGCTTCGGAAAAAGCCTACTCTGCAGTTTTGTATGCAAGAGTTACACCCGTTGACGGACCTAATTCCGTAACCCTGCTCTTTGCGAAGACAAGAGTTGCGCCAATCAAAGTAGTCTCGTTACCAAAACTAGAACTTTGTGGTGCAGTGTTGTTGGCAAATATGACACACAATTTACTTACCCAACTCAGCCTACCCCTTCATCAGATGTATTTCTGGACAGACTCATCTATTGTCTTGGCATGGCTTAGCAAACAACCGAATTCATGGAACACGTTTGTAGCAAACCGAGTGTCTACAATTATTCAGACAGTCGGTGTTAATAATTGGAACCATGTGGCATCACACGATAACCCTGCCGATGTTGCTAGCCGAGGATGCAATCCCGATGAGTTGAAAGATGACAGTTTATGGTGGAATGGACCATCGTGGTTGAAACAATCTGCTTCACAGTGGCCAACAACGAATAAACACTTTATAACTCAAGCTGAAGCTAAAGTTAGTCAGTCGTTTTGCACGACCGTTGATACTCACCCTACCTTGGAAAATACGAATATTGCAAACCCAGATATATTATCACGGTTTTCAAAACTGTCTAATGCTCTTAGAGTAATGACATATGTCTATCGATTTTGTGATCGCGCATTATGTACCCGAAACAATACAATTCGAAATGATAGAGTTATTCTTGATCGAAACAACCCACATGAAGTCAAAGAAAGACTGCATATATTGATAACACACCCAAGTATTGATCTTAGTGCGTCTGAGATAAAATCTACCCGTGATAGACTTATTATTCTTTGCCAGACTGAATATTTTAAACACGAATACAACTGTCTGAAGAAAAGAAACCCTATAGCCAGTAAAAGTAACTTACTCACCCTAACGCCATTTTTAGATTCCGCTAATATAATGCGTGCCAATGGTCGGCTTGCTAAGTCAAACTGTTTGTCTTACTCTGAAAGACATCCAATCATATTACCCTACGCAAGCCAAATTGCAAAACTGTTAACTTTACACGTACATTTGGTATCGCTACATGGCGGGAATCAACTTATGCTGAGAATAATTAGATCTGGCTACTGGATTCCAAAACTTCAAAATCTTATTAGATCAGTAGTAAATAGATGCATTCCATGTACGAAATATAAAAACCGACAAACTACTCAATTTATGGCGGCGTTGCCGCCAGAGCGCACTCAATTAACAAGGCCATTTTACAATGCTGGTGTTGACTTCGCCGGACCATTCGATATAAAAATTTATACTGGCAGGAATTGTAGAATAACCAAAGGATATGTATGTGTATTTGTTTGCTTTGCAACAAAAGCGATTCATTTAGAACCTACATCCGACCTGTCAACCCAGGCCTTTATGGCAGCATTCGCTCGATTTTTTTCGAGGCGGGGATGCCCTGTCGCCATTTATTCAGACAACGGGACAAACTTCGTTGGAGCTTGTCAATTATTGAAAAAAGAGCGACAGGAATTCATTAAACAATTAAAGGGATCTGTAATTGCCTCTTATAGCTTCCAAAACTTGACGTGGCACTTTATTCCCCCCGGAGCACCACATATGGGTGGCTTATGGGAAGCGGGGGTAAAGAGCTTCAAATCCCATCTAAAAAAGATGAACACATTTAAATACACATTTGAAGAACTGGCTACGCTCCTAGCTAGAATAGAAGGATGCCTCAACTCACGACCCTTAAGTCCGTCAAGCGATAACCCGCAAGATCTCGGTTCTTTAACCCCAGGTCATTTTTTAATAGGTTCACCCATACTTAACCCAGCGGAACCCGATTGCAGTAATGATAATATTACTTTAGCAAATCGATGGCAAAAGCTAAAAATTCAGCATCACAACTTCTGCAGGCGATGGAAAGATGAGTACCTTAAGGAGCTGCATAAAAGATATAAATGGAAGAACCCTAAACGTCAAATTGAAGTTGATGATGTTGTTGTGATTAGACAAGACAACCTACCCCCTAATGAATGGCTACTTGGGCGTGTTACCCGTACTTACCCAGGTTCAGATGAACGAATTCGTGTCGTTGAATTACGAACTTCGTCTGGAAACTTGACACGTCCTATAACAAAAGTTGTTGTCTTACCCACTAACTAAATTTAGTATATCGTCTAGTCTACTAACACGTCTTTGTACTGACCCTACTCTAACCCTACTTAATTTACAAGTTAAATCATTTATACTTACCCTTCATAATACTAAGCCTACTTACACTAATGCTTTCTTTAATCTCACCCAAGTTTACTACATAACGGAATGGTAACAGCTGTTTTTGAGTAGTTAATCAAGTTTGTTTAACGCTGACTCTTTCTCTAAACCCAAAGAGGCTGTGAATTTTCCCTTATGTATTAAGCTTAGTTCATCTTAACAATCCCCTTGGTTGAATTTAGTACCTTATATTTCATACAGATCATGGCACCCAACAACAACCGTTCCCATCGTTCAAAAACTGGATCCAACAACCATCACGAATCTCGTCAACAATCCAGACATGTAGAACCCAAACGTCATTTTGGATGTGGAATCTGTCAAGCGAACCACCGACTAGCCGACTGCCATAAATTCCGTGCCCTCAACCTAGCAGACAAGTACAAAAAGGCAATAAAGTTGCATTACTGCATTAATTGTCTAGCGAGGAATCACTTGATTGCAAAGTGCCCTAGTAAAACACGCTGCCAGAAGTGTGGGGGTAAACACCACTCTATCCTACATGGACCACACCGGATTCTAAAAAGTTTCCCAACCACGTCTTCGTCAAACCGATCACAACCTAAACCACCGATTCCCGCACCACGTCGATCCCTTGCCTCGTCAACCAGTTCCACAACTACAGTCATCCCCATCGGTCTACCTACATCCCTGCACAAAGTGATCATACCCACAGCTCAAGTACACGCCATGACCGAAGATGGTTATGTGTCATTGCGGGCAATTGTCAACCCAGGCCTCGTCGCGTCACGTATCGCGCATTCGGTGGTAGAAAGGCGCAAAATTGACACTTTCCAATTGGATGGGAAAAAATACGTTAAACTGACCATAACACCGAACATGTCATCCATTATAAAGTACGACATGTACTTTCTGGTCACACGAGATCTTCCCAAGCTTCCATACACGGCACCCATTAGAGGTTCCCTTAAAGAAAAGTTTGAGAACCTCGCATTGGCAGATCCCAGCTTTGATTCGAATGAACTCGTCGAGGTCGACCTTGGTGGTGATCTGTACAGCAAAATTTTGAAGTCGAACATAATTCACGTTGATGGTGGATCATTGTTGGCCCAGGACTCAACTCTCGGTTGGCTTATTATGGGCACTTATTCTGCCTAGACTTCTTCCAGGCTTCTAGGCGGGGAGGATGTTCACATCTGTGAACAAAAGGCTATAGCCCCAAATCTGGCGATATCATCAACGCCCCCACTAACAGCTGCTTGTTTAACTGCAGCTACAAAACTAAAAACCACTCTGAGAATAATCCCCGAGAAGGAAAAATATCGTGCACGCTAAAAACATCAACTTAAAAATAATAAAAAAACCTAGTGAGAAAATAAATAAAATAAATAAAAGAGAAGACATAAACCTCGTAAATTAAAAGTGTTTAATTTATTACTCAACTCCAAAACCATTGTGTAAATACCTATAAAGTTTAACCACCTTTTGTTTATTTACTTTTAATACTTAAAACTACATATTACCCTATGTGCTAAAAAATACTTGAAAACTTAAAATATTTAAACTATACTTACTACTACTTATAAAATAACCTGAAATTAACATAAACCTAATTGAATTTAACATAACCCTAACCTAAAATTTGTTATATGCATTTATATAAAATCTGAAATAAAGGTTCAATAAACATATAACATTACACAGTTTTTAAATATATTTATATCGAAGTGTTTAATTTACATGGTTCCTGCCAGTAAGTAGTTGCTATCTCTCTCTAACTCGTTAAAACATCTGTGTTACATTATTCTAAATCTAACATTGTAGAACACCAAAGATGGCGGACTAACTTTTTTAATTGCATTCCTACAATATGGGTATCACATAAAAGGGCTTGCTAAGAATACTTCAAAAAATAAAGTGACGTCACTCAAAATACAATATGGTGGACCAAGTTTTTAATGCTTGCCTGCAATTAAGATATTAAATGAAAGGCTTACTGAGAGTACGAGTGCGAGTTTTAAATAAATTAAAAGTAGAAACCCATTTTAAAAAAACAAGCTTTTATTTAAATGCGCTGAAATTAAAAAAATAAACTTTTACATTAAAATTCTTACTATCAACTTATAACACAGAAAAATGCCAGTTAACGCATTAATCAAAAATAAAATCAGTTTTAATTAAAAATTTAATCAAGTGAATTAAACGTTTAATCAAGTGAATTAAGCGTTTAATCAAGTGTATTAAACGTTTAATTGACAATATTAATTTGCACTAGTAAACAAATTAATAATATCAATTAAACGTTTAATTCACTTAATTAAACGTTTAATTCACTTGATTAAACGTTTAGTTAACTTGATTAAATTTTTAATTAAAACTGATTTTATTTTTGATTAATGCGTTTACTGGTGCAACAGTTTTTTCTGTGAAATTCCTTTCAAAATTTTTATGATATAAAACCTTGTCTCGAGATTTACTTGTGTAGATAAACTAGTAAAATAAATAACTTGATGTGATTGATTTTAACTATTAAAAATTTTAAACTAAGTATATACGAGTTATTGAATCTCGCGACAAGCTTATATATTATATTTTTTTTAAAAATTTTTAAATTAACAAGATTAAGCGCAATTCATTTGAATCATTCTGAAGATTTCACAATCAAGGGCTGTAAACAATCTCTTAACCAGAGATGCCTTTAACGCCAATTTTGCTCTAGGATTTTGAGTTTACGGAATAACTCGATTTTAAGTTATCTCCGAGGTGGTCAAACGACATCAGCTCTGCAGCTGATAATGCGATCTTCAAAAACAGGGCGCAAAACATCGAGTGAAACCAAATGTTGCCAATATCCTCCTCTTCAATTTTTGTGAACAAAAATTCGTTCAACATGGGCCGATAACAATCGCCATTAACTGTAACGGCCACTCCTTGCTCATTTTCGAAGAAAATGGCCCAATTATGCCTCTGGACCAAAATCCGCACCAAACAGTGACTCCTTTTGGGTGCATCGGCTTTTTAATGTATGCGTGCGGGTTTTCTGTGACCCAAATGCGACAATTTTGCTTGTTTACATACCCGCCAAGATCAAAATGAGCTTCATCTGAAAAGATGATTCTTTTTTGGCAAAATCGGCATCTTCTGTAAGTCGATCGCAAGCCCACTTAGTGTAGCGAAAACTCATTCGATGGTCAGTTGGCTTTAACTCCTGAACCAATTGGACTTTGTATGGCGTCATACCAAGGTCTTTATGCGAAATTCATCTCAATGATGTCTCCGGAATGTTCAATTGTTGAGAACGACGGTGAATTGATGTTGATGGCGCTTCACGCACACTTTCTGCCACAGCAGCAATATTCTCGCTTTGGTTTATCGATGAGGATGCCAGTTTCTTTGACTTTTTTCACAAGATAACAAACATACGGCGCTGACGGTGCTTCTCTTCTTCCAAAATCCGTACGCAATTTTCGCACACATTCTGCAACATTACCATGATTTTCAAAGTAATGTCGCAATATTTCCCAGCGTTGTTTAAGCGTATACACAACCATATTCGTTCAGCGGAAGGATAAAACTAATTATCTGTCAAATCAGACATGAGCTAAGTGTTACAATTCACGAAATAAGCACTAGTTAAAAAAAAAAAACGTTAGATGGCGGGCCCGTTATATTACATTCTTAGTTTGACTTTCATTTTGTGTGTTTTCGTTAAATTAATTTTGCTTTAAACTTATAAAGTTTTGACATCGAATTGTTTTTAGTTTTTAGTGATTGCTTAACATTATAAATCGTCTTGTAAATCGTTTTGAAAAAAACAGGAAAGTGTTTTTATATAATTAAAAGTGCTTTCTTCTGTTTTAAATAATAGTGCCTTTTAATTTCTTTTTTAGCCTTTATAATATCACCAAGTTGTTTAAATACTTGGCTGATATTTTTGTGCTCATCCCACATACCTGACAGAACGTAATCGACGCTCTCTCTAGAAATATCTCCAAATTATTACGATAGTTTGTAGCTTAATATGTATGGAGCCTATGTCCCCTATCTACCCTACAAACAGTCCAGCATTTTACTATCCACCAAAATAAAATTTAGCACGTCATACAGAAATCGTATTAATGATAAATTTTGTATTCCCGTAAATAACTTTGATAATATACTCGCATGTGCCCGTGCAGAAAACTGAATTGGCAAATTGGTTTTTTTTGTTGTTTTCTTACGAAGACAATAGAATGAAACAATTTGTTCTTTAATTTTGTTTTTTCTTTTTACCCACTTACAACTACAATTCGAGTCGGAAAGAACCCAACCAATTGTAGGGGGATGTAAGAAAAGATAAACTCACTGTTTATTGTTGTTGTTTTGTTTAAGCTTTGATATTGTTACGAGTAAGACTTTGAGTGTTTAAAACTTTTATTCGCTTTAGGATTTTATTTGTATAATATTTTTAGCTTTTCTAAAATCTTAGGAAAAGGTTTCCTGATGAGCTGGCCTAAGCAACCAGTGAAATGCGCATAGAAGCTAGCTTTCCCTCAACAATAAATTTCAGTGTATTTATCAAATATGATAAATTGGGAATTTAGCACGTCATACAGAAATCGTATTAATGAAAAGATTTTTTATTGGATAGTAAATGTGTTAACAGATTTTCATCTATATCGCTGTAGGAACTCTTATTAACGACATAATTACGAATTTATGTTTCCATATAAAAGAAATTTAATATAATAAGTTATCACAGATATTTGTCATTTTGGTCAAAAAATAATTATAATAAAAAGGATCTTAATAAGTTATTCTCTTTCACCCAATTTTTTATATTTAAATCAATAACTTTAAAAAAAAAATTTCATAATGCATGTAAATTAAAAGTAAATACCAATACAATTAATAACATTTTTAAATGAATATTTTTTCAGTTTCTTTTTTTCATGTAAATTATAAAAAATCATTCTTCCGGCTATTTTTTGCACGCGCAATATACGTATTGAGTTCTTTATCTTCTTTGCTCTCTTCAGGCGAAAAATCTGTAATGTCAACATGATTTTGGTATTAAAAACAACAAAATAATTATGTATAAAAATATTTATCTTATTTAAATATAAACGAAAGATGGTAAATATCGACTGTATTAATATTGATACCATGTTCCACTCTTTTTAAAAAATATAAAATATTAATGATGAATATTTAGATGCTGATGTTGAATAAAGTAAAATGATGAGAATGGCCGACAGATATAGTAAAGGAAATAAAAATAAATTGTATTTTTTAATTATCTTTAAATGTTAAAAAAAAACAAAGTTTATTGCTTTTATTGACAATTAGAAAAAGTATGGGGAGTTTTAATTTTATAATTATATTTGTTATCCATCTATTAATCATGAGTTTTTGAAAAAACCTAGTGTTCGTTAGTCAGTATGTCTGTATTTTGGCACTCTCAGGGTCGCAGTTTTGAATGTAGTTTCCGAATAAAATTTAAGGATTGATTTTGCTTTTATTTGGATATCGATCTTGCAGCGACATGGTGTCTTTGTACAGGCTGTGCACAGTGTGACGTTTTGCAATTTTAGGTGGCCAAAATTAATAACTGCCGTTTGGTATGAACAATTTCTAAACATAAGAGAAGCTTTCTAGAAAAAATGGTCCGCACACTTTTATTGGTAGCCCCCATACAGTGTGAAAAAAGTGGTCTGTAAATTTGCTTAATCCAAATCTGTGGTCCGTTTGGCTCGTTAACCAACACAATTCGAAGTAAAGTGTGAAAAGCCGTTTTAAATCGAGAAGTACGGGCCAAATGGACCTCATATTGCTAGGTGGGTCTGGTCAAATTTACGGATCCTTTTTTGTGACTGGACAGGACATCACTAGAACAATGATTGGGACGGGCTAGAAAGCGATGAAGAATTTGCTGAAGGCTCTTACAGTCCCTGCGAACACGGAAGGTAATTCTGGTTATCAGAATGTAATGCATTTTCTGGCCCGCAATGGCCTTCTTCAGCAATCATTGTGTCACACTGGATAGTAAGTTTCATGTAATTAACTCAACAATTTTAACAAATAGAATGGTGGGACCCAATAAAAAATTGAGCTTCGAGCGAAGCAGGTTTGTAAGGGAGGAATGTAAGAGTTTCGCTTACCATCTCGCTTACGGAAGGCATAAATTTTATATGGTGTCTTCCCACTTTGACGCAATACTTTTTTGACACAAATAGCGCTTTATAGAACGCATATAAAAACTGGTGAGTGTAGCTATTAGATGTTCCAACTGAATGTTTTTTACAATTATTTTTTATTATTCTTGCTTTCAAACCTGCTTCGTAGTAAGGGAATGAGGTGGCACTTGAAAATTTTTTTTTTTTAATTGTTAAGATTTCGTTCACTTACTTTAATGCATCTCTGTATGTCTTATTTAGTAGCGCATAATTGTGCGCTTAAATTTTAAAATGTACCATTGCTGCTTCGCAAAATGATAAAATTTTTTATTTGGGAGTTATTTCGTTTAAATTATTTTATTATATTGAAAATTTGTTGAATGTGCTGATAATTGTAAAATATTTTGTATATATAATTTACTTCATTGCTTACCTTAAAATAGCTAAAGTCAAACATGTAACAAGAAGGTACAAGATATTCCGGTAGTGTATTGAACCATTCCTAAGTATACTCAAAAAAATGGAGCTTCCAAAGAAGCAGGTTTGTAAGGGAGAAACATAAATGTTTCGCTTACCATTGCGCTTACGGAAGACATGAATTTTATATGGCGAGTTCTCACTTCGAAGCAATTCATTTTTGACACATAAAGCACATTATTCAGCGTATATAAAAATTGCTGCATGTAACGATCAGCTTATATACTGAAGGTTTTAATACAGTTAGTTCTTAGTACTCTCCCTTACAAACCTGATTCGTAGTAAGGGAATGCCGTGGCACTTGAAATGTTATTTTTTTTAATAAAAGTTGTTGATAGTTCTTTCACTTACTTTACTGCATTTCTGTATGTCTTATTTCGTAGCGCATAATTGTGCGCTTATTCTTTTAAATGTACACGTAGTGCTTCCCAAAATCAATTAATTTTTTATTGGGATAATATGTTTAAAAATGGTCACCTCCAACAAAACTTTTATTAAAGAAAATTTTAAACAAACATTTATTATGTTTAATATCACCATATTCTTATTACCTCCAACCATATTATGGTTGAATTAGTCATCCATCAAGAAGCCACAGCCATATTATAGTTGCCTCTAAACATGTAATGGTTAAATATGACAATAATTTGTTTAAAAATTAACAATAGTATTTTCCTCTTTTCCAAGAGCAACATGCTATGGTTGAAAATCAACTATGCTATTATTAGTGTTAACCATAACATGCTCGGAGGCAACCATATTATGGTTGTGGCTACTAATTCGGGACTAATTCAACCATATTATGGTTGTTGGTGACAATAATATGGTAAAAGGAAACATAATATATTTAAAATTTTCTTTAAAAATAGTTTTGTTGGAGGTGACCATACTTAAACATGTTTTTTCTCTGGGTGTATGTATAGCTTTAATATTAACCAAAGGTTGGCTTAAGAAAAAAGTATGTGAAATTTTGAGGAAATAGAACTTCTGGAAGAGGGCTTTATAAATTGTATTTTGACTCATAGAAGCACATTCGAAAAAACATACTACCGTAGGAGAAGGGGAACTACCACCAAACATGTCACGTGACAGTTCTAAGGTGGTAGGGACCAGTTTTAGTTTTAACACTTTATATGAAGGGGCTTGTCACATTTAGATGGCAATGTCCTAGAAGTGGGTTAATTGGCACTTTTTTGACACTTTGTAACAGGTCACTGAAATAACCTAAGGGACTCATCCAGTTACGGTTACAATAATGCCTGTAGCAGGTATTGTCTCAATAAACTGTGTTAATATGATAAATTTCCTTCATATAAAATATTACAACCCGGGCAAAATCCAGTCAGAAGACTAGTTATGCTCCAATTACCTTTTGTTCACTTGTCACGGGATAAGTTTGTATGTTTGGATCATTTTAAAACCTCTTTTTGATAAAAATGGTATACAGATTATGGTCCAGATTTTAATATATGATACTTTTTAAAGGATTTAAAATTGGTATTTTTTAAGGGGTCAAAACGGAATAAAATTTGTACCTTTTCTCTTCCTATAAATTTTGTATACATACAGATTAAAGCCTACATAAGCATACAGTGTTCTTTGTGGGGAAAAGCTGGAACTCTTTCAACTTTGGCACTTTTTCTATTTTCAAAAATTTTGGTATAGACTTAGCATATGACCGAGATTAATATTAAGGGTACTTTTTATGATGTTAAAACGGAAAAATTTGTACTTTTGGCGCTTTTTGATGAGTTTAATATACAGATTACAGATTTCATATTGTCCACTGGCTGGAATATACTTATTTAGATACCCCTCACACAGAAAAAAATACCAATGTAAAATTAACATGGAAAAATGTTGATTGAGAATCATAGTAATTTTCTGCAAAAGTATGCCCTTTATTTAAATTTATCATTATTTCATATTAATTTTAAATAAAATAACATTAAATCACGTTTATTTAATATTATTCAATGTTAAAATAAAAAAAAAAAAAAATTTTAATATAAATAAATATGGATTCAATATTGAATCCATAAAAACCTGTTTTATATTAAAATCAAAAGTTTATCTTGTTAAATTAACATGCATACAAACTTAAGTATGTCCATTTTTTATTTTCATTTTAAAATATGTTATAAAAAGAAGACAATTCCCGTATTCTTTTAATTAAAATTATTTAGTTAAATAGTACATCAAGTTTTCAAAGTAGAATGATGACGAAAACCATATTGGGCGATTCTGCTGATGCTTCTGCTATCAAAGGAGAATACAAAATAAGTGAAACATGTGTAACAGGGGTAAGTGTTTTGAATTATTCTTAAATAAATGCATATGTTGTCTCTGAAGCTTCTTCACACTGTTATAACACACTCAAACCAATTTGATTCTACATGAAATTCACGTTGTTTCAACTTGAAATAACTTTTATTCAACGTGATACGGATTGTTATTTCAATATAATTGACATTTTGCTCTAACTTTACTGCAATGTTAAATTAACATAAATTATAGTTATTTTAAAAGAAAAAAATGTTGTTCGCAGTTATTATAAAATCAGGTTGAATTAACATGAAAAACGTATAAAGCAAAATCACCAATGAAAAATTTTAAATCAACCTTGTTTTCTACGTTTTAAACTTGATTTTTTTCTGTGTGCTTGCTTTTTATATGAACAGTTAAATGTCGGTTGCTCAGCAGTATCGAGTGCTCAAAATTTATATTTATGTATTGGCAAGAAATAATAATTCCTTTATTGTTGTTTATCGAAACCTTTAAAATCATATAAGTATTCTGGTAGAAGACTACATGAAATTCTTTTACTTTTTTAATAGCGTAGACCATTTTCTTAAAGTCGTGCTCTAATTTTCCCGAACGAAGTCACGGGTGAAAGCTGTGTTTAATATGTTAATTAAAAATTTATTTTTTGTATCTTTTTCACCATTTTTGGCCCACAGTTGCCAAACTGTGTAAAGTTTAGTAAAGTAATCTTCAGAAAAATTATTCCTTATAATATAACACAAAATTCTTTAGAACATTTTAATATGTAATGGAAAATAGTTTCCAGCTATATTTTACATCACAAATTCGAGAAATGTAAAAGAAATGCTACAAAAATTTAAAAAAAAAAATTAATGATAAAAAATCGTACAGCAGCGTAAAACAAAATTTTTGAGTTGGCATGATATAGTGTGATGTCGACTTATTTCGCATGGGTTAGTTTTATATAATTTGAAACTAGGTACATAATATGTTTTACTAAATTTTTTGTTTGGCTATAGCTAAATTTACTTTGTAAAAGAAATTGTTTTTTTTAATATAGTTTTTATTTTTATCGGATTAGCCATGATTTTCGTTATTTTTTAATGTCGAAAACTTGAGGAAAATTTTCATAATAAGAAAAGTCTGAAAGCAAAACGGTGATTTACATACATACATACATACATACATATGTATGTAGATCGATACGTGTTTGAAAAATTTTGTTTTGTTGTTTTCTCACTGGTAGGAAGGATAGCTCTAGAGGAGCTACAATATTTTTCGGTAAGAATAATCTAGTGATTAGCTGTGGAAATTTCTCTATTATAGAACGTAATAATTCATTTTAGGAAATTCGTCAGGGTATATTTACTCCAATTGAGGTTTGTGGACGCTGGAAAGCAATAATCTTATGGTCTTGGGAAACGGCCAGATAACTGAATAATTATTTGTTTTTGGATATAACACAACTTTTTGGCTTACTTGTTTTAAGTTACAAGAATAAGATAGGTCTGGTTGGTATTGAAAAAATCTCACGAAAAGATACTAATCAATTTTATTTTATTGCTGAAGCGATAAAACCGTTATTTATTGGGCATGTAATAACACGTGCTAAGCAAACCAATTTCCGGGAAAATAATCCCTATAAAGGACCAAACCAATAATATCACTGTGATAGTTGAAAAAATAGACAAGTCGGGCACATGGCGTTTTAACATAATTCGGGTACGCTGAATCCAATGGTGCTAACTGTTTTTTCCTTGATTAGCTCTTGTTTTCGAGATATATTGCATATGATCGCGTAACTCAAAAACACTTTAGCTTACTATTTTGTATGGAAGCCCCCTCCATTTTGAAATAATGGTATATCTCGAAAACCAGAGCTAACTTAAAAAAACGGCACCACTAGATTCCGCGTACCCGAATTAGGTTAAAACGACAAGTGCCCAGCTTGTCTAAAAAAGGGTCAATTTGTATCACAGTGTATTTGAACCCATTTGTAGTGTTAAACCTATATTTTTTTTTTTTAAATATTACCATAACTTTAAATCCGAAATTCTAAATTTAATTTCAAAATTTGGTTCCTATTTCGTATTTTTATATATGTAAATTTTTTATTAACTTCTAAATTATTATTTAAATTGTATTTTTCTATCTAAATTGTTGTTGTTATATTCATAATACCTTTAATACCAGCACAAAACAAAAAAAAGGAAAAGAAAAAGAAACAGTAGCAGCCAGAATGTACTAATAAAGTGGCTTCACAAGCACAGCTGTTTGCAGTGATTTTCTTCGTGTATGACGTTTGTCGTCATTTTTTTTTGTTTATTTACTTTTTTTAATATGACATTTTGACTTTTGCCGTCTCAATTGTAGCAACAAAATGCCTGTTGTTTTTTCTGTTGTTTCATTGTTGTAGTACTGAGGTCACTTTGTTAATACATTTTGGTAGCAACTAGAAGTTTCGAATCGAACAAAAGATGTACCACAATGTGGATTCAGTCATGTAAGTATGTTTAAATACCAATAAATAACATAATCCACACTAAAATTTAACCATTTTATTTTTGACTATCGAATGCTGAAATAAAATTAATCTGAAAACGCATGAAACCACTGTCATCGGGCGCCTGAGGACCATCTAAAAATCGTAAGTGTAAATGCATTGATTTCGATAGCCAATTTTAAAAGAGCCAACTCAAATTGTTTTTTTACTTATTTATTTGGCTAAACGTCACCAGATATTCATAATTTCTTTTTAAATTTCTTTCATTAATTACCTTACTAGAATATCTTAATTAATGGTGGCTAATTTTAATTTAAATGTTCGCTTTTATTTTGTTTTAATAATTATAATTCTAATGGAGAATCCTACATTTTTTTTGTTAAATAAAACTTATTTATATTAATACCTTTGATGGCATGAAATTTTTAATCTTTGACTTATTATAATAATAATAATAATATGATTTATTTCAATAATGGTTTTTACTTAAAGAATTCAATTTACATTAGAATAATACATAAAAAGACATAACGAAAATGTTGTGTGTCTAATAGGCTGTTTTACATAATTGTGTACTAGAATTTTAAGTGCAATTTAATGTATTAAGTGCTCTATATTTTAAGCAAATTTTTAAAAATTTATATAAACGCATATAATCTTCCCCTTTAAATATTTCAAGGACCTCTTCAAGTAATAGATGTTCTGTTCCAAAGATACTTAAACGAACATTGGAAAAATTGGGCATCTGCCAATGAAATTCAGTATTCTCATTTTCATTTGAATAACACAATGTACATATATATGTATATTTGTAGTGTTGTTAAAAAATGAGCGAGCGTTCAAATTTAATTGCCCACCTCTAGCTTTCAAACCAAGACTTACAAGGTAAACTGAATAATCGTTACGGAAATCAGCTTATTTGCCATATTGCAAGCCTGGATATACATAGATCATGAAATCGCGAGTTTCTAGCACTGGCGACAAAGTTATCATATTCGATAGCTCTCAATGAATCAAGGATGATCTTGTGTTGAGAAAGTAAAATGCTATTCCTGGTCACAATATCAAATGTAATACCTGCTTTACTATATAGAGTTTTTCAGTGTGATACCCAAAAAGTATTGTGATCAACCGTTTTCCTTGCTAGAATTCGCGGTAGTCTGTTTTCCGGAAGTTCAAATATCTTTCTAATATAACTAAAATGCAGTTTTGAGTTAAAGTGGAGATATACCAGTTTCTAACTACAGCATATAATTTGGTGTGTTGCGTGGAAGAAAAAATAATTTCTTTAAAAAATATCTCAAGAGTTTCTCAGCGGCATCAAAACTAATAAAGCCCCATAGCTGTGCACCATAAAACATTAAAGACTTTGCAGCTGATTGGAAAGTTTTAATTTTATTCGAAAGATTTATTTTCGGGTGGTGAATACATTTCGACCAGGAGGAGTTTATGGCGAATTTTGACGAAGTAAGTTTAGTTGAGATATGTTTTCTAAAAGATAAATTGTAAATTGACTTATTATTGTTATGAAAGATGAAGATATTGGTATGGGTTAGTTGAAGTGATTATTTTTTTTTTCTTATTTTTATCGGGCTGGCCATGATATCGGTCCCATGGTCAGCATGGTGGGTGGGAGAGGAAAAGTGTAGCAAATTCCACCATAAGCTATACTTCAACACTACGGACGTCATTTATTTATTGTTTTTTTTTTTAATTTAGATAATGGCGAGTTTATGCTACATAAGAATAAATCTATTGTAACAGATATATACTATCAGGCCTGTTCTGAAAATCACATTTTATGAAAGTGATTTGAAATCACAAGAAAGGTGTTCTGGGCATATTATTATGTGATTTCAAAACGTTCAGCTACGTAAACAACTTTTTGAAATCACTTTGTTATTTTTGCGACTATTGTAAGATGACCGTCATTATAAATTACTTAAATAAAATTTTCAATATGTTGGTTATTAATTTTTTATGCAATAAGCTATTTTATGTACAAAAAATCATTTAAAATTAAGAAAATTCGACGACACAACAAAAATGATATTTGCTTTTGTGACTTCTGTTGTGATTTCAGGTTTGTTTTTTTAGTTGAGTCAAAGATCGCTAATTTTCTAACATGAAAGCAAAGTCAATATTTATTAAAAATCGTAAAAGCTGGAAAGAATCACAGGAAAAAATCGCTTCTATCGCGAACATCGCTAAAATTCGCGAAAAATAGCAAACTTGTAAACAAACCCTCAAATTAATTTGAAATCCCTAAATGGGTTAAAAAAACAAAATGTCGGATAAAAACAAGAAAAAAAATTTGCAAAATAGCGAAAATTTGCGAAAATTTTTAATATTTCAAACAAGCCATAAAATTGATTACAAGTCTCTAAAACTATAAGGAAAGGCAAAAATTCGGTAAAAATTGCTTAATTAGCGGAAATTCGCAAAATTTTGCCAACAGCGGCATGATAACAAAGTCTACTTTTTATTATAAATCGTTAAACCTGTAAAGAATCATAAAACTTACAGGAACAAATCGCTTCTATCGCGAACATGGCTAAAATTTGCAAAAAATTGCAAAACTTTAAACAAACCCTTCAACTAATTTTAGTTCGCTAAATTGGTAAAAAAAACAAATTGTCAAAATATAACATAAATGTTAAATGAGTTATAATTCAAACAACAAACTTCTTGTGTTTGCTTGTGCTTTCGGCTATTGAAAATCACACCGAAAAACACAAAAACGATGTGATTTACAGAACACCACAAAATCACACGTGTGATTTTAAAAGCACATGTGATTTGAAATCACGTGATTTTCACACCAGGCCTGTATTTTAAGGAACAATACTGAAACCCCCCCCCCCCCCTCCCACCAAACGATGAGCACAGCTGTATTACAGGTAGCTTCGTTCCTAAATCAAAAATACAACTACATATACCACGATCGTTACAAAAGCAACTCATGACATTTTTTGACCGACATTTTTACAGTAAATGTTAAATTGTACACGTCTCTACTGTTTAAGAGCTAGTAAGATAAGACAACAATTAACAAGAACATTTTTGATGGTCTATTATTTAAAGTTCTTTCAATGGAACTGAGTTTCAAAGATTTGGTCAGTCTTTCTTCACTTTTTTCCATGTTGAGACTTGTAACAGTTTTGGCCAATCTTTATGTTTTATCCAGTTGCAAATATCTAGAAATCTTAAATATAATAAGCATTTAAACAGTTCATTCTATTGTTATTAATTATGTAAATAAAAACTTACTCCTTTGTTTTTTTACAAGAACAAAATATATAAAATTATGCATGATTATCTCTGAATTTAAAAGAAATATGTTTTATTAATAAAATACTAATAAAATTAAATTCAATTTCTATATTGTGTACTTTGTATGGCCTTGGACGTTGAACTTTGACCGTGAGAAAAAATTTCACACATAAACCCTCAAAAAAGGACTCTAGAAAATAAAGCAAAATGTTAATATTAACTTTATAACCCAATGCCAAATTATTTCAAATAAAAAAAAAAAGAAGTTACTAAATATTTTTACCACAAAAACCTATAAAATCATAATAAATGTTATCATACATTTATATCTAACCCAAAGAAAATATAATTTTCCAATTAAATTTGTACAACAAGAACCCAGTTTGTTATATTGTTGTCCTTTAAAAAATAAAATTAAACCGCAATAAAGAAGCTTAAAGGGACTTAAAGGGACTTAAAAAAATATTATAAGCATCATAAAAAAAAATATCTAGTTAATTTGAGCAACAAAAAAATAATAATAATAATAAAAAAAATCATTGACAATGGTTTGCAATGAAATCATTCTCATTATGACGTAGAGTTAGGCATGCTAAACGCTTATCGTTTTTAAAGAAAATTTCTGGCTTAAATATGACTTGTTTTATTTCCATAAATAAACATAAGTATGTATGTAACTTTTTTATGTTTTTGTTAAAATTTGCCATTCTTCAATATTTTTAAAACTTTTTAATCTTTACATATAAAAATAAGTTGTCCTATGTTCGTCATTTTATAGCTCGAGAACCACTCAACCGATTTTCCAACGAGTACATGCGTTGGAGAGGTCTACTTTCACTGATGGTTTAAAAAAAAAACTACCGATAGGTGGCGCTGTTGTCGTGATGTTTAAATTTTTTTTTATTTATGGCAGATAGCACTGGGGAAGTCATTAACAAAATTCTCCAGTATTTTATTTTTTTTAGAAAATCCCGAGCAGGGCCGGGACCAAACAGCTAGTTTTATATAAAAAAAAATAATTTTCCTAAATTATTCCAAATCTATCAAGCAAAAACTGTGTTAAAGTTAACACATTGGTTAAAGAAAATATAATTACAAATATTTTAATTTTTTATTTATCAAAATTGAAAAACTCTTCTTAGAGTTTAAGTAAGACCTGTGAAGTCAGCACCGCGAATTGTGAATCGGGGTATATTAAGTTTAACATTCCGTGTATAAAGCAATAAATATTTTCATAACGTATGGCCAATCCATCTAAACTTACTTCGTATGATTTCTTGGTGAATCGGAGACAGTCGCAAAAGGTTATAACATGTTATACTTTAGTATACTTTAAGTCTCTTGACAATAACATCTGATTATATGGCGTAAGCAACGGTTAGCAAAAGTCTGCAGTTTTCTGGTAAACTTTTGGTTTAGACCCCCATTTCACAACCGTAGAGTGGGATTGCCTTAACGCAGGTATATTAGATTCCTAATTTAAGATTACGCGAAAAGTCATTGGACATCCGTATCTTTCTTAAGGAGTACATGGTTTTGTAACTACTTTTGAAATAATGATATGTGTATTGGGTAAGATAAACCACGTTTCAAACACTGCATATCATATTGAATAAGTCTAACCCTTTTTTCTTTAAGTATAAGCGCTAAATTAATAACAGTAAGCTCTTTTTAATGCCAATTTCACCAAGTTCAGTTAAAACTACTTTTATTTTAACTTCCAGTTAACAATATGTTTTTGACCGTTATAGCTGAAAGCCAATTAATTATAACTGAACGCTGAAATTGGCCGTTAATGTAACAAGTATTCCAGTGTTGCTCAAAATTTAAAGGTTATACTTAAACAAGCAAATATGGCAGACCTATTCATAAGGTATAAGCATAAGAGAGGGCGAGGCGTATCCAGAATTCCAAATTATAAAAAGTTTTTATGTCGTATGTATGAGCCAAAAAAAGTGCATGTGGCATTTTCTGTAAACATTTAAAATTAAGAGAACTACGAATTCACCTTGTTTTAAATGCCTTGATTTAAAGATTGAATATTTTTAGACAAAGAGTCAAAAAATCTACATAATTCTCTCAAATATTAAATAACCTTAATATTTAGAATTCCCTTTCTGGCACGAAATGAGTTTCGTAATTAAACTTTTAATTGTTGCGGCTTTTAATTCCAAATTAAATAACAAAGCTAGAACCTCAAACTTCCCTATAACCAACAAAATGTTAATCTGCATTATTCGGGTTAAAACTGCATCGGTAGGAGCAGGAGGAATGTTAAATATTGCGAATATAAAAAGCAACTTATATTGTTTTTAATAAATTTTATTTTTAAATTTTCTCTACACTTTGTGTTTAAAAAGATTATTGTTTCTCTTGGTTTTTTTTTATTTAAGGAAGCCACTTTACATATAAAACCAAAAGGATTGTTACCAAAGCTTAACATCAACATTTTATTTTTCTGTTCAAGACACTACAGAAGAAAACAAAACAAAAACGGGAGAAAAAAATTTAAATATTCCATTTTTTGTATCAACCTTTTGCTTCAGTTTTTGTGACAATTTAAAAAAAAAATATTTTAAATATAATTTTGGTTCGCAGAAAAAACGCACAGTAAAAGAAAACAATACAAAAGGGGCTGAATTAAAATAAAAAAGGTTTAAAATATCAAGTTTTTCTTTTTTTTTTTTTTTTTTGAGTGCGTATTTGAGTTTCTACGAGTTTTTTATGTGGGTAATGTTTTGGCTTAAAGTATTGTTTCTTTTTTTATAACATCAAAAAGATGGAGGATATTCTGATTTTGTTATTCCGTTTGTAACACATTGTGATAATTATTGGGGACCCTGTAATGTGTTTACAGTATATTTTTTTAAAAGTTGTACAATTCTAAGACAATCTAGCCATGTTTATCCGTTCGTCTGTCTTTTTATCTGCCTGTCTCTAGAAGCACGATGGAGCTGAAAATAGAATACTTAAAAAGAGAAAATTTAATAAAAATTATTTATACGTCCAATTTCATCAAGTTTAGTTATAATTTACTTTTACTGTAACTGCCAGTTAATAATATGTTTCTTGACAGTTATAGTGATAGTTAACTATAACAGAACTTGCTGCAATTGGCCGTTAGACAACCATGATTTTGATTTTAAAAATGCATAAAAACAGTTGATTTTTTTATCCAGCCCTATTAGGACTAGGATAAGACTTTTAGCATGATAACGGATATAAGCACCAAACTTTAGCTTAAATATTTGTTAAACACGGCGGCATGAATTAACCCCCCAAAAAAATAATGCAATAAGCCCGCAAAGCGTGGATATAAGCCCCCAACGAAAGGAAATAACGCTACAAACAGAAATTAAATAGTTCCCTAATTTTTTAATATGAAATAAGACCCCAATTTATGAAATAAAATAAGAGCCAAATATGTATAATACAATTTATTTAAAAGTTGTGATTTAAAGAATCGCGCGATAGATATCATGGTTGGGACTTCGGCCGGGCGCAGGCATTTCCTCCCCTATGATGTTCCAACCACCAGCTTCGCTAACTAAAGCTATTCTGCATAGCCGACATTCGGCCGAGTCCAAAGACTTTCTCCTCTTTGGTATAACAAACACCGGCATCGCTAATTTAACCATCTCTTTATAGCCGTGCGCAACGATTTTCTCCTCTATAGTATCCGCAGAGAAAATTTAGTTAGAGAAGCCGGTCTCTGTTATACCATAGAGGAAAAAACCCTTGCGCCCGGCCGAAGGCCGCCTATGCAGGGCAACTTTCCTTAGCGAAGCCGGTGCACAGTGGAAAATTTTGGTTATTTTCGGATCAAAAATCTGTAACTTTTGAACGAATGAGTATTTTTGTAAGATTCTTTTTGTATTGGATAGGTCGGACTTTAAGCTTTAATTTGTATTCTCAATCTTAAAAGTAGAATAAAAGCAGAAAATTTTATGAATGGTTAAAGATAAACTTTTGATTTTTTTTTTTTTTTTTTGAGTTTTTGTATAAAAGTTATATGTTAAGACAAGTAACAAAAGGTGTTTTTATGTATTTTTTCATTAGTTTTATTTATATTTACAACTGACACTTGTTATTAGCCTCATAGCTTAGATTTCTTTAAAAATTGGCAACCTTTGGCCCGCAGACTTTTAAGTCCCAATGTTTACAAGGGCCAAAATTTGCGTTTTTTTTAAACATGTTTAGCTGCAGTAGAGTTACAATAAAATTTCGGCGGCATGAAATAGCCCCCCACGAAATAAGTCCCCAAAGCGAAAATGAAATAACTCCCCAATTTTTGGGGTCTTATTTCATATGAAATAAACCCCCAATTTTAAAATGAAATAAAACCCCAACGAAATGAAGTAACTCCCTAAATCAAAATGAAAGAAATCCCCAAAAATCGGGGAGTTATTTCATTTGAAATAAGTCCCCAATTCTTGAAATGAAATAAATCCCCAAAAACTGATTTTTTAATATAGATCATTTTTTGATCTACAACGTATAACAATTTGCTATGTTTTCTGTAACCACTTATTATTTCAAAATTTATTTTTAATATATGTTGTTGTTTTTGTTTGGCTTAAGGTCATATACAAATTAAAATAAAAAATTCCACAAATTTTTGTATTTTTAATTTTGTTTTTTATTTTTCATCCGATATTTCGACCGTACATCGATGGTCATCTTCAGGGGATTTAAAACACTGTCAAATTAAAAATTACAAAAAAGTTGATACGTCCTCACTGTTTGTCATATTTTCATCATATTTTTAATATTTTTTTTTTCTTATTAATGCACCTTACACCGCGAAATTATTTCAAAACTTAATGCCTAGTAACTATTATTTTTAATGAATGGTCTTGACCATTCATCAAAACAAGTTTTGTTTACATTTTACAACGGGACATAATTTGCATTTTCCAAAATTCATTTTTAATATTTTTTTTCTTATTAATGCACCTTATACAGCAAAATTATTTCTAAAACTAACTGCCTAGTAACAATTATTTTTAATGACCATTCATTAAAACAAGTTTTGTTTATATATTATAACGGGACATTATTTGCATTTTTGACGACTTTGGAATAAATTATAAAATGAAATAAGTCCCCAAAATATTTTTAGGGACTTATTTCATTTCAGATTTTTGGAGAGTTATTTCATATGAAATAACTCCCCAATATAAAAATTAAATAAGTCCACAAAAAAATGAAATAAATCCCCAAAAAACGTTGTTGTTGCCTCCCATATACTTTTTTTTGGGAGTTATTTCATTTTCGTTTTGGGAACTTATTTCGTGGGGGGCTATTTCATGCCGCCTAAAATTTCATTGGCAGCAAATCTGAGATACTTAAAAAAATGCCTATGACGTTTAAAGCTTAGTTTTTTTTTATTTTGGTGATTATTTAAATAAGTTTTTGGTACAAAATTGTGTGATAACACAGTGCAACGCAAAAAAAAAATAACCTTATACGGGCACCACTACGTGATAGACCCGTTGGTCACAGTTTTGCCCAAATTCAAGCTATTTTTTTTTTTTTTTTTTTTGCAAAAAAGTGATCATTTTCTCAGGCTTATATCTTGCAAACCTTTCGGAATTTTGATTTTAAATTATGCCTTATTTTAACCTGTATCTTTGTCTACAAGTTTAATAGAAATTATGTTCGATTCTTCAGGATATGGTTGTTTATATTGACTTTGTCCTGACGAACCATCACACCCCCCATTTTCATTACATAGTTGATCTTTGAAGATTTGTTATTTCCAAAGACTTTCTCATTACAATCCGGGCTGTTGTGTGATCAAGTAGATCTTGTAAAGATTTAACTTTAACATTCGTATTTGTAAATTCTTTTGATGTTGGGGGTGGATAGCAACTTTGTTTTGCTTGCTGAGTTTTATATATGGTGGAAATACAGGAAATGTTCTTCCTAAAAAAAGATTTTTTATATATATGTTTTAAGTTTTTATTAAATTCAAATCAATTCATCAAATGCTTAAGTAATTTCCGACTCTTCCAGAGTTTTTAGAACTTCCTTCTTTTTGGCTTTTGAAAAAGGCCTCAATAATTCAATAATTTTTGCTTCATCTACTTCACCAAAACCGCAGCCCTTAGGTATACGCATCATGAAGATGTTATGATCCATTATCTTTATATTATGAAGTGTTTTTACGTTTTTCTGTTGATTTCGTCGTTGTCTGCTAAAAGCTGCATGGTCTTCCTCGACTTGTAAAGAGTTTAAGGGCTTACCTGTTGCTAGCAAAGTAACAAAAATTCTGTATTTAATCAATCTTCATGTCTTTCTAGAAACACTTTAACAGTTTGTTTGCCTTTTGCCAACGAATTTTAAGCTCTGGTATTACCGATTTTTTTAATATTAGTTGTATGTTTTCTTCTGAAAACTGGTAGTTTTTCGGTAAAAACTTCGCATTAATGCGCATTGAGCATTTAAAACTGAAAATTTTTTACATCTGTTTGTTTTTTGTGAAAAACCAAATCGTTTGAGCCGATTTTAGAGAGATTTGCTTGAAAAATCATGTAAATTACTTTCTTGTTTGATAAGAAACGCTAAATTGCCACTTAAACTTTAATTTTATGTTAAAACTAGATCGGCGGCAAACGGTGCCAACATGTAAAATCCTAGTCAAAGTTGCGTAGGAAAGCCAACAAATATTTTTAAATTCAAATGAATAAATTTTAAATCTGCTAACAAAAAAGAACCTGGACAAGAACGATACCTTTTCCAACAAGGTATAACAATCCTAAGAAAAATTATTATAGAGCAATTCCATATGAAAGCGATCACCTTTTGGACGACCCCTCTCCGATTTTAAAATAAATAGTCTCAATCGATTGCCCAGCAAAAAATTATGTACCTACATTTTTTTTTTTTTTTTATAGTGACTGGTTTAGTGGTGGTGTACACCACTGTCATGTGACAAAATTGAAGAATTCTTCATAAGGGACCTCATTGAAAGTTGTTTTAAAAAAAAACTACTAAAGCGATCGCAACGAGTGATAGCTCGTTGGAAAGGTATTGAATCAGGCTTTAATTGAAAAATAAAATTTTCCTAATTTTTCTTAGAAATTTACCTTTAAATTTTCCCATGAAAATTAAATTTTCCGATTTTCCAGAGAAGCTCCTAAATTTTCCGGCTAATTTTTTCTTTTTTTGGATTCCTCATAATTTTTGCTTTAAGAATCAGCAATAAAAAAATGGGCCCCGACTCCTTGTTTGGACAGGAGAAGAGCATTTAAGAGACCACCTTGTTAAAAATACATTTTAAAAATTATTTTACAGTTAAAAATACATTTATGAAGAAAAAATCTTTCTTATTTTGCTGCTTATACTTAATTACAATATTTATTAAAAATTTCAATTGTCTTGGCATCATTATAAAATTAAAGTAACTTTAAATTTAGCACGTCGGCAGACGAAGAGTACCGCTTTACATTAATTGACATATCAGAAATATTTGGTATGAAGCAATGAAACTTTTGCGTTCCAGTTATAGTTTTGACATTATTATATCAGTTTTGAATTCGTCGCTCCATGGCATCGTGTTCTTTTTGAGTGCATAAAACTCTGTTAATGGCAATTTCCTTGCTTTGAATCCACGAAAACAAATGTTGTACATTTAAGATCTGGTCAGTATATGGCCTTTGCAAACTTGCCTTAGTCGCCATGCGTTTTAGGGTTCCCCCTAACGCATCGCATGGGCCCTTACCGTGGGACGTCGCGAAAAAGTGCCACTCGACCTTGCAGTTTTGTTCTTCTTCAAATTTGCAAAGATTGTAAAAATTTTTTTTATTCTTGTACTGAGAAGCCGCGCCGTCTGATAAAAACGTTACTTTGTCGATTGCATCGAATTTTGATCTTAAGAATTCAAACAGTTTCATTTGAAATAAATAAACGGACACATAATTATGAGCTAAGCTCTCCGCGACAACAACAAGGCTTACGGTCTGTAGTTCGTTATCTTCGTTTTTGAAATAAATGCAAAAAGGATGCACCGTGCACTGGTCGTTTGCCCAGTGATAAGCCTGAATTTCATCCTGAACGAGAAAAGTGTAATTCTCGGCAAAGTCGCTTATCACAATGAATTCATTTTGGGCTAATTTCTCCTTACTTTCCTTTAGAAATTTCGATTGCATCTCGGATATGAAATGGTGCGCCTTCAGTTCATTCAACTTGAATCCGAATTCCTCGATGAATTCCGGAATCTGCTTTACCACGGTCTCAAGGGAACATCTGCCGCTGCTAATTATCCACTGTTTGAAATGCACCTCCTGAATTAACAGTTGTTCAAACTTGTCCGCCAAATATTGCTCTAGCTCGTCAATCTTCGCACAATTGTCGCATTTGGACAGATGACAATTTTCCGTGGGGTATGCGCACAACGACTTTGACAGGAGGTCCCTATATGTTTCAATTTCACCGTGAAATACTTTCGATTTCTTGCATGGAAAGAAAATTAATTTGATGTTTTGATGAAACATGCAAACGCAGACTGAATGGGTTCCGTGCCTGTCTAATGCCAGCACGCATTCTTTTGGTCGTAGGATGGCAAACTTAGAAAATCCCACTTTTTCTGCTGGGTATTTCTCATTGAACTGATGGTATGCTTCGGATAGATTACATAATAATAATCTGCGCTGCTTGTGTACTTTTTCTCCATCTTCACGTGTGATAACATAGTCACGTGTACCTGGGCAGGCGCGGCTGTTGTCATCATTGCAGTAAAAATCTTGAATCAATTTCACCGTTGCTTCGCTGAGGGTCCTTGAGCCAAATTTCTTGGTGGGAGTCGCCAATATGCCCTTCTGTCGAACTAATTCTTTGCTTCTTCTCGCGATGTAAAAAGATGTTTGAAACTGTTCAGAAATCTTGCGTATAGACCATGATTGAGGCAGCACAGATAAAATGAGATATTTCTCCGGAAAAGTGGTCGCTAAATTGAATTTTCTTTTCAACTGCTCAATCATTTGTTTGCCGTCATCTGCTTGACTGCATTCGTTATCAGAGCCTTCATCAAATATTGTCGCGATTGCACTCATAACCTTGCCTTTTTTCTCCTTCCTGTATGTTTCACTTCGCAACTTTCTTTTTCTAATAGGCGTTTCACCTAAAGTGGTAATAGCCTCATTCAAAGGACTCAAAGACATATTGACCATCGGAATGTCTGCCTCACTATCAGATGAAACATTTTGTTCACTTGTCATTTCACTCTCGGATTGTGGCTGCATTTGTTTCAATGCATTTGCTTGTTGAGACAAATCGATTTTACACTTGGGGCAAATGAATTCTGCTTCTTCACCGTATTGTATATTTAATTCATTCATGTATCGCTTCGAAACACCAGTTAATTTTAATACTTTTATCTTTTTCGAACGATGTCCACTCTTGTTAAACGGATTGCAGCAAAATTTATTCATTTTACTTTAAATTGTCTTTACAGCTTCACTCTTTACTTTACAAAAAAAACACTTTAACACTTTCACGTTTAGTATTCGACTGAAATTTGACTCAGAGTGTGTGAAGTATTTATATATATTTTTTGGTAAAAAATAGGTAAAACAAAATAAGCGATATTTGCTTTTCTTTAATAGGAAAATTTGCGTGAACTACTGGTCATAAAATGTTTTTTAAAGAGGGACTTAATTGGTTACTGCCAATAAGCCGACCACAGGTCATAAAATGTTTTGCAAATTTTTTAAATTACCAGGTAATAAATATTTCACCATATTTATGGAAAATCCGTGTTTTATGACTTGTTTCTGCACGTGTCATTTTAGGCGAAATATTTATTACCTGGTAATTTAAAAAATTTACAAAACATTTTATGACCTGTAGCAGGCGCGGATTCAGGGGGGGTGAAAAAAGGAAATTTCCCCCCCGTAAATTATAAAAATATATTTTGTTTATTTCGATAATACAAGAATTCACAATAATAATATTTTTTTAAATGTACAAATTTTTTAGAAATCACAGCAGGGTTTTTTTATTGAATCTCTAACGAAATTTTCAACAAGTATTTTTTGTTTTTTTTTATTGAATCTCTAACGAAATTTTCAATAAGTATCTAAATCTTAATCCTAATAGTTATTTATTAGATATTTCCAATAAAACATCTAGTTTGCCGTAATCAAATAGTTTTTATTCTACATTCAATCCCAGAAGGTGCAATCGATATGCAAAGACTAAACGTTTGACTTGATAATGCGTGCGGTGGAATTATTAATAAGCCTTAGTATATGCAATATTTATGTATATATGTGTTATATGAATCAAAATTCTATTCTATAATTTTCGAAAGCACGGATTTGTCGGGGAAAGATTTCCTTATCTTTAAGATATTTCAACATACAACAAAAAGTTGTTAGGGAAGAATTTATTGGCTTTGTTGTAAACGCATTTGAAGAGGCTTCAAAGGATATTGATAATGACGTTGATGTGTCAATTGATGCGAAGCCACTATCATCAATAGTTCTTAAAGCTTTGACACATTTTGGTCTTGACCTTAAAAATTGTGTATGAGTTGGAACAGATGGGTGCCCTCTGATGTCAGCAGAAAATGGAGCTGTTAAAAAATTCTGGAAACCCATAAATCAAACAACTTAATTTCTAAAAGCAATAAAGTGCCATTAATACAAAAATTTGTATCATTTGTTAAAGAAACGACAAAATTTTTTAAATATAATCATCCCAAGCGAAACGCAGTTTAAGCAAAGTATTTGGGAACCAAATTCTCTACATTATGCGAGACACGATGGGTGGACCGTCACGACTCAATTTTACACTTTGCAACAAGTGTACATCATATAGTAGAAGCTTTAAAAAAAATATCTGAGTGGAAAGTTCTTTTGAATTTATTTGCGGAATATACATGTTAAGTGTGATAATTATTGTAACACAGCCGCTTAGTATCATTTTACAAAAGTACGATATAGATCTTAAAAAGGATCAAGCCTTATCAAAACTTTAATCATGTGATTTGAAGAGAAAATAAATAAAGCCGAAGAACAATTTAAAGCGATTTTTGAAAAAGTTAAAGTTATTTTCGTTCAAATCGAGGTTCCAATCGAAAAGACAAGATTTGAACGAAATAATCACATCCAAAATATTGAAGACTACTACCGAGTTCCTCTAATTGAATTTATTTAAAAGATCTCAAAACCCCCAATAGATATCCTAAATGTATTGAACATACCTAAACTTCTACCTTAAAGTGTAATCAAGTTATATACAGATACAAAACTTTTAAAACCACAACTAGCTGATGAGCTGATTATATTTGATAAAAGAGATAAACACCTACTAACATCTTAACTTGAGCCTGAACTGTTGCATTGGCAACAAACATGGAAAATATCTGAAAATCTATCAGATAACGTTGTAGATGCTTTAATAAACTGTGATGAAGATATCTACCCAAATCTAAGAAAAATATTTCAAATTTTCGTTTCAATGCTCGTCAGTAATGCTACGAGCGAGAGGTCATTTCCTACCCTTCGTCGAATAAAAACATGGCTCAGATCAACAATGACAGAAGATAGACTGTACTATCTAAATTTGCCTCACAAGGAATTCATAAATTGCTTATTTAAAAAAATTAATTTATTTCAATTTATATTGAACTGATCTTATATTTTATTTAACCTTATTGTTGAGTTTTTTTTTTAAATATAATATACACATATTGTTTTTAATAATCTTTTAAAAACAAATTTTTTTTTTTTTTGTATCATACAAAATTTTCCCCCCCTAAGGCTCAAGCTGGATCCGCGCCTGACCTGTAGCCTCAGTCGGGTTTGGTGTGCCATTACATGCCACTGCTGCTATTATCCATGGATTTATGGCCGATCTTGTGAAGGCAGGCAGACCATATTCACTACACACTCAACTTGGGGCTCTTAAAAAAAATTGATTTTTTCTTCATAAATGTATTTTTAACTGTAAAATAATTTTTAAAATGTATTTTTAACAAGGTGGTCTGTTAAATGCTCTTCTCCTGTCCAAACAAGGAGTCGGGGCCCATTTTTTTATTGCTGATTCTTAAAGCAAAAATTATGAGGAATCCAAAAAAAAAAATTAGCCGGAAAATTTAGGAGGTTCTGTGGAAAATCGGAAAATTTAATTTTCATGGGAAAATTTAAAGGTAATTTTCTAAGAAAAATTAGGAAAATTTTATTTTTCAATTAAAGCCTGATTCAATACCTTTCCAACGAGCTATCACTTAGTAGTTTTTTTTTAAAACAACTTTCAATGAGGTCCCTTATGAAGAATTCTTCAATTTTGTCACATGACAGTGGTGTACACCACCACTAAACCAGTCACTATAAAAAAAAAAAAAAATGTAGGTACATTATTTTTTGCTGGGCAATCGATTGAGACTATTTATTTTAAATTTTTTAATAGTCTGGTAGTGTATAAAAGTCATTCCTAAAAATTTAAGGAATAGAACTATTACAAAAAAGCTTTATAAAATACATAACTGAAAGCTCATAGAATATGTTGAAAATGTTGAAAATTATTATATATATTAAAAAAACACGCCATTGAATATGGTATAATTTTATCTCCCCAAATCTTTAAAGTCGAAAGTAGAACGTTCTGTCGCCATTTTGGAATACTTCTGTAAATACATAAATACAAGTTTCAACTTCTTTAATACTCCAACTTAAATAAGACCGGTAATATGAAACATTCAATTTTTTTAAAATCCAAAAGAGGAAAATATTTGAAAAACATTTTGCAAGATCATATGTGTAAGTTAATTTTCGAAGCTTGTCAATATATGGCTTTGCTTATCTTCTATTGTTCAAAATGTTTTATACCAGAATATGCTACAAAAGATTAACAGCCGTATTCATAAAAACTTATTGATGAATAATTAACCGTTTTTAAGCAAAAATTGCCAAAGTTGTATTCATAAAGGAAAAGTAGTTTATTGAACCTTTAATAAGCCATTCATAAAGTAAGAAAATTTATTGCCCTTCTTTAAACCAAAAATAAATACATTTTACTATTTTTTTTTTATTTAAGACAACCAATTAAAAGTTATATTGATAATTATTAAAAAAAAAAGTTATATGATTTAAATGAATATGTTCAGGGGAAATGCAGATATTCTCTTTTATTATTTATTAAATTTTTGCAACTAGTTGTTTTTTTGTTTAAAACAACAAATTATTGTTCAAAAATATAAAAATAAATAAAATAAATAAATCATTATAATAGTGATGTTAATAAAAAGTAAACAAACTTTTTATTCGAATACTTTCTTATCGTATATTTAAAAATGGTTCAAACAAAAGTTTTTATGATACCTTTCGGCAACATTTTGTTCAGAAACTATAATAATATGTAGTTTTATTTGACAAGATCAATTTTTAAGGTCTACAATTAAAAAAAAATATAATACAAATTTAAATATAGAATATCATGTGAACCGAATAGAAGTTTCATGCATCACTAACAATAAAATGGCAGCAAAATATAAAGAAAGTTGCCATACTTAAACACAAAATCGCTACAAGCAGTTAATAGTAAAAAAGCTGTTAATGAACGTTTATGAATACAAAAGGCAAAAAGCGTTTATTAGTTATTACATACTATAAGCTTAAAATAAGAACTTTTTATGAATATGGCTGTAAGAATATAGAATTAACGACGTTACTCGAATAAGCGCAATAATTATTTTTAAAAAAAGAAAGAAAATTGGGTGCCACATGAATGAAAGATATCAAGCACCGCTTTACTCATCAGAAATTCTGTTTTAGTGCTTAAGAAAATGGTTAAAAAATTGATCTGTTACCAGAATCCCAAACGTAAACTATTATATTTGTAATATGAACTGCTCACACGGGACAATTACTGTCAACTAAATAAACGAAAGTATCCAAAAATCTTCAAATTTAGGGTATAAATCGTCAATTCGTCCATGGGTAATTTTTGTGCTCAAAAATCGTTAAAATGACGATAAATCGTCAAATCTAGCAGACATGTTTACCAGTTTCTTAATTGTGATCCAACAGCTGTTTTAGGATTTTTTTTTATATATTTAGTAGTGCTACCATACTATTAAGATAAATTAAGCATAAACTAAAAATGAAAACTGTATTGGAATATGTACAACTTAAATTTAAATAAAAATTTACTAAATAAGTATTTAAATACACAGTTAAACACTGGTCATAAACAGAAAATGTGTAATGACTAATTAAACAATATTTCTTTAAAAATATTTCTTACCGACTGACGGTGGTGGGTATCAGCGATTCGGCATGTCCAAATATATCCTTCTCACTTGGTTTTTTTTTGTTGTTTTTTTTTTCTTTTTTTGTTATTTTATACAAAAAGTAAATTTTATATTTCTACTTACACAAGTGTTTGTGGGTTAAAAAAATTGTCAGATTTTCTTTTCTTCATTTATTCATTCCGTTTCTTTTTTTTTTGCGTATTATTTTATATAATTTTTAGACAATACAATCTTATTTGCCTGAAGCTCATTAACGTTATTTAAATACAAAAAAGTTTGCTTACACTTAAAAGAAAAGTTGGGAAAAATACCAAATTAATTTATTTTACTATTTAAAAGTATTTGTGAAGAGGGGAGGGGGGAAGGGGTGTGGTAAAAACAATTACTACATAGGCTGCAGTTAATGAGAGTAGATCAAATAATATAACTGAAATTGTTCCTTTTGAAAATTAGAAAAAAAATTTCCACTTTTACCAATAATTTTTTGTATTCTATTTCTTGTTTGCCCGATTTTACAAGCTCATAATAGATGGAAGAGGTTATTTATTGTGTGATTCGCCTCCATTAAGACCAAAATCTTAAAGACAATTTACTCTATCCGGCCAATCATTTCGAGCATAGTATTCGTGTCGCGCTCGGCTGTCTTATTTGCATATAAAACAGCAATATTTTGTGTAAACTTGCTGCAAACTAGTCACCATGGCAACAACTTTTAGATTGTCCTAGATTTTCCAGTTATGCTGTTCGTACTCTATCAGACCCAGTTATTTAGACATGGACTCATATTATTCTTTACCGTTAACTGCGTGCGTCATTGGAATTGAGCTTTTTTAGTGATTCTGCGGATTTACTTCCTTTGAGTTTGATAAAAAGCGAAAAGTGGGTTTATTCAGTTAATGGTCTGTAGTTTTGTCATTTTTGCACTTTCTGGGTCTTGTTGCAAAATGTTCATATTCAAATAAACTCGTGTCCTATGTTAAAAAAAAAACATTAAAATTAAACGTCGGATTTTATTGAGAATGAAATAAATAATCTTTTATTTACATTAAATTAATGACCTTGAAAGCCTGCATATAGGAAACTTTACAAACTATTGAGAGTAATCAAAAAAGGTCGATCAACACTTATAATTATTAAACTTATTAAATTAAATTGGTTTACAAAAATTAACTTGAAAAGAGCAAAATGGCAAAAAATCATAAAATTTTTCATGAAGTCTGAGATATTGTCCACTGTTAAGCCTAGTACTCTGTTCAAATTTGTGAAAAATGTTGAGCAACATTGATTATTTCAAACGAAAATTTTGACATGTATCAATGTTACCTATCATGCGAGTTTGTACAATTTGACGTTTTTATTCCTGCAAAGTATGCGACATAGTTTTGTGTATGTAAACAAACCCCACATGTATTTTACTGAAAATATTTTTTTTTATTAAAAAATTTAATAAAAACGAAAGTAAATATGGATAAGAAACTGTTATCGGTTGTGTTGTCTTAATTTTTTATTTCGTATTTAATAATCAGTTTATACTTTCATGCTTTTGCTTAAAATTCCTCGTGAAATAAGTGCAGCCTATATTATTTCGCAGTTGTAAAAAAATGTTGCCAGAAACATTTCGGAACTTTTTCACAAAATGAACAGAGTACAACTCTATCAACATTTTTTCATACATATTCTGCACAAGTTTTTTTCATATGCGTTTTGACAGCAATTCACGTGAAATGTTGAACAGAGTACCAGGCTTTACTCTGTCATTTCTTAAACAATATTTCCAAGCTATCCATGGTTATTTTAAAAATTTTATTGTCTTTCATTAAAAAAAAGGACATAATTCGTCTAATATTTTTGAAGATATTTGCAGTTAGGTGACATTATGTTTATTAAAAACACAAATAACGGTTATTTTGGAAAACTGTTCTACTTTTGGCCATTCCTTCATATACGTATTCAGCAGACAATTTTATATAAAGATTAGGTGCCGGATACATTTGCAAAAAAACTGTCAGGTAGTGTTATTAGAAGTGGAAAGAAGTCTTATAAAATTTAAATTTGTACGGCAAACAAAAACAATTCTCCAATTCAAAAGCTCGTCGTTTCGTCTTATTTGTTGTAAAATCTAGTAATTATACCATATTGAATATTCGTTGTTGGTAATTTTCATACAAAAGTGTTGTCTTATTATTTTTATGTGTTTTGAAAAATGTTGTATTTATGCCAGGCTTGGAAATGTTCGATTTGTTTGGAGAATTTTCATTAAAATGTCAGAGCATCAAATTGCACTTTGTACACAAGATTTAAATATTTATTTATTTATTTATTATAACTATATAATAATAAAATTATTATACAGTTGAATTGTTTGAGCACTAGCGTCTTAGGCCATCAGCTCATATTTTATGGCTTATTTTTTATATAGCCAGGTAATAATGTGTATACTTAAATCTATGCTAAGTTTAAAGTTATATGTATGTACATATGATTTTGCATTTTAAATTTAAGATTTAAATAGATAAGCTAGCCATTTAAGAAAATAGATATACATAGCTAGATTCACATAACTTATTTACGCAGAGCTGTATAACAAAAAGTGACCAATAGACTTTTGTATAAACCGTAGTTAAATAAATGGACCTATTTAAACAAATTTTTAAAAAACTAAATCCCTTTTACTTATCTACTCTCTACAACCAAATTTATTTCCTAGTGTACAAAAATATTTTTCTTCGTCCCATAATTAAAGACAAATATAAAATAAAATTCTACGACTCAAATAAAAAAAGAAATAATAAAAGACAATCACTGGTCAAACTAATTTGTAGAAAATATGTATTTCATTTTTGTTTTCTCCTTCTCCTCTCTACAATCTAAAGTTTACTTTTATGACTGAAACATTGTAAGACCTTTTTCCTCATTACCCCCTGGACCATTGTACTTTTTGTGTTTTAAATTTAAGTTTGAATTTGTCAATGTTTTAAAGTAAAATAGTGTATCCTCATCAAATACATACGTACCAACACTACTATATAATAAGTATGCGTAGATTTGTGTGAATATTTTCTAACAATTTATATCCAGTTTTCGTCTTATCTTAATTATCATCTCGACAACCGACTTTTCTGTAATAACAAAAAAGGATTCTCTTGTTTTCTCTATTTTATTCCTTAACTAATTTATTCTTTAAACAAAGCAAGTAGAAACTAAGTAAGAGCCAAGATTAACAAAAACAGAAGTCCCAAGGATTTGTTAAACTCAAAACAAAACAAAAATGAAAAAAACAACTTAAATATTGGCTTCTATAACTTTTCGCAACAAAGTGAAAAGAGAAAAAATGTCAAATGGAAATTGAAATAATTGTCATTACGTAACTTTTATTCAAAGTTGTAGTAATTAATATAATTTATGTTAATATTTATTTGACTAAAAGCTGTATTTATAAATTGTTATTTTTAATGATTACTTTTTAAAATGTTAACTGAAGATAAGGATGTTGATTACATCATTTACTAATAATTTATAAATAAAAATCAAATGCAATGTTTAAATTCGAATGAAACAATTAAAATATAAATTGCTACTGATTCCCTTTTTTATTAATATAAAGAGTTTTTTATTTCCCAGACCGGTTTAATTCCCGAAAACATATTCAAAAAGGGATTTAAGTTCCCAAAATGCTCAGGAAACTACCTCATGTTGTTTTTATTTAGGGTGAAGAAATGAAATTTCGTTCCGGTTGTTTTTGACCTACAGGATTTTAGCAGCAGCATTTTTAAAACTATTTTTCAAAAAAAAACATTTTAACAAAAAGTATCAAGAGTACAAAAAGTTTCCCTTTTTCCCCCACCAGTTTAAAATTTGCCAAATTTAAGCTGCTAGTAAACTTTACAAATATTGAGTCTATGGGTTGCTTATTTTAGTCATTCGTATGCTTATAACAACGAAAAATAAAATAAAAAAAGTTACTGAAAGTACGTACATTCACCCTGTTTTGCTCCTTTTAGCTAATCCTTTCATTGTGATATTTAAAGTATAAAAAAAAGAAACTTTTAAAATTTTTTGGTCTAAATATGGATAAATAAAATATGCTTGAAATTCTATATTTTACCTACTTATACTCCCTAAAAACCCGATTTTCAAGATTTAGTTCTTGCGACATGCGGCCTTAGCAATAGAAATATCTAGAGAAAAAAATTTTGAATACGAATAAAGGCTTCTTCCAAAACAAAAATCAAATGTGGTAATTGGATCCAGAGACGAATCGCGTTGATGAAAAAACGATGATTTGAAGCAGAAGCATTCGAGTTCTTAGCCTTCTTCTTCCTTTTCCAGTGGTGCGATTCACTAACTTTTAACGAACCGACAATCGTAATATTTGTCGACATAAATACTCGCTTGCAGTAACGATAGTGTGGTTCTGTTATTTTTTTTAACGATAGTAAACAGCTGTATTTTTGTAACATCTCTGTCTACAAAATGTTAAAAAAAACGAAAAGCACAAAAGAAATGTTACACATGTTTTTTCATTAAAAATGCATTGAAAAAGGTCTGGCCAGACTCATGAGTAAGACGAAGGGTTAATTTAGGGGTTTTATATTTTTTTTTTTTTGTGAATTTTACATTTAGAATTTTGTTTTTGTTCTTAATTTGTTTATTTTTTTTTGTAAATTTTAAATTTAGGATTTTGTTTTTGTTCATACATATACATATGCTATTAAACATAAAAACCATTTTATCGATTAAATAAACACAACCTAAATTATTGTCGCTAAGATAACGACAAAAAAATTGCTTAAAGTAACATCTTACTTTAAACTACAGCGAATATCGTTAAACATTTTACTGAATGGCATATTCGATAAATTTTCGTTATATTTATTTAAACGATTCCATTATCGTAATAAAAGCTAGTGAATCGCACTACAGGTCTGCCAAACTAAATTTTATCAAAAAGATAGCCAGGGCTGCGAGTATAGATTATTTTGTGAAGAAGATAGAAAATATTTCTTGAGAAATTTGAGACACCTTCTACGACCGTAGACATATCTTATTGTGTTATTGTATGCCACATTAAGCCGCCGTGTGCTGTTCACGACACATTTAGCAAAAAGTTCACATTCATATAGCATAGCTGGAAGTATATAAATCCTGGCCAGTAGCAATCTTATCCTAAGTGATGTTAATGACTGAGTAGACCATAGCCGTGGTACAGACGTAAAATTTTAAAAAAACCGAAAAAAATAGTAAACATTATAAATCGTATCATTTTAAAACCTCTTGATATATCAAAAACTTTGATTTTTTCTATTATTTAATACCTAATAATTTTTAATTAAATCTTAAGTTGAATTTATAAATAAATCAAAAATATATCCAAACGAAAATAAAATAAAAACAAGTAAGAAAGTATAGTCGGTCAAGCCCGACCATATGATACCCTACACCACACTATTTAAAAACACATCATGCTTATGTGTTCATATAAATATGAATTTATCTATGTTTATAATTAACATTTTTGATTTTTTTAATTTAAGGAAAAGAACTATTACAAAAAAAAAAAAAGCTTTATAAAATACATAACTCGAAAAATCAAAAATGTTGAATATAATATAAAGTAACCTACAAAAGGAGATAATTCCCAGTTTCTATTTGTTTAAAAAACTTCATTAAAAACGGTTTGAAAGTTTGTGAGAGGCATAAATTGCCCCCTACCTCCCCTTGTGGTCCTATTTAAAAAATTTGTAGCTTATGTATCCATAAGGATATGGATCTATTTATGTTTTAAATTTCATTAAAATCGGTTTGAGAGGCAGAAATTGTCCCTATCTCTCCTCGTGGTCCTATTTTTAAAAAAATGCATACCTTTTGTGTCCATATAGATATGGTTCTATCTATGTTTTAAATTTCATTAAAATCGGTTTGATAGTTTCTGAGAGGAAGAAATTTCCCCCTATCTTCCCTCGTCGTCCTACGATTCGCCCCATTTTCAACAGGCTTGGTCCTTGTGCCAATAAGAACCTATGTCCCAAATTTTATCGAATTATCTCCAAAATTGCACAAGGTTACATGGACAGCCAGTAGAGTTTTTTTCCCCGGACTTTTTCGATTCCCGGGAAAGCGGTAATTTTTTTTAAATTTCCCGGGATCCCGGTATCCCGCTCCATATAAATAATACAAAGTAAATTTTGTTATTAATTAATGAAAAAAACTTTTATAAAAAAACGTAAGGGAACTTTTTTACAAAGAAAGTAAAAGAAATGGTTCAATACTAAAAAATTAATTGAAGATTGAAATAGGAACTTGAATTATTATCACCTCACGCCTTTATTCCCTATTATTATGCTTTTATTCAGTATTATTATGCTCTGGATACAAGATAAAAAGATAACATAAACATAACAAATTAATTCATAAAACAATAATAAAAACAAAATAAAAATTGAGGTACTCAAGATATGATATCAAAAAGTTAATTAATAAAATAGATAAAATATTTTAAAGAAATATATTAAATTTTGTAACGGCTTAGGAAATAACTTTCTGACACACTCAAAGCGCTTAGTAAGTCGTCAAAAAGTATATTCCTGATTTTATTTACTAATTATCATGTTTCCGAAAAATTTCGTTCATTTTTTACCGAGGTTGGACAAATAGTTAAAAGTGCACCGCTATAGAATGCTTCTGATTCACAATAAGAAGCAATTTTTTCTTTTTTATAAACAACGTCAGTCAAATGTATGTCAAGATTGATGAAAAAATAGCATCAACCGGACTGTTTCTTACAAACCTTTTCATTTCAATAGGTCCATTTGAAATCTTTAGGACAATGTCTTTCCCCGCAGTCAGTCCTCCTTGCAGTACGATGCCATTTTTTATACACATTTTTATTTATGCAATAAAAACTTAATTCAACAAAATCAATAATATTAATGTAATTAAAAACGTCGTTTACGCTCCTAGGTAGGGGTGGACTGTATGCAGGGGTAGATCTGGATGTGATGCAGTACCACCAGATGCTCAGACACTCGATGATTGCTCCGACAGTAACCACAGAAAATTTGGAAAGAGAACGAGAGTTAGAAAAGGTGATTGTTTCCCAATAGAAACCTGTTTCAAATGAAAACACTTCCCTAGTTGGTTTTCAAACGTTATAAAATCCGGTTTTTATTATTATAATGGTATAGTACAAAAGTTTGATTTAAAAAGAATTTACTTGTTGCTATGGCGGTCACACTGAGACTACCTTGTTAGAACAACTTCATTATCTTTAAAAAACCAAAAAAAAACTTAACGAAAATACATAAGAATTAAAATATAAACTTAAAATAAACCACTTGATGACAGTGGCGCCTCGAGATGTCAAAGTTCATCTAAATAGACACCAGGGCTGGAAACACCGTTGCCTTCAGTTTAGACGTAAATAGTAATTTGACAACCACCAATCGAAATTTCCTTTAAAGTTTTAAAAAATTATTTGAATATTAACCGGTAACCAAGGTATATTTAAACAAGGTAGATTCATTGGCCCTTATATTTATCAGCTGTTTACCCCAGTTGGAACCCAAACGTCAAACTTCGTGTATATGAGCCAAAATTTGTACATGTGTGCGTTAAATTGTCTTTGTTGTATATGAAAACAGTTTTGACAACTCGGTTCTTTTTATAGAGCAGCATGTCAACACCTACACATGTCTACCTTGTGTTAATGTACCTTGCCGGTATACTTAAGCCTGGCATACATTTTAACTGATCAAAAGCAAATATCATAAAATAACTTATTGGAAATGTAAGTAAAATGGCGACAAAATAACTTTTTTTTTATCTGCATACAAAAGTGAGGTAAAGTCATCTAGTTTTGTTAAATTATGTTTGAAAATTATTTTAAAAATTCCCAAGAAATCTACAACTAAAAACAGTTAAATATAGGTCATATCCGAAGAAAAAAAATTCTAACAATACTTGTTGAATATTTCATTATATTTTAATAAAAAATTGAGTGTATTAATATTATATTGAATTCGATGAAAATACAATATAATTTACTGGTGCGTAGACAATGATTTTAATTGGCTTCAAACGTTATAAAAATTCTGTATATTGCTCTCTTTTGGCGATGACTATAAACATAAAAAAATTTAAAATTCATTTATATTTTCATTCTTCAACGTAGATGTAAATTAAAGTAAACAATCGTTTTTTTATTAAGGAGGTCATCAATGGATGTATACAAATTAGAGTGTTTGCAAATTTTTAGTTATATTTTACAAAAAATTAAATCTATTTTAAGGCCTAGTTGCATAGAACACTTTGTTCTTTATACGCCGAGTTTTTTTAACTAACAACTAAGTTGATATACAGGTTTTCTTATGAGCTTTGTCCCATATCGTACGTTTTCGTTAACGAAAAGTGCAAAAATTGGACAACTTTTAACTTTAAACGTACGTTAAAAGTTAAAATTGCCTTGGTGCTAATAAAATCTACGTCATTAAAGTGAACATTATGTGCCACTCCTCTGTTGTTACTTTAGTCTCAGTTAAAAAAACGACTAATAAAGTACAAAGTATTCTATGTGACTACTCTTTTCATATTTATAAAATGTCATATTACTTATGTTAATAAGATCATAAAATTTTACCGTATATATTTATTCAATACAGCATTTAAATATTTTCAAAATTAATATAAACTTTTTTTGAACCTTCCATAAAAGACTTGTTTGTGTATAAATATGCATGTGAATGGATTTATAGATGACTATTACTTTTCAATTTTACGAAGGAACAGCCATAATTGTAGTTCAATGGATTTTTTTATGACAGTTAATTTTAATTTACAGTGGGAAATTTTTTAATATCAAGCAAGTTTAATGGAATTCAAGTACCTGTTCAACCACTCAAAGTGTAAAATCAGTCGAATTGTTATAAAAAAAAAAAATTCGAAACAATTTCACTAAAGATTTTTTTAATTCTAATTATAGGTAAAGGCATTAAGTCAAAGGGCCTGGTTATCTTCTTCTGATAAATAAATGAATTATGTATTATTGAATGTAGCTATCAAGTAGGTATTCATGCGTTTTTGATTCTTCATCGAATTAAAGGGGCTTCAAGATGTGACCCCAGTAAATATGGCCCCAAATTACTTAAATAGAAATAGCCCCTAAACTTAATATGATGCGCCACAACATGCAATTGTTAAAATTTTTGCTTATTTTTATAATGCAATATGACCCCATTTTTTAATGACAAATTACCCCAAAAAAATTAAAAATAGCCCTTAAAAATAAAATAAAATGTAACCCTTTATTTTTGGCTAATTCTTTATTATAAAAAATCACCTCAAAATTTTTAATGAATTTTTACCCCAAAAAGTTAAAATTAAAAACAAACACAAGAAAAGTTATATTATAAATTTTGGTTGGGTACAGATGCCCGGATTTCAAAATCCAACATTAAAAAATTTTCATAATGAAAAAATAACCCTCAATTTGGGCTTAAATTTCATATGCGCCCTTAAAAATTAAGAGCCAAAATGTTAGTGCTACTAAATCCATTAAAAATATAAATTGCTAGAAAACTACCATGACTATAATAACTTTCGATTTAAGATTTTGAGGGTGTATTCTTAAGTCCAAATATTAATTAATGATCTATTTCTTTAACATACACTATTAATTTTTTATCGATTTTGTCACAAAGTGTTACTTATTTTACTCCACTGTATACTATTTATTTTTTTAACTGTGTTGAATTGTGTCCGAGCTACGCTTAAGCTCATACATACATACATACATACATACATACATACATACATAAATTATTGTACACAAAATTTCGGTTTTCTTGCTTATCTGCCCGTTGTACAAATAAAAACTTAACAAATAATATATTTATTGGAATGTAAAAATGTATGTCTATATGTTCTAAAAGAAAAATATTTTCATATGTATTGCTGCATGCCGTAACTTAAACATTTCATTATTTATTAAAATACTATTGAAATTTAAATGGTCGCATCCCTATTGGAAATTTAACTTTTGTTTAAAAGCAAAAATTTCATTGCCTTAAAATACAGAATAAATAAATATTTGATTCTTATTCTCCGTATTTTTTATATTTCTTACTAGCTGGCCGACCCGGCTTCGCTCGGTAGCTAATGATCCGTTTTCTGATTTTAGGTTAATCGAAAAAAGTGGGCTTAAAAGTGGGCGGGGAAATATTTTCTTTCCTTAAAAACCTAAGTTGGACCATGGCGAACATTTTAAAGAAAAAATCGTCCAAATCGGTCAAATAAATAGAAAAAGTGGGCGTAAAAGTAGGCGTGGTAAATTTTTCTTTCCATGAAAACTTAAAATGGATTAACACGAACATTTGAAAAAAAAATTAGTCAAATCGATGGAGCCGTTTTCTGATTTTATGTAATTCGAAAAAAGTGGGCGTAAAAGTGGGCGGGGCAAAATTTCCTTTACGTATAAACCTAAGTTGGACCATGGCGATCATTTTAAAGAAAAAATCGTACATTACATTACATATTACTGTTTAATGTTGCCATTGCAGTTTTTCTTACTTAATACGATATTCTTTGTGGTAAACTTTAATATACTACAAAAATTAATAGATTATTATAGATTCAATAATTATTGAATTTTCTCTATTATAAGTTTTATGTATTATTTAAATTTTGTTCTATTTTCTCAAATAATTAAAAAAAACTTAGAAAGTATAGTCGGCTAACCCCAACCATATGATCCTCTACACCACTGTATTTAGAAACAAATTTTCGAGAATGGACCATATATCTATGGACCTACCCAGTTTGTTCAAATGATTTCTAATGTAGTAAAATGTGAAATCTAAATCATCTGATGGTTTATGGGCACAAATACTTAAAACAAGTTTTTAATTTAAAAATTAGTGCACCAATTTAAGTTGCACTCAAATGAGTGAAGAAAAAAAAAGTTGCAATAAGCTGATGATTGCTTTATTTTAAATCAAACTACTTTTTTTTGAGTGCAACATTTTTTAACATCACTATCACTCATGTTTAGTGAGGCTGCAAATTTTCAATTCATCACTCAACATCAACAAAATGATTGCAATATTTTTGCACTATCACTAAGTGTGAGTTGAAACTGCAAAATGAATGCACTACCCCCATCTATGATTTTTAACAGCCATGGTCCTTCTAACAACTTTTTTTTTATGTTCCTCGTTAATTGCGACCTGAGTTTTGCGTAAAAGGTTTACATGCTGGCTGTCCAGCCTGCCGGACGGATGGAAAAAATCATGCAATATTTTTAAGTGTTCGGCACAAACACAAAATTCGCTCTCCATTATGCTAGTGTGATAAGTAGGGCAACCAAAAAAAAAAGCACTAAAAAACAGTTTTAATCTTTAAAAAAAGCGTTTAAAAACATGAAAATAAGCTGTTCAAATTAAAAAAAAGCAATTAATATTTATTGTTTATTTTCCACTTTATTCGTTTAAGACGTTGTTACAGTAAATTATAAGTTTATGCAATAAATTTTCAAAAAGAAAACTCTTTCTTTCTACGTCTACAAATGTTAAGGGAGCATATTTAAAATTGAGTATTTGCTCTAAAGTATATTTTATACGATTGGACTCACAATTGCGCTTGCCTCCCAATATATCCCCAATATCTTTTAGTACCGAAAATCCTTCATATTTTAATGAAACTGATTTAAGTTTTGTATCAACTTTGTCTCCTTTATTCCCTGGAACACCGGACATTTTTCTTTCGGTGTCCATAAGTATATTCACTTGGAAAACCTATGAAAGATTTTTTGTTTCCAATTTTGATAAAACTTCGTGTAAAAACCCAAAATTTGCAAAAATTAACGATATTTGGTTCATCAAATCAGAAATTCTTAATAGCTAACACTTTATTAAAAAACAAAAAAAAAACGTTACTATAACAAAAGCAGAGAGAAGGGAAACTAACAGACGTTACTTTATACAAAAACTATATTTTAAAAGAAATAAGACGTTACAAACTATGATGGTAAAAAGACGTTAAAGAAAGAGTATTATTGTGTGAAGTGACTGTGTGACTGAGGAATTTGATCGTTAGAATACAGCTATGGAATTTTCGAGAGAAAAGAACTTAAACAAGCAAATAAAAAAATACGTTGATAAAAAGGCGTAATTCTAAAAACTTTAACACATAGAATATGCGAACAACAATATAAAAAGTACGTTACAGTACCGCTAAGACAGAGTCACATAAAAATCAAGTAAGAAACCAAAGTCGGTCAAGCTCGAACATATGGCACCCAATACCAAAGTATTTAAAAACCAATTTTCAAGAGTGTATGGCTATATGAATAGGGATTTATCTATGCTTAAAATTCTGTTAAAATCGGTTTGATAGTTTCTGATAGGCAGTAATTTCCCCCTATATCCACTCGTGATCCAATTTTTTTTTTTTTTTTTTTTAATGGATATCTTTTGTGTCCATATAAATATGGATTTATCAAAATTGAAATTTCATTAATATTGGTTTGATAGCTTGGAAGGGGGTTATATGAAATTATGGATCGATTCGAGCTTGTACCAATTAGAATCTATGTACCAAACTTCATTAAAAAATCTTTAAAAATTCGACCTGTCATTTGCACAAGGTTACAGGGACAGCCAGCCAGCCAGCCGGACGGACATCGTTACATCAACTCAGAAAGTGATTCTGAGTCAATCGGTGTACTTTAGGACCACAATTGTGGTGTGGGTATAATAACTTACAGAGATTATATAGGTTGTTGGCATGATATTGTACAAGGAAAAAACCAAACTATTACCATAACGTTGAACGATTTTTTTTTCTCCAGAGTTGTTACAGCACGAAAAGTGTTGAATTTTTTTATTATTTATAAAAAAAGTAACATAACAAAACAAATAAATAATAGCGATTTTTGCAAATATTTATTAAATAACTAAGTTTTTTTTCGTATTTAAAAATGAAAAATTATCTTAAAATGGCAAAATAAGTACAAAAAAAAGCTGATATTGCAAAAATAACTAAAAAAAATATAGCTCATTTATTTGTTTTTTTTATGATCGGAATTTGTGTTCAATCAAAAACATTCTATCTTGTAAACCAAAAATTAAGCATTAGCTTTTTTTGGTTGGCCTAGTGATAAGTGATAATTTTTAATATAGTTATTTATTACGTATACGCTACATAGCTTTAACTAATTTTTTGCCAGGCTACAGTTACAACTTCGTGTAAAAACTCAAAATTTGCAAAAATTAACGATATATTCCTCAAATCACTTTCATTCCAATATACACATAGAAATTCTTAAAAGCTAAAACTATATTAAAAAACAAAAACAAACGTTACCATAACAAAAGCAGAGAGAAGGGGAACTAACAGACGTTACTTTATACAAAAACTATATTTAAAAAGAAATAAGACGTTACAAACTTTGATGGTAAAAGACGTTACAGAAAGAGTATTATTGTGTGAAGTGACTGTGTGACTGAGGAATTTGATCGTTACAATACAGCTATGGAATTTTGGAGAGAAAAGAACTTTAACAAGCAAATAATAAAATGCGTTGATAAAAAGGCTTAATATTAAAAACTTTAACACATAGAATATACGTACAACAATATAAAAAGTACGTTACAGTACCGCTAAGACAGAGTAACAAAAAATCAAGTAAGAAACCAAAGCCAGAGTTTTGACAGCACGAAAAGTGTTGATTTTTTTAGTATTTATAAAAAAGTAACACATAACAAAAAAAAATAATAACGATTTTTGCAAATATTTATTAAATAATTAAGTGTTTTTTCGTATGAAAAACTGAAAAATTATCTTAAAATGGCAAAATAAGTAAAAAAAAAGCTGATATTGCAAAAATAACTTAAAAAAATTTAGCTCATTTATTTGTTTTTTTTTTATGATCGGAATTTGTGTTCAATCAAAAACATTCTATCTTGTAAACCAAAAAATAAGCATTTGCTTTTTTTTGGTTGGCCTAGTGATAAGTGATATTTTTTAATATAGTTATTTATTACGTATACGCTACAGATGTAAGGTTAATTCCATTTACATATGAGTAGGGTTTTTCATGCGGGATTTCCCGGAACAAAAATTGTGGGAAAATTGCGCGGGAATTCCCGGGATTTTTTATTTAATTTTGGCAATTTTTATGCTGATATATATTGTAAATAAACTATGTCAAGAAATAGATGTATATTAAAACCCAATAATAATGCAATTACCCATACCGTGATAAGCTGAGGCGTATTTTGAAGAAAGTTTTTAGATATACGTTGTCGTAATTACAAATTTTAACGGCAGTTTCTGCAACAAATAAGCCTACCAAGCAGGGATCGTAATAGTTAGTCCTTTTTTCATAAAAGTCAGATGAAAACAGTTATTTTTTGATTTTTATTTTTTTGAACAAAAATAACTGTTACTTTTTGATTTTTATTTTTTTGAACAAAAATAACTGTTATTATTATTATTATTATTATTATTATTATTATTATTACACGTACATTTCTTTAAAGAATAACTTTTGATTTTGCTCAAAAAAAATAAAAAAATTAAAAAAATAACTGTTGTTTTTGTTCAAAAAATAAAAAATCAAACAATAACTGTTATTTTTGATCGAAAAAATAAAAATCAAAATATAACAGTTATTTTTGTTCAAAGAAATAAAAATCAAAAAATAATTCTTAATTTTTATCGAAAAAATAAAAATCAAAATTTTAAAAATCAATATATTTTTCATTGACAAGTTCATAAAGATCAATATGGTATGCTTGAATCAGTTTTTCCACATTTACTTCTACATGCTTTTTTTGTTTTAAAATTCGAATATAACTGTTATTTTCGGTCCCTTCTACCAAGATAACCATTTATATAAGTAATACATATTAGTGCTGGGATACTATCGATATTTATCGATAGTTCAGATTTCACTATTGACACTAACGATAATACTACCGACTGAATGTTTGTTCTTGAGTAGGAAAGCTTTAACTAATTTTTTACCAGGCTACAGTTCGTTTTTATGACGATATATATGTAAGTATTTATAATCACATATTTTTTATATACGCACATTATTTTAGATGACAGTTTTTGAAAAATTTGGCTGGTGTCAGTTAAAAAATATTTTTTTTCTTTTTTTTAAGTATTACATTTTTATATGAACTAAAATTAATTTCAATAACTAAATAAAAAAAAAAATAATAAAAATAAATAAATACAAAAATTGTATTCAAAAAAACAATAAGTAAATAAATAAACCTTAAATAAAAATATCATTTCTTTATAATTATTTGTTTTAATTATTTTAACCATTTCTTTCGAATGTGCTTCTATGAGTTGAATTTAAATTTATAAAGATGTTTTATTCCCTCAATATTTCACATACTTTTTGCTTAAGCCAACCTTTGCTCAGCATTGATAATAATATAATGTTCTAAATTGCGGCAAAAAAACTGCGATTATAGGTGTATATTCAATAATAATAATATCGATATCGTTATTTTTCCTATCGATATTTCAAATTCGAAATTGTATTTAACATTTTTCCAAATGTTTACTTATGACCAGTAGCTTTAAAATAATTTTTACCATTATTGCATTTTTGTGGAAAAAAAAATTTTTTAAATTGTTTTATTAAATGTATTTATTAACGTATTTATATAAAAGTGTAAATTTCAAGTCATTTGTTTGTGTTAAACGTTCATTTAATAGTTTTTGTTTAATCTTAATGTACGTTTAATTCATTGGAAATTAATGTATATTTAATAGCACGACTTCAACAGTACTTATATATACCTATACTTTCATACTTTCATATGAAATTTAATACGTAATTTCCATCAACATTAACTATCAACAAAAACATATCATTATACCCTTCTGTATGTTATAGTCCAAACTAGTGAGTGAAATTATATGCAAACGCATATTTTTTCGCGAATTTTAAAATACAAAATTATTTATTTATTTATGACATATTATGCTGGGAAACTCTGTGTATTTTATTGTTGAATTAAGCAAAAGTGTTACGGTCTAAGTAGAGTTTTTTTCCCGGACTTTTTCGATTTAAACAAATTTCCCGGGATCCCGCTCCATATAAATAATACAAAGTAAATTTTGTTATTAAGTAATGAAAAAAACTTTTATAAAAAAACGTAAGGGAACTTGTTTCAAAGAAAGTAAAAAAAATGGTTCAATACTAAAAAATTAATTGAAGATTGAAATAGGAACTTGAATTTTTATCACCTCACGCCTTTATTCCCTATTATTATGCTTTTATTCAGTATTATTATGCTCTGGATACAAGATAAAAAGACAACATAAACATAACAATTTAAATTTTCATATTATTCGAATGTGTATTCCTGGAAAATATTGAAGGAATAAGCCTATTAAAGTATAAAAGCTTTTGAAGATTGTAACTTGACTTAGAATACACATTCGAATAATGTGAAAATTTACATATTAAATGTTACAAAACAATAATAAAAACAAAATATAAATTAAGGTACTCAAGATATGGGCATTTCCGCCAAATGGTCCACCGTGACCGAAAATTTAAAAGTTATTAAAATCTGATTATTTTGCGATATTGTTATGGAGAAATATTTAGATTTTACTAATTTTATAAATTTACCCATAAATTTGTTCACTTAGATGAACAATCAGACTGCAAAGTTGTGCAAACGTACTTTCTTATTTGTGAGTATGTTTTATTGTATATTTTCTTTAATATTATCTTCCTTAAAAGAGGTGATATTTGATGAAAATTATTCCAAAAAAAATTTCTTACATGGTCTGTAATCTAAGGAAGAGTTCGAAGAGAAATATGTTATTCGAATTAACGGTAAATTTTTATTTTGTATTAATCATTATTCAGTTAAATTATTGTGGAAAAAATTTCACGTTCGAATTGTCACGTATCGAACCAGATTTTAGCTTAAACAAAAAATAGTACAGACGATTTTGGAACCAAACCAAAGACATTTTAATGTTACATTGCTATGTAAAATTCTGAAAGTAGTTTGACTAAAAAATTGTGCCAGGTTTCGCTGAACTACAACTTTTTATACATGGCCACAAAAACTACTTCTATTTTTTTCACGTTCGAACCGCTACTTCTTTTGCCATTATCTTTGACCTAGAATCGCGCCCCCCATAAACTTTAGCATAGATAATAGTGCTTTCTTAGTGCTATAATTTAAGGGTTAAAAGAACGTAAAAATATTTGTTGTTTAAAATGTTGTTGCATTTTTGATGCGTACGACTGTCACGTTCAACACTTTGGAATTACCCATATGAGATCAAAAAGTTAATTAATAAAATAAAATAAGAATAATAGATAATAGATAAAATACTTTAAAGAAATATATAACATTTTTTTAACGGCTTAGGAAATAACTTTCTGACACACTCAACGCGCTTAGTAAGTCGTCAAAGAGTATATTCCTGATTTTATTTACTAATTATCATGTTTCCGAAAAATTTCGTACATTTTTTACCGAGGTTGGACAAATAGTTAAAAGTGCAGCGTTGTAGCATGCTTCGGATTCACAATCAGAAGCAATTTTTTCTTTTTTATAAACAACGTCTATATCAGTCAAATGTATGTCAAGGTTGATGCAAAAATAGCATCAACCGGACTGCTTCTTACAAACCTTTTCATTTCAATAGGTCCACTTGTAATCTTTAGGACAATGTGTTTTTCAAGTTGTATGTTGTAGTATCTTACACGAGTTTCCAAATATTATTTTATTTCGGTTTCCCCGCACTTCGCGGGTATATAAACCAACACAAATTGAAATTAAAAATTTGTGTTTATCCCCTGATAAACATATCGCTCCATCCTTGCAACATAGTCATATCTCAAAATTTGAAGTATCTTTAGCAAAGTTTTCCTTCATACCTTCTCGTATTATATCTCAAACTGAACCGAAGTTATAGCAAAATATATCTTTAAATCGATACATTTTGAAAACTTTAATCACATTTTGCCAAGATCGTTTATTTTTGTAGATATGACTATGTTAGGTATGTTAAGGTTTCTCCTATTTTTAAGACTGCATCTTATTTTGAATTAATGTACTTTATTAACTCTTAACTTCATTAAATGTAATAATTATCAACTGTTGCACTGCCCATTCTGCTTTTAGTAGATTTATTGCATCAGGAGACATTGATTTAAATACATGAACTCACTTCTTGTAATTGATTTAATCCACAACCCATCCACAGATGCTAATTTTTAGAGAATAGAAAACTAAATTTCAAAGTATAAATAGCTATTTTCTGAAATTATCAGGAATTTTTTATTTCCCGGGATCCCGCAAGAAAAATCCCGGGAAAACGGGAAATAAAATCATTGAAATTCCCGGGAAAAACCCCTAGGTACAAGGCAATTGCTCTTTTGCAGGATCATTCGTACCTAACGCTGATGTCGCTATTATGTTTTTTTTTTTTTTTTTTTTTTTTTTTTTTTTTTTTTTTTGATGAAGATCGTATATTTTTGATTTTATTAAACTAATAAAATAATAAAAATATACATTGTTTGTGAAACTCTGATGTCTACATATTTGATTTTGGTTATGTAGTACGCGAAAAAAAATTCTCAAGAATTTTCGAAAAAAAATTTTTGATTTTCAGGAAGTTTACATTAATAAAATTTCGTGAATATTATTATAAGATTATGTACACTGTATATGAATTCGGTTTTTCATATTTTTTGTTTATAAAAATTTAATATTTGTATGATTTCAAAAGAAGTAGCTTTTGAATTGTTTTTAAACATGATTAAGGCGCATATTTTCCAATAGTAAATGCTTGAGATTTCCCCCCGAGTCATTATTGTGTATGTATGTATGTATGTATGTTGAGTTGTAACATTTAAAGACAACACTGTAAGTATATGTTGCAATATGTTTTGTTGTTGTTTTTATTTTTGGCATTTATTGACGCCTTTTTTATTATTTTTATCGTAAAACTGGCAAACTCATATAAAAAATTTTGTTTCAAAAGGAACGTAAGTATGAAAGTATGTTCACGTTTGCGAACATAAAAATAATAAAATGAATTTTTTAAATTAAATTAAATTATTATGACACAATATAATTACAACTACATAAATTTTGATTTCTTTACAACATGGACTATTTAAATTTTATATGTAATATATTTATGCCATATGATTAAAATTCCGCTTAAACTAAAGCTTAATTTTAAACAAATGTGTATTTTTGAACACATTTTAATCAATTGTATGTATTCAACAATTTAGTCTGGTTAATTAGTTGGTTATATTTAAACAAATAAACAATGCTTAATTGATTTAAAATCTTTATATTTGCTTAAAATATTTTTAAAATCATAAAATTCCTATATCAAACTTTATTTAATTTGCCAATTAAAATGTATATGTACATATAATATATTTTTGAATGTACATATAAATAACGTTGACTGCTTTATGTTAAAAATATGGTTGAGTAAATTTACAGTTTATATCAACAATAAAAATTTCAGGAAAAATGTAAATTTTTTTTATTGATTTTATGGCAACATAAATTTTTTTTATTATTACTTTTTGTAACAGTGAATCATTCTTGCAGAGGACTGACAAAAATATTAACGGAAATAAAATTAAAAATTTACTATTCTTGTAAATTTTAGTGTTTTAAATGATTTGAAATATAACAAAATAAACAAGTGCACTGAAAAAACAAATCAATCCATCCGTACTTAAATCAAGCCGAAGCGGTGTAAATTGTACGGTAAGTACGGCTTTCTTTAAATCAAGTACAGAATGCTTGATTCAAGTACGGATATTCAAGTGTGGAAAACTTAATTTATCCATATTTAATCCCGAAATCGTTTTAATAAAATAATTTAAATAAAGCTAAGATTGAATCAATCTTAAAATGCGCTTGATTCGAGTAATATAAAAATGATTTAATCTAAATTCTGCTTCAAGAATTTCTAAGAGAGAATATTTTTATTTACTTACCCGCTACACATGTTTATTTCTCTTTTGTTATATTCCGCCCTTTGTTTACAGAAGAATTCTCAATTATAAGACACCAGCAGCTTGCTCAATATTGTTGACGCAGTCATTCTTCTTTGAAAATTGGATGTAATTTAACTAAACAATTTAAACAAATAAAATATGGGAATTTTTGCTTCCTATTTGACTTTTTAAACAAGAAAATAATCTATATTTTGCTATTTGTAGTGTTGTTGTGTATACATTTTGGATTGTTTTAAGTACTTTTAAGTTTTAGCCGTTCTTAAATTTTTAAGTACGACTCATACTAAAGTAAGTAGAAAAAACTTAAATATAGAACGAGTTTTTTCTATGCTTTTTAAAGCTATATAAATATCGCGCTTTAGATAAAAAATAAATAAACAGGGGTGTCATGGAAATCGAAAACGTAAAACGAAAGAATTTTAAGAGTCGTTTTTCAATAAGATTTCTGAATTAAAAAAATCTTATGACAATTGTTTTACAAATTATGCTCTATTAAACAGAATTTTTTAACAAAAATTGTAAAACTTAGATTAAAAGTTTAATAAAAAGAACTGGCAAATTCTTTCGTTTTACGTTTTCGATTTCCATGACACCCCTGATAGTTTGTGCACCGTCCACTTATGCAATTCCTCCTACATTTTGTACCTAATTTGAAAACTTTGGCTCTTGGCGTTCTCTAGATAAACAGAAATCTATAGTATCTTTTTACGGGAGGTACCACGTGCACATCTTCTATCCCGGCCATATTTTTAACAATGTTGTGTATTAAAAACCCATCTTAGTATGTATACCAAGTTTGGAACATTTTTCTTTTATTGTTCTTTAGATTTAAATTAAACTATTTGGTTTCTTGCCCAAAAAAAAAAATTTCTTGTTTTGCGAAGCACTAATAGTAAATTATAAAAAGTGAGTGCACATTTATGCGCTACGCAATAAGACATACAGAGATGCAGTAAGGTAAGTAAGGAACGAGTTCGATAACATTTGAAGAGCCACTACATTCCCTTATTACGCAGCATGTTTGTAAAGGAGCACCTTAAAGAATAAAGATAACAACAATAAATGCAGTGTTTACGTTGAACAATTTTATATGCGCTGAATAAAGCGCTGTCTGTGTCAAAAATGTATTTCTTCAAAGTGGGAACTCGAAACTTCTTAGTTTCTCCCTTACAAACCTGCTTTGTTGGAAGCTCCATCTTTTATTGGGCGATATGTTTGTACAGCATTTGGTAACTTTGACACTTTTCGTTCTTTAGATATACAGAAATTTTTTATGTGTTTGCAGGGAAGTGCCCCGCCTCCTTCTCCAATCCCTCGAATATTTAAAAAGAGGTTACGTAGTGGTAACTAAGATGATTCTTCCTAATTTAGCTCCTTGCCGTTTTCCAGATATACAGAAAAAGGAATAAAAAAGCACAACAAAGGATTTATGGTAAAGGCATTCGTGGTTTTTTGCTTATATCTCAGTCAGTTATGGACAGATCTGGCTGAATTTGAATAGCAAACTTTGACGGATTATATGTGACATAAATATATAACAACCTAGCCCCCATTATTTCTAGGGTCCTCGGAAAACTCATTTCAACATACATGCGCACATCCTTAAATCAACTTTGCTAGGCTCTGAGATCAATATTTTATTGATTAATTAGAGATGTTTGCTTCAAACCTCTGTAAATAATTCAGAAATTGAATAAAAAATGAGCATTTTCAAAGCTTTTCTAGGGAGTCAAAAAATTAATTAACACAGTTTCGTTTAAATGTGCTAAATTCGTTTTTTATAATTCTGCAGTAGAAATTTGTGACTTTATATATGACTGAAAGTTGTCATCCTAAAATGAAAAAGTTGTACACCATTAAAAGTGGACGTGGTTGTGGGATTTTTTATGAAATAATGATCACCAGGGAAACCAGAAATATTCCATAAAATACGTGTTTTATGCGCATTAAATATGCAGTAAAAACTTGAAAATAAGCCCAAAAAAATGCAAAAATTGCTAATTTAAAAAAAAAATATTCAGCAATTTATAAACAGTTCCAATTAACCCTCAAATACCTTAAAATTTAAATATGTAGTTTGAAATTTATTTGTCTTTTCGCATCAAAATTCTGACTAAAATGATTCCTTCTTCCACACTATCTCAATTATTCAATTCAATTGGTACCGTTATACTTAGAATTGTATACTCATTTAAATTTTTTGCATCGTAACAGTGTGAAATAATAAGGTTTTCTTCAATACTAATTTATTCTGATGACCGACTGTAGGCGGTCTTGAATGTTTGAGGGTTAATAAAAACAATCCTAAAATTATAATCGGTAAATCCCAAACACCATAGTATTTACAGACGAATTTGCGATAATTTACCCTATTTGGAAATTAATATTATATAGATACTAAAATCCATATAAGATTTTGTGTCTTAAAGAGATTTTAGGGACGGTCACTACTCCTAAGTTAAAGCTTTTTATAGATGGGAATTTTACTTGCAGTAAAATATTTTTGGGTCGAATTAAATCTAAATACTCATATAACTAGATAACTTACATACACAAAGAATCTAATTTGGAGAAAAGCTTTTATGGGGAATATGTAAAATAATAGACCGATTCTCACTATTTACATAGACTTCGTTCTTAGTACAATAAATATGTATTTACCAATTTTAATCAAATTATCTACAAGATCGTAACATGTACTTTGCACACAAAGTTAACATGGACAGACAACCAGCCAAACGGGCGAATGGACATCGTTAGATCACTTTAAAAAGTAATTTTGGGTCGAACGGTATATTAAAAGGTTGGTCCAGATTTATTTGTATTACAAACATCGCCAAAAATGTATTAAGTTAATTTTTCCTTAATTTTTACTTTTGTGTTTATAAAATCTGAAAGTTTTAAATAACATTAATCTCGCCAACCGGCTTTGTCTTACAATTTTTGAGTAAAAAAAATTATATGTAGATGGCGAAATTAAAGCAACACGTTGGGTATACAGATACATATTTAAAACAGAAAAAGCAAAAAATCTGTTAAACAGAATTTCGAAAAATTAAACAACATAAAAAAATATTTGCTGCGAAAGCTCTAACAAAATTGAACATGCATCAAAATATGCCTTAAAAGGCAAAATATGTGCTATAAACTAAAAAAACGCTGCAAAAAGGCTCTTTTAACTAAATTATGCAAAAAAAAATCCTGCAAACGGTAAAATATGCAAAATTTATAAAAAGCTCTAAAACGTATAAATATATTGTGGGTGCCTTCATTGGTCGCACAAGGAAAAACATGCAATTGCATATTTATGGTTTCCCTGATGATCACTTATATATCAAATTTTAAACAAATTTACTTAAGTTTGGTATTAAAAAAGGTATTTCATAAGCTGGTGCCATAGAAGGTATTACGCCCACAAAAACAATTTAAATTAAACTCAGCCTTCAAAAGTTTCCTAATTAAAACGCTTATACACTGAATTCCACGTTTATAAATCAATGCGTTTACGAGTAATCGTGTTCACAAACGGAGGGCCAGACAGAAATGTATATGAGAGGTAGAGGCAGTAGTCGCATTGGGCGCATTTTTTTTACCAAATTTCCTGTTATTTACAAAAAATTTTTTCGTCCTAATTTTTAAAATTGTACACTGTGCGTCTTCAAGTATATGAATATAGTTATATATAAGAAAATTATGGCATTAAAGGCTATTTTCTGGAGTGGTATTTGTATGAGAGATATTTTTAAATATGTGCCAAATTGAATGTAACTACCGACATAATAAGATGGTTTTTGGGCACAAAAACTCTATTCCGAAAAGAATTCAATGGGGATATGTGCAATTATAGACCGATTCTTACTGTTTTATGACAAATAATCCGAATGCGACATGTACCTTGTGAACAAGGTATACTTTAACAGACGAAAAGCCCGCCGGACAAACATCTTTAGATCGATAAGAAAATTGAGTCTTAATCGATCGTTAAACTAAAAGCTGGATCTTATGTCAATATTTGAATATGTTACACATATCAGCACAAATGCACAATACCCTCTTCACTATGTTGGTGTGAGTATAATGAAAGAAATGCAATAACAGTTTTTATCATGCACAATTAATGAATTAACAAATAAGTCCATATATTTTATTTTTCTCTAATCAGTTTTTCGTTAGCATAATAAAAATATTTCATACATTTCTAAAAAAGAAAACAATTCTTTTTACATAAAGTTTATTCCACAATTATTCTTTATTTATGTATGTATGTGCATGCATATGCTTTTAATTTGACCCACATTTCATTGACGGCATATATTATTGTATTGCTCTCTTTTATTCAAATTCTAATATAAAGTATACATGCATATTAATATGAGTCTACAACAACTAATAGTGTGGAAAATGCAAAAAGATTTGTGTAACCCAATTTTAAAAATATGTACAAATGATAAAAATGAAGTGATTCTGTTTCACATGGCATATAAAAATGTTAACATAAAATTTCATAAATTTTTTTAACTGTTTTTTTTTTGTAAATTTTTCAATTTTACAAATCTATAAAATTTATTGCATTTTATTTGAGCAAAAAAAAATATACAAAATATTCCACATAAAGGCACGCACATACATAGTACATCACTAAAGAAACATATGGGCAATAGGTTTTTTGCATTAAAAATTGGGTGTGTACGAGTTTGGATGAAATTGATTGTGGAAATGTGCGCTTTTGTAGAAAACAAAATTCATACTTATAGCTTTAGGATGCCATGCAGGATATAGAACAGCTGTTTTGCCGTTTGTAACAAATGTACAATTTTTGTCCTAAGATTGTTTTATTTTTCTAATTTTTAGAGAATTTTTTACAAGACAACAAAGTCGAACTTAGAGAACCTTAATAACTAGGCTAGAACTTGAGCATACTAAAAGGATCAGGCTAGAGATCAAAGTTGGATTTTTTTAAGGTTAGACTAGAGACTTTATTAGTCGTAGTCTTAATAATAATAGAGACTAGAGTCTGGAATAAAAGGTCAAATAGAAGCTAGGCAATAAGCTAAGCTAAAGATAAGAATTAAGGCAAGAATCAAGACAAGAATCTGTACTAAAACGTAAAGTTCAAACTAGCTTAGAGATTATATTTTAGTGTTTATACCAGACATCTTGTTTATAATTAAAATAGAAACTAGATCAGACATAAGAATTTTAGCTGGAGACTTGGCCATAAAATTGGCTGGAAAATAAACAAGACAATATAATTTCTTGACCAATGCAAGATCTGTATAGCAGCATTTAACGGAATTTTGGCGTACAATCAAAAGAAAAATCAATCCATCCGTACTCAAATTAATCCGAAGCGGTATTAATAGTACGGTGAGTACGGATTTTCTTGAATCAAGTACAGAAAGATTGATTCAAGTATGGATTTTCAATCGCGAACTACTTAAACTATCCATATTCAATCCCGATTTCGTACTTGTAATAATCCGAAAATGAGATTGATTTAAACGCTTGTTTGAAAATTTTTTAATTTCTATAAATTTTTTTACTGATTCAATTAATATTTTTCTTTAATTTTAATTTAACCAACAAAAATGTAGACAACTATTCAAAAATATAATATACGCGTTATTGGTTTCAAGTTTTCATAACTTTGTATGAAATATTTAATATTTTTAATTAGGCTTAAGTTCATGAAATTTAATTTTCATTAAATTATTTTTATGAAGAAAGGAATTTTACAACATGAAAATTAATTAAAATTGTTATTGATAATCCTTCATTCTTGACCGTGGTCGGGGCGGGGCGATCGAAACATGTAATGGTAACCTACCGGCCGCGGTTCGAGCCCCGGCCACGGTCAAGAATGAAGGATTATCAATAACAATTTTAATTAATTTTCATGTTGTAAAATTCCTTTCTTCATAAAAATAATTTAATGAAAATTAAATTTGATGAACTTAAGCCTAATTAAAAATATTAAAAGTTTGGATTAAAAACCATAAATAGTTCAACAAAATAACCACAATACTAATTACTTGTATGAAATATTTAACGCTCTTTAATGTTGTGGTTTTTTTGCATTTTTTTATTTGATCGTAGGCAACACTTCATCATGTGAATTATAAGAACAACAACTAAAAACACATACAGTCCATTTTTGGACGCCTTAAAAAGGTACAACAATAAGAAAGATGATAAAAAAGCGTGAAAAGGTTTGTAGTAAAAAAAAAAAACAAAAACAATAGCAGGTAAAAAACGTTTCACTCTTTTTAAACAACAGGAACAAAATAAATTTTTGGTTGGTTTCAAAGTTGGTAAAAAAAAATGAAAATAAAAACCCGTATTCAATTTTTTAAAACTGTTTAGTTAAATACATCAAATACAAAAATTGAATGATGACGAAAAACATATCGAGTCGGTCTGCTGCCGTTTTCGGTTACATTTCTTCTTCTTTAGCCAAGGAAACGATACAGCAACAGTGAGTGATGAAGAAAGACATTGTGTGTATAAACAAGACTTGGTTCAAAAATTATACCAACAAAAAAATGTGTCTCAAAGCCAGCCGCCGCTCTGCTCTGCCTTCATCTTCTCCCCTACAGTGCTTGCTTGTGCGCGCGTCATTTCTTGTGCAAAAACTTTTTTGTTTGATTCAGCAAAACTATTTGTTAGAAATTTATATGAATTTCAGGAAACTTTTTGTTGGATTTAGTAAAATATTTGTTTGAAAAAATCAGTGTTTTTTCAATAAACGAAATGCAAATAAATTGTTTGAATATGCGAATTTGTTTGTAGGACCGATTTCAGACAAAAAATGTTTTGATTCTACAAATTTTTTGTTTGAATTTGAAAATAATTTTGTCTGTGCATGCAAGGTTAAAAAGTAAATTTGAACTAATGTTTCACATTTAGTTTATATTTTTGGTTAAATATGTACACCGTACTATTAATACCGCTTCGGATTGATTTGAGTACGGATGGATTGATTTTTCTTTGGAGTGTATTCTCCGTAGCCATTAGAATCAGTTTCGTTTCGCTTCAGTTAACTTCTAGTCCGATTTTGTTCGCCTAATGTAGGGGACACCTAAAAAAACTCATGTTGCATATTGTATTCATAATGTAATCTATTGCTAGTTATTGATACTACTGGCAAAAACTAAAAACAAAAAAAAAACGTCAATAATGAAAGCAGAAAAAAGGAGCCTTTAAGCAAAATGATTTAACATTGAATAAAGAAATGTACATTTTGTACAACAAAGAAAACAAAAATTTATAAAAATGTTTTTTGTCACATATTTTTTTATTTTTTTATTTCCTAAAGATATAATCCAACTAGCGATACCAAACTATGCACCGCCTGCCAACCGCCTTCGCAAAGCTTCCTTCAACCATTTTGACATTAATAGTTAGTTTTGCAGTTTTTATTTCCACTCCCTCACATTCTGTAGATGGGATAATGTTTGCTAACGGTATTTTGATATTGCCTTGTTGCACCAAATAAATGTTTTCAATGTTATAACGTTTGGAACATTTAGATGTGGAAATATTGTAAAAATGTTGCAGTTTTCCTTAAGCCATTTTTGATTTGAATTCTTTTCTCTTTTTTTTCGTTAAACAAAGTTTTATTTCCATTTGTTGTATTTTATTTCTTTTGAAATATAAAATTTTTTTTACAGACATAAATGCAACATAAAGTTTTTCGAATTATGTAGATTTGACTGTGCTGCTGGGCGATTAATTTTTTTTTTTTAAAGGATTGGACTTATAAATCTTCATATTGTAAAGTGTCCCTGATTTTTTTTTTAAGCTAAATTTGGGGTATGAGCTTTAATAATTTGTAAATCATAACCTAAAAATATAATTTTACCATAAAATACATTTTGTTTAAATTAATAACATGATAAAATGCCCAATCAATTGATATATAAATATAGAAGCACTGCATCCCATTAGATCTTTTGTGCAGCCTCGATATTGATCATGACAGATTTAGGCTACGTACGAATTTTTAATTATTCTGCTAGGTGAAAGAGCATTAATTTCGGTTGGATCCATACCCAGCAAAAGCTTTAACTACATTTTACCAACAACTATTTTTGTAACAACTTTCTAAATGTATTATTTTTTATACCTAATCGCTTATCGCAGCATTACATTACACGAATTTATGAAATATTTTCTCTTAATAGGCTTATAAGAAAAATTACTTGCTAACTGTGAAATAAATTATACGTACGTGGAGACGCACAGTGTTACCGCAGACCAATCTAGCTGTAAGAAAGTGCATTTGTTGATACTTGAAAATTTACCTTATTCATTTGGTAATTGTTTAAGAACTATTTACAGTTCATAACTGCATATCGGTTTTCTTAATTTTTTCATTATTTGTTTTATTATGCTGATTAAAATAAGAGCAATTGCATTGTGGATGTTTTTATAAAAGCGTAGTTTATTTTAGCATCATGTTTGAACTGATCGTTATATAAAAGAACTGCACATTTTTGAATTTTTTTTTCTTACTACCCAACAAACACAAAGTCAAACCTTTGATATAAAATAAATTTATCATTTGACATTAAACACAATTTGTAAACCTTTTTTGATTGTTTGATTTTAACATTTGAATTCAAATTGATAATGATTTTATTTTTTATCGATTTGATGTCAAATTGTTATCAAATGTTATTCTCACATCAAAAAATTACTGGGCAGCACTGCAGCGAAATAAATGCAAAAATAATGTATGGATAATATTTGTTTTGTGTAGTTAATATTTGGTAGTGTCAGATATTTATTATTCTGTTTAGAAGAAATACGCAAACCATCATTCAAACTAGAGGTCTGCAAGAATAAATAAAAAGCAATTTCAACACACTCATTTGTTTTTTAACTGCAATGAGTCAAGACACAATCATAACGAAACAAATGAAAGAATAAACAAACACACAACAAATAAAAACTCATTCAATTCAGTCAACTCAAGTCAAATGAGTTAAATATTCAAATATAATTTGAATATAAAATATCTGTACCAACACATTATGTATGTATGTGTAAGCTTAACCCCAGCGGGAAAAAGAAGGAGTAGGAAGGCCTTCTAGAAGGCCTCTGTACCCCTTCTTTTGGATGTACAAGGCCTTCTTGCTCCATTCCATACTCATATATTTTTTACACACGTTGTCATTGCGGAGAAGGCCTTCCGCTCTCGCTTCTTCAGCAGGTACATAAGAAGGGTAACGAGACCAAAAAAAATTGATTTTGCTTTTGCTTGTGCAAAAAAACAATACAAAAAATGTTACTCCCTTCTCATAGAAGCGAGTGTGGAAGGTGTATCTTATCTTTTATACAAAAGAGCCGAGGCCTTCTATGAGGCCTTCTTAAGCAGTTAGATAAGAATAGTATTTGAATCAAAAAATCTTTTAAGCAGGCCTTTAAAAAGGCCTGAAGTAAGAAGGTCTTCTGAGTTCTTCCGCTGGGTTATTAATAAAAGAAGCCATAAGCTTACACACATATTATGTCAGTGTATTCAAATAAATGTATGCACATTCAATAATTCAAAAATTATTCGAATGTTTTTTGTAAACTTGCTCTCTCTAACGGGTCATTCCAATGTTTTGTTATTTATGAATGACTCTCAAATTCATTTACAGTAAACAAGTTTTTTATTCAATTTATTCACTCTTATCTTGTCTTTATGAATGTTTTTTATTTGAATAAATGTTGTACACTTTGAGTAAAGGCAAACGAGTGAGTTATTCAAAGCAGACCTCTAATTCAAACCATGTTTCTATTTGTCCCAACACTATGCAACATGTCTATTTCAACATGTTATATGGTTCTCAGAATAAAACCAAAAACATATTCAGTTGTATTAAAAATTTATTTTTTATTAAAATAAAATAAATATTATTATATTTAAAAATAAAATTAAATACATACATTAAAGAAACATTTAAGAAAAGTAAAATAAAATACAAACATACCTTTACCTGTATCAGTATACTGTAGAACAGAAATTAAAAAAATGCAGGGCTAATGACAAAATGTTGTGTCAAAATTGCTATGCAGGTTTCAAAGTTGTTGGTTTTTTTTTTGGCTTTTACATTTTTATTATTGCAAGGCAACGTTTTAATTATTTTGTAATTCATGTTTCCTGATTAACTGACGCTCGCGGATGGAAAATGACGTATAAACACACACTGTATACATTTTCAAATGTTTGCTCCTTTAGAGAATGTGTTTTTAAGCAAACAAAAATTATGGTATTAAACATGCCTTTTGTGGGCAACTTATTTTATTATTATAATTTTATAGTTGAAAACATTTCACATAATTGAATATGATTAAGGTGTAAAACACCATATAATATTATTATTAGTGAATTTAAAAATGTTAAGGACAAAAAAAGTTTTCAAGTTATATTAGAACTATAATAAATTTATTAGGGTAAACATATTAGGCAAAGATGAATAAAAATGGTCGTAGTGACCACTCCTTAATCATGTGTTTTCTCTGCGTGTACAATCCTACTTTTAATGACTTCCTGAATTCATTACTTTGTAGCTTTATCCGCTACTTTTTGGATAATTAGTTATATATTTAATAATAAATTTATTATTATATCTTAAATAAGTAATAATTATACATTACAAAAAAAAATATAATTATTATTACACGATTTAAATAATTATTTAAGTCAATTTGCAGTATATTCCGTTAATATTTGTTAAACATTCGGTAAAACTATATAATTTTAACAATAATTTTGATGTGAAATCCATAGAAAATCAATCAAATGTTTGTAACTATATGCATAAATATGTTCCAACAGTATATTTTTGTTATTAGAACACTAGTAGTTATATCGATCTAATGTAAACGATGTTTTTTGACATAATATTTACATTACACAAATTTGAATTACAGTGTTAGAGGTTAAAAATGATTTTGAGCAGCCTAAACACTCTTTATCAAATGTTTTCTTACATTTCGAAAAATTTATTATTGTGTTCACTTTTATGCATATAAGAGCAATTTTAATAAGTGTGTTTGAACCTTTTTGAATTTATTTGCAACAACTTATTTTTGGCCTCTTTTTCTAACTACATATTTTTATAAAACTTTTAAGTATAAAAAACATATTATTTTTTTGGTTATAATTGGCCAAATTGTAAAGGATTACTTTTGGGAAATCGCGAACAAAAATAAGTACTTTTTCTAGTAGAAAAGTAAGTAGTCTTCTCGCCAAGTTCTCATTATTTTTCTGCTTATTTTGTAAGCAAAGTTTTTGCTGGGATTTGCTGCCAATATACGCTATACCGCTTTTTAAATGCTTATATTGATAGCATACCCATAAGTTAGATAGAGCCTTATAATATGTTGATTACACTGAGCAACAAAAAATACCAGCATCAATACTTGCAAAGTGAAATGAAACTATAGACTCGGGTTCCCGAAATATCGAATATTTTCTGCATTAAATTTCACGGGGGTCTTCTAAGACTAAAAAATCGTGCAATGTATGTAAAACGGATTTTCGAAATTCCGGGCCTGGAAATTTTTGGACTTTTCGAAACCCCGTTTAACATACATTGCACGATTTTTTGGTCTTAGAAGGCCCCTAGTGAAATTAAGTGCAGAAAATAAAAAAGGATATAATATATTCTATGAAAAGAATCGTCATAATATTCTACTGCAGACATCTGAAATAGTCTTTTAGCTCAGAAGTACATTTAGTATATTTTTTTAACTTGTATCAAATCCATTTTCAAGAATTTCAAAAATTTCAATGCCCGAAATTTCGAAAATCCGTTTTACATACATTGCACGAACTTTTGGTCTTAAAAGACCCCTAGTAAAACTTGATGCAGAAAATATTCGTGGAATATGGGAAAGTTAAAAAAAAATGACAATTGTAATAACCCCTTCAAATGAGTGTTAGAGGGTTAATATATTCTAAGAAAAGAATCGCCATACAATTCTACTGAAGGCATCTGAAATAGTATTTTAGCTCAGAAGTACATTTAGTATATATTTTTTGACTAATATCAAACGCCTTTTCAAAAAAATCAAATACTTAAGGGGCCGATATTTCCGATATTATTAAAAACCCTTTGGCAGATTTGCTCTACCAAGAGTCTAGTTTCATTTCGCGTTGCAAGTATAGAGGTTGGCGGCGATGACCCGAATTTTGCTGCACTGTGTTATTGATATGAAAAGAAGGGAATGGAAAAACGCTATGACTATTATTTTGGCGGTACGAGTTCTCGTTAATTTCATAAAAGCATTATCTTGCTAAATCTAAATAAAATCTATTCAGAGATATTAAAAATTAACAATTGTGATTTTTCATTGAACTGTAGGTTTTTAATTGAAGTTTTTGATATTTTAATTAGGCTTTAGTTCGTCAAATTTACATTTCATTAAATTATTTTTAGTGAAGAAGGAATATACAACATGAAATGAATTGAAATTTTTGGATAATTTTATTCTTGACTGAACACGGGATTGCACTCGGGTCGAATTTACATGCTTCGAGAATAACCACATTCCTATCATCAGAATCTCTGCACCACTGCGGCGCCTGCCAGTCTATAGTCAAACATCCATCTTTAAACAATGGTATTGATGGATCGAAATTTGCTGTAATAGATTATCCATTTTCAATTTTATTTACATGTTTCAAAATTACTTATGGTTTTTCGTACTTTTTGTCAAAATTTTGTCTTGAAAACTTAAGTACATTTGTTTTTTATGTTTTTTTTTTTTTTTTTTTTTCTTTTTGCCTTTTTCTCGTTGACCTTTTTTTGTACAACTTGAAGGTCGTGACGTGTCCAGTCAAGAATAAAATTATCAAAAAAAAAAATTTTAATTAATTTCATGTTGTAAATTCCTTCCTTTACCAAAAATAATTTATGAAAATTAAATTTTAGTTTAAAGCAGGTTTTAAAAAACTGCAGTCGAAACCAAAAAACTGTCGAACAAAAATCGAATATTTCTATACAACTTTTAACTTTTTGAGTTGGTTTGACAGCGACTGTTTACATTTAATGAATCAGAAGTCAAAGCAACAGTTTATTTTTGAAAAATGACAAAAAAAAGTAGTGGAAGAAATTGCAGTTTTTCTACTTTGACTGCCGTTTTTTAAACGCTGGTTAAAGATTAGTTTAACGATATATAATAATACGTGACTCTTGGTAATATTTTCCCCAAGATGCTTTCATATATGAGTCCCTAAGGCGGAACAGTTGCAAAGCGGATATTCAGATATCTCATCATCAATCTCGCAGAATCTTCATTGTTTGGTAATGAGATTACTTAGCATAAGCTAATTGTTTTTAAAACCATAATGGCCAGTTAGTAGGCTAGTAAGTGCCAATAGTTCACTTTTTTTAAAGCAGAAGTAATTACAATACGATAAAGTGACAAATATGTTAGCTTCTCGAAGCCGAGAAGTATTCTACTATTTCTGAATAAATTCTCATTCGGAACATGATTTTAACGTATCTCTAATGTAACCAGAAAGGAAACCGAAAAAGGAATCAGACCTTTAAATGGTCGGTGAGCCCCTCTATTTGCCAACTAAAAAAAATATAAATAAAAAATCTAATGAAATTGTAATCATGACATAAAACAAAAATTTGCTTTAAAAATTTATTGTTCACCTTATTAAAGTGTAAGAAAAATTTACACCAATTAGTTTGGACAATTGTGGCTTTCTGTGAAATATATTTTTTCAAATGCTTTTATTCTCAAATAAATAAAATAAAACATTTTCTGTCTGCTCTTTAGCAAAACTGCAAAGTTGTATTCAAAGTCTCAAAAAACTTTATACAGGGTGGCGCAGAACGAGCTTTACGGTTTGAATTCTTTATAAGTTTCTTAATTATTATTTTTTCTTTGTTTTTTTCCAGCATTTTGAAAAGAAGATTTTGGAAATTAATTATGAATAGAGATGAGATTTTCATGCACTAAAAAATCGAAAATATGTGCTTAAAATATGCACTAAAAAATCCAAGATATGCTTAAAAAGATATGCACTAAAAACTTGAAAAATATCCATAAAAATCGTTTGTTAATTTTACTAAAAACAAAAATATATAAAACTCAGTCCTTTCTTATTCAAATATCTTTAAAAAAAACTTAAATTACTTTTAATTTTTGTTTGTTGAAATAAATAAGTACTGTTTTCTTAAAAGTAAAACTTTGTCTTGTACTTAAAGAATGCCAATGCATTTGGAAAAAATTAATTTTCAGATCCCACTTTGATATTTATTTTATTTTTTTAAGTCCTTTATTTTTTTTTTTTTTTTTTTTTTTTGCAAAACGTTTAGAATTTTTTTTTTTTACTTTGTCAGGCTATTCTTCCTTTCACATTGATAATTTTATTTTCTGCAATATCAATTAATTTGATTTGACTATTAAGTGAACTTAATCCTTCCTAATTAGTTATTGGTTGACCAATATATCTGTAATTGGAAAATACAAGATCTAAATTTCTTCTGATGTTATTTAAATTTAATATTTCTTTTACTTTTTTAATTGCATAATCATCGTATCAACAAGCTCTTCTAAAATTCTTAAATAACTCAAAGTTTTTTTAATAGAATTCTGAAGCATCCAGCCAGGCCAACACCTTGTTACCACTGGATGCGGTGGAAAGGGAACCAAGGGATACATTTCATTAAAAATTGCAATATTATCGAATTGGCTTCTAATTTTCTATGCAATGCGGTATAACCTATATGCCAAGCAAGTAGCTTGTAACAGTTTTTGATAAAATAATTAAACCCCATTGAAAGCCTTAAACATGTAGGGTGCAGCATCGGTTTAAAATAGAAGGATCTTTTGTTGAAATTTTGAAAAACTTGTATTTAAATCAAAGCTCCAAAAAAAATGTTTTTATTGATTTTAAGATTTTTTTAGAAGGTTTTTTTTTGTGTTTTTAAAATTATTTTTAAGAACTTTTTTATAAAAAGGAAATTAAAAATCACTCAAAAATGTCAAAATATGCAAAAATTTTCATTAAAAAACTAAATATGCATTTTCTCCAAAATATGCAACAATATGCAAAAAATAAACGATGCCATTTAACGCAAATTAATTGATTTGTAAAAATAATTGGTCGACATCGTTCTTAGACTATCGACAAAAAACATGCATGGAAATCGCATCCGTAATTATGAATAACCATACAATCAAACTAAAATAGTTACACCCGAAATTTTGGGAAAACTCATTAAAAAAATCACGTATGTGCGAAGCAAAAAAAATGGACATCACTTACAGCGTATCATTTTTCAAAGCCAATTCAAAAAATATCCCAATAATATACTGTTAAAAAAAGTAGTAATAATCGAATAAATAAAAAATTTATATACCGTTTAAACGATATAGCCCATTCTGCTCCACCCTGTATACACATACATACATATAAATTTACATATGTATTTTTTATTTTTTTTTTTTTTTTTTTGCTATTTTGAATTCTTTTTATTTTATAAAATGAAATAAAATACAACTTGAAACCACAGTTAGCTGACCACAATACTTTGGTGGTATGTAAATACATACATATTTTTTTCCACTCAAGTATTCATACACTCGTGATTTGTATGCATACAGCTAATATTGTTTTTGTTTTCAATGCAACATCACCATTACAACATTACGAGCACATGGATATACATAGTAAATAAATAGATCGAAAGATGAAAAAACTATGTTTGATACCAGTTACACTTTCTGTTAGTTTTTATTTAACTCAGAATAAATATAAAAAACAACGTATGTAGATATTAACAACTTTTCTAGAGTGCTTCAATAAAAGTTTTATTTGTGGGAGCAAATGACAATTTTGCTGTTTTAAATAAAAATAATAAAATAAAATACTTTACAACTTGCTGCAAGTATAAGTGTGTGTTAGGGTGACCCCTTAAAGAATTGCTGTGGCTACCATAAGCGAATAATAGTGGTTTCGGGATCCAAGCTCGAGCTCGTATGTGAAACAAAAAAACTTTTTATGCTTTCGTACACTGATAGAAAAGGCGTCATAAAAGGATGTCAACCTAAACATCACTTGGCCAAAGTGTCATCAGGGTCAAAATGAAATTATGTCATCAATGGGATGACACATCGGCATCACAGAAATGACAAACATGTCCTCAGTAACATCGGAAAAAGGACACATTAGCATCAATTTAATGACAGTTTGTCATTAAGTCAAAGTCATTGGAACTGACTTAAGTCAAAGTGAGAGAATATTATAATTTATTTACCCGTTGCATATGTTTGTTTCACGTTTGTTGAATTACGATCTTTGTTTACAGCAGAACTCTCAATAATAAGACACCAGCACCATGCCTCATATGGTTTTCGTAATTATTCTACTTTAAAAATTTCATTTGTTTAACTAAATAAATTTAAAAAAATAAAATATAAGAATTTTTGCTTCTCATAATACATTGTTATCATGAAAATAATGTTAATAATATACAAAATGTTTTTTCTCGAATTTATGTCACTATAGTCATAAAATAGATGACACGTAAAAAATTACAAAATTGTACGAAGACGTTAGTCATTGGATTGATTTTACTTTTTGCATCATTGATGCCATTTGTAGTAACATTGATGTCAGAATTCTGATGATAAGGCATCATCAATATGAAGATGCATTTTTTTTATCAAAATATAATTAACAAAAAAAGCCAGACTAAACCCCATACAAGACGTTGTAAAAAGTTGAGACGAACAAAAAAGAGACTAGACAAAAGCCCCGACCAGATTCTGGACTAGAAACTAAACTTAAAACTCAACTTGAGCCTGGATTACTAAGTAAACAAGAGGTTAATATAGAACAAGGCGTATTCAACTACAGGTGGTGTCGGAACTATAACAATCCAAAAAGAACAGAAACATAGGGTTTTTTGCATTGCATTGTTAGTGCCATTAGCCCGAAATGTCAACCATTATTAGCAAAACACTAACAAATCAAAACAAAAAAGCTCGAACTGTCAAACTCAGATGCCGTATCGACGGCACCTGTAGTTAATTCGCCTTGATACAGAGAATACAGAAGTTACAAGACTTAAGACTTCACTAAAGGATGATCTATATACTTGACAAGAAACCAAAGACGAAACCTTAAACTAAACCTAGACTAGAGACTAGACTAGATTAGATTAGATAAAGAGACCAGATTAGACTGCATAGGGTGCCCAGCTTTTTTTTAAATTTGCCAAATTCATTGCAAAGTGTAAATTTCTGGTTTATTTTTAACGATTCCTCTTTTCCGGGAGCAACAAGCTATGGTCGAAAAACAACTATGCTATTATAAGTGCAAGCATATTTTTGTTATAAGTAACCATTGCATATTCGGAGGTAATCATAATATGGTTGTGGCTTCTTGATGGATGACTAATTTAACCATAATATGGTTGCCGGTGGCAATAATATAGTTAAATTAACCATAACATGTTGAAAATTGTTTGTTAAAAATAATTTTTTTGGGTTTGGTTATAATGAAAAATATTTTTTATCTGCGTATAGATTAGAATTATAATGAAAAATGTTTTTTCTCTGCGTGTAGATTAGAATTAAGACTAGATATAAGGCTATATATAAGTCTTAACCATGGAATGCACAAAATACCAAACTATAGACTTCAGTAGAGACCAGGGGAAGCCAAAAAGTTATATTTTTAATACTTATACGCCACCTAATACGAGTACAGAGAGGTATGACTACCAAAAAGTATGAACATAAATAAGTTTGTATAGCGACTGGTATAAGTATGAACAACAGGCATGCGTATGGATATTCGTATGAATTCGTATGAGTAAAGGTATGTATCGATGAGTATCGACAAGTAAATTCAGCAATTCGTATGTATATCTTTAAGCAAGCAGTGTTGCCACGGCTTAAAAATTTTTGATGCAGAATTATATTTTAAGTATTTTCCAAAACCAGCCTAACAAATATAGCACGGATTAAAAAAGAATTTTATTAATTTATGTTAAAGTTATATAAAAAAAAATTAATATTTTCTATTACATATTAAAAAATTATGCTTCTATAAACAAAAATAAAATATAATCTCTTTTCGGAAGAGATTATACTGCTGACAGAATTAACAAAATTCTTGATTCTTATTTAGACAACCGTGGATACCTTGTGGACTTGTTTTTTCACCATATCTTGATGTCAAAGTCTTCTGTAAGGCTAACATTTTCGTCGGCATACTGATCGACTTTAGCCCTTAAATTTTGAACAATTAAACTTCTTAAAAGTGTAACTGCCAACAGATAAACTTCTCAAAGTCATAAAATGTATGAATGTATTTACCTGTGATATCTCATTTCCTTACCACGAATATTCGATTTATTTTTTTGGTATTCGGTTAAGTTTTGTGTTTTTATTAAGAACGGTTAAAATAATACGACTTATTTTAATTTTCAACCATTTTTTTCAGAATCCCTCAAAAATAATTTTTTCTTTTTAGATAAGAACGCAGATGTTTATTTTTGTAGAGTCAACAATCCTTTTTTAATAAACGATTTTGAAAGAAAAATAATTTATTAGTGATTCTGCAATTACAAAAAAACATTTCTGGCAACATTTATGGAAATAAATTGACAAATAAAAAAGGTTCGAAGTCAATGATATAACTATGGGTGTATGTGAATATGTGCGAGAATGAAAAACAATAAGTGTGATAACATACATGAACAAAATCAAATACGCAGAGATATACACAAGTATGAGAATAAACATATACGAGTACGCACACGTATTGAAAATTTTCGATTTGTGCTAGAGTACTTTAATTTTTTGGTACCCATTGACTTTCTCTGGAAGTGACTAGATAAAATACTTTACCTAAATCTAGACTACAAATGACTATATTCTTGATTAAATTCTAGAGCACAGACTAGACTAGACACTTATGATATTTTCTATTCTACAAAAAAATATCACATTTTATTTGAGGGACTTAAGCACCTTTTATAATGAGAAAAAAGAGGTTGAAGTTAAATTGCAATAAAAAATTTTAGATGCTATCTGGAATATTTTTTTTTTAACTTATGAAGATCCTAAGTAATATTTTAATCTAACAAGATGAAAAAAATACCATTTTTTAAATATAAAATACCCAAAAAATACCTTTGAAGTAAGGAAAGTTTTATAACCTTTGCGCATATCTATTTTTTAAATTTCTAAATAAATGGACTTGTGTATACTTCAAAAAAATATTACCAAAATCTTATATAAAAACAACATAGACTGAATTTTTCAAAAGACATTTGATTAAGAAAATCTTTTATGGTTCGTTGTAACATTGCTTAGTCGTCATAATCAGATTCCATGACTTCATCGGGCTCTGTTTCATCCTTACATTTGCTTTCGATTCTTTCCGGAATTTCTTCCGTTCTTTCATTCTATTCGTAGTAATTTGGTGGAATATGGCAAAGAAGAACCTGGTAGTTCTTTAATTTTATGAACTTTTTTTGACGTTGTTTTTGGAAGAAAGTTGTGGTAGTAACTGCACGGCTTGACCAACATTTCAATCTTTCATGTCAAGGGTCGTCCATCTCAAGTACATTTTTCGGATGCCCGGAACAAAATTTCTAAAAATACTTTGGATGGGGTCTACTACACCCAGAGAAAAAACATGTTTAAATATAGTCACCTCCAACAAAACTATTTTTAAAGACAATTTTAAACATATTGTGTTTAATTTAACCATTTAATTATCACCGACAACCATATTATGGTAAAATTAGTCCTCCATCAAGAAACCACAACCATATTATGGTTGCCTCCGAACATGATATAATTAATAATAACTAAAATATGTTTAACGCTTATAATAGCATGGAAGGTTTTCAACCATAGCATGTTGCTCTTGGAAAATAGGAAAATATTATTGTTAATTTAAAAACAAATTATTGTCATATTTAACCATTAAATGCTTAGAGGCATCCACAAAAGATTGTGACTTCTTGATGGAGAACTAATTTAACCATAATATGGTTGTCGTTGACACTAATATGGTTTAATTAAAAATAATATGTTTAAAATTTTCGTTAAAAATGTTATTGTTGGAGGTGACCTTATTTAAACATATTTTTTCTCTGCGTGTAAAGTTATAAAGTCCTTATACTGCATCGATGTTTCAGTAAATTTTTTACTTGAATTTGCCGCAAGCAAAAAAAGTATTTTAAATATTTGTTTGTGCTCCAAGCGAAACAAATATTTTGATGACAAGTGCTAGAATTGGTCGCCATATCTCGCTACCGGATGATAATCTCACATTCACCTCTTGTGCTCTGAAATTCCCTGAACTTCAGCTACTAATTCAAAATGTAAACTTAATTTTAGAAAAAAGACACTGGAGCCGCTTGTGTTCTAAGCCCCTCATTTGAAAAATGCAATTTTGTGTTCGTTTCCTTAAAATGTTTTGCTCTCTAAAGGGTAGCATGTTTTATTCTCAAAAATTCACCCTTACTAATGTCATAAGCAGAGAAGACAAAAAAAGCAATATTCAATACTTTTACAGCAAAAAGAAATTATAAAAAAGCAACAAAAAATTGATAAAACAGCAAAAAAAAAGCACTAAAAAATGTTTTATTCTAATTCTTCCACATCATCAAAATTATTACAATATACTATCATGTGAGCTTTTATGTTTTCAAATTTTAATTTTCTACGTCGATCTGTTAAAAGCGTTTTGTATCAAGAGAAGCTTCTTTCTACATCAACGGAGGTTGACGGTGCATATTTAAATTTGAGAATTTCATTAGAGGACAAACTTTTTACATATTCATCTTTTGGAACAGTACCAGACTCTAAAATATATTTTATTTCCAAAAACTGCTGATATCTGGGATTTCTTTTTAATATTTTCTCAAATTTCTTTTTATATTCTTGGTCCTCGACCTTGCATAGTCCGTCAAAAACTGCCGATAAAGCATTAGTGCTCTCTAAAATTAATAAACCCGCAGTTTGCAATTTTTTTATAGCAACCAAAATGTTTGCAAAATTGTATTTTAGAAATGCAAGTTAAGAACTTAGTTCGGAGTTTTCAAATATTTTTTTGGATTGCACAATTAAGTCGGCATCTTGACTGTCAAGTTCTAAAACAACGGCTTTAACTTCTTCAAGATGTTTAGCGTAGTACATTGCCGCTTCTAACCAAGTACCCCAACGAGTTGGGCATGGAGACGGTGGAAGTGCAACATTAGGATTCATTTTTAGAAAGAGTTGTTTTCTTCGCGGTGCCTGTAAAAATTTTGTTTTTGTAACATATATTTTTAACATAAATTCATATGTATGTTTATATTAAAAAAACGCAAGAACTTTCAATTTCTTTTTAATACACTCTTATTCCATTTTATATAATTTTCTTATAGAATTCTGTTTAATAGAGAAATATTTGTCATAAAATTCTTTTACTACAAAAATCATATTAAAAAAACGACTTTTAAATTCTTGCGTTTTCGATTTCCAGAACACCTCTGATTAATAGTTATATTTACCTTTAGGAAAATATTTTTAACATTGGAAATCAATTTCAAAATTTGTTCGAATGAATTCAGCTAATCAATGGATACCATGTGCAAAACATGTTAAATGAAGCATTTTCGGATACATTGTCTTTAGAGAAGATATTCCACTTAGCATATATGCAGCTGCATCCGTTACTACAAGTAACACTTTGTTATATTTTATGCCTAAATACAGAAAATTAATATCAAATCTAAACTCGATTTCTTTTCTACTTTACCATCTGGCCACAATATTTGTAACGAATCATTACAAAATGCTGCAATAGATGCTCCATTTTCAAGTACTTGCATGTTCAATTAATAAGATTTATTGTCTTTCAATTCTTCTAAGACTCCAAAAATAAAATTTGCAACATATCTCTGTTCGCTGTCCGTAGTTTCATCTACAGAAATCCATATATATTTGTCTTTGGCTGCTTGACACATTTTTTCTATAGATTCCCTATACAATTCTGGTATGTATTTCTGGCGGATGCAAGTTTCAGACGGAACCGACATTTGAGAATATTTCTCAATAAAATTTTTGAAACTGGGAGAACTAACTTTTTTTATTGGTATATTGGATTCTAACAATGCTTTACAAAGATCCTTTTGAAATGTTGTGGCAGTTGGAGTCCCTGCATATTCCGTAATTAGTTTCTGTGAATGGTTCTCTTGCTTAGAAGACGCCAATTGGTGTTTCCCACATCTTATACATATGTTGATCCACATTAGACTTTTTCGAACATTTTATTTTGCAGCAGCATATATTGCAAAAGAGCCAATTTTCTTCAATTTTAAAGACACCTTCATATGTTTTTACCATTTTAAATAATAAATTTCTATTACTTTTCTCTTTCGTCATTTTTTAAACTTTTTTATTTATTTCTATTTTTAACAGCCTACTATGATTTCAGTTGATTGTTTTTAAAATGAAAACAGAGTTGCAAAAAGGTAGTAACGAAGGCGAATTCACTTTTATAGAGGAATTCGCCTTGGTAGTAACATACGAAGTTTTTAATACAAAAATGGGAAGTTTAAACAAAAAAATCCAAAAAAAGCAACACCATTGTAAAAGAAGCTAAAAACAGCAGGTTTTATAAAAAACAGCTAAAAAAAAAGCAAAAAAAGCATTTTGGTCTTCTCTGGTCATAAGACATTGCACTTTTCGAACTGTATAAATGTATATGGCACTATATTTATAGCGATTGCCTCAAAAAGCAACAAACTACGCGAAAGTTGCAAATATTCGGAAAAGTTTGCAAAAATACCGAAAATATTTAATATTTCAAACAAGCAATAAAATTTATAAAAAGTCACTAAAAATTGCTTAATTAGCGGAAATTCCCAAAAATTTGCTAACAGCGGCATGATAGCAAAGTTTTACTTACAGGAACAAATCACAACAAATTGGAAACAAGCTCTATAATAATTTGAAATAGCTTAGTCGGATAAAAAAACCAAAATAAAAAAATGAGCTATAAGAATGAATAACAAACTTTTTATCAGGTGTTAATTCCACTTTTTCATCTTGCATCTTTTCAAAAGGTGATATTTTTTGTGTGGAAAAGAAAACACCATTAACCAAGGACTAAACTAGATTAAAGATAACAAACGAGACTAATGAATACATAAGTCACTTGATTAAGGACTATTCTATAGACTTTACCCGACTAGAGACTAGGCAAAAGTTCTTGGCTAGAATCAAGTAATCAGACTATGTTACTTATGAAACTAAATCCTAGCAATAAAACTAGAAACAATACTAGACACCAGTGTTGCCAATTTAGCCATTTAGTGGTTAGATTTAGCCATTTTTCACCCTGTTTAGCAATTAAAAAATGACTTTAGACATTAGCCATTTTTCAAATTGTTTAGCCATAAAATTTTATTTGCCTCAGTAGGCTAGCTGGTAACGAGCTAGTCTATCAGCGCCGAGGTTGCGGGTTCGATTCCCGCCAGAGACTCTGGTTTCTTTCCTGCAGACAAGCATAGAGCTTCGCGAGATTGATTAGCTTAGGAAATTAAAAAAAAAAAAAAAAAAAAAAAAAAAAAAATAATTTTTATTTTTTTTTTAAATTTATAAAAGTAAAACAAACATTTTAAACAGTTAAAACGCCTTTAATTTAAATCACAACTTTTACAAATGCTGAAAATCGCTATAAACGAGGATGAAACATCTTTCAAAGTAAAGTAACAGTATTCCAATATTTAATTTATAAAATGGATCAACACAAACATCGGTGTTTCTTTCTGGTTGCAAGTATTTCAATAAAGAGATACAGTCGGCAACAAAATTTTTTTTAGAAATTTCAGAATTGACTATAAAGTTGCTCTCACTTCCATGGTCTAATTCGATTTTTTTAATTAGATACATATTTTTACCGTAACAATAAACTATTTTTACCAACACCACAATAGTGGAGAGGGTGCTATGCTATTGATACTTAGCCAACCTTTACGTATACCGATTGACTCAGAATCACTTTCTGAGTCGAATTAACGATGATTGTCCGGCTGGCTGGCTGTTCATGTACAGCTTGTGCGCAAAGTAACGGTCGGAAATTTGCAGATAATTTAATAAAATTTGGTACATAGGTTATAATGTGTTGTAGGGTATCATCTAGTCGAGGTTGACCGCCTATACTTTTTTAATTGTTTTTTATTGTAGATCTGGACTCAAAAGGTTGGGTTACTGTTGTCGTGATTATGATTTTCCCTCAAATTATTTAAAACTAATAGGCACGAGCGATTCCTATGAGATGAACAATAACGACATCGAATTTATCGATGATTTAATTTTTAAAATATATATAAAAATATTAATTTACGTTTATTCTTATTTAAGAAATTGATCTTGACTTACAATTTCATCGTAAACAAATTTAAATGAATTATTTCTGTTTTGTTATTGAATTTTAATGTGTTTTTATTTAAAAAAGCTTTTAGCCATTTTTTAGCCCATTTTTAGCCATTTTTTATCCATTTTTTCTGTAAATTTAGCCATTCTTGGTCATCAAGTTTTGGCAACACTGCTAGACACTTATCTAGATAAAACTTTTTATAATTTTTGCGGAAAAAAATTCGTTCAGCTTATTTTGCAAAATATTAATAGAACATATTATAGGCATATTTATTATAAGACCCCAGAAAATGAAAAAAAAAGTTAATTTTCCTAAATGTTTGTATAAATCCTAATATTCCATTTAGCTCAGAAATATTTTACACTGCTTTGACCTAATTAGCACTACTTTTCTGCAAAATAAAAATATAAGCTACTTTTCGATTTTGCTTTATTAAGCATTTTACATACATTGCACCAACTTTTGGTCTTAAAAGACCACCAGTTAAATTTAATGGAGAAAATATTCGTTAAGCATTTTAACCCTCTAAACTGCCATTTCTGTAAACTTTTGTGTGAAAGTTTCAAAAAAAGACAAAAATTACCCCTTAAAATGCAGTTAGTTTGTTAAAGGGTTAATATATTCTAAGAAAACAATAGCCATGCAATTCTAGTAAAGACATCATAAATAATTTGTTAGCTCATAAGTACATTTAGTTTTTTTTTTTTTTCTTATTCCAAACGCCTTTTCAAAATAAATTCAAAAACTTCAAGGCCCGAAATTTCGAAAGCCCGAGCTTAGTTTTCAAAACCCTTTGGCAGATTTGCTTAATCAGTAGTCTAGTTTCATTTCGGATTGCAACGATTGAGGCTGGTTTTTTTGTTGCACGTGTTATTAAATATTATCAAGATAATAAAGGTCTGCAAAATTTGAAATTTTTTTGAAATTCTTTTAGAAAAAATATAACGCATACGTAAAGCTAAGTATTCTTAACATATGTCTGGCTTCAGTTCTTTTTTATCACATTTAATCTTTTTTAAATGATGTTTTTCGACTTAAAAATATATTTTTTTCGATGATGATTTTAAAAATTGGATCTAATAAAAAATTAATAGCGGTTTGTGGATAAAACATTGGTGAAATTACTGCTGTATGTCTATGACTTTTTAAAAAAATTAGAAACTATTTTCCAAGATTTTTTTATTGTCCTAAAACAGTTTTTTTCACTTTTTACAATTCCATTTAAAATTGACTTTAATTGTTTTTAGCCTGCAGATTGTTTTGTCATCTAAAAGAATTTTTGGATTTAAACAACTTTAAAGCTCTTTAAATCAATTAACTCTTTTTTGAAAACTCAGTTAAAAAAACTATCAGCAATAAAGCGTTTGTTTGCATGTTTATTTGTACATGGGCCTGGTTTTTCTTTGTAGACCTCATTGAGGAGTTCAGCAAAAAAGCGCGTAAATGTTAGCCATGTACATATTGTAGTCAAAGGCAACTTTGACAGTGAGTATCCTCAACTGACATCAAGGCTGTTTATACTGTACTATTTATATTGAGCTGAAATGAAAAAAACCGTACGGCCGCTATTATTGCCACCCGTTCAATGTATAAAACTGAAAGAAGACATACACACGCACAAATAGATAAGCATTTATATACTTGGTTCAAAAAAATGCAATTTTGTGTTCTGGTCCCCATAAATACACATACACACATTCAGATTACACCATGCCACTCTCGAGTACACACACAGAAGCATCAAAATAAAAAACGCAATCAGACATTTAGGCAGACATTAAACTGAATTCGCTTCTCCACTGGCATTTGTGTTTTTTTCTTCTTTTTTTTATTTATTTTTTTTATAAAAGTGATTACATTTTGTAGTGTTCGAGTACAGTGCCATCAGTATTTGCAAAAACGCCTTTTCTCAATTTATACTCGAATATACATATGCCACGTACGGACGTGTAAATATTTTGTGCATTTATAGGGATGTGAGGGATTTTTCAACATGCCTCTCGTTATTTTTTTGTTTTTTTGTTTCCTTTAGTTTTCGTAAAGCTTTGTTGACATTTAGAGTTTTACTTTGAAGTTTGTGTTCATTTTTGTTTACCTCCCTTTCCTTACAGAATAAATAAAATGGCTTGTAGAATGATATTTACCGTTTTAAGGCAAAAAAGGCACCATGTCATACAACGTAATTACGTGAAGAATAAGCGAGTTTTAACTGTATTTTTGAGTCTAATTTAAGGTTGTTGATTGTATAAATATGCTTACTTGTGGATTGGCTTGCAATTAGCGTTAAAACAAACATGAAACGAATGTTATTTTAAATACAAAGTCAACCAGAAATAAAAAGTTTAATAAAATAACACAAAATTAATATGTTTTATAAGGAAGATGAACATGTCGTCGTTCGTAAATTATTGTGTTCTATATGGTTATATTGTACATATATTATTGAACACACTAATTTACGAACTACGATTTGCTATTTTTGTTTAGCGCATTTTTATTAAATTTATGTTTGGATGTTATCTTTTGAGTCTTAAGAAACATACAATCAGCAACTTGAAAAAAAAAACTTTAAATAAGCATAAAAACACAGGTAGACATTGAAAACTTTTAAAAAGTTTTTTAAGCATTCCAACTGATCTTTATATTTTTGAGCTCAGCTCGTCGCTGTTTGTACTAACTGACCTAACTGAAATATTTTTAAAAATTGAGTTAATTATTTAAAATAAAAATATTTTTATTTATTTAACACATAACAAAAGATGTTATACTACATAACAAATAATGCAAAAACCTAATTTCATTCATAATTTGGCTAGGAAATGACTACATACAAGACAAAAAACATTAAAAGTGCTCTCCTGTAAAATTTGTTAAATGTTAGTTAGGTTAGTTAGTAAAAACAGCGACGAGTTATGTCCCATCAGCCCACTTCTAGTTAGAGTTAAAATCTAGTTTAATTAAAATGAATTTTAACTTGTTTGAAAAGCTACTAAGTAAAGCGTCGAACAGTGGCTAAATGGCTCTGACCGGATAAAAAATTTCTCAGATATAGTTGACCATAGCAAAGATTTTATGATTGTCATTTCATTTCAGAAGATATTCAGTTATAATTTACTATAAGTTACTATAACTGCCAAAAACATATTGTTAGCTTCAAGTTAAAGTAAAGGCCGTGTCAGATAAAACTTTTGCTTCGCGTTGCGTTACATATACTTTGACAGAAAAGCATAAAGCAAAAAGTGTATGTCACAATAAAAACTTTGACAACACTCACACATTGTGTGTTAAAAAGAAAATAAATAAAAAAAATTATACTAGAAGATTGTCAAAGCGCGCAAAAAGATGAGAGTTGCCCAACTTTTCGCTTCGCTTTGCGTTAAAAGCAGTTTATGTGACAAGTGCCATACAAACATGAACATTTAACTCAAATGTCAAAGCGTATATGTAACGCAACGCGAAGCAAAAGTTTTATCTGACACGGCCCTTATAGTTAGTAATAGAACTTGGTGAAATTGGGCATTCATAACAAAATCCACAGTTTTATAACTTTATTGTATAGTGCATTTGATTACAAAAATTTTTAAAATTGATCGTAATCGGATATTAACTTAAAATCCTAAAAAAATGTTTTATTATTACGCTTTTAAGCGTACTTAAGTCCTTTTCGGGAGTGGGCTTTATATGGGAAGGGAACAAAAACAATTTGACACCAAAATAGTTCATTTATGTTAAATCTTTCGGAAAAAATCGGGTTTTCAACAGAAAGAGCTGTATCGACTTAGGATTACTTAAGAACCCAGAATATATACTTATACTTAATGGGGTTTAGATGAATATTGAATAATTATAACACAGACTGACAAACTTAGTGTCCCTTATTTACGACTAGTTTTGGAGTGTACACAAAATTAAGTATTGCACAGAAGGGACAAAAACGTCATTAATGGTAAAAAAACTCGTCGAAGGAGTAAAAATTTAGATAAAAACATATGGTGTTTTCTTTTCTACAAAAAAATGTGACATTTTATTTAAAAAAAATGCAATTTGATGTATGTTTCTTAAAAATTTTGCTCCCGAAAAGTGTGGCTTGTTTTATTCTAAAAAACTCATCCTTTTCGGGAGCAAAATTTTTAAGAAACAGACACCAAATTGCATTTTTTTAAATAAAATGTCACATTTTTTTGTAGAAAAGAAAACACCAATAGTTTTAAATGATTTTAGAATTGTATAAATAATTTTCTTAACTTTTGTTTTCTTGTAGATGTTCATCCTTCGACACGTTTTCAAAAATAAATAAATTAAGCAAAAATTTTGAAAATTTTAAAAAAGTTCACCAATCTGTTAACATATTTTAAAATTTTTAAATCCACACTTATATACAGAGGAATCTTTCATGACCGGATACCAAAGGGGACGTTGAAATGTGTCCGCTCAAATAAAAAATTAATAAAATTTGCACCAGTAAACAAATTAATAGTATCAATTGAATATTTTGTAATACATACAACATTTTCATCAGTAATGATGTTGATATGTATAAGTAAACGTTCCATTCACTTGACTACTTTTTAGTTCAAACTTGTTTTATTTTTGCTTAATGCTTTAATTAAAAAAAAAATTTTCTGTGAAGAGAAATGTCCCTTTAAAAGAAATTATTCTTAGTTCCTAAATAACACCCAACATTTGTAACATATTAGGTATCATGTACGGCTATGCCGAATCTTATAAGCCATGCACCATGGTGCGATAGGAAATGAAAATTATAAAGCGTGTTTTTTTAGATTGTCACAACTTTGAGTTGGCATAACTGCTTTATTTGAGCGCCCATTTAACAACTGAAAGTTGCTTTTTGTTAAGTTTGCTTTGAAGCAACGCGTGCAAATTGTTGAAATTAATTAGTATTGTGGTTATTTTGTTGAACTATTTATCGTTTTTTAATCCTAATTTTTAAAATTTCAATTAGGCTTAAGTTCATCAAATTTAATTTTCATTAAATTATTTTTAATGAATGAAAGATTATCAATAACAATTTTAATTAATTTTCATGTTGTAAAATTCCTTTCTTCATAAAAAAATTTTAATGAAAATTAAATTTGATGAACTTAAGCCTAATTAGAAATATTAAAAATTTGGATTAAAAACCATAAATAGTTCAGCAAAATAACCACAATACTAATTATTGTTAGGGCTAAGGCACGGGCTCTATGTGTTCATTTGTCCTTCAAGTTGTGCTGAGAAAGACCAACAAGAAAAAGAAAGACAAAAGGGAAAAAACAAAAAATGTACTTTGGACTTCAAGAAAAATTCTTGACAAAAGTACGAAAAAACAGAAGTAAGGAAAAACATGTAAAATCAATTAAAATGGATAATCATTCAAAAAAACCAAACTTCGATCTACCAAAGGTTAAAATACAATTTGGTTTAAGGATTGATGTTTGACTATTGACGTCAGCAGTCGTCGATGGCTGCGAGTGTAAAACGGCAAATCCATCTGAGGAGATCGAGTGGTTGCGATCGAAACATGTCATGGTAACCTGCCGGCCGCGGTTCGAGCCCCGGCCACGGTCAAGAATGAAAGATTATCAATAACAATATTAATTAATTTACATGTTGTAAAATTCCTTTCTTCATAAAAATAATTTAATGAAAATAAAATTTGATGAACTTAAGCCTAATTGAAATATTAAAAATTGTTGAAATTTGTAATCAAAATAATTGCACTTCTTCCATTTTATGGCTTACATAATCGCCCTTTAGAGCGGCTAATTTGAAGAACAATAGATCATTTTCGGACCACATTTACTGTTACTGATAATGTGCATTACCGCCGAACAGTGCGCACTGAAGAAGCTGAAGCCGATGTACAGGAACGCATTGAAGATGATCCTAATCAATCAATTCGTCGCTGATCTCAGCAACTGGGGTTGTGTCCTTCCACTTTATGGAAGATTTTACGAAAGGATCTTGGCTTTAAAGCTTTCAAGATTCAACTTGTGCAGGAATCAAAGCCAAACGACCATCTTTTTTTTCATTTGTTTCATATATTGATTTTGAATGTCAACTCAAAATGTCATTTTCCGATGAAGCCCATTTCTGGTTGAACCAGTACGTAAATAAGCAGAATTGACGCATTTGGAGTGAGAAGAATCCACAAGCTTTTGTCGAGACACCATTACATCCACAGAAAATTACTTTTTGGTGGGATTTATGGGCAGGCGGATTCATTGGCCCATATGTCTTCAAAACGATGATGGTCAGAATGTTACTGTCAATGGTGAACGGTAATGGAACATGATTCGAAATTTTTTTGTACCTCAATTACATAGCATTAATCTTACTGATATGAGTTTTAAATAGGACGGAGCCATATGCCACACAGCGGACGCTCAAAGAAACTTTTGATGAAAAAATAATTTCACGTGATTTAACCCCATTCAATTATTTTCTTTAGGGTTATGTTAAGTCACTTATATACGTCAATAAACCACAAGCAACTGAACACCTGGAAATCAACATTCGAAGAGTTATGGACCAAATACGGCCGCAAGTGCTGCGAAAAGTTGTTGAAAATTGGTGTTCCAGGTTGGGCCTTCTACGCGCCAGCCGTGGCGACCACATGGCAGAAATCATATTTAAGCATTAATTTCATAAAATTTTCTTTCTAGTAAAGCCCGTTTCATTGATATTAAATATTTTTTTCCTTGTTTTATTATAATTTAAACTTGTGTCACTCCAAAAAAAAAAAAACACCCTTTATAAATGACTACTAACGCACTTTGCCAAAAAAGCATTAAAATAAAATAAATATTTTGAGTACGGCTGGTCGGTTGATACACATTTCTCTATTTTAACGGCAATCCATTAATTTCATTAAGACTAAAAAAAATTATAGCACATGACATAGACATACCATCATATTAGATCACTAGGACAATTCTTTTTCTTTCAAATTTAATATGTTTTAGCTGCAGATATCTGCATACTTTTTCTAAAAACGCATTTTTCCAAGTGACAACTGCGTTGCAAATTCAGAGTTTTTTAATTTATGGCGAGTAAAACGTCAGGAAGCTAACAAACGGGCCGCTGTTTATGACCATTTCGTAACATATATTGCTCAAAGCAAGTTTTCCGAATATTTTAAACAACAAAAGAGTAGTCGCGAGTATTTTGCTCAAATCTCAATAATAGATGGCGTAAGAGTCGTTGAAAATTATCAACACAAAGACGAACACTTTTCTGGGGGCGAAGATGAAGAAATGGGAATCAAGTTTTTTTTAATTCATTTCTTTTTTAATTTAATTGATAATATAACAATATAATACACCCGAATTTCGCAATGAAAACTTGTTTAAATCCTAAGTTTATTTTATTTGCGAATAAAAAATGTAACAGTATAAATAGAAGCGTTTAAAAATGTTCACTCGTGAGCATAAGCGACCCAATATTTTATTTGCAAGAATGTGAAAGTGCATGAGCGCGCGTGACAAACTTGTTTCTCCGACACAGTGCGTGACTTAAAATTTATTGGCTGTAAGAGGGAGAGAGACTTCCAAATAGCGAAACTAAAAATCATTTAATTTGGCCCAGGCGTTTGGCAAAAAATTAGTTTTGGCCAAAACAAAAGGAAAAAGTTCATAAGGTGCTGCGGCTAAGTGTATGCAAATAATAGTTGTTGAATTATACATATGTATATGACCCTTCCTTAAATATGTAAATATTACTCATACATAAAAATACATTTATACACAGATAAATTTATACCTATGTCTCTTAAAATTTTCGTCTGTTTAGTTGCTAATCTCAAATTTTCAAAACTGCTCACTCTTAAAATTAATTAAACTCTAATATTAATACATTATATTATGCATATACCAAACCTTATAAATTCCCGAAAACCCCACATAATCATTTACGTAGATATTTAAAATCATGTACAATGAAATATTTTATTTCTAAAAATTTTTCATCATAAGTTATGAAATTCTAATTAAAATGGACTCCAAAGAACTTGTTGAAAAAAACAATGTTAAAAATTTTATTTCAAGAAAAAATCTTAATTACTTGCACTATGAAAAATGTGAAAAAAATACAGAAAATATATTGCAACATATTTTCTAATAATGAAAAATTTCTACTTAATTCCTTATTACAACTTTTTCTGCTTTTGTACTTTTTATGTTACTCCTTTACTTTTTTCATTATTAGAAAAAGGCACAGACAAAGACTAGGTGTACTCCTTCGCATAATGCAATTTCCGTTTTTAGCAATTATACACCATACACTTCTACACTTTTACACTTTGCACATTTTTCATTTTCTATTCTTTGAACCAAAATACAATCGTAGTGGCCAGAACAGTGGAAACTAGTTAAGTAGTGTGAATTCTTTAGACTTCTTTGATAGTTTTCATTTTATTTTTTAGGAAAAGAAATACGTTACAAAAACTAATTACTGTTAGGTTTTCTATTATATTCTTTTATTTTATTGCATTTGCCGGAAAGAAAAAATCGTTTTTAAAACTATTTCCTGTTGTTTTTGCAAATACTTAACCTTTGGGCGTTCTAGGTGTAGTTGCACGCAAAACTTAGGTGGTGGCTACTTGTAATCATCTACATACATACAAGCTTACCATCTACCGCATGCAATAAATATAAATGTTTTTGATGTTATTCTAAATTTTAAGCCAACTACAATCCTTTTTTTACTGAGGGCCATAAGAATACTATTTTTGTTGTTCAAAGAATTGATTCTTTTTGGACGGACATCGCTCCTTGTAATTTAAAACTAACATTATCTTAAGTTTGAATAATCTTGGTGCAATTAACAAAAAAAAAAAAATCTTCCATAAAACTTTTTTACTTTACATGCAAAACTACAGATCATTTTAAAAGACATACAGCCTGTTTAACGATTTCGAACGTTAACGTTCGCACAGAAAATTACATTTAAAACGAAAGCAAAATTCTAAAATTTATTTTTGTTTTAAGTGAAATTTTCTATGCGAACGTTAACGTTCGAAATCGTTAAACAGGCTGATAATTTATTTACTTTATTTTTATATTTAATGACGATCTAGCACAACAAGATAAATCTTATAAATGATAGTGCTAGTGAGTACAACAAACTAAAAAGGTATGATTAATAATTATCAAACTAAAAAAGCATTATTATTTTGTAAATATCTTTACACGGTGCGCTTCGCTACCCGCATTAAAATAAAACTAGTCACTTTTTTTAAAACAACACGCAGAAAAAAAAAATATGGTTGGGCATGGTTACGGCAACTACACTATGTTTATTGTAACCATTCTTTCTCAGTCCGAACTCTCCCACAAGTGGCTAAAAATCTGACTTTTAGTGGGAGAGTCTCCCTTGCCGCGTCCACAGCCACCACTAAAACGAAACTCCTGCAAAGACAGAAAGAATTTTCCTCAAGAATCATACTTTCTGAGGTCTCAACCAATAGTAAGCTTGTACCGTGCCACCAAGGGCTACTGATTCCCGTCATACCAGATAGGATATCTGCTTAGCCGCGATCGCAAGAGATCGTACAGTTCTCTTGAAATCTGTAATGTTGGATTTTTGCCGAATCGATTTTCCCGAAAGATGTTGCGCAGGAAGGTGAAATATCCTTAAGATCCCAACAAACCCACGTGGAAAGTTGAACGTACGTAGTGGTGTATTTGGTTTTTTACCGTGCTTAATATTATCTACATAGTAGTATGGACATTGCTATATTTAGGTGTGCTCAGTAATCAGGAAATTATTGCGAAAATTTCAGAAAAATCGGTACAGTAGTTTAGCAGTCCATAGAGAACAAACAAATATATTTTGTTTTTTTATATATAAGTATATTTAAAAAGATTTACTTAACGAGAATTACGACAAAACCATTTCTAAAAGTTAAGTATATATAATATCTCAATAGCAGAGACCGTCTAACTCGACTAGCACTTTTTTTCTCTTATTTTATAAAGACTTACCCATTCAAGTGGACGAAGTCGAAACTTGTTTCGCGAGAAGACCAAGAAGAAGTTCTGATTTTTTTATTTGATTAAAATAGAGTTTATTTCTTTTTTTCAAAAAATAATGAAAAACTATTGCCCATAACTATAGTCATAAACAAAGCATACTTTAAGGCCCGTTTTCACAACTTACCGATAGCTAAAGGTAGGATTTTATAGGCCGTATAAAAATGTATTTGTATTTTGTATTTTTACATAGCAGTTAGGATGAACCTTAATTTACTTTATCGGTCACGATCTACTATAGGCAAGCAAAAGCATATTTTGCACGTTAAAACCGGTGTAAATTTTAAAACTAGCTGAAGTTGTTTTTAACTCATTTAACAACAGCATCAGCTGTTTTTCACCAAATAAAAGAGTTCTTGCAAAAAGTGGAAAATGTTTATGTTACAAAATATTGGTCAATATTTTGCAATAATTAATGATTTGGAAGAAAACATTTATGAAAAGAAACACAAAATACGTATGTATAGGCCCTAATTGTGTAAAACGCAACCAAAAATTATATTGCAAGCAAAAACAAAGTCAAAAATATTTTGTAATTTTGTTGTTGCTTTCTACATAAGTTCAAGATATGCAGTGTTTTATTTATATATTAATTTTCAATGTCAGCTGCTTAGAGTTGCCACTTGCTTATATTTTGTTGTATGTTGTATGAAAAAATTTTCTACATTTGAGGTGGCACCCAGTTAAAGTCGGTTCAATTTAAAACACTCATACTTTAATTTCGACTATAGTAGCAAAATAATTATTGTTTTTATTTTAAAGTTATTTTTAAAAATAACCGACTTTAGCGTTTGGCTATTATTATGGGCATATTTGTTCAACTCGAAACCTATTATTGTAATCAAGTTGGGTTCTGAGGCTGTCCTGACTAAATTTCCACTATATCTTTGTGTTTTTAACAAATTAGCAGAATTTCCATCGGAGGCCAGGAGTTGTGATGATTTATTAATAACTGCATTAGTTATTGCGATTTTCGCATCTCGTACAACTTGTTTGTATAATGTAGCTGCAGCCAGTGTGTGAAGCAGGGTTCACACCAATGTTCATACTAAATGGTCCGGACATTTCGCCAGAGAATTTAACATAATTTTCACTGTTATTGAGGGTCCTTCTGGCCAGCCGTATTAGTTTATTGGGAATATTAAATTCTTCGAGTACTTTAACGATTTCAGCTCTGCTAAATAAGTCAAAAGTTTGTTTAAAATCAATGAAAAGATGGTGTTAGATTATTCCATAGTCTCTGAATTTTTCCATTATCTGCCGTAGGTTTAATATTTGATATGTATTTGATTTTCCTTTAACAAAATCAGCTATGTTGTTTATTTCAGAATTAACGCAATGATTTTGCACTGTTCTCTGTAATTTTCGCAATAAAGACGGTCTCCCTTTTTGTGTATCGGGGTGATTACTCTAACATGCCTTTTTTAAGGCTTTTTTCCACCTTCCTCGCCGATTGTATAAGAACGTCGATTTGATTTTACATAATCGGTTCTGATTATTTTTTAAGATCTGCACAAATATTGTTAATAATAAAACAAATGCTTTATTATTTTCCAGATTTTTAGCTTAATTGTGTTGCTATTTTCGTTTATCTCAGTTGAAATTCTGATATCATCTTTATTTGATTATTCTGTTGTGCGGCTTGCTAAACAGTTAAAGTATCGCGCCCACGTATCTAGTACCTGCACGCAAAGAAAAAACATGTTTGTGGTAAACATATTCTAAGGGCTACATATTTTGATTAGATTCTTGCTTGAAGTCACCACATTACGATTATTATTAGAGTTATAAAATATCATATTATGAGTGATAATTTATGACCAAATATATTCGTAATTTTACATCATAATATTTACCCCTTAATCATAATTAGTTTTTATTACATGCGATTATATTTTAATATAATCATTATCTTATCATGATGATACAAAGTGGTTATGTTATGGCTAAAAGCAATTATAACATATGTATTTGAAAGAATTATAGTATAATTCAAAATATGATTACTGTCATCATATTATAATCGTAGATTATCATAATATCGTATAAATTATTTTATAGAATTTTCATACTTTTTCTATTAAAATAATATTAATAAACTTCATGGAATGGCCAATATTTTTTGCACCGATATTTATGCACTTTCACAATCATAGAAAAAAATTTCATTTGTTAAGCAATGCAATTTTATTTAAAAAAATTTTTTATTTAACAAATTTTTTAATGAACAATTTGTTAACTTTTTTTAATTTCATTAAAATATTACGACAGAGCTGATGCTAACAATGACGCTAACAAAATATTATTAGAGTAAAGATATTTTGTTTTCATCTTAAGCATACTATGACTACACGTATAGAAAGTTATCATATTATTGCTACACTCAAAGAAAAATCAGTCCATCCGTAATCAATCCGAAGCGGTATTATTTAATCCAGGTTTCGTACTTGAAATAATCAGAAAATAAGATTGATTAAATAAAAATAAGATTGAATCAATCTCAAAACGTGCTTGATTTAAGTGTTATAAAGTTGATTTTATCCCGAATTCGTGCTTGAAAAAAACCAAAAAAGAAATTTAAAAGAAATAAGTATTATGATTGATTTATTTTTTTAAACATTTTCAATAAATAAAGCGACCGAGCGATCTATCAAATAAGATTTTCCAGCCGGGTGGTGTTAAATTTACGTTCGAAAGGTTTGTTTTGTATAAACTGTGTGAAAATTAAAAGTTTTTACATAAAACAGACGCTTGCCGCTCTTATTTAGGTAGCTCAGTAAATGAGAAGCAAGAGTTTAAATTTACTTTTTAACCCTTCGTGGTACACATGAATCTGGCCAGACCTCTTTTCAATGTGTATAGAAAATCAAAACATGCGTCAGACGGAGGGTTAAACATAAAAATAATCTATATTTTTCTTGAAAAACACACACGTATGCACGCATAAAAGATGAGACTAATAAGTTGTATGAGATTAAGACCCTCACTTTGTAATTTTACTCTCAGAGTGACAACACAAACAAAAAGTTTAACTTTTTTTTACTTAATTTAAGAATTTTATACTTATTTTAAGAAATTCCGGGATTGATTTTCGAAAGAAATCCCATTTAGGATTGTTTTGAGTACGTTTTAGTGTTATTCGTACTTGAACTTTTGAGTACGACTCGTACCTTAAATAATCATAAAAAACTGGATCTATCCTGAGTGTTTTTCTTTCTGTGTATTAAATATCATTAAATGGTTGTAGGTAATATAATATGTTTTCAAAGCTATCTTAATTTTATTGTTAGAAAAAAAATTGTTTATCAGTGAACCATTAGGAATTTATAATTGCAATAAGCATTGATATGTATAAAACAATATTTTATTACAATAAACATAGTGTAGTTGTCGTAACAAAACCTAACCATATATTTTCTCTGCTAAAATTTTTAACTTCTATTCAGTGCTTAGCTTATTGTCCGAAAATAAGCACTTTTTCTCACAAAGAAGTTTCTTACACTGTTTCTTTTTTGCACTATATTCTTCTATAACTTCTATAATTTCCAAATAAGGTCTGCTATCAAAAATTATTCTTACTGTCACAAATATATTAGCATGTAATTTCTTAAAAATTTTATATAATATTGAATTTTATTGAATCCTAAAAGACCAATTTTTCCAAATATTGCTATGTAGAAAGATATGTATATAAAATTCTTCAATATTTTGTCTTAAACTGTGCAAGGTTCAATAGGTCGTCCCTCTCTTGACAGTTCTTTCTAACTTGTTCTCGAATAAATTATTTCAAAATCAAATTGTTAAAAAAATAACAACTAACTACATATCACAAGAACTATACATTAAAATAAAATAATAAATCAATCTAGCTAATGATGACCCAAACCTCGTGCATATCTGTACTCCATATCAAACTGTATATTCTTACACAAGATCCCAGAAAGTACAATATGAATTTGTTTCAGTAACAAGTATAAAGTGATGGAGCTATTTGTGGATTTTCTAACACGCATAGGTCAGCAGTTTTCTTAATAGTTTTCCGCAATCTTTTTTTTTTTGTGTTAGCAATTTTTACATAAGTTTTCTTTTTTGCTTTTTTTTTTGTTGTACTTTTTTTGGTAAAGAACATTATACTTTTTTCCGTTTCTTAAACTATGTGTCTAACTACAACATACATACATACTCGTATACCAAGTTTATCCTAACGAACAAAGAAAAAAAACAAAACTAATGCAATTTTAGTTAGAAACACTATGAAGGCGTTTACTTATGGTGTTGTACAATATGAAGGGTATAAAGATAAGCTTGCATTTGTTAGTTACTCTCCTTTATTTGTTGTCAGTATTGCTGTTGTTGCAGAAACTTTTTAAACTCAAACACATACGCGAACCCACATTCAAGTGTTGCACTGCATGAGTACGTAGCACTTAGAAACATGTTGTTGGTAGGTTGCTTTTTTATACAAATTTTAAATGAATTTTCAACATCCTGTTGGAAGAAAAACTAAGAAAAAAAATCGTAAAATAATTCTAATGCTGTTGATGGGCAAAAAAGATTGAGGAAAGAAGCCAACAAAAAACTTAAAGATATAGAGAAGAGTTACTTTGCTAGAAGTGCTTTTGGTATAAGGCAAAGAAGAAAGTACTAGATTGCCTTTATACTTTGCATTTTAGATTTTTGATTGACATCAGATTTAAGTTAATGTAACCACTTTTGACATGACACACCCTACTTTACTTTAGACACAAGAATAAAAAGCCAAACACACACTTATGGACGTACACATCCTTACACACTTTAAAATAACTAGAAGGCTCTTTAAACATTCCAGCCACATTGTTACAGTCAAGATGACATGACTATAAAAGGCGAATGATGTATGGAGTTGGCTAGATACTCTTTGGTTAATATAACAGGGGTTGAGGTTTTTGGCACTCTTTTACCTCAACATACACATGTACATAAAGTAGTAGGTACAATTTGCAGACAATTTTCACTTTTCTTAAGCAAAAATCTAACGAAAATTCTGAACAATGGCAAATTGTTAACATTTTTGCTCATACCCTACACTTTAGTTTAGTAATCGTATAGAGTTAAATGAGTTTGTACTAAAAACTTTAGTCAAACTGATTGACTTCTGTGCACACAAGACAAGATTCTGTGAAGTGAATAAAGGCTAATGGTGAGAGGTCATTATTGCAGATTGCTAATTCTCGTAAGGAATATAAGAAAAAATTCATTAAAAGTAGACAACGGCTAATGTATTATGTAGATTGCTTAAAGGAGTTGTATCGTTACAATAACTAAAAATTAAAATTTTTAGAATTTGCATGCTCTACACAGTGAAAAAGATAAAATCTGCGAGGATTTTTGTTAAATTTGCTGAGGTATATTCTTCTTAAATCTTCCAAATGTCTGTTCCATGTGCAGGAGGCGGGTTCGTTCAAAGTATTTTGTGATGACATTTTAAAAAATTTAACAATTTATCTGGCTTATATTTGAGGAGGTCAATAACAAAACGCAACAATCTCACAATAAAAATTGTTTGGAAAATTGAAAAAATGAAGCCAGACGATATAAAGGGTGGTTATATTTTAAAGGCCGTTGTTGAATATGAACCACACCTAAACGTAAAGCTTTTTTCTGCATTTCATTTGACATTTCTTAATTTGAGACTAACTCAATTTGAATCATGGAAAGATACACAATCGAGCAATGCGTTACAGTTATTCAGGCTAATTATGAAAACGGGCGTTCAAATCAAAATGCATATCGTGCACTTCGTGATTTGTTCGGTCAATTTAATCGTCTAAATGTGCGTACAATCGGAATAATCGTGCAAAAATTTGAGCAAACCGGGTCTGTAGGAGATGTAAAAACACCAGTGCAGTTCTTACTGCAGAAAATATTGCTGCTGTTCACGATAGTGTGGCTGAAGAGCCGTCCACCTCAACTCGTTGTCGTGCATAACAATTGCACCTCTCACACTCATCGTTAATGAACATTATGCATATAAAGGCTTACTTTTACACGCATGCAAGGTACAATTGACTCAGGAACTAAAGGCTCTTGACCATTCCAAACGTCGTCAATGTTCAGAATGGTGGCAAGAAATGGCAACAGTGGATGATCAATTTTCGTAGAAAATCACCTTCAGTGAGGAGCACATTTTCACCTCAGAGGATTCGTCAATAAGCAGAATTGCTGCATTTGGGCGAATGATAATCCAAGAGTGATTGTCCAAAAAACCAATGGTCCCACAAAGAGTGACTGGTTGTTGCGGTTTATAGTCTGGCACCATCATCAGGCCGTATTTTTTTCCAAAATGAGGCCGGTCAGGCAGTTACTGTGAATGGTGTTCGCTTTTGTGAGATGATCACGAACTTTTTATGGCCCGAGTTGGAAGATATGGATGTGGAAGATATGTGGTTTCCACAGGACGGTTCCACTTGCTACACAGCTTACAAAACAATGGCTCCTTTGCGCGACAGATTCAATGGCCGTGTTATCTCACGTGGTGGCGATGTCAGTTGGCCGCCAGGGTCATGTGATTTGACACCGTTGGACTACTTTCTTTGGGGTTATTTGAAAGAAATGGTGTACGTCGATAAGCCAGCAACAATTCAAGAGCTAACGGATTTGATAATTCGGCACATTAACGGCATAGAACCTCAATTATGCCTCAGCGGCATCGACAATTTGGACCATCGGATGGAGGTGTGCCGCCGAAGTCGCGGCGGCCATTTGGCCGATATTTTGTTCCGTACATTATTGAGCTATACTAATATTATCATAATAAAAAGAAATGAAAATAGCTTCCTAAATAATTTGTGTTTTATTCAAAATTAACATCGGCCCTTAAAATTTAACCACCCTTAACATATATATTTTTTAAAAGATTTGTTGTGATAAAATAGTTCACTAACACTTAGTAAGTTTTTAAGCTATTCCCAACGAAGTTAAACCTTTGATAGGAAATTAATTTATCATTTGACTTCAAACACAATTCTCAAACGTTTTTTAAATGTTTGAATTAAACATTTAAATTCAAATTGATAATGATTTTAAAGTAAACATTTGACAGCAAATGTTTTATCAATTTTATGTCAGATTGGTATCACATGTTAAATTCAAATAAATACTAAACTTGGCAATACTTAATTAAGCCTGGTACTCTGTTCAACATTTCACGTGAAATACTGTCAAAACGCATATGAAAAAAACTTGTGTTTAATATCTATGAAATAATGTGCTACAATCCTCAAAATAAAAGGGAGCTAGTTTCGTCTTTGCAAGAATTAGAGGACGGAAAGAACATTGTTTCATCTTTTGACTATGATGCCGAATGTATTTCTCACAGTTTATTTAAATAAATATGGAATTTAAATTTAAAAAATTAAATATTTTTATTAATGTTCCACATGGTATTAAAATCCACATTTGAAAAATATTTGAGAATTACGTTTGAACGCAAGTTGAAAATAAAGGCATTTTTCAATTTAAAAATAATTTCCCCTGTTTGTTGAGAATGCTATGATTTTCAAATGATTTTCAAATCATTATGAAATGTTTGTCGTTTAAGAAAACGTTTGATTGCAAATCGTTATCAATTTGAAATCAAACCTCCGTGTTTGTTGGTTTTAGAAAAAAAAAGTTTGAATTTGTAGCTTTTTGATTCATAGTAAATAAATTCGTTTTAATATGAACCTAATAAAAATGTTGCGTGTTGACGTGAATCAGGTTTAGAATTGTGACCTTTTCATTTCAAAAATATTGTAACTTATCCTTTTTGTTTTGAATTTCATAAGTTATACTATTTTTTATTAGTGCTGGCTTACACACATCAAGTGTAGAATACCGTTCAGCTTTCTGAACATAAATTTTGGCATTTGGTAAGTGCCGGTTCACAAACGTCAAGTTTGACTCTCCAAGTCTTAAGAAGAAGACAGAAAAGAGAATATAAGTCAAACTTGACGTGTGTGAACCGGCACTAAGTTTAAAAACAATAGCTACATATATATTTTAATAGTATTCAAAAAAAAACTTAATAAGTGGAATTGTTGTATTTTTTTATAATGGAGTATTATAATTTAGTGTAATTGACAATAAAAATACGACGCTTAAGTTGTGTAGTGTGCACGCTTTTGTAGTGTGTTACTAGATCGAATTTGTTTGTTTTACTTATGAAATGCCTTTGATTTTTTTGAACAAAGTTGGATGATCCGATATTAGAACAACAGCTTACTTATAGTAGAGAGATAATGTAGAGCAAAGGTTTTTAGACATTTGTAATTTACACATTGAAATCAGTTTTCCTCTTGGATTTAAAACTAAGAGAAATTAAGTTATAGAATTGACTGTAGAAGGCACTCAAAAAATATTATGTAGAATATAAGTTAGAAGTATTTTTTTGATATCAGGTTTTCGTTTGATATTTGTACAATATTGATGTTAGGCCCTATAAAGTATATATGTTGGTAACGATGTCCGTCAGTCCATTGAAATGTGTTTTCCGAATTCAACCAGATCGGTCCACAAATGGCTGATATATGAGCAAAAAACGATGGCATGTCATAATGCCCATGGACGTTATTTCATATACGGGAAGTCCAGTGTGTTATAATTAATAAATTGTTGTTTCCAGACTTGTCAAGCTCTGAAATGAAAGACTCAAAATTTCGAATTTTGTTAAATCCTGAATTTCAGAATTCAAAATCCTGAAGTTTATAATCCTGAATTTTAAAATTCTAAATTTTTAAGTCCCGATTTTAGAAGCTTAAGTTAACGATGCTAGCATTTGTTATAACATAGAAAAGGAAACCCTTGCGGTGTTTGTTATACAAGGAATTTCTCCTCTGTGGCTTAAAAACAATCGCTAACTAAAGCTTCTAAATTCGGTTAAACATTTACATAAGTAAACAGATGATGTAAAAGAAAGCAATTTTAGCTTTAGACTAAATGCAGATGTCCTAAAATGCGTTATAAGCCTTGTGAAACTGAGGAATCTATTATTGATGCTAAATTTGCTCCAGCTATTTTTAAAAATTGAATATTAAATCAACAAAATGATAATTTATCTTTGCTCAAAATACCCCAAAGAAAAGTATTTAAAAAGATAAAAATTATAACGTTTTTTCTTTTTGTTTAAAAAAGGAACATTGCGACACCTTTGAAAGAGAAAAACCAAGTGTCGCAATGTCCACGGACTTAATGATACTTTTAAAAGTGGCATTATATCTACAGAAATTATGTCCTTTTTTGAGTGTCATCATGTCCATGGACAAATCAGATTCAGCTTAGCCGAATTAGCAGTCTTACCAGCTTCTAAATACGGATTATGTATTTCATTTTTTTATTGAAAGATAATAAAATTACTAAAATAACCATGGGTCGTTTGTGAAGATTAGTCAAGAAATGACAGAGTTACAGTGGACAAAAGTTTTAAGCTATTTTTAATATTTATTGTTACTAAAAATTTAGCTTTGTATATATTTATTTGTTGTGTTTTTCTTTGATTTGGTACAAATCGAAAAGTAGGTTAATTCAATTAATCTTCTGAAACTTTATCATTTGCACCGATCTGGATCTATTGGGCACAAAATGTACGTATTGAAATAGGCTAACGTCGTAAGTGATAAAAAGTGAAATTGTTTGGTTTAAAAAAAATAAATTGAAAAGAGCAAAATTGCAAAAAATCATAAAATTTTTAATGAAGTTTAAAATTTTGTCCACTATAAGTCTGCCGTTTATTGACTCATCTTCACAAACAACCCATGGTTATTTTAGAAATTTTATAACCTTTTACTAAAAAGAAAGAAATACAAAGTCCGCTTAATATTTGAAGATATTTGCTTTTCAGTCACATCATCTTCATTTTTTTAAAACACAAATAACGTTGATTTTGGAATATCTCAAAAAATGTTCTACTTTTGACAATTCTGACTACATATTCGGATTCAGCGGACAATTTTACATTTTACAATAAGTGTACACCATATGGTAGAAGCTTTTGGAAAAAATATCTGAGTGGAAAGGTAGAGATACTTCATCAAAAGCCTTATATACGTTGAACTTAAAAAAATATAGCTCATTTATTTGTTTTTTTTTTATGATCGGAATTTGTGTTCAATCAAAAACATTCTATCTTGTAAACCAAAAAATAAGCATTTGCTTTTTTTTGGTTGGCCTAGTGATAAGTGATATTTTTTAATATAGTTATTTATTACGTATACGCTACAGATGTAAGGTTAATTCCATTTACATATGAGTTGGGTTTTTCATGCGGGATTTCCCGGAACAAAAATTGTGGGAAAATTGCGGGAATTTCCGGGATTTTTTATTTAATTTTGGAAATTTTTATGCTGATCTATATTGTAAATAAACTATGTCAAGAAATAGATGTATATTAAAACCCGATAATAATGCAATTACCCATACCGTGATGAGCACAGGCGTATTTTGAAGAAAATTTTTAGATATAATTTGTCGTGATTACTAATTTTAACGACAGTTTTTGCAACAAATATTTATTTGCGGAATATACATATTAAGTTTGATACTTATTATAACACAGCCGCTTAGTATCATTTTACAAAAGCATGATATAGATTTTCAAAAAGGATCAAGCCTTATCAAAACTTTAATCAGGTGCCTTGAAGAGAAAAGAAATAAAGCCGAAGAACAATTTAAAGTGATTTTTGAAAAAGCTAAAGTTATTTGCGTTCAAATCGAGGTTCCAATCGAAAAGACAAGATTTGAACGAAATAATCACATTTAAAATGTTGAAGATTACTACCGAGTTGTGGGTTACATTCCTCCTATTGAATTTATTTTAGAAGATCTCAAACCACCTTTCACAATAGATACCTAAATGTAAACACACCTAAACTTCTACCTCAAAGTGTAATCAAGTCATATACAGATACAAAACTTTTAAAACCACAACTAGCTGATGTGCTGATTATGTTTGATAAAAGAGATAAACACCTACTAACATCTAAACTTGAGCCTGAACTGTTGCATTGGCAAAAAACATGGAAAATATCTACAAATCTATCAGATAACGTTGTAGATGCTTTAATAATCTAAGAAAAATATTTAAAATTTTCGTCATTTCCTACCCTTCGTCGAATAAAAAATGGCTCAGATCAACAATGACAGAAGATAGACTGTACTATCTAAATTTAGCTCAAAAGGAAATCATAAATAGCTTATTTAAAAAGATTAGTTTATTTTAATTTATATTGAATATTTTATTTAACCTTATTGTTGAGTGTTTTTTTTTATATAATATACTCATATTGTTTTTAATAAACTTTTGAAAACAAATTTTTTACCTTTTTGTATCATAAAAAGTTAGCTCTCCCCCCAAAGGCTCAAGCTGGATCCACGCCTGCTAAAACTAAACTTTTTTTATAGTTTCGTAAGTCCACACTATTTTAGTAGTGCTTTTTATAAAATTGGCTTGCTGTTTTAACTTAATTCGGACCTCGAACTCAGATGCCAATAGATCTTTTTTGTTTTAATATACATAAATTTCCGCTTTGTTTCGATGTGTTCCTTCCGAGTAAGATTTCCATTAAGTGAAACAGGCGGACACATTTTTCTTTTAAGGGAAAGAGGTTTTTCGGGTCAAAAGTCGGGAAATTTAATTTCTTTAACTTGAGATATTCGGTTAAATACAGTACAAATAAAGAACAATTAAAGGTTTATTTTGCTAAAATATAATTTACACAGAAATACAATAATGTTCTTTATTATAATACAAAGCATGTGTAATGATTTCGGCATTTTTTTCATTTTTAAAGTTAATTGATTAAGATACGCTTGATAAGGATTGCCAGATAAAGTTAATGAATATGAGAAAATCGTGAAATTGTTCTTTATATTTTCATAAAATGTAGAATAACTGCTGTTCGTTTTTAGCTTAACTTTTAGCACTTAAACAAATTATATTTGCTTTAAACCAAAAATGTATCTTGTGCGTCTATTACTTTATGGTAAAATACTTCTAACATCTTCACTTACTATCAACACTTTAAGAATTAAAAGCAACAAAACTTTACTAAAAACAAACGTCTATTGTGTAGTCAACTATACAAATAAGGTGTTTTTTTTAAGCCCGATAGAACTTGAAATTGTAAAAAATAACACAAAAAATTAAATTGTAATCAAAATTTTTTTTTATTCGAAAGATCAATACGTGACATTAACATTTGAAAATGATTTCGGGCATATGGGCACCACGGCTGTTCTTGACGAAGCGCATTCTGGACGTCCAATTTTGGTCCACTTTTTCGAGCACTGCTGGCCGTATGTCACGAATAACACGAACAATGCTGGCCTCCAAGGCGTCAATTGTTGCTGGTTTATCAGCATAAACCAGTGACTTCACGTAGCCCCACAGGAAATAATCGAGAGGTGTCAAATCGCACGACCTTGGAGGCCAATTGACAGGTCCATTTCTCGAAATCAACTTATCGCCAAATTTTGATTTCAATAAGTCGATGGTTGCGTTCGCCGTATGGCACGTAGCGCCATCCTGTTGAAACCACATCTCCTCCGGATCAATGTCATCCATATTTTCAAACAAAAAATCATTGATCATGGTGCGGTAACGATCTCCATTGACCGTAACGCGAGCTCCGGCCTCATTTTTGAAGAAATAAGGTCCGATGATGCCACCAGCGTGAAAACCGCACCAAACGGTGCATTTTTCTGGATGTAATGGAGTCTGTAGGGTCTCTTGTGGATTGGTCTCGCTCCATATGCGGCAATTTTGCTTATTAACAAACCCGTTAAGCCAAAAATGCGCCTCATCGCTGAACGCCCTAAAAATGACGAAGTCGTCTATAAGTTGCGCGAATCGACGACTGATTTTCAAAGTAAATTTGGATAATTTCGTAGCGTTGTTCAAGCGTGAGTCTATTCATGATGATTTGTCAGAGTATACTGAAACGATAAAAAAAAAATATTTCATCAAAATTTAATTTTTTGTGTTACTTTTTACAATTTAAAGTTCTATCTAGCTTAAAAAAACAACCTTTATAATCAAACACACAACTTTATACATTTTCAATATTGTCATTTGCATCATAATAATCTTTCTAACTTCTTAATACTATAAAGTTCATGTTTTAGCAATACATATATAGATGTGTACGTTCAAACTCTTTTTAATTTATACATATTCACTTAAATTATTGTTTTGTGTGTCAGTTTTGTCCAACTTAAACACAAATTATTCACAAAAAAAGAAGAATAGAATTCAGTCGAGTAAAAAAAAAATATATGAAATATCAAGTTTTTAACGCCTTAGAGTATGCTGTATTATGTATGGCATAGAACAATCCTAAAAGTATGTTATAGAATAAAATAAAGAGGGAATCCACAGTGAAAGACAGCTGGCTTGCTTGTATTGCCTCTTCTTGCTTTGTATCATATTATTTTATAACCAAAGGCAAGACAACAGCAGCAACAAAAATCCATCTATAGTTTCTTTTGTAATTTCAGTAACAGTTTATGAATTTTTTTTTTAAGAATATTAAGTCAAGTTTTACACAATGGACTACGACGCTAAAAGAAAGAGACAGAGTCTGTCATTGTAATAGTTTGAAGTTAGAATTTTACGACATGTACTTAAGCTTTGTTTGCCTTGTAACTGCTAAATAAAAAAGACTAAATAAAAGTTTCATAGTTTTATATACAGAAAAATTTTTTCATTAATGTTTTGTCTCAAACAAAACTGACAGCCTAAATTTTTGATAAAAGCCAAATGTCGCTAAAGTTCTCTTTGTTTGTGATTTGTAAAAGTTGTCAAAAAAGTTTAAAAAAGTTGTTAGCAACATTTATCAACAGCTTTCGAATATTGTTTGTTTAAATTTTTGTAAAAATTATGGAAATTTAAATTTGTCATACATAAATAGGTTGACATACATACGTATTAAAATTAAAGAGAACTTTGAGATCAATATAGTCTTTCTGTTCATTTTTGCAAAAGAGTTAATGAGAAAAATTTATATATGCAATTTTATGTAGGTTTTTAGTTACATAGGTAATGGATAAATATAATTTACAATGTTTTTTATTATGAACATAACTTAAAAATATTTTAATTAAATACTATAATATAAAATACAACAAAAAAACTTTATCTTTTTGGGGTTATTTGATGCAACCAATTTTGTCTATTTAGTGAATATTTTTTTAAGATTTATGTGTATGAAGGTTTTTTTTATTTTTTCCTAATATAACTTTTAAATTAAGTGTTTTAACTGTAAATTAAAAAGACTTTGTTTATTGGATTTTATATAAGAGCTATGGAAACTTATTCTAAAGACATTTTGTGAATTTTTTAAAGTTTACATAAATGTTATTCTTGGCATTAACTTTCGGTAACAACATTTTGAAAAAATTCTTCCATCTTAGAGCCCAAGTCAAATAGAATCCGTTGTACTTTATGCGTCGCTTTTCTTAACTGAAAGTAACGTAACAACGGCTGAAGGGCACATAATGAAAACTTTGATGTCGCATATTTAATCAAGATCGATATCTTTATGGTCAGCATAAAAATTGGATGCGGCTTTGACCTATATTAAATTATTGACCGACAATCAGAAAGTTTTATGTTTTTTTTACTAATTTTAACTAGATTGAGTAAAAAATGATGATTCGAAACAGTTTAAGCTGTATTTTAATGATTTTCAGGAGGGGTGTTTATATTGGAGCCATGGTAAGTTATGAACCAATCATCCAAAAATTCTGCAGAGTGATTTCTGGTATTAAAAAACATAAATTTCAATACAGCGGTGAAATTAGTTTAAGCGTATACAGTAAATTTCGGAAGGCTGCTAAATATGGGCTCAAAGGAAAAATATATATTACAAAATTGCATGACATTTTTTCTGGCCATATGAAGCTAAGTTGAAAGAATTTTTGCCGCCATATCTATACCTGCAACGTTTTAGGCGTATTTAATTAATTTACCATATTAGGCCTTATATGGGGCCTATAGTTAATTATGGACCGATCATTACGAAATTTATAAGTGTGATTTCTAGTCCTATAAAATTGTGGAGTATTACATTTTATTCTGCTAGCATTATTTATTACAGTTTTGGGCGTACTTAACTGTTTTCCGGGAGTATAAACCATACTGAGGGCTAGGGTAAATTATGGACCGATCTTGACGAAATTTTTAAAGATGATTTCTAGTCCTATAAAACTGTGACGTACTTAATTTTATTATGATAGCATTATTTATTACGTTTGTATTCGTACTATTCTGTTTTCTGGGAGTAGGGTTTATATGGGGCCTAGGGTAAATTATTGACCGATCTTCACGAAATTTCACAGTTTTATTTGTTGTCCTATAAGACTGTGACGTACCAAACTCTATTATGATAGCCTTATTAATTATGGTCTTAGGCGCACTAAACTGTTTTCCGGGAGAAGGGTTTATATGGGGTCTAGGGTAAATTATGAACCGATCTTCACGAAATTTTACAGTATATTTTCCAGTCTAATCAAACGAATTTTTTCAAAATATTATATCATTCCGTGCATTTTTTCACCATTAATGCTAGTTTTTGTAACAAATTTATCAATTTTTTATGGTCGTGGGTCCACATTTTGATACATGGCTCTGATCCTACTGAACCGATTTTACTGGACTTCAGTCTCAAGCTGCTTAGGATAACTAAAAGCAGTTTGACACCAAGTTTGTTCATTTCTTTTGGGTTTTTCAAAAGTGAGCGTGTTTTCAACAGAAGGACAGACAGACGGACATGGCTAAATCGACTTAGAATTACTCAAGGAGCCAGAATATATATACTTTATGGGGCCTAAGATGAATAACAAAAAAAGATTCACACGGAATGACAAACTTAGTATACCTTCTTCACAACTAATTGTGGTGGAGGGTAAAAAAACCAACTGCTTTGAATAATCCAACATACGTTAAAAGTTTTCCAATTTTAATATTTTGCGTTAACGGAGACGTACGATATGATTCGATGTGATTCGGCCTGAAAGAAATTTCCGGGGCTGGGTCATTGGAGTCAAGTAATGAATCACTCCGAACATAATTTGGTGAACTTATTTTCTCGTTTGTAACCAGTCAAAAGAATTATTACAGTTGAAGCAATTTTCCTTAAAGGAAGTTATGACCAACTGTGTAAACTAATCTCTCAAAAACTGGTGAAGTTATTTGTATATATGTTTGCATAAAACTTAGTCGTCCTTAATTTTGTCCGAATATTAACCTTTTTTTTAGAGTTGAGTGGAGTTAAAGCCATTTTCGGAAATCGATCTTATGCAAGAGTTTTCATCTATTGTGGACCTATTTAAACGGTTTTTGTGCTACTAGTGCCAATTTTCGCTAAATTTATATGATTCTGTCCATGAAAATAATGTTGACCCAATTTTGACCCATAGGCGATTGGAGTTATCATTACATTATCTTTCAAACTGAGATCTTTATCACAAAATTGTATGTCTTATACGGTAGATACGTACACTTATAAAATTATTACAGTAACTGATTGTGGGTTATTAAATTCGTTTTCCGTACTGTTAAAATTTAATAAAAATATAGTTGTTTTACGAATAATTTTATTTTTTAACATTTATGTTTGTTATTCAAAAAACAAACTACCAAAAAATAATGTTTGTCCGTATTTATTTTGTTATGTAGTTTGATTTTTGTCGGTTAAAATATATTTTTTAAAAGTAAAAACTATTCAATTTTAAGGAATATGAAGTTTAATCAATAAAAAATTTAAAAATGAATTTAAAAATCATTTGTTTTAAATGAAATGTAAATGATCCGTTTTTTGAATGAATTTTAAGTTGTTTAAAATGAATTTTCGTTTGAATTTAACTACATAATATTTTGAGTGTAAAGTCATGAGCCGATTTTGACCAATTTTAATTAGCTTTGTCCTTAAGCCCAAAAAAACTTGTAAGCTATATTTCATTTAAAACTTTTTAGTGTCGAACGCCAGCTTAATCACAAACTCTATGCATATCCGGGAATTCATTTTAGTGGCGCTAGGTAAAATAATCTTAACCACACCTATAGTTTATATAAAAACCAATTAGGTAAGTTTTTACAATTAATTTACTTAAAACCGCAACACACATATATAAATTTTACGCATGAAATTAGATATATTTTTAAACTTTGAAGAAACTTACATTTTTTACTAAAAATGGGATTTAAAAATACCATAACTTCTATTTAAGACGTGTCGAAATTAACGCATTCTTTCAATTGTTTCTTGGCTTTTGAAAGACTAAACAGCCTTTATCGTTAACATTTGATGATTTATTTATAATTATTTTTCGCGGTGCCTCTTGAATACTGTAATGAGTACCATTTAGGAGCCTTTGATAAAAAGTATATCAATAATATGCAATACTAAAAAAGTTATGGCATTACTACTTTATTTCGTAACAGAAACAAATCTTACTGATAATCTTAAAAAAATATAAAAATATAGATTTAAACTATTTCTTCAATATAGTAAGCATTTCCTTACATAAGCAATATTACTTTTCTAAATAAAAGAAAACTCTAAAGCTAAAGGATGACACGCTTGTGATGCCAGCATTTCAAAATGCAGAACTTTAAAGTAATTTAAAACAAATTCAAACGTTTACAAAAAAGAGGAAAAATGTTAGCACCCTCCGCAAAGTCCTTCTCATTTCTTTATCTCCCAATTTTTTTAATATACATACACATGTATGTAGACAAAAAGCTTGTACAAGCACAAGATAAGCTCGAAATAATTTTGCTTAAAATTTAACAAAAAATCAGGTCAAACGTCAACTATGTAAAACATGTACAAAAAGTGATTTTTTATATGACCAAAAACATGCTAAAGGAAACTTTTTCTTTGGAAAAATGTCTCTGCATTTTGTAGTTGAAAATATTTGCTAGTGGTTGTACGATCTTTGTAGAGTAGGAAAAAGTAAGAAAATTGTTGGTGATGCATGGAAACGCTTAACTCGATTATTACATACAGAATACAGATTTTTCTGTGATAAACATAATGTTCGATTGTAAAAGGAAAAATTTGTTGGTAGTAGTGCGCATTTTTTCAAAAAAAGTGTTGTTTGAGTACAACGTACGCTCATTTACTTTAATAGTGACTTAACTCAAAAAATTAAATGAAGTCAGAGATGCAGAATTATTCGCTATTTTTTTATATTGTGTATATAATTTTTACTTTCCCCCTTTTAAACAGAATGTGTAGTTATTTGTTCTAATATTTTTTTTTTTTTTGAGTTATCTCACTATCGAAGTAAATGAGCGATATATCATCCCTACATTTGTATATGAATGTTTGAATATTTATGAAATGTTCAATCGTGTAGTGGTAGGTATATTCTTTTTCGATGAAAATTGGCATAAATATTTTGTATTGGTAGTGAGATAGTCTAACAGTGTCAGGTCTGCGACTTTGATTTCCTCCAGGGACTCTGGTATGTTTCTCTACAACGAGCTTAAGGTATATGTTAGTATTACTCGGTAAATTCGTTTATAATATAATTTGCTATTGTACTTGTATTATATAATAAATGTTTTTGTAATTGAAATAAAAGGAAAATGTATCGCAAATTCGCTGCAACATCGTCACAACTCAAAATTATTATTTTTACAGAAAACGACTTTAAAGTCTTAAATTTAAGCACAACATAATAGAAAAAGAAAACTGTATTCTTCTTTACAATATTTTCAAATGAAATTATTACCACACAGAAAAAAAAATGATTAATTTGTTCCGGAAATCGAAAACGCAGGAATTTGAAAGTTTTTTTAATACACTTTTAATGTAATATTTAAAATTTTTGTTATCAAATTCTGTTAAAAAGAGAAATATTTGTATAATATTTGTCATAAAATTTTTATATTACAGAAATCTTATTAAAAAACAACGCTAAAAATTCTTGCGTTTTCGATTTCCAGAACACCCCTGATAAATTAAAAAAACTAATTAAATTTGCACCATTAAGTCTGGGCTCACACAATAAAAGTTTTCTTTCAGAAAGTCTGAGTCAATTAACTCCGATTTTCTAAAATAAAACTTGCATAGTGTGAACCCAGTCTAAACAAATTAATTCACTTGATTAAACGTTCAATTCACTTTATAAAATTTTTAATTAAACAAGCGAGTTAGCCAAAAAAAATTTAAAATCAAGAAAAATAACTATGAATTAAGTCAAAATTTCAGATTTTTGGAATTATGAAGTTGTTGTAGCAAATTAGCGATATATAGTTATTTTTTAAATACGGTTCCTTATGAAGTTTTAGTTTAACGTTGGATCAGCATGAGGAAAATTAGGTGGATGACATTTGGCTAGAGTAATCTCTGTTCAAAATAAATACTTTCTCAGGTTAGAAGTGTTAAAATTTCTTGACAGAGCGGGTTTCATAATGGTCTACAATAGTGGCCTAATTGCGTCTACCAACGCCTTCTAGTGGAAACATCCGACAATGTAGTATAAGCTTAGCCTTAACAACTATTACATTTCCAACTCTTTTAGATAGTTACTGCATACGGAGACAACATACTTGTCAACTTATTACCTTAACTTACGGTGATCCAAACCCTGACCCAAAATATAAAAATAATTTGTTGCACCAACAATATTATTGTTTTTATTAATGACGTTCGATTGACAATATTTTTAAGCAAAAACTGCATATTATGTTTTTGCAAAAATTCAAACATCAGCTGATTTATGGGCAGTCGAAGTTGACATTTACAAGCAACGTTCACAGTGCAGCATAAAAAGTGTAATTTTAAAACACTAAACAAAATAAATAGAAAAAATGCGTGTTTGTTAAGTGCTGATATTTTCGGTACTTACGGAGATTTTTGCACCTATAGTACAGAAAAATATCAACAAAGATTGCGTTGAAAAAAATATATAACGGTTCTCACATCAAGCGAACCAATTTGGCAATAGAAAAGTTTTAAAGACATAAATAATAAATTTAATAGTTCAACAATGCTTAAATATTTGCAAAGAAATGGTAAGATAATACATATTTTTTTTGCAAAAAACTTATGTTAATAAATACATTTCCTATTTTTCACACATATATAGACAAAAATGAGTCCAGTGAAGATGGCGATTCTGTTGAATTGATAAGATAACTAAGAACACATTGCGTTCACATTTGTACTAATTTTAAAATATCCATAAAATCTTAAGCTTCGTACAGACGATGGTCAGATCTTACAATATTGTAAGCAGGCGTTGCCAACAGCAATATTTTTCTGGCAATGTTGCGATTGTCAGATGCATTAATTTTGCACTTCTGCAAATACAAATGAGCTTACAATGTTCCACAGTTGTAAGACATTTTAGCCAATTTTATTGCAATTTAAGCAACGCTGCTTACCAATATTGTAAGGTCTGACTGACCATCGTCTGTACGAAGCTTTAGATTGATGAAAGAAAAAAACGTAAAATAAGAAATTACTGGTGGGAAAATGTGGTTTTAAATTCTTGGGCGGAGAAACGAGGCCAAACTATTTATTGTAAAATTTGCAAAACAATCCTTAAAGCTACTGCAGGTAAAAGCGATTTGTTATCACATACCCAAACAAATAAGCTTTGAGGAATTATGCCAACCAAGTGAAAATAAATCAAATATTCTCAGCAGAGAAAGCTGGAATTAAAAAAGCTAAAATACGTTTGGCCTTATTTATTGTGGAACACAACTTGCCGTTCACAGTCACAGATCATTTGATCAAAGTGTGTCAAAGCTCTTTTGGTGATTCCGAAATAACACCGAGTTTGAAATTAGGAAGAACAAAAGCAAACGCTATTGTAAAAAGCCAATTTTCAATGGTATGTGAATTAAAAAAAACAAATTTATTTTCACTGTGTATAGATGAGTCCACAGATGTTTCAAACAAAAAGTCTTTGTGTATGATAGCGCGAGTTTGCTTAGATTTTAAGATCGATGATTTGCTTTTGGATAAGTAGAAGTAGAGCAGTGCAATGCTTCTTGCTTATATAAATTAATTGTTAAATATTTCTGTGACAACGACATTGATTATAAAAGAAACATGGTTGGGTTTGCAGCAGACGGAGCATCCGTAATGACGGGGAAAAAACATTCCGTTGCCCAACTTTTTAATAATAACATTCCAGATTTATTTATTGTTAAATGTGTATGCCATTCACTGGCGTTATGCTCATCATATTCATGCCTTAAACTCCCTTCCGCTGTCGAAACCCTAGCCAGAGATGTATATAATTATCTGTCCAACAGTCCAAAACGTCACAACCAGTTTGAGAAAATACAAAGTTTATTAGAAATAAAGCCCAAAAAGGTTTTACATCCATGCCAAACTCGGCTTTATTTAGAATCTGTTGTAAACCGCTTGTTAGAACTATATGAAAGCTTAAAAATATTTTTCTCATTTGCAGTTAATATCGATCAAATTGACAGTGCAAAATTCATGTTAAACAATCTGAACGATATAAATAGAACATATTTATGTTTTTTGAAGTATATACTTGGTATTATTAATCTATTAATCTTCTATATATATAAAAAGAAGTGTACATTTTGATGTCACCACTAACTGCAAAAACGGGTGGACTGATTTTAACCAACATTTAAGGGTACGTTAGGGAAAGTCTTTAGATGGTTTATGTGAAGTTTGCACGAAATCGGCCCAGTGGTTCCGGAGATATGACATTTAGATTTTCCTATAATTCCCATACAAATATCAACAAAATGCCCTTCATTTAGAACTCCTCCGTAACGGCTTGACTGATTTTTATGAAATTTTGTATGTGTATAATATACACATATTATGTTAGGTATAGGTATAGGTCGTAGAGTATATTTTATATCGCTAGAGGGCGCAAAATAGGGCATAAGCTCCCCCTCCATATATCTTCTTAGCTAATCAACAGGTTTTCTTAAAAGTTGGCATGCAGACACTGTTACATTTAAAAGAAAATAGGGAATAGGGCGTGAAATAGGGCAAGAGGGGTAAAAGCTCCCCCTCCTTAAATCTGCTTAACAAATCGACCGATTTTCTTGAAATTTTTCAGGAAAATAGTGCAACATCTGTAAAGAACTATTATTTAGGGCGTGAAATAGGGCAATAGGGGTAAAAGCTCCCCTCCCCATTCTTATAAACTAATCAACCGGGTTTCTGTAAATTTGGTATGCAGACACTGTAACATTTAAAAATGGGGATTGGGCTTGAGATAGGACAATAGCGGTAAAAGCTCCCCTTCCCTATATCTTTTAAACTAATGAACGGGGTTTCTTAAAATTTGGCATGCATACTGTAACATCTGAAAGGAAATAGGGAGTAGGATGTGAAATAGTGCAAGAGGAGTAAAAGCTCCCCCTTCCTATATCTTCTTAACTAATCAACTGATTTTCTTGAAATTTGGCAGGCAAATTGTGTAACATCTGGAAAGAACTATAGACTATAATTTTTATTATCTTTTTAATTAATCAACCGGTTTTCTTAAAATTTGGCACGCAGACACTGTAACATCTGAAAGAAAAAAGTTATATGGCAAAACAACGTTTGCCGGGTCAGCTAGTAATATTAATAAAATGTTCCAAAGCGAAGAAACAGAAATCCACAATTTATTTGCTCAAATGAAAAAACTACTCAAAATAGTAATGAGCAATTTTTAAAACAACATTTGATCAAAACTGGTGACGTTTTTAGTGTGAATTATCCTTCAAATTTTCTAAATTATGATAATGTATACCTGGGTATTCATGCAGCTGAAATGCTTGCAAATGACATCATCTCTAAATGCGATGTTAAATTTATAATTGAAAATTGTATTCAATTTTATATTGAACTGTTGGATTAAATTTTAAAAAGATTTGACTTTGATAATAAAATGAGATCGCTTAGCATTATTAGCCCAAATCTTTTAATAAATGGTGCTACTAATTCAGTCTTTGATATTGTGAAACATTTTCCAAATTTCTTGAAAGTAGATGAAAGACAGGATTTGGATTGTAGATTTAGGGAATTAAAATTGCTGAACTTAAATGACATTTTACATGGAGAAGAAATAACTTTAGTTAATTTCTGGAAAAAGAATAAAATACGCTGATACTAAATCAGCTTTTCCAACTCTTTCTAAATTTATTCAAGGTATATTGGTCTTACCGCATTCATCAGCAAACGTCGAGAGAATCTTTTACCAGGTAAACCTAAACAAAACAAAAGTTCGAAACCGTTTGGAAATTGATTCATTAGTAGGAATATTACTAAAACTTAAAAATTCGCATTGTTTTGATACTTTAATATCACCGGACTTGTTGAAACTTATGTCATCTGATATTTACACGAAATAATCTGCTTATGTACGTATATATTCCTTTGTATGTACATATGTATTTATACACATTTTTAATTTAAGCAATATTTGATCTCTTGTAAATTCTCAACTTGACTTTTAATAATAGGTCTGTCTGCGTACTTTTCCAGTAGCAAATACTCAGTAAATTTTTTTGGGAGAGTAAGACCAATTTTACTCTGTCGGCTGAAAATATCTCAAAAAGTACGCAGACAGAATCCAGTGAAATCTTGCAAGAAAACAGCTGATCGGTGTGTAGGCAATTAAAATGACAAAGCAAAATTTAGCAAAATAGCGACTTTTGGGAATTTAAGAACCGGGAAACAAAAATACCCAAATAATGGGATTTACCGAATGAAATCAAAAAGTTAGCGTCGAATTTAGGAATTTAAAAGGGGAAGTATAATTATTTTATATTTTCCATACAGTTCCAAAACATCAATATACTTTGCAGCACAAGTCAAAAATGTATATTCAAGTTTAATAATGCACAGCTTTTGTATTATGTTCTCATTAAATACTTTTTTGGTGCACATTGGGACAAATAGAATTGTAATAACCTACACGGTTGCATTGTAGCATGCATTTAAAAAAGATAGTTGCTTTGCAACCGACGTTTTGGAACTCAGCCTTTATACCGTGCAAAAGCTTGTGTTCCAAGGGATAAATCAGTAAAGC